>OX638131.1:46395657-47595657 GCA_951804985.1 Dryomyza anilis | reverse complement strand
CATACCGCAATTTGTAATACTTACTTACTTAAATAAATGGCCCTTACAACCGTGGTTCGGTTTTGGCCGCTGAGATGAAGCCGTGCCAGTCGGATCTGCTTTGCGCGCGCTGACGCCAGTTAGAAATACCAAGCGTTGCCAGGTTGTCCTCAACTTGGTCTTTCCAACGAAGATTTGGACGCCCTCTTCTACGCTGTCCAATTTCGAGTTTCGATTCAAGCACCTTCTTGGCTGGAGTGTTTTCATCCATTCGTTCGACATGACCTAGCCAGCGAAGCCGCTGGATCTTGATGCGCTTGACTATGTCAATGTCGTCGAATAACTCATACAGCTCGTGGTTCATCCTGATTCGATACTCGTTAGCAAAGCAGATAGGGCCAAAGATTTTACGAAGAATCTTTCTCTCGAACGCTCCCAGTACTCTCTCATCGGTGGAGGCCAGCGTCCATGTTTCCGCACCATAAAGTAGGACGGGCATGATGAGTGACTTGTAGAGCGTTATTTTTGTCCGGCGAGAGAGGGCTCTACTTCTCAATTGCCTACTGAGCCCAAAGTAGCACCTGTTGGCAAGAGTTATTCTCCGTTTGATCTCCAGGCTGACGTCGTTGTTGCTGTTTACGCTGGATCCCAGATAGACGAAGTCCTTCACAATGTCGAACTTGTGGGTGTCAAAATCAGCTTTTTGTCCAAGACGCACGGACTCTTTTTTGCTTGTTGACACAAGGAACTTCGTCTTGTTCTCGTTCACCGCTAGAGCCATTCGACGCGACTCTTTCTCCAATCTGGAGAATGCTGCGCTGACTGCTCGTGTGCTCCTGCCAATGATATCAATATCGTCGGCATATGCCGCTTTGACGGAGTTCGGCAGCTCGAACTATAGGGAGTCACCCTGCCTGACACCTCTTTCGGTATGAAATGGCTCGGAGAGGTCTTTTCCAATTCTCACTGAGCAACTTGTGTTGCTCAGGGTCATCCTGCAAAGCCTTATAAGTTTCGTAGGTATACCGAACTCAGACATTGCGGCGTATAATCGTTACCTTATCGGAGTGTCGAAGGCGGCTTTATAGTCGACTAATAGGTGGTAGGTGTCGATCTGTTTTTCTAGGGTCTTTTCCTGGATTAGGCGGAATGTGAAAATCTGGTCTGTGGTGGACTTTCCAGGTCTGAAGCCGCACTGATAAGGTCCAATCAGTCTGTTGACGATGGGCTTCAGTCTTTCACATAATACGCTCGATAGAACCTTGTATGCGATATTGAGTAGGCTGATCCCACGGTAGTTGGCGCAGATAGTGGGATCCCCTTTCTTAAGGATTGGTACACTGAGTACACTGAGGTTCCAGTCACTTGGTATGCTTTCATTCGACAATATTCTGCTTACGAGCTCATGCATGCTCTCTATTAGCTCTTCGTCTCTGGTCTTAAACAATTCAGCAGGCAGGCCATCAGCACCTGCGGCTTTGTTGTTTTTCAGCCGAGCAATGGCTGTTCTGACCTCGTCATGGTCGGGTGGCGGAATCTCAACGTCGTCATCAAGTACTGGGGTTGCCGGGTTTACTTCTCTACCGGTGGAATTGCGGTCATCATCACCGGTCAGCAGTTTAGAGAATTGTTGAGATTTAGCATTATGACAGTCACTCATAGCGTGACAGTTGCTAAATATTTAAATAATATTATATGCATTCTAATTGTTGTTAAAACAAAAAGTAAATGATGTTGGTTTCATGACACACCTTTTGGTCGTTGCCAAAATAAGCGGCGACAATTTACTTAGTCAGCAATTGTAACTATAAACCAAATTCGCAGCAGCGTCAAGTTGCTAGCTTGAAGAAAATAAGCACGTGGTGCAATTTGTTTGTAAAGAAAGATGACTTCAATTCAATGACTTTGCGATGGTCTAAATTCAATGTCATCGCGGGTTGCTGATTATGCAAGAGTTGCTTTCACGGTCAGCGTTAAGAAGTCGAGTTGTGGATCGAACTTGAGTTCTTTACGGAACTTGTGATTGGTTAAAATTATGCTTCTGGGCATAAGCAGCAAAACACACTGTGATTGGCCAAAATATATTTCTAGGCTGAAGCAGCAAAATACACTGGAAAAGTAGCATTGAAACTTAGATTAAGTATTAGTATATAAGCTGTAGTTATTTAGTTTTTAAGGGAGTTGTTTTTAGATTAAGAAGTGAGTTCAATAAGAGGAACAGAAAAAAGAAATAAAAGTTATAAAAAGGATAAACTTGAAATGGAGTAAGTGTTGTTATTTATTAAATGTGTTATTTTTAGGTGATGAAGTAGGGACATTAACATTGGCGCAGCCGGTTTTAGAACCAAAAACAACCGCTCTAGATGGAAGATAGAATTTTTTTTTAAATATGTTTTTAAAATAAATAGTCAATAATTTAAATAAAATCTAATTTTGGTTATTTAAATAATTTTGTTGGAAATGAAATCTGAAAGTTAAATAGAAAAATCTGAAGTTAAATAGAAATTCACTAGTGATACCAGTAATATTGAGAAAGTTAATTTCCTAGATTTTAAAATGAGTATCCAACATATTGCAAAGACCGTGAGCCGTTTGGTTCCGATGTTCTCAGGCACGGATTCCAATGATCTGCCCTTTGAAGTATGTAGATTCATACAAGGATGTGATTTAGCGATAAAGGCTACGAAGGAAACAGAGTTACAAGAATTTATATCATGTGTTAAGTTAAGAATGTATGAGACGCATTTGAACTAGTTCATGGAATTCAATTTAGCAGATTAGATGAATTATATACTGTAATAAAGCGAACATATCTTAAAACCATAACATTAGAGTCAGTGATAAATGATATAAATCATGCCTATCAAACATCCACGGAAGAAATTAGAACTTTTGCAAGACGCCTAAATGTCCTGAAAACAAAGGCGGTGGAGTTAATAAAAGAAAAATATAACGGCAAAGGGGACGAGGCAATGTTAATGGAACTGGACAAATCCATACAAAAGACTTTTAAAGTAGGTCTTAAAGACAGCACTCTAAAAATACACATGCTAAATAATAAGTCAAACTCACTAGATTCACTGATAGAGGAAGCAGTAGAAACGTTTGAGATAATACAAAGTGGGCGTGTAATAGAAACAACACAGAAGGTGCACTATAACAGGGCCTCACAAATAACATGCGAAAAAATTGTTATAGGAAACAATAGTGGATCATTTGGGCACGAAATGCTCGCAAATGAAAGGGATAAAGTTGTTCCAACATGTTCATTTTGCGGGAATGACGGACATACGAGGGATGAATGTATCAGTCGGAAAAACATGCCTTACTGTCAAGAATGTGGCAATTACGGCCATGAAACGAGCCTTAGATGTGCAAATAATGAACCGGATCCGGAACCGGAGCAAAACTGTACGCGTAGACAACAAACAATAAATTACGATTACAATGATGGCTACGAGAATAATACGCAAGCCAATCGTAGGTATAATAATATTCGAAGATATAATAACAACAATAATTGGGAATATCATTATGAATATAGAACTAATAATTATAATAACAATAATAATAATTATAATAACAATAATAATAATAATTATCGGAATAATAATCGTAATTATAATAATAAAGAAAATAATTACAATAGCAATAACAACAATAATAATGGAAATAGAAATAGTAATTATCGGAATAATATTCATACTAATAATAATAATGGGAATAGTAGTAATAATAATCATAATAATAATAATCGGGATTTAAATAAATGTAAATGGTGTGCAAGAATTGGGCATATGTTAGAAAACTGTTTTGCGAAGAGAGATTTTGAGTCTACCCGCAACCAGGGAAACTGTTAGGGGCCCAGAATAGGCCAATAATCTGGGAACCAAGACAAATTGCGAAATCATGCCAAAGAAGATAGGAATTGTGAATCAGACGCCGTGCGCGGCAGTGGATACGTTCGCTATCAATGGTAGGAAAATGGTAGATAATTTTATTTCACTAATTGTATTAACGTTGAACGTTTACGGCATAGTAGCATTAACAAATAAAAAATAATTTTTATGATTGCATAATAAATAGGATATGTATAGAAGAAAATAAGAAGAAATTAAATGATTTGATTACTTCAGGAATGGATAGCATAAATAAAAATATGAGTAAATATATTGAAAATATTAAGAAATTAAAATTAAGTTTATATACAAAATCAAAGAAAAATGGCATTATTTATAGTAGACATGGGGAATTCAGGCAGATATCAAAATTAAATGATGTCTTTATAGAAATTCCTTGTAAGGAAGCGAAAAATGGGAAACTAATATTACTAGTAGATTCTGGTGCAGACTCTAGCTTGGTAAAGTGGAGTGCATTAGATAGTAAACTAGAGAGAAATTTAAAAGACACAAAAGATCTGAGCGGAGCATTTGGGGGACATGTGACCACCGCAGGATCAATTGAAATTCAACATATGGAACATAGAAGGCTCAGTCTGACATACAATAATGCAGGATCAGGGAGTTCCGGCAGACGGTATACTTGGACGAGATAATCTATGGAACCACGCAATCATCAATGCAGTGGAAAAGGGATTAACCTTTATAGACAGAAACAAAAATAAAATTGTAACACTACCACTCGGATCACTAGATGAAATAAACAAAATATTATACAGTGAACAAATAAAAATAACAGCAAGATCTAAAGGTATCGCCAGATTACCACTACGAACCAAGATCCCCGTAGTAATAATTCAAAAACAGGAAATTTCACCAGGAGTCTATATCGGAGAAACCATATCAAATGTGAGAAAAAATAGTGTTTACGTTTCAGTGATAAACTCAACAGAAAAAGATATAATATTGAATAAGAACATACAGCTCAAATTTTCAAATTATAATAAATTTATGGAACCAGTGAGTGGCACAGTGAATAGCGTACAAAGCATAAACATACGACACAGAATATGCTAACTATTTGAATCATTAAAATTGGATCCAAATGCAAATGTTGAAGAGAAGGCATCCATAGAAAAAATATGTGCGTCATACCATGATGTATTTCTGTTAGAGGGGGATGAGCTATCGTATACACCTATTTTAAAACATGAAATCCCCACAATAGACGGCCAACCTCCGATAAACCGAAAACAATATAAATTACCACATATTCACAGAGAAGAAATCAACAAACAGGTGCAGAAGTTATTAGACGACGATATTATATCACCAAGCACGTCGCCTTGGAATTCACCACTATTGTTGGTACCTAAAAAGAGTGGCAAGGACGGACAGAAAAAATGGAGACTGGTAATAGATTTCAGAAAATTGAACGACGAAACGATTAAACAAGTATTTCCAATACCTCGTATTGATGAAATTTTGGATCAATTAGGTCACAGTAGGTATTTTTCAGCATTAGATCTTGCAAGTGGTTATCACCAAGTGCTAGTGGATGAACGCCACAGAGAAAAAACAGCGTTCAGCACGGGCTTGGGACATTTTGAATTTATTAGGATGCCATTTGGAATGACGGGGGCACCCGCTACGTTTCAAAGAATAATGAACCACATTTTAACAGGATTGCAGGGACTTGATTGTTTCGTATATCTGGACGATATAGTGGTGTATGGAAAAAAAAACATAATGGAGCACGAAATTAGACTATGTAAGGTGTTAGAAAAATTGAGGGAAAATAATTTGAAATTAAATACGGAAAAATGCAACTTTTTAAGGCGTGAAGTAGTATATTTAGGGCACAAATGCACGGAGTCAGGCGCAATGCCAGATCCCGATAAAATAGAATGTGTCAAAAATATTCCGGTACACCCAGAAAAAAATTTCCTCAAATCCCATTAAAATTGGCCAATAGGACAATTATTGATGTAATAGTATACAAAAAATAAATCTTCTCATATAAACTCAATGGCAATGTCATGGTATTTTCTAGTATTTAATGGTATTTTCCGATTAAAATAATAATATATCCTATTGACTATTTTTAATAGTAAAAAACTATTATTTATATAGTATTTTTTTCTGGGTGTACCCAGGACCAAGAAACAGGTACAAGCCTTCTTAGGTTTAGTAAATTATTACAGAAAATTCGTTAAGAATATGGCAAGGTTAACACTACCGATTAATAAACTGTTGCGGAAGGATGCCAGTTTTGTATGGACAGACAAGTGCCAAGACTCATTTATAAAACTTAAGGAAGCAATTATTTCACCTAATGTTCTAGCATACCCAGATTTTTCAAAACCATTTGTATTGACAACAGATGCAAGTGGAGAAGCTATAGGAGCAGTGTTGTCATAGGGCGAGCCAGGTTCTGATCGACCAATCGCATTTGCAAGTAGAGCTCTGAATGAAGCAGAAACAAGGTACTCAACAATTGAACGAGAATTTTTGGCAATAGTATGGGCCACAAAAAATTAAAGAGCGTATTTGTTGGGGCGTCCGTTCACGGTTTATACGGATCATCAACCACTGCGTAGCATAGCGAATTTAAAGGATCAAACGTCAAGGCTAGCCAGGTTCAGGCACAAATTATCAGAATACGAGTTCGAAATAATTTATAAACCTGGCAAAAAGAATTTAAATGCTGACGCATTAAGTAGGATTCCACAATCAGAAACAGAAATTACGGCAGTTCAAACCCGTTCTAAAAATACACCAAAGGCAATAGATCCACAACCGGACGTCAGTAAGCCAGTCTTCGATGACACAGTAACGGATATGGATGGTGAAACAATCTTGAGTCAAGTATTAACTGATCCTGAAGAAATTAAAACAGTTATTAGAGACTTTCACGACTCGCCGTTAGGGGGTCATCAGGGCACACTGTAAAACATATTTTCGAATAAGAAAGCAATATAGGTGGAAGGTTATGCAAAAACAAATTAAAGAGTATGTAAAAAATTGTCCTAAATGTCAAGTTAACAAAAGTTCTAAGCTAACGAAAATACCAATGGTCTTGACAGATACACCAACGCGCCCATTTGATAAAGTTTATATGGACTTAGTAGGAATTTTACCTGAGACAGTATCTGGCAATAAATACATTTTAACATTTCAAGACGATTTTTCAAAATATATGTGCTGTGTAGCAATACCAGACGCAGAGGCAAGCACAGTGGCTAAAGCATTTTATGATGAAATTATAACACGCCACAATATTCCAAAAATGCTAGTAACTGACAATGGCTCTAATTTCGTGTCAAAGTTATTTTCTGATACATGCAAATTATTGGGTATTAAAAAAATGCACATTACACCTTATCACCCACAGGCCAATGGATCATTAGAACGTAGTCACAGACCATTAGCAGAATATTTGAGATGTTTTGCTAAAGAGGATGGTTCTAATTGGGATCAATGGTTAAATTCGGCAATGCATGTCCATAATAATAATACGATGCGTGTGTCAACTGGGCAAACACCTTTCCGAACACTATATGGTTATGATTCTGATATGCCAACTAATTTGAAACGTTAAGTTTCACCACTATATAATGCCGATGATTATAACAAAATATTAAAATATCAAATACAGCGGGCGCATGAAATAGTGAGACAAAATCAAGAAAAGGTAAAAAAAAAATCTAAAACAAGCTACGATAAATCATGAAACCCCATTGAGTTTCAAATTGGAGAAATGGTTCACCAATTTGGGTAGGGCCCTATAAGGTTTTGTCAGTCACTACCCCCGTGACAATGACAATATTAACAAAAGGAAAGGGAAAGAAAATACACAACAATTTGTTGAAAAAATACCATAATTAGAAACTGATGTATTAATTGTTAAAATGCGGAAATATATTTATAAATAAATTGCGAAAAGTTTAGTATTGTGTGATAATAAATAGGAAATAGGAAAACAGAAGAAAACGGTACCCACAGATCGCTATGTATTACTTAGGGTTAATTTACTAGCATGTGGCGGACCAAATTTAAAGGTTATGAAAACAAGAAATATTAGGAAAAATATAAATAAGAAAGAATTATAAATGATAACACGAGTTTTTTTTATACGAAATAAATGCGATAAAATATATTTGTACGAAATTGGGATATTGAACAAATAGCTAAGTACTGCTGAGCGTAGATAACGAGCATAAAAATTTAGAATTGTAAAGTGAATTATGAAATTATGGTTGAATTATTAATTTTAAATTAAAATATAATGAAAAGTATAAAAATAAGTATTGATGAATTGAATTTTGAATAAATAAAGAATTATTAATTTATGTTAATTGCTGACGAGCAAATAAATGACAAGTAGGTTGTTTTTAGAGCTAAAAAATGCTCCAAATGATATATAGGAAAAATATGATTGAATTAAAAGACAAGAAATAATATTATAAAAAATATATAAATACGTTTACTACGAATGAAAAATAGGTTTTTAGAGCTAAAATATGCTCCAAAAGAGATTATTATGATTGTCTTAATTGATTAGAGAAATATTATAAAAATTATGAGAAAATGCATACAACAGTTGCAAAATGCATACAAGACTTTTTAGAGTTAACAAATGATCCAATTGTTATGTTGATATTTATTTTATTAAAGCAGCAGATTAAAGCAGTATTACTTCGGGTAATTTACTAGCCTGTGCAATAAATTATGAGTTTATGTTGAATGGAAGAAAAAAAAAAAAGAAAAATGTAGAAATTGAAGTTGAGGAAATGAATATATATAAAACAAAAATATAGTTAAAAGATATAAATTATTAAATAATATAATAGTATTAAGGATAGAAACAAATGAGAACGGAAATTACATTTTTTTTTTTTTTTATATTTTTTTTTTTTTACAATTTCACTAAATACGACGAATACTAGTCTCCAACTTGATCAATTGCGTACTTGTATTACGAATCGTATTAGGTGAACTCGAGCGAAAACTTAAGATGATCACTTAAGTTTCGTTAGAGATTGCGATAGAATGAAAAATAAATAAAAAAAAAATTGCATATATGTCGAATGAGCATTTTTTAAAATAAACAGCTTAAAAATAAGCTAAACTTCACAAGGTTTAAAAAAAAAAAAAAAAAAGTGGAAGATGTTTTACTTGTAGAATATGTTATTCAGATAAAATAAATTCTGTTAGAATTATGAATAAATTAATATTTTTTTTTCTCTTCTGGAAAAATGTTTATGAAACAACAAAACCAATACACGTATTTATTATGCTGATTAGTTTAATAGATATTAAAATATAAAAATATAAACTTAAATAAATATGTTATATGACACATGTATTTTGTACATACCACAACTTATATTGTAAAATATTAACACTAACTAAAATATAATGTCAAACTTCGTAATATAAGAGAATGTTAAGTTATAAGAAAAATGTGTTTTTTTTATTTTATAAAATTTTAAAGTACAATATTATATAAGGAAATATATGAATGATAATTTTGATAGAGATATAACGATTTTATTATATGAATATAATTATGTTTTATAGACACTTAAATATGTGAGTGATTGTAATGATGAATACACGAAAATGATTAGATTTAAGTAAAAATAATTATAGCAACGAAATCTCATTGAATACTAAAAATATTGTGACAGTAATTAGATATAGTTTTATTAGAAAAATAAGTTGGCAATAATATGGCTAATCCTGCTCATTGTGAGGGTCCAGGTAGATTCAATTCACAGACCGACAGCGTTGGAGCAGCATTCACTCGTGTTCGATCGGAAAACAGATATAGGGATCTACAGGGCGGAGTGAACAGTAATCACGAAATTTGTTGTAACTGACTCAAGCGAACAATTGTAGTTAACAGATGACTTCGTGTCAAGGGTACAGGGTTCATGCACAAGAAACGAACGGTTGCGGAAAACCTACACCCAGAAAAAAATCATGGTAAATTGATAGTATTTCAATAGAAAAACAATAATTTATACCATTAAAATTGGTCAATAGGATGCGTCCCATTAGTTTAGTAATATTGAAACTGTTAATACAATGTGTGGTTGTACCATAAATTGTATAATGTGATATTTTAATTACAATAAGAAAGATCTATTCAAATTTAATGATACGTATTATTAATTTTATGGTAAAGTAGAATTACATTTTCCTAATAATTTATTAAAACAAAAATGTATTTTAGTTAATTTATTGTATAATCTATTTTATTTAAATGTCGAAATTGATATTCACTTTTACAACACACACATAAAAAACAACTCTTGCTGCAAAAGATTATAAAACATTTATTGTTTGCTTTGGTTTCCAATAATTGATTGTAGTACTTGAGTCTGCAGTTATTTTTGAGTCCGTTGCCATAATAGAAGTTCGATGTATTATTTATTTTCTGTACTAAATAAAAATATAAATAAATATATAAATATAATTTATTTACATTAAATACATTGAGTCCTTACCAATGTCGCGTTTAATAATGTGGATTATTACAAAAAAATAAATGCGACCATTTTGAGTAAACACGCAGAATGACGTACAAAACGAACATGTTTGTATTCGTTTTACGTTTTTTAGACCAAGTTTATTATTATAGGAGGAAACCATTAAAACAACAGTATTTATTCTATTTAAAATAATAAAATTGAAATATTTAAATTTATGGTAGTGAATTTATCAAATACTATTGAAATAATTAGAAAACTTTTGATTTAAAAAGAAAAAACTATTAATACATGAACCATAAGGTTAATGGTCGTACCATAAAGTACTTAATGGTACATTATCTTCTGAGTGTACGATACGCGTAAAACATATGCGTTAAACTACGTAAAACATATGATAGAGCAACAAGTAACGGTTATGGCCAGTAATTACGACAGGTTGTCCAGAACGTTGCAAGCAACCATTAAAGAGATAGAGGGGTTGCGTGTTGGAATGAACGCTACACTAGAGGAACTCACCAGAATTAAACACAATCACATAAGGAGATGGCATCAATTGAATTCGCTATCATAGTGTTGAAATAAAGAAGATTGTGAACACAAACCTGAAAAAACCTGACAGTGGAACTAAAAATAATGTACGAATCAGAGTGGTTCTTAAGGAACATATTGAATTTACACATCGAAGCTAAAGCGACATCGCAATGTAGTGTCGGAAGCAAGTTAGACGGAGTCAGGAGCAGTCGGGACCCCGAGAAGTATTCTACTCAGGGGCTCCTAGATCTGTGAGATCGATGACGGCTTCACTAACAAATAAGATGGTGCGAACCGCAGTCCGAAGGAAAGAAGACAAGTACAAGAACTCATATCTGGAACTTGAAGAACCAGTATCGCTACCACATATGAAGATCGATTAACCATGCCAATAGTGACGAGAGTTATGTTTACAGCAGAGCCCGCCAATATACCAACGGAGACCGACCACGATATCTTGACAACAACATCTGTAATACATAGACAAGGTGATTGCGGAGCAGAAGTATGCGGTATGTATGTATTAAGTATCGGTAGTATGTTTGTATTGTACAGTAGTGTAAGGTATTGGTATGAGATGCTAGTATAAGATTGTTGTAAGTCGAAAAAACATTTTTTTTTTTGTAAGGGGGGAGGAATGTTGAGAGTTAGCATTATGACAGTTCATTGATATTTTTCTAGTGGGTATTTGCTGTTGCTAAATATTAATTGCTAAATATTTAAATAATATTATATGCATTCTAATTGTTGTTAAAACAAAAAGTAAATGATGTTGGTTTGATGACACACCTTTTGGTCGTTGCCAAAATAAGCGGCGACAATTTACTTAGTCAGATTTTGTAACTATAAACCAAATTCGCAGCAGCGTCAAGTTGCTAGCTTGAAGAAAATAAGCACGTGGTGCAATTTGTTTGTAAACAAAGATGACTTCAATTCAATGACTTTGGCGATGGTCTAAATTCAATGTCATCGCGGGTTGCTGATTATGCAAGAGTTGCTTTCACGGTCAGCGTTAAGAAGTCGAGTTGTGGATCGAACTTGAGTTCTTTACGGAACTTGTGATTGGCCAAAATTATGTTTCTAGGCTGAAGCAGCAAAAGACACTGGAAAAGTAGCATTGAAACTTAGATTAAGTATTAGTGTATAAGCTGTAGTTATTTAGTTTTTAAGGGAGTTGTTTTTAGATTAAGAAGTGAGTTCAATAAGTGGAACAGAAAAAAGAAATAAAAGTTATAAAAAGGATAAACTTGAAATGGAGTAAGTGTTGTTATTTATTAAATGTCTTATTTTTAGGTGATGAAGTAGGGACATTAACAGAAGTGATCCCTCCATATCGTCAGTGTGCTCTGGATATCTGTCACTAGATTCCCGTTCTCATCTTTACAAGAAGAGGCTCCGGATTTTGAACCTCCGGCTAGGCGTCTTATTTTCTCGAAGAATTTTCCAGCCTCATTCCTGTCTCCATGCATCTCAATCTCCTCACACTCACGTCTTTCTGCCTCGCTTTTTTTATGCCTGAAAAGACGTTTCTCTTCCCTCCTCTTCACTTTGTATCGCTCCTTCGTAGCTCGCGTAGTTACTGACTGCAGGGTGGATTTGTACGCAGCGTCTTTCTCTGCAGTGGCCGCGCGACACTCTTGGTCATACCACTGATTTCTCAGGGTGCTTTGGAATCCAAGCACCTCTTCGGCAGTCGAACGCATAGATCAGGAGATATGGTTCCACTGCGCGCTTATATCATCAGGAGGAGGAGTGGTTTGTCTAAGCATGTGTGAGAGTCGAGTGGAAAAGGCTTGCGTTGTCTGTTGTGATTGCAGCTTTCCGACGTCTAGCTTTCTCTTCGTTTGGTTCCGTACGTTCTTCGCAGCGCTTAAGCGTGTGCGGACCTTGGCTGCTACAAGGTAATGATCCGAGTCCATATTGGCACATCGGATAGTGCGTACGTCCATCACGCTCGAAGCGTGCCTTCCGTCAATCACAACGTGATCAATTTGGTTTCGAGTTTTTTGATGGGGCGACAACCATTTGGCCTTGTGGATTCGAATCTAGTGCTACTAACTACCATGTTTCGTGCTGCGGCGAAGTCGATTAGCCTCGTTCCGTTATCGGAAGTGTTGGCATGGAGGCTAAATTTTCCGATTGTGGGACAATAGATGGCTTCTCTGCCCACCTTGGCGTTAAAATCGCCTAGCACGATTTTGATATCGTGGCGGGGGCAGCGCTCTTATGCGTTGTCTAGGCGCTCGTAGAAACGCTCTTTTGTCTCGTCATCTTTTTCGTTCGTCGGAGCGTGTGCACAAATTAGGCTGATATGGAAATATTTAGCCTTGATGCGGATTATTGCCAGCCTTTCGTCTACGTGCGTGAACCTAGAGTAAAGGTGGCGGAGTGTCTTGCCGACCACAAATCCACATCCAAATTCGTGTCTCTCCGCATGGCAGCTGTAGTAGATATCACAGGACGCTTGTTTCGAACAGCCCTGTCCCGTCCATTGCATCTCCTGGATAGCGGTGATGTCAGCCTTATATTTTTCGAGGACATCTGCCAGCTGGATTGAGGCACCTTCCCTATAAAGGGTCCGAACATTCCAGGTGCACATCCGTAAATCATGATCTTAAAACGTTTGCGAGGTTCGTCATCGTTGTAATCGGTCGTTATCCGAGGCTTCTTTTTTGTTTTCATTGGGCGCATAGGATTTTTCCGTGGTGGGACCTAAACCTAACGCACGAACCCTCACTCTGAGGGAGATACTCGCCACTCACTTTAGCCGATTCCTACACCGGGTGGTGTAGAGCGCCGTTTCCAGGGACTTCCACCGAAGTGGAGGTGTCACCATTTGACAATTTGCCAATTCTGGTGACAAGTGAGTTGACTTGAGACGACACCGACAAGGATTGCGCTGCTTCGCCATGTTGAAGCACTCAGACACGTTGCCTTGAGATAATCGCCCCCATAGTCCCCACCAAATTTGTAATTGTAGGATTAAAATTCGAAAAAATTAAGGTTATAGGATAGGCTTAGGAAGATGGTGTTAAAGTAAAATAATACTGCCTATTCGTGATAAAAAATATTGTAAAAACACCAAATCTGTATATTTTGAAATAAAAAGCAAATTTGTATTTTTTATTTCTGACTGACAATATCCTTGAAACTCGACGTTTACGAAAATAATTGAATATGCCAATGTTTTTAGAATGTCGAAATCTATAAAAATATATAACTTTTATTTCAGCTTTTTAAAATTTTTGTCAAATTACATGCAACGTAATAAACAAAATACAAAATTTATTGTTTTTATTTCTGTTTAATGGGCTGATCTGAGGCCCAATTTTGTTATTTGAGGATCCCGCTTTATTTTCTATGGGGAGTATAATTGCTGAAGAGAGTATAATAGTTTTTTCAAGAGTTCACATTGACATATCGCTAAAATTTGTAATAAGTAGGGTTAAAACTGTAAAAAATAAGGGTTATAGAAAAGCTTTGGGGCGATGGTGTCAATGTAATAAAAATGCGCCTGTTTACATCATTGCTGAAAAACCAAACCTGTATCTTTTGAAATTAAATCATCAAAATCAAAAAAACTTCCTCCAGAGATTACTAAATCGAAATCCTCCTAGTAAGCGTAAGCATGAATAAAACAAACTATTACAATTATTCAAATGTTTAAAGAAAACAATTGAAGTAGGTTATGGTTTTAAAGTATAACAACATCACCAAGTATCTTCTTTGCAGAGAATAAATTTTCACCAATATGTTCACCAATAATGTTCATCGCTGTGAGTTATAACTAGTGGTAGAAAGTGCGAAAAATATTTGTTTTTTCAAAAATAGTCCTTTATGTAAATTATATCCTTAATGCTCCTTACACAGATTTACCAAATCCGCATTTAATGTTAAGTCTTACACTTGCTATGCAATTAATGAAAAATCAATGAATTTGTGAAAATCCGGATCATCAAGAGATAACAACCGGATCATCAAGAGATCAAATATTTTGTACAAATTATAAGTATTAATCACAAACACTCAGGTCTAATATTTTGCATAAATTATAGGTATTAATCACAAACAAAGTTTGAACCAAATTCACAACATTTAAAAATTTAGGTGGCAGTCAGACATGGAATGCCCCATATATACTTTTTATTTCAGAAAATGTTAGTCCTGGGGGACATTTTTGTAATAAAATAATCAAAATTAATTATTTTCATTATTTTGTCCGTATTCCTCAACCTGTGATACCATGTAAAAATAAGGTTTAAAAAGTCATACCACTAAAAAACATGTACGCGTATATTCACAATTCAAATTGGGACAAACCCTGTTTGCTGATGCTATATGGCATCATTGGCAGGGAATGGGTTAAGATCAACAAGAATTAAAAAATTATATACCACCTATCAACCATTAATTTTATAATGAATTGAAAATAAATTCTCAAGCAATGGATAAGCTATATAAAATTATAAAATAATGCATATTAAATAAAAAATCTTACATTTCCATACATAATTGGCCTAACAGAATGTTGGAAACAAAAATTTTTATAAATTCCAAAGTGGCCTAAGCCACATTTATTTTTTTTTATTATGTATTATAAGGTTTTAAGTTTAAATATGTATAAGTGTTGTTGTTACTAATATTCAGGGCAATCATGAGCCCGTCGTAGCAATAATCCGAATCTCCGTTACGAATACAAATTTTTAGCTATCATCCGTGTGTTGCATTAAAAAAATGTAACTTCGAAAATTCGAAATCAGCTGTTTATGTCAAATTAGGGAAAATTTACCAACAAAAATTAAAATCAAATGTGTTCAATTTGCAACTAATTGTTAAATATTTTATTTTTAAAGAAAATTGTATAATTTGTCGGCAAATATTGATGTAGGCGATAGATTTAATTGAATCGATACACTTATGGTCACTTTAGATTTACCAGGACGACTTTAGATTTACCAGACACTGCTGCAAGATATTCTTCGGATTGCTACCTCGTACAGAACCAGCTCCAATACATGACAAAAGGGCAGCGCATTGCTGCTGCAGTAAAGCGTCATCTCATCCTTCACTGGGGTGGCTGAGCGCCACCACATTGTCGACGAGTATCGCCAGGGGATAGAGTTGCAGCGGAATGCAGCCGCCGTTCGCTGTGACTCATTGAAATTCGCTGTTACCCTTTGAAATTTAGATCGACATAGCCGCAAGTCAACGCACATGCCGTGCGTCACGAATTCACCAAGTGACAGTAGCTCAGTGGACAAACCCAACCCAACACAAATGAAATGAATTTATTTTAGGCTTTAACACAAAAATACGTTTTTTTTATATTTTCAATGTGTACAGTAGTTTCTTGTTAATTCGTGAAGTTCAGATCTTTCTCCAGTTTCCACATGCTTTGTAAGTAGGTAGCTGGTGGCCGTCTCCTCGGACTTAAAACATAAACAGCAAATGTTTCTGCGGCATTTTTAATTAGTTCACATGAGCACGAATTACAGCAAAAATTTATTAATTTAAGTAAAACAATAGATTTTCACACAAAGAAACACATTTCGACACAACAATTCATTCGTAGAAAGTGTCAAAAATCTGTCAAAAAAAAAAACCGTTCTGACGGAAACTGTGATGCCATATTTCCCAACTTCGAATTTGGTTCTGATAGATAAATCCGAACCCAAAAGAAAATATCCGCTGCGACCGGGCTCATTATTGCCCTGATTTGTATAAAAATATATACCAACTTCTAATTTATCTAAAATACAATGAACTAAAGCGACGACAAAGTGGCGATGAGAGATCGAACGAATTGAATTCGGCTTGTTATCCCACTTCTTTATTTTGTATCACATTTTAATAATGCGGTGACCTAAGGTCATACAAAATTGTATTTAATTCATCATTCAATCAGTTTTTTTGTCGAATTATTTTTTATAATAGAAATTCAACATTCATTTATAAATTAAAGCAAACAAATATCAAACTAAAAATCTTTATTTTGTATCACATTTTAATAATGCGGTGACCTAAGGTCATACAAAATTGTATTTAATTCATCATTCAATCAGTTTTTTTGTCGAATTATTTTTTATAATAGAAATTCAACATTCATTTATAAATTAAAGCAAACAAATATCAAACTAAAAAGTTATAGATTAGATAAATTCCCTTGAAATTATGAAAAAATAGTGCAACATTGACGTTCGCTCAGAGAGGTTGTCCTTGGCCATTGCGAACAACATAAAATTAGAACTATCACTGCGACGAACTGCCGACGACAAATTTTGTTTTTTTGGTTACTTATTCGTTGACGTAGCTGTTCAGACAGTAAAACATTCAAAAGCGATTGATTGATATTTTTTGATTTTGTTTTTAAAAATATGATTTTGCCTCAATGCTTACACCACCTTCATGATTTCATCATGCACTAACAATTTTAAAATCAAACAATCTCAAAATTGTCTGACTATATGACTAAAAAAAAAGAAACCACAGTTTATGGCAAAGGAGTACAAGTGAATTTGTGAACTCAAATTAAATAAAATAGCCAATATTTATGACAATTAATTGTTGAATATTTTAAATTTTCTTCTTGACATTCTCAGCACTATGTATGCCCAGTTGGCAAGTGCCTATATTTTGGTTACAGTTATTTTTTCACCATTACTCAAAAGTAACGATGACAGGTTGTTACCAAAATACTCCAGTAACAGTGATTGCTACTTTGGTATCTTTGTTGTGAATATTCGCAATAACGGGCATATACCAATCACTGTAGTTGTTATTCGAATGAAAAAGTACAGAATGTTATTCAAGAGTAAAAATAATACCCTGTTATAGAAATACTCCAGTAGCTGTTATTCACAGCTACTGATATCTTTGTTGTGAATATTCGCAATAACAGGTAAATACCAATCACAGTAGTTATTATTCGAATAAAAAATAACTGAAAAGTATCAACTTTGCCCATTACTAATACCAAAAATTAATAATGAGAAGTTGATAAGTTTTTAATATAGTCTTTATTAATTTTCCTAATTGTTATTTCAAATATTACACTAAGGGCGAGTTTACACGATAGAGAAAATAGCTAGACATAGAACAAAATAGAGCAAAAAATCTCATAGAGTTGTGTAAACACTACATAGAGCTCCACTGTAGGGAGCTCTACGGTAGATTTTTCTCTCTATCTCTAGCTAATTTCTCTATCGTGTATTCGAGCCTTAAAAAAACAAGATGTTTATGAAAGTCTTGCTGCAAATATCTGTTTAAATTTACGTCTTGTAGCAAATATTTAAACATCCCATAAGTTTCAATAAAGTTGACGCAAAACTATTAATATTTTTTAAATATGACTTATATGCAGATAGTTACGAGATGTTTGCCACAACAGCAATAAAAATTGAGATATTTACAGTTGACCGATAGCAAACATCCTGAGTCTTGGACATTTGCATCAAAACTTTTGAGGTATTTTGACAGTTCACTACTATAAAAAAGGAAAATGGCGTACTTTTTCCTTACGCTCGATTTATCAACAACAATTAAGTAAATCCAATGGTGTAAAAAAGTGTCAACTAAAATATTACATTTTAATGGTAAAAGTGAAAATAAAATTCCCTGGTAATGAAATTATCAACAAGTGATGGACATTTATTTTGTTTTCAGAGTTTACTTTGATGACAGCATCGCCGGACGGACTTGGATCTTCCGCGAAGATGTCTCAAGTCGTTGTACAATTTTACCTTCAAAGGATTTATAAAGACGATGGCGATGTATAACCAAGATACTGTTGTAATTCTAGAATAAATATAAATTTATTTGATTCATTTTATTTTAATTCAATAAAAATTACTCTGCGAATTCTAATGGAGTACCTTTTCCAAATATTCATCAACTATCTATTTGTAAGATGTTTAATTGATGTTTGCTATAAATAATCGTAAATTTGAAAGACGGTTGCTATATTTATCATATTTAACGAATATTTAAGAGATGGTTGTGTCAAAGACTATCTAAATAATTTGTAAATAACTTGATATTTAGGGCTGTGATATTTCTGGCAATCATCTTTGTTTTCTTAGTGTATACATGGCGTTGCACAAATGGCATAACAATAATTTTAGGGCCCTATTATGATTAGCGAAGCGAATGCTTTTTGCGATGCGAACGTCAAAATGCTATCACGGCTTACATTCGCCAAAAAGAGGTAAATAAAGCGAACGTAAAAAAAGGTGCAACACTCAACAAAATTTCATTCGCTTCAAGTGTCAACATCATGCGAATCAACAGATCAAGTGACGAATCGGCGAACGTGTCCTAATCTATAATTTTTAAGGTTTTTCTTTTGATTTTTTTTTTTGCTTCTGCGTTTTTGTTTATTGGGATTCTACTTATTTTTAATTTTCATTATCCTTTACTTTTTCCCCAACTTAAAAAATGTTAAAACTATTTTTTGTTGATTTTTGTTAACACATTTATTTTTAAAATAAATAATTATAGTTTGGTACTCTACCTCAAAAAACCTAAACCACATATAAAATTTCCACATTTCTAACACTAAAAGTGCACCTGCAACTGCTATGACTATTGCAGCTAGGATCGTCGTGCGATTGTATTATTGTACCATGTAACGTGACGGCGATGTTTGTCCCTGCTGCTCCGTATGTCGGAAATGCTGTCAACTCTCGGTCTCTGTAGTGTTTTCTTCCCTCCTAGCTCCGATGGCATACCACCATCGGGTTGTTGCAACACGGTCAGTGGTTCCTCATATATCTTACGAGTCTGCTTCTTCATCATCTTCACAGTTTCAGTTTTCAATCCTCCTCCGCAAATTTTATTTTTTCAAGAAAACATTTACATCAGCTGTTTTGAAACTCTACACGCATAGAAAAAAAACTTTATCGGCCATTTGCGACAAAAGAATTTCTTTTACAAATCCTCTCAACAGTGCCTGTAAAAATTGACATGTTTGTTGCATAAAAAAGAGTAAGTATGGTAAATATTGTCTTTATTGTTCTGAAAGCATTTTTCGTTTAACACAAATTGTTCAGAATACTTTTGCGACAAATGTAAAGAACGATTATATGAACATTGAAATGTATTTGCGAGAATCGAAAAACTTTTATAAGAACTCAAATTATTATTGTCTTTTGTTCATTTGCTTGGCATGTCTGCGTTCTATGCACGAGGACGCGGGTTCGAATCCTGCCTGGTGCAATAAATTTTTTTTTATTTAATTTTTTTTTTTAATATTTATTCTTATTAATAATATATATTATTATCATATAATTCATCATTATGATGTTGCAATTTAATAATTCATTCAATTGATAAAAATAAATAAATTTTAAATAAATTAATATATATATAAAATAAAAGTAAATAAACTATAAAAAAATTATTAAAAATTTAATAAAAAAAAATTAAGTCAAAAAAAAAAAATGATTGAAATAAAAGTAAAAATCAATTTTTTTTAATTTTTTAACTTAAAAAAGCAAACGAAAAACTCGTTTGGTCCAAACGAAAAACCGGTTTGGTCCAAATAACTCCACAAACGAAGTTCTTTTGTCTAATTTTTCGTTTGTGAGGAACGTTTTTTTTCTATGCGTGTATGTTTCTTTAAATGAAAGTAAAAAAAAGTATTACTTCAAATATATATACTACTTTTTTTAATAAAAAGTATTTATTTTTATGTAAAAATAATAGCAATATTAACATTTTATTTGGAAACATTTTATTTGAAAAAATAACAAAAAACCGAAAAAGTATTAATATAAAAGAGTATATGTTCTAAAAAATAGCAATACTAAAAACACGCAATATGATACTATTTTTTTGCAATACGAAAATCCGTTATTTGATCCGTCAATATTAAAAGTGTTGTTCACTTTTAAAACCATAAAAATTAGTACATTCGCGAAATTGCGTTCGCTTCGCTAAACGTATATCATAATAGGGCCCTAAACCTTTTTTCATCAAGTAATATTTTTTTTATTCATAAAATTTTAAATTTATTGCACTAATTGATTTTGCGTCTGAAACTTCTTTTATTTCAGAATGCCTTTGTAATCTTTTGAAGCTGCCAGTGTCTTCGACACGAGCCTATATTACTGGTTTAAACCAAGCAGTCGCTGCCAGTCCAACAAAGCATTGCTCTTTTGTAATTGGATCCCTCATTGATTCTAATTTACACTTAGAGGCAACTGGTTTTACTCACAATTGCAGGAGAATTATCATCATGTCAAATAGAACCTTCTATCCAACATAAATTACAAAATATGGTCTTAGCTGATAAATACATTTCAAAAGTTCCACGGTTGACATTTTAATTGGTGGCGACCTCTATCCATTGATTATGATGGATTGTAAAAAGTGAAACGTCCTAGGCCCAGGAAACTGTATTTAACTGGATTCTTACGGAACCACTACCACTTCACAAAGTTTCTTACTTTGCCACTACACGGAGGGAAATAAAATTCTAAAACTCGAGAAGAATTCGGTTAGAATTTGACTAATATCAATAAAATACTACTAAAATTCAAAAATTTGTTATCTGGATATCAAGAAAGCAAATAACTTACTTACTTAAATGGCCCTTCTAAAACTCGAGAAGAATTCGGTTAGAATTTGACTAATATCAATAAAATACTACTAAAATTCAAAAATTTGTCATCTGGATATCAAGAAAGCAAATAACTTACTTACTTACTTAAATGGCCCTTACAACCGTGGGTTGGTTTTGGCCGCTGAGATGAAGCCGCGCCAGTCGGATCTGCTTTGCGCGCGCGCTGACGCCAGTTAGAAATACCAAGCGTTGCCAGGTTGTCCTCAACTTGGTCTTTCCAACGCAGATTTGGACGCCCTCTTCTACGCTGTCCACCTTCGAGTTTCGATTCAAGCACCTTCTTGGCTGGAGTGTTTTCATCCATTCGTTCGACATGACCTAGCCAGCGAAGCCGCTGGATCGTGATGCGCTTGACTATGTCAATGTCGTCGAATAACTGATACAGCTCGTGGTTCATCCTGATTCGATACTCGTTAGCAAAGCAGATAGGGCCAAAGATTTTACGGAGAATCTTTCTCTCGAACGCTCCCAGTACTCTCTCATCGGTGGAGGCCAGCGTCCATGTTTCTGCACCATAAAGTAGGACGGGCATGATGAGTGACTTGTAGAGCGTTATTTTTGTCCGGCGAGAGGGGGATCTGCTTCTCAATTGCCTACTGAGTCCAAAGTAGCACCTGTTGGCAAGAGTTATTCTCCGTTTGATCTCCAGGCTGACGTCGTTGTTGCTGTTTACGCTGGATCCCAGATAGACAAAGTCCTTCACAATGTCGAACTTGGGGGTGTCAAAATCAGCTTTTTGTCCAAGACGGATTCTTTTTTGCTTGTTGAACTTTTGCTTGAAGGAACTTCTTGTCCTCGTTCACCGCTAGAGCCATTCGACGCGACTCTTTCTCCAATCTGGAGATTTCTGCGCTGACTGCTCGTGTGCTCCTGCCAATGATATCAATATCGTCGGCATATGCGAGCAGCATGACACTTTTGTTGAGGATAGTGCCGCTTTGACGGAGTTCGGCAGCTCGAACTATTTTCTCCATCAATAAGTTAAAAAAGTCGCACGATAGGGAGTCACCCTGTCTGAAACCTCGTTCGGTATGAAATGGCTCGGAGAGGTCTTTTCGTATTCTCACTGAGCAACGTTTGTTGCTCAGGGTCATCCTGCAAAGCAAATAACTTAGTTGCCAAAAAAGTAAACAAACTTTATTCAACTGGATTTTCAGAAGTTAATTTATTGATTATTAAAAACAAAAAAGAACACGCAAAATTGTTGCTGTATTCATCGCTAAAAGAACACGTGTTCATGTATTGTTGTTGTTTTCATCGATATTGCTCTGTCTGTATGCTTTCTTGTGCGAGGTCGCCATCTGTTTGTTAGTCTGCCTGTCTGTCTGTTGAAAGTAACTAAGCCACATTTTTCTAGATATTCAGACATTAAGTTCTTAGGTATCAAAAAAGTAACTAAGTACAATTTGTCTGGATTGCAAATTTTTTTCGTCTTTGGTATCAAAAAACGGCAATGTTTGCATGTGTGTGTTTTCACGAATAGAACAACAAAGCACAGCCAGACAAGTAAACGTCTGTGTATGTATGAATGTTAAAGATATAAATAGAAAAAACGATTTTTCCTACGAATATTGGTATGTTTTCAGTTCGTAAACATAAATTTGGGTTCAATTTTGCATAAATACCAATTTTATTTCATTCCATTGTTATCTAAATACACTATACAATGCTTATGGGTAACGTGCGGAGGGTTTATACATAACCAACAGAAGAGGCAAAAGAGGAGAAAGTGTATAAGGTAAGTTAATAATAATAAAAATAAAATAAACAATTCAATTACATTAAGTATTCAAAGAAGTCATTTACTATAGAAAAATGCAAATAGGTAATAAAGTTCTAAAAAAACAATAAAATTAACTCGACTATATTTTTTTTATTTTATGTTAGCTTCGAAATAATTGCTTTTAGTTTCTTTCAACATATCTACAGACAGACACACGAACAAACAGATGGAGTTGACAGGCGGACAAAGTAAAACAAAACATAATAGCGACAAAGCAAAATCGAAAAAACAACAACTATACGAACACGTGTTCATTAAATTTTGGGACGAAAGCAACAACAACATTTTTGATACCTAAGAAATTAATAACTGAATTGAAGACTTATTCTACTTAGTTACTTTTTTGATACCTAAGAAATTAATAACTGAATCCAAGAATAATTCTACTTAGTTACTTTTTTTGATACCCTAGAAATAATAACTGAATCTAAGAATAATTCTACTTAGTTACTTTTTTGACAACTAAGAAAATCCATTTCTTGAAATTAAAAATTTTTCGGTTTAGCTGTATATCACTCCATATTCTTCTTGATTCCTTCTGAATTTTAGAACTTTTTCCCTCCGTGTACTGTCCGTTATGACACTGATGTGCAAAATACTGTCTCTAGCCCAAAACTAAATTTTTGGACAGATCCTTTCTGATCCATGCAAATTTTGTTAAACATTTGTTTTAATTTAATTTGTACATTTTAATTTTCTTTTACAACCTATAGCCTGGAAATCTCTTTTTTATCTAATTTATTTTGCAGTGTATACTTCTGCAAAGTGGGCGGCAATGTTTACGCCATAACTTTTGTAGTGTAAACCCTGTATAATTAATTAGTACAATTCTTGACAGCTGAAGATTTGAGAGATGAATTTCTACCCTCTTTGTCAACCCTCCTTCTTTGAGGTTCGCGGGGCTGCAACTGCGAAGAGCTCGGTCTCTTTGCTGCCACCCACCAACCGAAGAACAACGTAAGAACTTCAACATTCAACATAAAATTATTTTATATTTTATATTCTTTATCTCCATATTGATTTCCAATCATATTTGTATTTTTATACCTTTTCAAAATCTGTATGGCAAACACTTTGGTTTGTCCCTAAGAGTAAATTATATTGCTCAAATAAATATCATATGAAAAAACCATACATTTCTGTGTTTTTAATTACCGCGTTTAATTTTATATCATACTAAAAATTCACCTTGAAAACGTTTTATATAAAAAAAATATTTTTTATTAGATTTACGTCTGACTTAATTCGAAAGGCCTAATATTATTAAAATTAAAAATATTCATGTTTCAAAGTGTCTTTAATATGGAACCATGGCGATAGAACCATGATAAATCGGATGGCAAGAAAACGATAATATTGCATTGTCATCTAGCTGGACGCAATATTTAAAATCTCAAGTCTGTAACTCATCGCGAAGGTAGTTTAAAATCAATTACAAAATTTGTACCAAACAGACGGACAAGAAAGCAACCTAATGAAATGTTTTAAAAAGTTTTGTCCAAAACATATATTTATAAATAAAAGTACTGTATGTAGTGTTTGTATTATTAACATTTTAATCGTGGTTCAGATATTCAGCCAATTCTAAATAAATACTCACAAAAAAAAATATGTACTAAAAAAATAAAATAAATTTACTGAAAATATATAGACACACAGAAAAAATAAATAATAGTTTTTTACTATTAAAAATAGTCAATAATTATAATTTTAATCGGAAAATACCATTAAATACTAGAAAATACCATGACATTGAGTTTACATGATAAGATTTATTTTTTGTATACTATTAAATCAATAATTGTCCTATTGACCAATTTTAATGAGATTTGAGGAAATGTTTTTCTATGTCTATGTACATTTATAATGAATTCAATTGTAGATGTGTCTTAGAATCATTTTATGGGGCAAATCACGTTTTTTTTTTCGAAATCTTAAAATCATTGGCGCGTAACTATTGTCATTTTTAAACTGAAGTTTATTTTAATGTATAACTTTTTGACATTTATTTTCATACGAAAACCGTCAAAAATGCCGTAATTAATTTTTTTGAAATATTTTTCGTTTGTACTTTTCTTATAATTCCTATTTAACCAAAGAAACATGAAAAATGAAATTTTTGTGCCCCACCTCAAATATTTCACATATATTTATAATGACAAAATTGTAACATATTCCATATCAAGAACAGATACATTCATTAATTACTGGGGAACAATGATATATTAATTGTGAATAAACGTGATTTGCCCCATTTTGCACCTTTTGAGCGTAACTCTTGTAAAATTGGAGTTTTTGAAATAAGATATGAAATCAAACCAGTTGGGAAGGTTAGATCACATGGGAAATTTTAAAGTAGGTGTAATTATGATAGTTAGGATTATCAAAATTATAGTCGGTCTAAGCCGACTATAAATACCCTACACATATGTGTGGTTACCATTCAAAGTGATATATAGGTCACCAGGGTATACGAATCCTGAAAATAACTACAAACATTCAACCGCTGAAGAATTTCCATTCATTTGATACCCATATTTACAAATGGATAGGTGTACCGAATTTCGATTTTTTTTTGTGAACCACAAGTCTTTTCGCCGGAAAACATTATTATCATGTATTTGAGCATGATATCAATATATATTTGACAAAAAAATTTTACCTAAGCACGTATACATAAAAATTGATCTTTATATGTACATTTTATATGAGGTATTTGAACATAAGTGGTCGGATCATAGGTCACAATGGACCGACATACAGCGTTGGTATATTAGTAATCTAAGTTATAAGTTTCATTTATCTAGCTCTTCAATTTTAAAAGTAGTAGGGATTTTAACAGACAGACAGACGGACATCGCTAAATCGACTCAGGAGGTCATGCTGATCAAGAATATATATACTTTTCCATACCGGAGATGCTTCCTTCTGGGTGTTACAAACGGCGTACCAAACTGAATATTCTCTTTCACTCTTAGTGTAGGGTATAAAAATATATGAACTCAAGATATGAACTCAATTGTTGGGATTTATTAATTCAAGTATTCTTAATAATATGCAATTAAAATGGAAAATTAAAAAACCAAAAATCATTTTTTGCATAGGTCTACGTCAATATCATGAAGGTTAAAAGTTTTATGGATTTTCTCATATATCTGCTGCTTCATATTGTTATTGTGTCGAATTGTTATCGAAGTAAGCAATAACAAAACACGTTTTGTACACAACAAGAAGATTATTTTGTAGGATAAAATGGTGGAAAGAGCCAGTAACCGGTCACCTCCTGATGTAGATCAGCATAAATCGCGACTATACGGAAACTTTTCACATTGTTCACAATTGGCTTAGCAAACTGACGGGAATAAACACCGATTAAATACTAGAACAAACGCACAAAAAACGCGGCGTGGCATGTTAATTTGCAGCGTAACAAATAACTGCCAACAAATTTTAATACTGAAATACTGGCTAATTTGATAGTGTAAACAACATTTTCCATCGACAACTTTTAAAACTTTAAAACAGAAATATTGTAAACCAAATGTTTGGTCGACAACTTGTTGATCAAGCTTTTAAATTTTCAAAACAGAAATTCCTGCCCCCTTTCAGTTTCCTGCTATAAAGATGCTTTCGAAAACTTTAAAACCAAAACTTACACAAAAATGCTTTTGACTGCTAGGGACAGGCTTGAACATTCCAGTTTACTGGGTTTAACCTACTATATATGGGCGCATACCATGCTTTTTTCGTGTCACGCCCAAAAATCTGAGTTCGTGCGTTTAAATCTCCGTGCTTGCTAGTTGTTGTCGTGCCCGTATCTCTAAAACCAAAACTCTTTAATGGGTGCGTCCATTAATGATTTTGTAGCAAATTTTTCCCTGTGTGGAGGTAACAAAAAGTTTATACACTAGGTCTGATCGAAATTTGTTTCCATATTTGTAAAAGGTTTTAAATATTACTAGTGCTCAGTTATCACACTTTAAATTCTTACCATCTAAATAAAGTGGTTTGGTCGGTCGGCCAACAAGTTTTTGGTTTTTTGTCAATTACTGTTGTTGTTTTTTGAACTAGTGCAAAATACATATTTCATTTGGTAGACCTAGAGACCGACAAATTAGTTTTAGCATTACTCTATTTTAAGGTCGAATAAAAACAAACAACTTTAAATTGTGACGCAAGGGCACGGCGCATAAAAATACACAAATCCATTGATTTAATTTTTATACAAAGTACAGGACTCGTATTTGAACACTGTTGAGACTCTACAGCCTATACGAACTTGCTGCAACACAACTACAGTAATTGACAAAAATTAAACTTGGTGCAGTTTTTGCTGCTTACCTTCTCGTCACTTTGTGCAGAACAGAATTCGCATTTTGTTCATTATACAAAGTGAAGTTACAGGTTTAGCTAAGCACAAACTGCATACAAGACCACTGATGAGGAAGTTTGGCTGCTTCCGAAACAGCTGTACGGTCGGCCAACAAGTTTTTGTTTTTTTGTCAATTACTGTTGTTGTTTTTTGAACTAGTGCAAAATCCATATTGCATTTGATAAAATTAGAGCCCGACAAATTAGATCGATACCCAGATGAAACGAGATCATTTTTGTTAAACTTTTTCGAGAATGAGATTTAAAAAATTTCGCTCAGACGTATCTCTATCCGACCAAAAGTGGCATATGCAAAAATTAATTGAATAATTAAATACAACTAAAATTAATTAAAATACAAAAAAAAAAATCATAAAAATAGTTATTATGATTTAAAATTGAGAAATTATTGTAGATTTCATATATAGAATATCTATTTGGAAATAAAATTAGTTAATAAATTGATGTTTAGGGTTGTTATATTTGTGGTAAATATTTTTTCGTTTTCTTATTGTATATAGTAACATGTACAAATGACGTAAGTATATTTTTTAGTTTTTTTTTTTTAAGAAAAAAACTAAATGAATACGTAATCATACATGGAAACCACAATCAATATTTATAAAATTTAAGATATTTCAATTACAGAACTATAATATAAAAGTAATTTTTAATGTTGTATTAAAATTTATTTTGAATACAAAGGAACATCAAATCTTACTGTATAAAATACATATAGCTATGCAATTTAAAGTAAATGACACAACATAAAATATACCTTTTTTTAGAATGTTTAATTTAACACATATTTCTATTTAAAACATATTTGTATTTAAAATATATTTATATTTTTTTTTATAAACAATCAAAATATTATGAAGTTGTGCCTTATTCCTAAAAAGCTTCGATATGTAATATTTATTTATATATTTATTTAATGTAATTTATATCTTAATTATGGTGCGTAAATAAATTCTGTGAATTAACGAACAATATTTATTGTTTTGTATAAGTTAACAATCTTAAAATATAAACATAATATTCCATTAATTATTTACCTACAAAGAGAGAGAGAGAGAGTGAGAGATAATTATATATTTCGCAATCGTATTCATTTGTAGGAGAATAAAGTACAATATACGGTTATCTAGTTGACGATCCTATTTATGTATTCGCGCGGGGTCATAATTCCACAAATAAGTATATGTTGATATATTTAAAAAAAAGTAGTATGTACGAGTAAATAATGTATAACGCAAAATATGCTTAATATTTAATTAGGTTGAACAACAGCGAAGACATTCATAACTACAGCATCCTTTCATTTATAATGGCCCAAACAGATTGACAGCTGGGTGATTATCAGCAGTATTTCCCAGGAATTGGCTGTACAACTCCTTGTAGCGGTCTAACGACAGACCTCCAACTTTTCGGTCAGCATCCTATTGGAAAAACAATTGATTAATTGCTTGTGATAATTAACAATTAGACTATGTTCTCATTGAGACCAACAATATCCTCACTAATTTGAATATTAGTGACATTTTGTATAATTTTTGTGAACACTGAGGAAAAAAACCATACAAGTATAATATTTACCATTTAAATTAGCCAATACGATATATTATTATTATTATTATTTTAGTTGGTAAATATCATTAAATATGTACTTTAATACACTATTAAGGGTGTGTGCGAGTTTGACAATATTTGAAGCCAAACTAAATTTTGTGGGTAATGCAGTGTTTTCTATACAATTTAGTAAATGTTCGTCCAATCTAAATTGAACTAATTAGATGACAACAAACAAATGATTACACTGCCCTAGACTCATTTTGGTGCAGTAAATTCTGAATAATATTGGATACATTTGTGGCGCTGATTCCGAAAATAGCAACAGTTGGGTCATTTTGACTCTAGTTTGTCATTTTTTTTTACTCTTCTTTTATTTTTAAAATTCCAAATAAAAGAAAATAAAGAAATACATTTTCGAAATTAGACGTAGAAAATCTTGTGGTATAATTCAAAAATTTGCTTACATACGTGATCAAATTTAATAATAATAATAATAGTTTGGCGCTACAGTCCAAAAAGACCTTAGGCCTCGCAGTCCAACGCACTAACCTCTCAGCTACCGACGATACGTGAAAAAATTTGTTTGCGAGAAATAAGCAAAAGAAATTCAAATGTTCCAAAAAAACGTTATTACTTAATGTAAAAATTATTTTTTTGTGAATTGTTATGCATCGCATGCATCCTCTTTACAAACCTACTTAAGAAAATAAATTAAGACTCTTAGTTAAAAATACTAGATAAATGTCTGTAATATTTCGTTCGGTAAGTTTAACTGTTTTTTACCTACGTGTGTCTACCCTAAAATATGGCATCATTTGCATTAGACTTTTTAAATTTAGACAAATAAATTAACTTTGAAGCAGATTCTAAAATTTCAATTTTCAGTGAAGTTTGTAAATTGGAGGGCAAGAAAACGTTCCAATTTGAATATTTCCTCCACGTTTTGTGTTAAAATATCCTTATGCAAATAAAAAAAAGACTAATTTCAAAGGAAATCGATTGTGTAAGATATAGTATAAATTACCGAGTAGGTATGGTGTATAGAGTGTTGAAATTGCTAAATGATTTACACGGTAAATATCTATGCACAGCTAGATATCTAGTTGTTGAAATTAGGGGCATTAATAAAAACATTAGCGCATATTCATAGACAATTTAAAGTCGACTTTAAAAACAAAATCAGAATCAGAATCAAAAACAAAATCAGCTATTTGACATTTTTTTCTATGTGAAAATTGTCAAAGAAGCTGACTGAAAATTTAAAGTCGACATTAAATTGTCTATGAATATGCGCCGTAATTTTTTACTTGTTAAATTTAAACTTGGGTCATTCCTCGTCAGAAATATCAATCTATGGTTTTCTGACACACTTTTAAAAAGATAAAAAAAAAACTTTTTTGATTTTTAAAATAGTGTGGCGTATACGTAACAGTGATATAAAAAATATATTTATCTTTATCTAAGTTAAATGTATATTATTTTTAAATTGTTATTTATATTTGAATGCGTGTTCATAGGGCTTATTAAACCATAAAAATTAAACGATTAAACATTATTTTTAACTGAGTAATTACTTATTTTATTCACATTTTTTATTTTTTTTTTGCTTATATCTCACATACACGTGAAAACACTAAAATATAATTTCATTATTTTCTTTTGTTGGAATTTTAAAATTAAAAGAAGACAAAAAAATGGGAAATCTCAAGAACTAGAGCCAATATGAAAAAGCTGATGCCATTTTTCTTACAGCAATTTTTGTAACAGACACAGCTTTTGTATTGTAGACCTGGGGCATGGTTTTTTATTGGCACGAAGTTTCAAATAGGGAATTTTCGCTTTTACAAGTTTCTCGTTCACAACACGTAGGGAAAAAAGTTTTAAAATCCAGAAGGAATCAAGAAGTATACGGAGTGATATTCAGCTAAACCGAAAAATTCTTAATTTCAAGAAATGGATTTTCTTAGTTGTCAAAAACAAACTAAATAGAATTATTCTTGGATTCAGTTATTAATTTCTTAGGTATCAAAAAAAGTAACTAAGTAGAATAAGTCTTGAATTCAGTTATTAATTTCTTAATTATCAAAAAATGCAGTTGTTGTTTTCGTCCTAAAATTTAATGAACACGTGTTCGCATAATTGTTGTTTTTTCGATCTTGCTTTGTCGCTATTATGTTTTGTTTTGCTTTGTCCATCTGTTTGTTCGTATGGTTGTCTGTCGATATGTAACTAATAGCAATAATTTCGAAGCTAACATAAAATAAAAAAAAATATATAGTCGAGTTAATTTATTGTTTATTTAGAACTTTTTTAGCTATGTGCATTTTTTGTATATTAAATGACTTCTTTGAATACTTAATGTAATTGTATTGTTTATTTTAATTTATTTGTATTATTATTATTTAAGTTAATCTCTGTATATTATTCTGAAACCGTTTACTTATCTTATACACTTTCTGCTGCCTCTACTGTTGGTTATGTATAAACCCTCCGCACGTTACCCATAAGCATTGTATAGTGTATTTAGATAACAATGGAATGAAATAAACTTGGTATTTATGCAATATTGAACCGAAATGTATGTTTACGAACTGAAACCATACCAATATTCGTAGGAAAAATCATTTTTTTCTTTTTATATCTTTAACATTCATACATACACAGACGCTTTGTTGTTCTATTCGTGAAAACACACACATGCAAACATTGTATATCATGCCGTTTTTTGATACCTAAGAAGAAAAAAAATTGCAATCCAGACAAATTGTACTTAGTTACTTTTTTGATACCTAAGAACTTAATGTCTGAATATCTAGAAAAATTTGGCTTAGTTAATTTCAACAGACAGACAGGCAGACTAACAAACAGATGGCGACCTCGCACAAGAAAGCATACAGACAGAGCAATATCGATGAAAACAACAACAATACATGCACACGTTTTCTTTTTGCGATGAATACAGCAACAATTTTGCGTGTTCTTTTTGGTTTTTAATAATCAATAAATTAACTTCTGAAAATCCAGTTGAATAAAGTTTGTTTACTTTTTTGACAACTAAGTAATTTGCTTTCTTGATATCCAGATGACAAATTCTTGAATTTTAGTAGTATTTCATTGATATTAGTCAAATTCTACTATTTTTCTTTCTAACCGAATTCTTCTCGAGTTTTAGAATTTTATTTCCCTCCGTGAAGTTTCACCATCAGAAAGATCGCTATTTCATTGTGAATATTATTTTGAACTTATCTTATCAGTGTTTCCCCTTAATAATTTAGTTTTACGCAAATTCATATTCTTAGAATGACACAAATTCTTAGAATGATCCCTAGTTTCACATACTGGTCGATTTTTTCATGTGTATTGTGAAATATTTAAATATCGATTGAAAGAAAATATCGAAACATTGTCGTATTGTCGCTTAATGAGAACATATCTATAGAATCTTCATAAAATTTACATTCAAAAGAGTTTCAAATGCCTTGTCAATTGGACCAACTTCGTCGATTGCCATTCTCGTAATGCAGTTGTATCTATATTCCTCAATTCCGATAATTCCATCACTATTAATGTCAAGCATTTTAAAGTTGGCTTCAATGAAAGCCTTCATTGCCTAGAAATCAAGTAATAAATTTATTAGTTCAATATTTCGATTTTAAATACAATATAAATAATGGTGTATCCTATGAGTTTGAAATAGCAAAAAATAAGTAAAACAGATAATTAATTTGTATCTCTTTTATATTTATTATATTGCGAAAAGAATTTTATGTGATTACCCACTGGTTCTTATAGACTCATTTACCTTATTTATTTTTTAATAAAAAATATATAAAAAATGTCATGATTTTTAGTTTTTATTTAAATTTATTTTTAATATTATGCCCGTGTCCGAAAACAGAAAAAATTGTGTTCATAAATGGATGAACGCCGTTAATTGCGACATCGTTCATAATATATATGGAAAAAATCATTCTATTTATGAACTATTTTTCGTATATACGAATCGCACAATTTGAGCGAAATTTATATAATAAAGCGTTCATAATTGTTGCAGCAACAGCAAGAGTAGATATAAAATAAAATGTAAGTAGTTAAAAAAAAATAAATATAATAAAAATAAAATAAAATAAAAAGTAATATAATAAAAAAAAAAAAAGTAATATAATAAAATAAAAAAAAATAATACAAGAAAATAAAAAAATAGTTTTTTTTTTATTTTTAATTAGTTTAAAGTTTATAAATACCATGAATATTTTCATAAATATTATGAAAGCGTTCATAAATATTATGAACATTTTCATTACTGTTTTATGAACGATTTATAAATTGGATGAATTTGGTCATTGGTTGAGTAATAATGAAAAATTCATAAAATTGATGAACAAATTCATAAATAGTATGAACTTTTTTTTTTGTTTACCAAACAGATATGTTATTACCCCTACGGGAAAACGGTGTCAATTGCCTTAAAATTACCGGTCACCTGACTAGTAAATTGAGGATTTATTACTGTTTTAGTTCAAAGGTATGCAGACTGTTTGTAATCATTATACATGTTCTGTAACCGGTACGATTGACTGAGGACTGGATCTTGATGATTCACCCCTTCCTAGCACAACGCCGTCTTAAAGTTGCCGGTAGATTTCATATAAAAGTTTATTATCTCCGGTTAATTATCTCCAAAAACCTGATCAGGTGCCAAGTCTAGTACCAGTTCGTTTCCTTGTAGAGCAGTGTGAATTACCCTTGAACAACTGGTCACGTGACTGGTAAAAAGATATCTGCCACGAAACTGGTTGATAGGAGTACATCCAATGTCAACCAGAGCGAATTTTTAAAGTGCTTTTTACATATTCTATTTGGCCAAACAAAGAAAATAACAATTTTTATCGAGGCTAACGTGAATATTTCTAAAAATTTCAATGCAGATCAAAATTACTTTATTAGTATATAAGTAATCTATCTTCTGAGTTCCATTGGTCTATCTCTGGATTTCCTGTAATCGCATTTCCTATAGACGGGCAAAGGGCCCATTTCTCATGAGGTAATGCAAATCAAAAATATATAATAAAATTATTCACGAAATTATTCACGAAACGGAGCCGATATACAGTACCATTTTTTCTACAGCAGTTCTAAAAAAACAAATTACATTGAGTTGATTTCGTAGTTTTTCAACGTATTGGCAGTTTTGTACTAGTGATGCTGAATTTAAGAGATTTAGGTGCTGATATTACAAACAGTATTTGATTAATGCATTGAACCAAAAAAGCATTTAGCGTATTTAAAGTTCCCCGTTTTTTTTTTAAATCGACATCGTAATTCTTCCAACATGTATTATATGTTTTAATAAACTTATCTAAACTTATCTTTTTTAAAAGATATCGGTCTCCCTTGCTGCGTACTCAGAATTTGCCCACCACGTCGAGATTTTGCAAAAAAAATCGAGTCAAAGTTCGAAACACGCCGATCTTGGTATTTTATATCGCAATTTATTGCTCGATTTCGACATGCTGCAGATGCAAACTTTAAAATAAGAATCTTGCCCTACGGAAAATTATCAAAAAAAAATCTGTGTCCAGATATTGGTTTTTTGCAAAAACTCAAAAAGAAATTTGTGTTACATAAAAAGTGTGTCAAGAGAGTAATTTATCACAATTCTCAGAGCTCTCTTAATTTTTTTTTAATTTAAGTTCGCAACGTTTTTACTGTCAAATGTTTGAAAAAATAACATTATCTTACTGAAATTATTTCGGAATATTTTTTAATGTTTGTATATAAAATATTTCATTTAAATGGAAGGTAATAGGCGCTGCGATATACAATGTCAAAAGAAATAATATAGTGGGGCTAGGTGCAAAAATATACCATATTCTTTGCATCTGATGTCCGCCTTATGGGGAAACATATGGACTGTTTAATCATTTGTTGTGTATTTAATTCGGCAGGCTTAAACGGGTTAAAAAAGATGTAATACACACCCGTCTTCAACGAATGCTTCTGAGTGACTGAACTAATATTTTAGAAAATTTGACATAGATTAAAAAAAACGGCACCCTACATCTAATCAATATTTAGTTTAAATTTAATGTATTGTTTGCGAAATATTTTCCGCATTTTTGAATATATGGCTGTTATGGAATTATTTGTCGTGACGCATTATTAAGTTTAACATGCACAACAACATTTTCAACTAAAATTGAGAAAAATCCAAATTAAATTTAGATTTTCCATATGAAATCGGGAAAATTCCAAATGCAATTGAGATTTTACACTTTTAATGAATAAGTTGAGAAAATTACATAAGAAATCAGGCACAAAAACCCGTTGGGTATCTGTTCCGGTTATTGTTTCAAGATTTTATATAAGACGTACAAAAGTATACCTAGAAAAGTATAAGGTTTCTGGTTCCGATTCCTCATTCCGTTTCCGAATTTGGTTCTAAAAATCGAAATAGTACCGGGTTGTTTAATTTACCTTCGGCATGAGATAATAATATTATTTCCAATGGAAAATATTAAACTTATCTGTTATTTCCAATTTAATTTGTTCCAAATTTTAAAAGGCAAATCTCAATATCCCTTGCAAATCTTAATTTGAATTTTCTAAATTTCAATAAAAAAAATCTTAATTTAATTTGTAATTTTCTCAATTTCAAATGGAAAAATCTCAATTTCAGATGGAAAAATCTCAATTTCATATGAAATTTTCTAAATTACAATTATAAAAATCCAAATTTTATTTGGAGTTTTCTCAATTAATAATGAAAAATCTCCATAACATTTGAAATTTTCTTAATTTAAAAAAAAAAAATTTGTTTTTAATTAGGAATTTTAAAAATTTTTAAAAATTTCTGTTCAGAACATTCGTTGAAGGCAGTTGTGTAAACATTTTTTTTAATCCGTTGTAGCCGCGGTAGCTCAGTGGTTAGTGCGTTGGACTGCGAGCCGAAAGGTCCCCGGTTCAAGCCTGGACTGGGGCTAACAACATCTTTTCATAGAAACATTTTTCTATACCGCGCTACATCTCGTCAGTAAATGGCAAACCTACGAGAGTAAAACATTGCCTATGAAAAACTCTCACCCGCCGTTCGGATTCGGCAATAAACTGTAGGTCCCACCGCTTTGAGTACAAATATAACATGCACAGCTCAAAATGGTGAGAGAGCTCGGCCGAAGTTCTTATAGGACTGTAGTGCCAAACTATTATATATAAGCCTGCCGAATCAAATACACACCAGATGCAGTCATCAGATGCAACGAATATGGTCTGTTTTTGAAACTAGCTCTACTACATTATTTCAGTATGAAATTGTATATCTCTGCGCGCATTTCCCTACATTTTAATCAAATATATCATATTCAAACTATACAAAAATTCAGACAAATTTTCAGTAAGATAAAGTTTAAAATATTTTTTTCGAAAATTTGACAGCAAAAACATTGCGAACTTAAATTATAAAAATAATCATTTGAGAACTCTGAGAATTGTGATAAGTAACTCTCTTGACACACTATTTAGGTAACACAAATTTATTTTGATTTTTTGCAAAAACTAATATCTGGACACAGATTTTTTTTGCCAATTATCCGTAGGGCAAGGTTCATATTTTATTTTGCGATAAAGTTTGCATCTGCAACATGTCGAAATCGAGCGATAAATTGTATTATAAAGTACCAAAATGGGTCTTTTTTGCTACTTTGACTCGTATTTTTGCAAAATCGCAAATTCTGAGTACGCAGCAAGAATCAGGAGACCGAAAAATATCAGAAATATCAAGTTTCAGTTCTGTAATAAATCCTTGTGGAACAGTGTAATTAGAAATATCTATAAAAAAATAATTTTATTATGTGTTGGACATGCACTTAGTGAGAAATCTTAAATTTTAATACAGGTCGGTGACTGGTCCTCTAAGGACAGTACGGTAACTGGTCCTCTAAGTACAGTACGGAGACCGGTCCTATGGTATCTATGAGGTGTCAACCTCCAATGACAAAGCCATGTAAACGTTACCGGTACGTTTTATACGATTGGGTCAGAACTCAAACCAGTCACCATCACCATTTCGCCCGTCACGTACCGGTTCATTTTCCCGTAGGGACATATCTAGTATTTTTGCACCTTAACTATGCGTTACAAATTTCTTACACGATAGTTAACCATCGTGTAAGAACAAGTAGATATCTACACACAAAAAAATATATAGTTTAGTGCAACCAATAATGCAAACAAATCCTTGAAGTGTTACTTGCAAAAACCAATTTAAATGATTTGTAGCAAATGTTTAAATTATTAATCGCAAACATATGTAATATTTGTAACAAACTATATACATTTTCTTCTCTTTTGCTGGAAACACTCTTTACACAAAAGTGTGTCCCATAAATACGTATATCTCTTCCAAATTGAATCCACAGACACATGCATGCATAGAACATATTTTGTTGTTACTCATTTAGCCATGGAGTGAAATTTATAATTATAAAACTATAAAACAATCGAATACAAATATTAATCGAATTTTCTGATTAACTGCTTCAAACTCATGGGCGCATAATCATAGACAATTAAAAGTCGACTTTAAAATTAAATTCGGCTTTTTTGACAATTTTCACATAGAATAAAATGTCAAAAAGCTGATATTAATTTTAAAGTCGACTTTAAATTGTTTATGATTATGCGCCATGATCTCTAACGAGCAGGGCTCAGATTTTGATGACAGGCCATTTTTTTTAATACATTTGTCATTTTTTGGCTTTTTTACGCGTTAGGTAATTTTTTTAATTATTTTAAATTTTATGTCAATATTTGTAGAATTTCGTAGATTTTTTTTGATATTAAGCAATCTTGAAGTAAATTTGAAACAAAAATGTGGCATCTTTGTTATATTTTTTATATACTATTTTTGTCTTTATTACTTGCAACTCTCCACTGAAGTTGAAACTAAAAATATGGCATCGCAAGTTAATAAATTTATGAATTGCTTTGATTAGAGTACATTCGTTTAATCTGAAATTAAGAAAGAAAATCGGTTATAAAAGATTTAAATACATGTCTCTCGTCCGAATCGGCGTGGAACGAAAAAAATCAAGTTTAAGTTTAAAAATAACTACATAATCATTTAATTTTACTACATTCTGCATTTATTTAAAATTCGAAAATATTAGTCTCTCGAAAATGGTTGTTGTTATTGATTTAACTTTTAGGTAAATTCTAAAGAATTTTTTTTTTGGTTTTGGAATCATTTTAATGGTCCTTTTTAACGTATTTTTAGATAATCAAAATACGATCCCTGCTAATGAGTATTACACAAAATCTGTTAATTTGTCTGAGTCGAATGTGAGTTCTGGCGTTAAACGTTGAACGAGTCTCGGCACAGCACTAATCTGGAATGAAACTTAGCAATTTTGGTTGATTTCGGTCTCCTAATTCTTGCTGCGTACTCAGAATTTTTCCCTATACGTCGAGATTTTGCACAAAATCGAGTCAAAGTTGCAAATAAGGCAATTTTTGATACTTTATATCGCAAGTTATCGCACGATTTTACCATGTTGCAGATGCAAACTTTATCACAATAAAAAAATCTGTTTCTAGATATTAGATTTTGCAAAAACTCAAAAAGAAATTTGTGTTACCAAAAAAGTGTGTCGAGAGAGTAATTTATCACAATTCTCTAAGAAAATAGTGAGTGATGAAATTTATTTGAGGAGCAAGCAAATACCTAATGAATGACTATTTTATAGCGAGAAATAAACGAGAAATAAGGCTTTATAAGAAGTTACGCGCTTTTAATGTGATTTTTTTGTATTTCATTGTGACGGGAATTTACTATTATAATAGTAGATAATGTTCTGCCAACTATAAAGTAGTGAACAACCATCATTTTTATTTAGAGAGTACATGTTATATACAAAAAATGTATTTAGTTTAAACTAGTTTATGATAAACTTCATCTTCGTTACGAAAAATATTTCCAAATCTGTCATTAATTAAAATAAAATCTTCAATACATATTACAACTACTGCCGCGTCCATACAATATTATAAATTTAATTTCGATAAAGAGTAGTTGTAGGGTGTCGCATTTTTTATTTTTGTCATGTCAAATTTTCAAAAAATGTAGTTCCGTCGCTCAGAAGCATTCGTTGACGCCGGATGTATATTTGATTTTTTTAACCCATTAAAGCCTGCCGAATCAGATGCACACCAAGAGATTACGCAGTGCAATTTTTCCCATCATGTTTTCCCATAATGCGAACATCAGATGCTATGAATTTTGTTCGAATTTGCATCTAGCACCACTACATTATATACATATGTATGAAATTGTATATCTCTGCGTGCAATTCCCTCCATTTTAATCAAATATTTCATAAACAAATTTTAAAAAATATTCCGAAAAATTACAGTAAGATAAAGTTTAAAACATTTTTTCGAAATTTTGACAGCAAACACATTGCGAACTAATATTAAAATGTTTTTTAAGATAACTTAGAGAATTGTGATAAATTACTCTCTCGACACACTTTTTTGATAACACAAAATTCTTTATGATTTTTTGCAAACACTAATATCTGGACACAGATTTATTTGCCAATTATGCGTAGGGCAAGATTCATATTTTATTTTGTGATAAAGTTTGCATCTGCAACATGGCGAAATCGTGCGATAACTTACCAACCAGTTGGGAAGGTTAGATCACATGGGAAAGTTTAAATTTGGTGATAGTTAGGATTATCAAAATTATAGTCGGTCTAAACCGACTTCAAAACCCTACACATATGTGTGGTTACCATTTAAAGTGGTATATGGGTCACCAGGGTATACAAATCCTGAAAATAACTACAAACTTTCAATCGCTGAAGAATTTCCATTCATTTGATAGGTGCACCAAATTTCGATTTTTTTTTTGGGAACCACAAGTCGTTTCGCGAAAAAACATAATTTCCATGTATTTCAGCATGAAGTCAATATATATTTGACCAAAAAAGTTTACCTAAGCACGTATACAGTAAAACTGAGCTGTAGATGTAAATTTTATATGAGTTATTTGAATATAAATATTTAGATCACAGGTCACAATGGACCGATATGCAATTCGCACATTCAACGTAGGTATATTAGTAATCTAAGTTATAAGTTTCATTTATCTAGCTCTTCAATTTTAAAAGTAGTAGGGATTTCAACAGACAGACAGACGGACAGACAGACGGACATCGCTAAATCGACTCAGGAGGTCAAGCTGATCAAGTATATATATATACTTTTCCATACCGGAGATGCTTCTTTCTGGGTGTTACAAACGGCGTACCAAACTGAATATACCCTTTCACTCTTAGTGTGGGTATAAAAATGGTCTTTTTGGCAACTTTGACTCGATTTTGTGCAAAATTTCGTATAGGGAAAATTCTGAGTACGCAGCATGAATCAGGAGATCGAAATCAACCAGAATTGATGGGTTTCATTCCAGATTAGGCCAACAAGCCTCAATTTGTAGGACAGTGTAATTATTATTAGATGTAATTGACAAACGGTAATTAAAATTTACCATTTAAGACAAATAAATGCGGTAGTTAACAGAAATATTGAATGTGTTTAGGTGGAGTAATTAATTGGACACTTACAAAGTGTTTAATGTAAACAATTGAAGTGTTCACGACAAATAAATTACTCTATCGTCGCTGATACTCCAAAACCGCCTATATACATTTTCGAATACCTCTTACAAAATTAATTTTACAGAAGAAACAAAACTATTTTCAGTCCTAATTCTGCACTTACTTCACACAAAATTAAGTATGTCATAACTTATAATGGTATTTATGTAATTTATCCGATCAACATATCGTTAGAAACCCGATTATAATGATTATAAATTAGGCGTAATTTTCAGTATCAATTTTGCAGCATCAGCGATGATGTTACACAGAAAATAAAGTTCATACTTTTATGAACCGTTCATAAAACCCAATGAAACGCATTCATAATATTTGATAATTCATAATATTAATGAAGAAATTCATAGTATATGCATATGAACTTTTTAACAACTTTAACAAAATGTGCGATTAATATATAGAATAGTTTATGAACAAAATTGGTTCTGTGTACAAATACTACTAAATATATATTCAATTTTAATCTCGTGATCCAAACATTTTTAGACATTTCCCCGAAATGGACATCTTCCCGAATGAACATTTCCCCTATATACACGCAATATTATTTTAATTGAAAAACCCACTACTACAAGTCGAGTTTTATTAAACACCGTTTATTATATCTAACACTATTTGTGAAAGGGTGCAAACATTTTACTTTACCGGACGGTGTGAAAAAGTAAACAAAAACAAATTACCACGCACCCCAAAATTGTCGGAAAATTACAGAAATAAGATTTTTTTTTTCTGCACATGTCCTGGAACTCCCGGAAAATCGAAAACCGGTGTTTTCTTTATTATAATAAAGTTAAAAGGAAATAGTTTTAAAATAATACTACGTGAAATATAGTCCTAAAATTTACAAAAATAAAAATATGACCTCAAGGTCACGTAGTACAACTGCACATAAAAACGCTACGCAAATTTCCGGGACAACACAAAAGTTAAATAAGACTTCAACAACAGTGCGACAGTCTTATATACGTTTTGATTTTTCATTATATTAAGTTTTATAAAAGCGAGATAATAAGAAGTAGTAATGTTGATAGATGATGGCCGTTAGTGAAGTACGTTATATTAACAAGTACACATACCATTTCAACCGAAAAGAGAAGAAAATAATAAAATTGAAATAATAAATATAATATATATAATAAATATAGTAAATATAGTAAATATAATAAATATAATAAATAAATATATATAATAAATATAATAAATATAATAAATATAATAAATATAATAAATATAATAAATATAATAAATATAATAAATATAATAAATATAATAAATATAATAAATATAATAAATATAATAAATATAATAAATATAATAAATATAATAAATATAATAAATATAATAAATATAATAAATATAATAAATATAATAAATATAATAAATATAATAAATATAATAAATATAATAAATATAATAAATATAATAAATATAATAAATATAATAAATATAATAAATATAATAAATATAATAAATATAATAAATATAATAAATATAATAAATATAATAAATATAATAAATATAATAAATATAATAAATATAATAAATATAATAAATATAATAAATATAATAAATATAATAAATATAATAAATATAATAAATATAATAAATATAATAAATATAATAAATATAATAAATATAATAAATATAATAAATATAATAAATATAATAAATATAATAAATATAATAAATATAATAAATATAATAAATATAATAAATATAATAAATATAATAAATATAATAAATATAATAAATATAATAAATATAATAAATATAATAAATATAATAAATATAATAAATATAATAAATATAATAAATATAATAAATATAATAAATATAATAAATATAATAAATATAATAAATATAATAAATATAATAAATATAATAAATATAATAAATATAATAAATATAATAAATATAATAAATATAATAAATATAATAAATATAATAAATATAATAAATATAATAAATATAATAAATATAATAAATATAATAAATATAATAAATATAATAAATATAATAAATATAATAAATATAATAAATATAATAAATATAATAAATATAATAAATATAATAAATATAATAAATATAATAAATATAATAAATATAATAAATATAATAAATATAATAAATATAATAAATATAATAAATATAATAAATATAATAAATATAATAAATATAATAAATATAATAAATATAATAAATATAATAAATATAATAAATATAATAAATATAATAAATATAATAAATATAATAAATATAATAAATATAATAAATATAATAAATATAATAAATATAATAAATATAATAAATATAATAAATATAATAAATATAATAAATATAATAAATATAATAAATATAATAAATATAATAAATATAATAAATATAATAAATATAATAAATATAATAAATATAATAAATATAATAAATATAATAAATATAATAAATATAATAAATATAATAAATATAATAAATATAATAAATATAATAAATATAATAAATATAATAAATATAATAAATATAATAAATATAATAAATATAATAAATATAATAAATATAATAAATATAATAAATATAATAAATATAATAAATATAATAAATATAATAAATATAATAAATATAATAAATATAATAAATATAATAAATATAATAAATATAATAAATATAATAAATATAATAAATATAATAAATATAATAAATATAATAAATATAATAAATATAATAAATATAATAAATATAATAAATATAATAAATATAATAAATATAATAAATATAATAAATATAATAAATATAATAAATATAATAAATATAATAAATATAATAAATATAATAAATATAATAAATATAATAAATATAATAAATATAATAAATATAATAAATATAATAAATATAATAAATATAATAAATATAATAAATATAATAAATATAATAAATATAATAAATATAATAAATATAATAAATATAATAAATATAATAAATATAATAAATATAATAAATATAATAAATATAATAAATATAATAAATATAATAAATATAATAAATATAATAAATATAATAAATATAATAAATATAATAAATATAATAAATATAATAAATATAATAAATATAATAAATATAATAAATATAATAAATATAATAAATATAATAAATATAATAAATATAATAAATATAATAAATATAATAAATATAATAAATATAATAAATATAATAAATATAATAAATATAATAAATATAATAAATATAATAAATATAATAAATATAATAAATATAATAAATATAATAAATATAATAAATATAATAAATATAATAAATATAATAAATATAATAAATATAATAAATATAATAAATATAATAAATATAATAAATATAATAAATATAATAAATATAATAAATATAATAAATATAATAAATATAATAAATATAATAAATATAATAAATATAATAAGATAAATAAATTAAAAAACATATTTATACCCTACACTAAGAGTGAAAGGGTATATTTAGTTTGGTACGCCATTTGTAACACCCAGAAGGAAGTATATATATTCTTGATCAGCATGACCTCCTGAGTCGATTTAGCGATGTCCGTCTGTCTGTCTGTTGAAATCTCGATTATAGAAAAACTACTTAGAAGAGCTAAATAAATGAAACTCATAATTTATATTACTTATATATCTACGCTGTCTGTCAGTGAAAATCAGTATGATCAGTCCATTATGACCTGTGAACCGACTTATGTTCAAATTTATCATATAAAACACATCTACTGGTGAATTTTACTGTATACGTGTTCAGGTAAACTTTTTTTGGTCAAATATATATTGACTTCATGCTCAAATACATGAAAATAATGTTCTTCCGCGAAACGACTTGTGTTTCCCAAAAAAAAAAATAGAAATTCGGTGCACCTATCCATATGTAAATATGGGTATCAAATGGCGAAAATGCTATCGGTCATCGATGTTTCTGACCTGACATAAGGGAATCATTGAGGAATCATTGGTGACATTTCCTGCTGGATTCATACGCCTGCAAAGTACTATTCGTTATTCCACGTCAGAAATATCAATCTTGGCACGATGTCTTCGGATTTTGCTGAAATTTTGCGGAGTAAAGAATAACAGTGTTATTAGTTTTTTTTTTGAATTCTCAACTCCAACAAAGTTATCTCTGTAACTAATTAACATATTTTAATGAAACTAATGGTTTATAATCACTCATTCCAATAAAAATAGCAATTGAGACAAATAGGCAATTTATCTTTAAAACTATATAGTTCAGAAACTATAGGAGCCTGCATCGAAATTATTTTTTTAATCGACGGGGAAAACTCCAGAGTTTTAAAACATAATAGTTTTTGATTTTAAAAATAGTGGGGCGAATACGTGATTTGAAATATATTTTTAACTTTTTCTAATTTAAATGTATTTTATTTTTTTAAATTGTTATTTTTATTTAAAATCAAACTAAAATATCAATGTTATGACAATGGATTCTGAAATTGAGGGTTTAAAACTTTTTTATAGTTAGCTAAAGTGGATTAAACATTAATGCAATAATATATTATTTGAATTTTTATCATCGAAGACTTGTAATCAAATAGTATATACTTGTTATAGATTACGTTAACCAATTATCAACCAATTTAACCATTTTTTGACGTTTTCTTTTAAAAATATTAGACAAATCGTCTTAAATAAGGTTTTAAAGTGTTTATATGCCATACGGAAAAATGGCTGACCAATTTTTCTTGGGTTCTCCAAATACAAGTAGCATATAAGGATTAATCGAGATGAGGACATATTTTTTTTAATATAATTTTTTTTCATTTATATACTACTTGTGGAGATATTTTAAAAACGAAATATCTTAATTAGTTACAAATAGTTGCAGATAAATTTAGTACTGACATGTAGGTAAAGGATCCTACTAATCAGTACATATATTTGGTTGATCCGAGATGATCCAAACAAGTTCTATTCCATTGAAAATACACAATTTAAAAAAAAAAAACTTAAAAATTAAAAAATAAGTTTAACTACCCATATCTACCTCAATAAATAGAACTAAAATACCATTTTTAACTTAAATTGTTTGCATTAATGTTCTTAATATAACTACTAAAAATGATTAGATTCCAATAAAAAATGGCGATTCTACAGCGATTTGTATATAGCATTGACAATTACATTTTTTTGGTAAAGAAATATTCTATAAAAATAAGCTCACTTTAGATGACCGTAGACCGTATGCCCTTGGGTCAAACGACTTGCAAAGATGATTTTCTACATTATTGATGTGTCCAAATTACGAAAAGCAAAGAAAATTGTTAAAATTCCAAAAATGTTAGTTACCTCCAATGCGAGCTTTTAGACTATGTTTTTCCCAAAGTGAAACGTTTGAATACAAACACAAATTATTTTCTATTTTTTATAAAAGGTTATTTTGCACCTTATCATGTATCTTTTTATGATCGTCTCGTTTTTAGTCCTCTTCGTCTAAAATTGGTTCGATTGTTCAATAATTTTGTTTTGCCAACTATTTTTATACCCTACACTAAGAGTGAAAGGGTATATTTAGTTTGGTACGCCATTTGTAACACCTATAAGGAAGCATCTCCGGTATGGACAAGTATATATATTCTTGATCAGCCTCCTGAGTCGATTTAGCGATGTCCGTCTGTCCCTTCGTCTGTCTGTCTGTCTGTCCGTCTGTCTGTCTGTTGAAATCCCTACTACTTTTAAAATTGAAGAGCTAGATATATGAAACTTATAACTTAGATTACTAATATACCTACGCTGTATGTCGGTCCATTTTGACCTATGATCCGACCACTTATGTTCAAATACCTCTTATAAAATGTACATATAAAGATCAATTTTTATGTATACGTGCTTAGGTAAACTTTTTTGGTCAAATATTTATTGATATCATGCTCAAATACATGATAATAATGTTTTCCGGCGAAAAGACTTGTGGTTCACAAAAAAAAAATCGAAATTCGGTACACCTACCCATTTGTAAATATGGGTATCAAATGAATGGAAATTCTTCAGCGATTGAATGTTTGTAGTTATTTTCAGGATTCGTATACCCTGGTGACCTATATATCACTTTGAAAGGTAACCACACATATGTGTAGGGTATTTATAGTCGGCTTAGACCGACTACAATTTTGATAATCCTAACTATCATAATTACACCTACTTTAAAATTTCCCATGTGATCTAACCTTCCCAACTGGTTTTGATTTACAAAAAGTTTTTTTTTTACCTTCGTATAAAACAACACTCAAAACAAACGTACTCAACGTTTCGTTTCATACATGAATTAAAAATTGTAGTCACACGTTATTCAACCGATTTTGAAACAAATTGTAGCCGATATCGTTGTTACCGGAAATAAATAATCAGGGGGGTTAATATAATAAATTGTCGCCCGTTCGAGCTTAATGGCTGCCTTTTAAAAATATCTCCTAATATTCTACAAATTCTGTCACCCAAATTCCTTCGTTAAAGGTTACTAAGTTTTGTCTAATTTCTAAAGTGTCGCCTGTCCATGATTCTACGTCCGTCTTACACCACCCCTATACTCATTTTGGTGACGTTAAAGATAAAATGTCAATATTTAATATATATTATTTTAAACATTTCAGATATGTCCAAATCTTTGAAACCACACCATCGGGAAAGATGATTTTTAGCTAATAACTTAAGATTGTGTTGTTTCATCATACAATACATGTTGGTGTTGAATAAATACGGAATGTAGTAAACATAAATGAAAATGTAGTAATGTAAATTCATATTTCGGACGTATTAAAAAAGACAAAATGTAGTTATTTTCAATACAAAAAATTTTATATAAATGCAATAAAATTATGTATTTAATTGCATACAAAATAACTACATCAATGAAGTAAAAACGAATACATTTGTGTAAGGACGTAAATCAAATACATATGTATTTATTTTAAGACATTTTTCTTCCTTTTAATATAGTTTTTTTCCTTGTATATATACTAGTTGGACATGTGCACAGCTTCACCGGTGCGAAGTTTTTGTATATATTTATACCCTACACTAAGAAAAAAGTGACGTAATAAAATTAAATAAAATTTATTTAAATTTTATTTAAAAAGTAATACTCTATACAAAAATATATTACGTGCGTATTTAATTTCAAATTAAATAAAAAGTATTTAATTTTATTACGTACGCAATTAAATTCATTATTTCAAAAAAATTATATTATAGAAATATTTTTAACATTATTAAAGTTTGTTTTTTGAAAGTAACCACGACAAAATTATGTAATACGTGGGATAAATAACATTATTAAAGTTTGTTTTTTGAAAGTAACCACGACAAAATTATGTAATACGTGGGATAAATAATTTCGAAAAAAGTAAAAAAATAATAATAATTTTATCTTTCCTAACCTTATTTACATAAAATAAATAGTTTTGAAATACCAATTGACATGTTTATGATCTTGTGATTAAATTAAAATTTACAAAAGTTATAAAAAATATTTACATCCAATATTATTACCTACGTAATAAATTTAAATAAAAATTTATTACGTACGTAATAAATTTAAATAAAAATTTATTACGTAAAGTATTTATTACGTAAATTTATTACGTAAAATAAATAAAAAGTATTTACTTCGATTTTAAATAAGAAATGTTTAATTTAAATAAAAAAAGACAACGGGTGAAAAACGTGTCTAAAAGTATTTAAATTTATTACTTTATTATTTAATTTTATTACTTTTTTCCCTCAGTGTAAATATACCAATTCTCCTTGTATTTTGAGTAACCAAATGAATATTTTCTGTTTTTTCAGGTAACATTAATAATTATTTCTAAAGCTTAAAAATTATGATCCAAATTAAAATAACGGAAAATTTTTGATTTTTGTATAAGGGTTTTCGATGTCCCGTCCGGAACCAAAAAGATACATTTATTACGATAGTAAACAGACATTTTTTTCTAAAGAATTGAACCCACTGTTTCTAAAGCAGAATTTCCTCGACATTTCCAAAAATGTAAACATCATTTTCCTAGTAATTAAAAAAAAAATGTTGACAGCTAATTGAAATTTGTCCCGTCCGCAAAAGTGTAAAACTACAGTATAAAAAATAATAATTTTATATTTTCCTAACCTTCTTTACATGAAATAAATAGTTTTATAATATTAATTAACATGTTTATGATCTTCTAATTAAATTAAAATTTTATTATCTTAAGAAAAAGTAATAAATAGTATTTACATCAAATTTTCTTACCAACGTAATAAATTTAAATAAAAAGTATTTACTTCAAATTTTATTACGTTCCTTAATAAATTTAAATAAAAAGTATTTACTTCAATTTTAAATAAAAAGTATTTAATTTAAATAAAAAAGACAACGGGTGAAAAAAGTGTCGAAAAGTATTTAAATTTATTACTTTTTTATTTAAATTTATTACTTTTTTCCCTCAGTGTACACTAAGAGTGAAAGGGTATATTCAATTTTGTACGCCGTTTGTAACACCCAGAAGGAAGCTTCTCAGCATGACCTCCTGAGTCGATTTAGCGATGTCCGTCTGTCTGTCCGTCTGTCTGTCCGTCTGTGTGTTTGTCTGTCTGTCGGTTGAATCACTACTACTTGAACAATTGAAGAGTTAGATAAATGAAACTCATAATTTAGATTACTTATATACCTACGCTGCATGTGCGAAAAATGGCGAGATCGGTCCATTGTGACCTGTGATCTGACAATTTATATTCAAATAACTCATATAAAATTTACATCTGCAGTTCAATTTTACTGTATACGTCTTAGGTAAACTTTTTTGGTCAAATATTTATTGACTTCATGCTCAAATACATGGAAATAATGGTTTCCCGCGAAACGACTTGTGGTTCCCAAAAAAAAAAATCGAAATTCGGTACACCTACACATTTGTAAATATGGGTATCAAATGAAAGGAAATTCTTCAGCGATTGAAAGTTTGTAGTTATTTTCAGGATTTGTATACCCTGGTGACCTATATACCACTTTGAATGGTGACCACACATATGTGTAGGGTATTTATAGTCGGCTAAGACCGACTATAATTTTGATAATCCTAACTATCATAATAACACCAAATTTAAAATTTCCCATTTGATCTAACCTTCCCAAATGGTTTTTGATTTGATTTATATATTAGTACAATAAGAAGTGATTATTTTACAGTTCAACAAATTTATAATTACGTTGATGATCAAAAAGTCCGTTTATAAAAAAGCAAAAATTAAATAATTAAAAATAAGGAATAATACAAAAATTGTATTATAATTTTACATATTTAAAGAGAAATTAGATGGATGGTTACTAATAAATAGTAGATTTAAGATGTTAATGGATTATTGTTCTGAAAAATGTATTAGTATTATAAGGTATTATAACCTAAATCTATATGTTCTGTTTATATTTTAAATATTAAGCGGTAATGAATTCCAGAGTCGAATTGCTAAATGAAAAATAGTCTTTGTGATTGTAGATAGTTAAATTTTGACAAAATTAAATTCTATTTGAAACGCTAGACGTAGCTTATCAGAAAGATATGATGGAGTTTTGGTATATAACAACTTTTGCATAAATATGCAGTTTCTTATATCCAGATAGTTTATAATGCTACAAACTAAAATTCCCTTACTTACATCTCCGACATATGAAAAACATAAAGGGAAAAACGTATAGCGTCAAATTATTAAAATCTCCTCTTAGGAGATCAGGAGTAAAAGCATTAAAAAAAGTTGTTCGATGGGACGTGCCACTCCCCTTTATAAACGAATTCTAATTATTAAAATACAATTCGCATTGGTGGTGAACTTAATGCATTCTCATACAAAACACAAATTTCGATTTTCCGGTTTTTCCTTGAGAGTTTTCCGAATTCCCAGTATTGAGAATTCGGAAAAAATCATTCAAATCAGTCGATCTGTTCTCATGTTTTTGCGAAACTACTGCACGGCAATTAATTTTTATATACATAGATAGATATGTATATAAATTTCATTATGTTTTTACGTAAAATTAAATAAATATTTATATTTTTATTGCGTTTTTTGGCTTGTTTGTGGAACCGGAACTGGAACTGGAAGCGTTATTTTATTTTTTATAGAACCGGAACCGGAACTGAAACCAAAATGAAAAACAATTTAAGAGCCGGAACCGGAACCATTTTTTTAATTTTTATAAAACCAGAACTGGAACCGCAGAGAATAGAATTTCGGTTCCTAGCCCTGATTTATACATACACTGAGGGAAAAAAATAATAAAATTAAATAAAAAAGTAATAAATTTAAATACTTTTCGACACGTTTTTCACCCGTTGTCTTTTTTATTTAAATTAAATACTTTTTATTTAAATTTATTACGTACGTAATAAAATTTGAAGTAAATACTTTTTAATTAAATTTATTACGTAGGTAATCAAATTTGATATAAATACTATTTATTAATATAATAAAATTTTAATTTAATCACAATTCATTAACCTGTCAATTAATATTTTAAAACTATTTATTTCATGTAAAGAAGTTTGGGGAAAGATAAATTTATTATTTTTTTACTTCTTTCGAAATTTTTATCACTCACGGGGGTTCTATAGGTTGGACACATTATCACGTATTACATTATTTTATCGTGGTTACTTTCAAAAACAAACTTTAATAATGTTAAAAACATTTCTAATATATATTTTTTTTTAAATAATGAATTTAATTGCGTACGTAATAAAATTAAATACTTTTTATTTAATTTGAAATTAAATACGCACGTAATATATTTTTGTATACAATATTACTTTTTTTATTACAAAGTATTTAAATCAAATTTAAATAGATTTTATTTAATATTATTACGTCACTTTTTTCTTAGTGTATGTATGTATAGTAATTAGATTTTTAGTATGGACTATGCTTTGGATAACCATAAATCATTTTCTCGTTTATCGTTAGATTATACATGCTAAATAAATAATAATAAGTTTTTTAATATTTTTTTAAGAGTATTCAATTTTGTAATAAATAGTTGATGAAAAGTGGCTATAAATATAGTGAGCACTATTCTTCTTGAAAAAAACGAGTATGAAGTCAAATGCAGCACCAGTGAGTTATTAAATACTCAGATTTTTTACGTAACTTTTTAAGCAATTTACATCCACATTAGAATTTCTGAAAAACCGTAATCGCAGTTTTACTTATAATTGTCAAGACTAGTTTTAATCAGAGCTGTAATCAAAAAGTAATTTGATTCTTAGTACATTTTTCGATTATTTTCACGGCTACTTTAAAATAATCAAAAACTAGTAATCCACTACTTATTTTTTTTTAAATAATCAAAAAAAGTAATCCGACTATGTTGTTTACATTACTTACTTGTGGAAATTCCTCATATTTTTTTCCAACGCATGTTTTGTTAACGGCATCTTTAAACTCAGCATTTGAAATTTTTCCATCCTTTAAATAGAAATAAATAATTAAAAATAAAAATAAATATGCCAATTCACAAATTGAGTACACTTCAATACAAATACGATACAAAATTTTATTTTGGTCAAATTTTTTATTTTGATTTTTTTATTTCGGTTAGTGACACAACTTGCACAATTCAACCACAAACCAGAACATATATCGAAAAAATTTAGTTTAAAATGGCGTTACTAACTACCATTCAATTTTTTTTTTTATTGTATCAGAACAACCAATATAAGTGTAATGGACGCTTTTAAGAATTTTGGAATAATTTCGATTAATTTTTGATAGAAAAATTGCACCTATATATTTTTACTGTTTTTCGAACAAAGAAGTGATACCCACTTAATGAGAGTTACGAAATTAAAAGACACGACCAAAAAAATGTTTCCGACTGAGTTAAAAAGTCAACCAAAATTAAAAAGATACAAAGTTTTAAGATTCAATCACGCGTGATTCACGTGAGTCACGGGTTTTTTTTGCTATTGTTTTCAGAATACATAAAAAGACATATTTCATTTGTATATATTTGTGAGATTGGTCGACCGAGCGTGGCACCTCTAATACAACCTACATCTTTAAAACGCAATAATGATGTTATGATATTATCACACAAAAAAATGTTCACCAACAACCAGTATTCATCATATTGATGATTTCATTCATTGAACTAAAATCGTATTTTTTCATTGTTTTTCATTATTAATATATTTTATATCATCAAATTTCAAACAAATATTGGTCTCCATTTACACATTTATGTATTTACTAGCTGGACCCGTGCACGACTCGTGCAAAGATTTTGTGAATGCACGGATATGTAGCAATTTTATTAATATACATTTTTTTTTTATTATTTATATCAGGGACCCGTGCTTCGCTGTGCACGTTTGATTATTGGTTTTATAAATGTAGTAAACAAAAATAATTCTCCGCTAAAACAGTGCTTCCCCGTAAAATTCTTCCCAGTAGAAATCTTCGCCGTAAAATGCTTCCCCATAGAACGCGTTCCCGTAGAATTCTTCCCTGTAGAATTTTTCCCGTAGAATTCTACCCCGTAGAGTTTTTCCCAGTAGAAGTTGAAGTGTGGTGAGTTTTTGTGTGGTGAGTTTAAGTGTAGTGAATTTTATTATGGTGAACTTTAGTGTGGTGAATTTTATTGTGGTTAAATTTTTTTTGTAATTATTAAATAAACTCATTTCACTAAATAACAGGACATAATCCCCGTGGGGCTTATGACCTCATGGGAAGCGGTCATAATCCCCATTTTTTAGTTTCGAAAAAATGGGGGTTATGTCCGAAAAACTTACAGACATAATGCCCATTTCGAAAATGGGGATTATGTCCGTCGAGACTAAGGCCAGGCACCGAAAAATACGTATATTTACATTCAAATATCGACACGCTATTAACGACACGCTATTATCATGAATTATATGATAAATAAGAGCCATACGAATCATTGTTATGTGATAAAAATTTGCTTACCTTTTACTATAATTACTCACGCATTTGAGTACAATTATATCGTAGTACTATTTTTTTAATTTTTTGAAAATATAAGCTTGATTACAGATGACTATAACTTGGAAGTGGTAATTTTTTTCTGCATTTTTTTCTGCATTCATCTTTTATATAATAAGCAATTCAAATGAAACATTCCCGTAAGTTATTGTTTTTGGGAAAAATGAGGCGTATTTGATTATTTTTTCCCAACGCGCGTCGTTCGTGAACATGTGAAAGAATGTATTGGTTTTTAATAAATCAGTTTCGTATCTTGACGAACAAATAATAAAGACTGCGGACATTTTATCAGAAAAATCATAATAAAATCTGCTGCTTCAAGACGATATTTTAATGAGCTTAATAATGAATTAACATATAAGTTTCAATACTTATTGCCAAATTCGTAGTCAAATTAGTCCATGAAATTAATTTGATTATTTTTTTTTTTGTTTTTTTTTTTAAATTACTGAGACACTGTAGCTCAGTGGTTAGTGCGTTGAACTGCGAGCCGAAAGGTCATCGGTTCAAGCCTGGACTGGGGCTAACAACATCTTTTCATAGAAACATTTTTATATATCGCGTTACCTCTCGTCAGTAAATTTCAAACCTACGAGAGTAAAACCATTGCCTATGAAAAGCTCTCACCCGCCGTTCGGATTCGGCAATAACTGTAGGTCCCACCACTTTGAGTACAAATATAACACGCACAGCTCAAAATGGTGAGAGAGCTCGGCCGAAGTTCTATACAGGACTGTAGCGCCAAACTATTATTATTATTTAATTAACTTTAATTAACAATTTTCATCAGTATTTTTAAATAAGTAAATATGTACGCTGTATATCAATTGATTAAACGCATGCGTTCTATGGACGTACACAGTACTTCAACATCTTTTAATGTGTTAGTAAATATCAATTTATAAACAAAATTTGTAATATTGATGAACGCAATAATCGGTTGACATTTGATTAATTGTTTTGTCGATTTGATGTACAAGTTCGTTGAATTTACGTCACTTATTGGTTCGTGTTTTCTGTGCAGAATTTTTGAACTCGACCAGTTCATTACCGACTTATTTGAGTCCACGTTTTACGAAATTTCATTGAAATCGTTATTTTGAATTGCCCCCAAAAATGATCAAGGTCTTTTATTTTCGAAATCGAAAAATTCATCAAGGAGATTTGTTTAGCCTCTTAGAAAAGTTTTGAATTTTCAAAATCACAGGGCCATAACTGACTTATTTGAATCCGCATTTTTTGAAATTTGATTTAATTCGTTACTTTCAAATCCCCCAAAATTTTTCAAGGATTTTTTTTTTAAATCGAAGAAAATCATCAAATAGATATATGGGATACCAGAAAAACTTAATTTTGCTATCAAAAATCCAAGAAAGTCATCCAATAGATATATTTGGGATTTCAGAAAAACTTAAAATTTTGTAAATCGTGCGGTTTCTGATCGATTTATTTCAATCCGCGTTTTGGTTTTGTTTAGAAGTTTTTTCATATAAGTCGAAAATACCGAACGTAGGATTCTCAAATTTTGTATTTTTGTTCGAATATATAAGTAATTTCCGCAACCAAAATATTATAACAATTGCAAGATAAACTTGCGGACGAAACATATCAATTATTCCAATTTGAGTTACCCATGTATATATGGGGCATTCCACGTCAATTCGCCGAGGTTTGACCCTGACCCCTTCGATGTGCTTCATATGTTAATATGTTTTTATTATTGGTCAATGAAGTTTAAATTTAATTTTTCAGTTTTCTATCGCGCACCATACACCACTTTAGCAAACTCTAAAAACTCGACTACAGCATCCAAAAACTGCCTTTTTAAAATTCTGAAAGTTTGAATAACATTTATAGTAAACACGATATAACTCATAAAATATAAGAGGTATGTTATTGAAATTTTGTCCAACATTATATAATATAAAAACAAAACTTTTTAATAAAAATTATTATGATCGGCCTACTTCGACGTGTACCTGTCAAAAAACATGACATGTAAAGTGCTACAATACGTATTTAATTTGGTATCTATGAAAAGAGGAAGAGTAGGGCATACTATATGTTTATAATGGTCATTAACATATCTCGCATAGTACCGGAGTTATGACCAATGATATGTTGAATTTATATGGTAGGTAGGCACTGTAGTAGACCTATCACAATTTAATTTCGTATAATTATTGATCCTTACAAAAAATTAAAACATCAAAAATTTCATCGCGATATCTCACATAGAAACACAGTTATGGCTGACAGTTATCACTGAACTAGACCATACTTCGAATTAATATTACTATAATGGCGATTTATATGAGTCATTCCATATCAAATCAACCGAAAAAATTCAAATTATGGCAGCACCATCTCAAAATTTAATGAAATTTGGAAGTGTGGTGAAACAATATAAAATTGATAAATTGACCAAATTTTAGCTTCCCAGATGGTGTGGTTTCAGAGATTTGCTGATTTAAAATTAGAAAAAACGGTAAAACTGACCACTATTAAAGCAACATGGTATGGATATTGTAGGATAGTCTTTTTGGCAATTTTAATATCTTTAAATAAGACCTTTGTCATTTATTTTGGTTCACTATAGCTTAAGTTACGTTCAATTGATTTGCACCACCTTTATGATTTTTATACAGTTTTTTCAAATTGTACACCCCCAAATTTCTGAAACCACACCCTTTGGGAAGCTGAAAATTCTCCAATATCTTCATTTTATGTTGTTTCACTATACTTCCAAATTTTAATCAAATTCTGAGATGGTGCTGTCAATCACTTGGTTGATTTGATGTGGAATGACTCACACGCTGCAAAAAAAAAATGGCTCTCCCAATCATAATTTTGCAGGCATTAACATGTATGTTTGGAATTTTATGTAAACATAATATATAATTGCCTGAAAATCATTTGTAAACACGGTTGTCTTGAGACTTGAACAGTGTTGTTATGAGCTCTGATTTGGAAAATGGTATATGTTCTAATAGAAACATAATAATTTTACATCCAAACAAAATAAATATTTGAACCGAAGCATAAATATGTTTAAAATATAACATGATTTGTAATGACCTGAATATAAATATGTTTCCAGAGAAACATATCAGTTCTTTCAGTTCAAAAAGTAGTATGTTTACATAAAAACATATCTAAATATTATTGGAAAGGAATCCTGAAAATAAAATAAAAATAAAATATTGTTTTTTTTTATTAATTTTTATTAAAAATCATTTTAAATGCATAAATAAATAATTGAATTAAACTGCAAGTACAAGTCTCAGTGCAACACAATAGCGTTGGCAAGGAATTCGCGGAGCCTGTTGTAAAAAACCATGCCGACTTCTGTTTGAAAATAGAAGCACTGATTTTTCAGTTGTGGTTTTTTTGATGAAATATCCGTGTCGGCTTCTCATAATATTTTTAGAAAAACGTTCAGAAACAATTAAATTATATACTGCATTATTAAATGATATTATTTGTTACTATTTGTACTTTTTGTACCACAATTTGTATATTTTTAAAATTTTCAAATGACATGTATTACCGATACGAATACGTTTTCTCAACAAACATCAAAAGACACGTATGCAGAAAATGGCGGTCACCGAGTGTCAACTTTGTATTCAAGAAGAATATTACAAGAATACTTTTATTTACATCTAATTTCATTTGTTTGTTTCTTTTCAAACATCAGTATGTTTAAAAGGACCACTACATACTTCAAACGATGACAAAAGAGACGTAGATAGAAAATTCTGCTCAACGAGTGCCAACTTCGTATACAAGAAGAATGTGGAAAGAATACATTTATTTAAGTCCAATTTCTTCTTTGTTTGCTTTTAAACATCAATATGTTCAAACGATGGCAAAAGATGGCGTAGGTAGAAAATGCTGTGCAACGTTGCCAACTTCGTCTGTCGATAACTAATCGAAAGAAGACGAGCATTGCGAACATACGTTATAATTAGATTTGAATAGCATTTTCTGTTTGATTTGAAACATAGTTATAACTAAGTAAACTGCGAAGAAATAGAATATTCAAATGCAATTAAAATTTTTTGTTTGTATTATAACATATTTATGATAAGTTTGACAGATTCTGCTGGGGAATATATAAAATGTTTACACATAATAATATGTCATATTTCATTACACTTCATTCGTAATACATGTATGGTGATTTCGTGTTATTTTTTTATTACATTCAAACATATTCAAACAAATCTTTTCTATCCGTGCATATATTAAAAACAGGATTTTCAAAGTTAAGAAAAAAAAAGAAAAAAATCTTACCACTCCAAATCAAAGTGTTGTTTTATGTCAAGAATGAATGTAAATTTTTCAGAATTTTAAAAAGGCAGTTTTTATGCTGTGGTACAAAACAGCAAAAATCGTGTTTTTACAGTTTGCTAAGGGGATAAAGGTGTTGCTATAGAAAACTGAAAAATTAAATTTAAACTTCATTGACCAATAATAACAACAAATTACAATATGAAGCACATCGGACTTCTTTCAAATAAAAAAATGTCTACGCAGTCGCTGAACTCGTGCGTTCTACGAAATTTCTAAAAACCGAGGAAAACGCCAAAAACAAAAACAACCCAGCAGGTAATGGCCTCATTGACGATAAGGTCATCAATGATGAATCGAGGACATTAGAAAATTTGTCATTGATGATTATGTCTACAACAATTTCATAAATGACTTGCATTAAAGACACCATATGTCATATATACATATATAAATGACATTGTGAAAATCTGTCATTGATGAAATGTTATTGATGATGTCATTGATGAAAATTAACATTCACGTCACATGTCCCTAAAGGTATGCAGCATTTACGTTGTGAAATGCATACAACATACGTCGATGTCACCCTGCCATATAACTCATAGGCACAAATTGAGGGACCAATTTTTATGAAAGCGAGATAATAAGCAGTAGTACTGTTGATACTTAGATGATGGCCGTTAGTGAAATACGTTATTGACATTAGCAAGTACACATACCATTCCATCCTTGAACAGAAGAAAATATTAAATAATAAATAAAATAAGATAAATAAAAAAATATAAATTAAAAAATAAATAAAATAATAAATTTTTTTTTTTTTTCTCAAAAAAAAATATGTATGTCAATTATTTGTGACTTCATTTATGAATGACGTGCATGGCATCGTTAATGCTACATCTTGCATGAATCAGTGGACATTAGTATGAAATGTCATCAGTGCTTTGCAGGGCGAAAATGCTATCGGTCATCCATGTTTCTGACCTTACATAGGAGAATCATTGAGGAATCATTGGTGACATTGGAAGCATCGCGCACGTGCTAGGGTCTATTTTTCGCGTGCGTACGTGCAAATCCGATCTCTGGTAATAATTCTTAATTATGAGGACATAATTTGTTGAAAAGCATCAGAAATATTAACGTATTTTTTTTTGAACATTGGATGTTAGCTTAAAATTCGACATTATAAATTCGACATTATAATTATAAATTACGGCAATAGTTTTATTATTATTATATTTATAAATGTATCACTTATCAATCTAAAATACAAATAAAAGTTTAAAGATATCGTTTACACATTTTGAGATACTATACTTTGAACATGAAAAAACTACTTTTCTGCAAATAAAGGTCAGGAATCCTAAGTCTGAGCAGGATAGCAACTTCGAATTGCGTCACGTTTAGAATTAGGTAGTGATGTGACACCTCCTATACCCCATAAGTCAGGATAGTACCAAGAATAATAGAATAATAAAATTACGCATTGCGCATGTGTACCCTGTATTGCTGACGTCAAAAAGTATGGAATGTCAAGTAAAGGAAATTTAAATTTAGACATTTCATAAATTACAAATATTTATTTCATTGAAAAAATATTTTTTTTTTACATTTTTGCTGAAAAAAATTGGTGGGAAGCAGGCTTCCGGCAGTTTTCTTAGTGGGTGAATAAACTATCGTGCTGATCAAGACATGGCTGTACATGGCCATGGGTGGATGGCAGTTAATTTAAAATTCAAATCTAAAATATATACACAAATGCTGTTGAATTATTTTGTTTTTAGAGCATTTCGATGGTGTTTTTTTATCTTTTAGTTTTGATGGCCGATTCAGTGCAGTTTTGCACACATATCTATTAATCACACGCAATTTTTTCAAAAATAATTCAAATGTTTTGTTTTTTTTTTTTTACAACAACGTTCTGACACAATGCAAAAATTACAGTTGTAAAAAACTTCTACGTACATGCGCAGAAGATTCAAGTTTTGAACAACGTTCTGTGCAATCTTTGTTTCTATTATTCTTGGGATAGTACGATCTGGCAACTGCCTAATCTGAATTTCCTCTAATGAAATGTGTATGAACATTTTATGTATAATGGTTTCGGTTAATTTTCTCGGCCATTTCAAAAATGTAAACTTTGATTTTCTATTAATTCTAGAAAAGTTTTAACAGCTAATTGAAATCTGTCCCGTACACTGAGGGGAAAAAGTAATAAAATTAAATAAAAAAGTAATAAATTTAAATACTTTTCGACACGTTTTTCACCCATAGTCTTTTGAATTTAAATTAAATACTTTTTATTTAAACTTGATGTAAATACTTTTTATTCAAATTTATTACGTACGTAATAAAATTTGAAGTAAACACTTTTTATTTAAATTTATTATTTTTTAATAAAGTTATAACATTTTAGTTTGTTCACAACATCATAAATACGTAAATTGGTATTTTATAAACTATTTATTTCATATAAAGAAGATTAGGAACAGATAAAGTTATTATTTTATTTTACTTTTTTCGAAATTTTTAATATAATTAAATACTTTTTTATTTATTTTGAAATTAAATACGCACGTAATATTTTTTGTATGGAGTATTACGTTTTTTACTTCAAAAGTATTTAAATCAAATTTAAATAAATTTTATTTAATTTTATTACGTCACTTTTTTCTTAGTGTACGCACCTTTGAGTAACAAAAGTGTAAAACCACAATATAAGAAATACGAAAAATATTTGTTTCTCAAAAAAAGTAAAAAATTAAAAAACTTCTGGAACATCTGGAAATTCGAATCGTACAGCACTTTTAATTTTGTAATATTGATTATTATAATTGTCAGGTAAAAAATTATTTTTATCAAAAAATCGTTGTGCAAATTTCCATACGGAACGTCCGGAATTATTCTGTTTTTTATTACGAAATAACTGTAGGAACAATGTGTGGGTATTCAAAAATAAAGTAAATGTGCTTGCTCAAAAACATGTCAAAAAATTCAATTTCTCGCATTACCCCATGTCCCACTTTACCCCAGATTTCCCTACTTTCCAGCAGCATAATCGGATTAATCGACAGGTTAATAAAACTATTATTTTTGTTATATTAAATATCATTTGTTATTTTTTTACTTGAAATGAAAGTGTTTATTTCCCACTAATGTGTTTTAATCGTTTACTAAAGAGTCCCAACGACCCGTTGGGCCTGTATTATCCGAACTTTTTCCACTCTAGCGGTACTAATATTGACCGTTCAACCGGAGAGTATTATTAATGATGAGATGAATCATTTTTCTGAATGGTGATCAGAAAAGTCGTGGAAATTCTGTAATAAATCGGATACGCACACCTTCTGTACCAAATGTAAAGTAAATTTATGTTTTTCGAAAGTCAAAGATTCATTATTTACCTATTTTTTTTAATGTATTTATTATTTAATTTTTATAAAAAAAGGAACAATTTACATTTTAATTGCGGAAATACATAGCGTACATCATTAGATGCCCAATTGTACCCTTTGGTACTTTGACAATTTGACAAAAAAAAATGGGTTTTGGCTCCCTTTTTGGAGGTTATGGACCATTCTAAATTTGATCGATTTTTGAAATAAAAGTTTTGAATATTTCATTTTCTTTTTAGCACTTAACCACCCACATTTTCAATTTGTTTAGTTTGGCAAATTATTATTCATAAAAGGATTATTGCATTGGCCTAAAGTATTCAGTAGGCCAATGCATTTTTATGGGTAATGTATTGTACCTTGTCATCGTCTGCAATCTCCGATATTTCATCCCATAAATTTTTCATTAATTTTTGATATTCAGCTACTCGAGCTGGACTGCAATCGCCTTTCCCTTCAATTATACAGGCTCTGATCGCCATACATTGAAAATCATTTTGGTCGAGAAATCCATTGTTGTCAATGTCTAGAAATAAAAAAGGAGAAAAATCCAAATTATAATTTTTATTTGTAAATAATAATACGTAGTTATTAATCATAAAACTGAGTGTATAATGACACAATATAAGTACGCAATTAAATGTGACTAAGACCACTTATGTGCGCAGGATCCGTTCTTGGGGGGGAGGGGGGTGATTTTGAAAAATTACAAATATATATATATATATATATATATATATATATATATATATATATTTATGTACTATAGTATATAGTACTATATGTCTGTGATTATGGGTATTAGCGTACCAATCTTTTATGATACCTTGGATTAAGTTTATCTAAGCACGCTGCAAAAAAAAGGGCTCTCCCAACCAGGCATTAACATGTATGTTTGGAATTTTATGTAAACATAATATATAATTGACTGATAAATCATTTGTAAACAGGGTTGTATTGAGGCTTCAACAGTGTTGTAATGAGCTCTGACTTACATTATAATATCACGAAAACATTTTAATGTTGCCCCTTAAAATGGTTTATGTTCTAATGAAAACATAATAATGACTACATCCAAACAAAATAAATATTTGAACCGAAACATAAATATGTTCAAATTGATACATGATTTTCAACGACCTGAATATTAAAATGTTTCCAGTGAAACATATCAGTTGTTTCAGTTCAAAAATTAGTATGTTTGCATAGAAACATAATTAAATATTTTTGGAAAAAAATCCTGAAAATAAAATAAAAATAAAATGTTGTTTTTTTATTTATTTTTATTAAAAATCTTTAAACATGCGCAGCGGTACATTATAATAATAGAATTCATATACAAATTTTTATAATAATTTTAATAATTTTATAATAATTGAATTAAAACTGCAAATTCTGTTTGTAAATCGAAACACTGATTTTTATTTGTAGTTTTTTCACAGTAGTTTCAGAAATTATATACTGCACTATATTATACTCTGTTACTATTAGTACTTATTATAACACAATTTATATATTTATTTAATTTACAAAAAATAAAATTATTACCGACGCGAACACGTTTTCTCAACGAACAAGAAGAGGCAGAAAATGCCGATCAACGAGTGTCAACTTTATATACAAGAATTCATTTTTTTTTTTTGTTTTCAAACATCAGTATGTTTAAAATGACCCAAAAGAGACGTAGGTAGAAAATTCTGCTCAACGAGTGCCAACTTCGTATACAAGAAGAATGTTGGAAGAATGAATTTATTTAAATCCAATTTCATTTTTGTTTCTTTTTAAACATAAATATGTTGAAACGATGGCAAAAGATGGCGTAGGTAGAAAATGCTGCACAACGTTGAGAACTTTGTCAGTCGATAAATTATCGAATTAAGACGAGCGTGGCGAACATACGTTGTATTTAGATTTGATTAGCATTTTCTGTGTTTCGAAACATAGTTTTAACCAAGTAAATTGGCAAGAAACAGTTTATTCAAATGCAATTAAAATTTTATGTTGGTATTGTAACATATTTATGACAAATTTGACAGATTCTGCTGGACAATATAATAATGTTTACACGTGAGCAAAAATAAATTAAATTTCGATTATAATTTAATTACACTTCATTCCTAATACATGTATGGTAATTTCGTATTACTTTTTAATTACATTCAAACATATTCAAACAAATCTTTTCTATCCGTGAGCCAGGTTTTAATTCGTCGAAATATAAAAAAATAATTTATTTTTCAAATTATCCGATATTATTCAAATTTTACAGTTGCCAAAAATATTTTAAACGTACTTTCTTTATTTTTCTATTAAAATAGTTTTTTTTGTTAAGTTATTCCTTAATTAATTGTTATTCCCCTTAATTAATTGAAACATTTCATGGAAATACAACTTTTTGCATTCCGTTAAATTAATATAGGTTGTGAACCACACTCAGAAATAATACAGTTGCCAAAAATATTTTAAACGTACTTTCTTTATTTTTCTATTAAAATAGTTTTTTTTGTTAAGTTATTCCTTAATTAATTGTTATTCCCCTTAATTAATTGAAACATTTCTTGGAAATACAACTTTTTGCATTCCGTTAAATTAATATAGGTTGTGAACCACACTCAGAAAAAATACTATTCGTTTATTTATTTATTTATTTATTTATTTATTTTAATCGGTAAATACCATTAAATACTAGAAAATACTAGGTATTACATTTTTCTTGAGTTTATATGAAAAAAAATATTATTTTTTAAATACTATTAAATTAATAACCGTCTTATTAAAAAAATTTTATGGGATTTCATGGGTTTTTTTGCAAGGATTGAAACCTAAACGAATAACGGTTTCGATTTCGGTTTCGGGTTTTTCTGCGTTTCGATTACGGTTTCGGTTTTAAGTTTTTATAACGAAACGGTTTCGGTATACCGGTTCCAAGTTACCGGTTCCGGTTCCATGTTTCGGTTTTGATTTCGGTTTTTGTATAAAATAACTTATTTTCGATATTTTCCAATGTCTTCAACAAAAAACCTGGGGTAAAGTGGGACATGGAGTAATGTGGAAAATTGGAATTTTTGGACATGTTTTTTCATTTAAAAAATAAAAACAATTGTCAAGTGTTTCTTAATATGGCATCAACTTTTTCATCCATAATAATAATCCATGGTTATAATCAAATTAATATCTTTTTACTGCATATCGAAAACAAGTAAAAAATAAAAATGATCGAATATTGTATATATTTTAAATACAAACATTTAAATACATTGTTTATATGGTGCTAAGTTATGTTCAAATGGTAATACTGGGATAAAGTAAGAATCATTTTCTGGAGTAAAGAGGAAAACGTAATTTAAGCAATGTTTTTTGTAATTTCAGTAAAAATATTGTGTTATATAAAACATTTAATTGAATTCGCCAAGAAAAACTTCAATCGTGACCTCAAATCAATTAAAAGCAACATTTTGACCTCACTTGAGTAGTGACGATCAAAAATTTCTTGTTCTTGCACCTTGCTCGTGTTCTTGCATTTTTTGCAAGATAAGAAGTACAAGAACAAGAGCAAGTGCAAGAAATGTAAAAAAAAGCAAGACTTGCGTTTTTTTGAGCATTTTAGTGTATTTATTATGTTTTAAAAGTAATAATGAAATTCAAAAAAGAATTCATGACATTACTTAATATTGAACAACAAGTAACAATACAAAGCGCGCAAAATATTAATGTACGTGGACATTAATGAAGATGTATGCTGTTTTACAAGGCTGCGGAATATAAGCATCTTAAAAATAAGGTCTGTGAAGCACTATTGAAGCACATACAACTCCAAAGATAAAATAGACAAAACAATGTTGTTTCTCTTTTCTTCGCCACGCTAGTTCGTCGGTTGTGTATACGCACTGAAAATTAACATTATTATTTTTTTACTTTTATTCATATTTTCTTTGTTAATTGAAAAATCATGAAAGTTTTTCTTAAAAAAAGCCAAAGAAAGTAAATTTCTTTAATTCAGTGAACTTCAAACTATATACCCTAAATGTTCGTACTTGACGACGAACAGCAACTATACCTGTGTTATTGTCACTTAGTAAATTCCTACTAGGAGTAAATGCACGATATAACAATTGTGTTTGGAGTTGCTGGTGTTTTGTTGTTAATTCGATTTACCGTTAAACAAATTACCCAGTCTGCCATGTCTCGGAGACCTTCGATATCTCGAAACTTTCTCGAATAACTTCGATAAAAAAGTTCGACCTCTTTGCTTTCTCGATTCTAATTTTGAAACATTTTCGTACATTCAAATTATTTGACAAGATACGATATTAAAATATTTATCACATCGATATCGCTATATTTTTCGCAGGAATCTCGAACTTTTTTCATTTTTTTCTTCGATTTCGTTCCAATTTCGAAAAATTTCTCGTATCGAGAAAACTCCGACAGAACGTTCCGATATCTGCCTACCATCTATGTCCAATTTGACGCTCGATATCGTTACGAGAATGCAATGCGAGCAATGATCTCGTAACGATATCGATACGATTGGCATACTGGGTAATGAAAAAACAAATTTTATACCAAAAACCTTTGTTATGGAAATATTGTTTCTAAAAAAATGAGAATATTTTTTACAACAATTTTTATTTCGGAAACTCCAAATTATATAAAATGAGATTTAAAAATGCCTTGTCTTTTATATAAAAAAAAAAATTACTGTTTCTTTCTATACTTTTTTAAAAACCGTTTTAAACCGGTATAAAACCAAAACCGTTTATTTCGGTTTTGGATATCGGTTTATTTCGTATTTTCGTATAACGATTTCGGTTTTGAAAATGAAACGGTTTTAAACGGATATCGGTTTCGGTTACGGTTTCAATCCTTGGTTTCAATCCTTGGTGAGTGTAGAAGTTGAATATTGAAGTTAGTCTCATTTGAAAGGTGATGAATTGGTTTTTCTAATGGTGTACTCGTTTTCAAAACTTTTAATATACTAATAATAAGAATGATGGTAAAAAGGTTTAGATCCTTAAGTTTTTATTTGTTTTTAATTCATCATACTTTTATAACAATAATGTATTTTTAATTTTTTTATGTTTGAAGTACATTCTTAAATTGCATACATATAACATGCATGTTTACGGAAAATACCATGAGAATGTAATGCTTTTTCAATATAAAAATATTTGTATTCCAGTTTGGTTGAAAAATATTCAAGATATTTGAATACCCATTACTACAATGTTTAATCAGAACCAACATTTTTATAATAAAATGTAATAGGGCCTAAAAGTTACATTGTGCTGCTTGAGTTTACCACAAAAATTTGAGTCAAAAAAAAAATTAAATAATTTTGGTGGGTGTTTTCAACTTCAAGGATGATGCTCGAGATTAAGATTTTAATCAAAATTTGTGAAAGTTTAGGAGGACAACCTCTAATTGTTTAAGCCTATTTCGATCCAAAACAACTTTATTTAGATGGTAAAAAAAATAAAAATATGGATTTAAAATGTATTTTTAACTTCATCTGCAATGTGCGAATACAGGACATTATTTTTTTTATTATATTTTTTTGTGGTAAACTCTAGCAGCACAATGTAATTTTTAGACCCTAATTTACATTATATTGTTATTTAATGACAAGCTTAATTCAAACGTCAGAAAAAATTCATTGACAAAAAAAATATAGCAAATCTATATTTTTCAGTATTGGTGCATTACACTTCCCGAAAAAATTCAAATTTTGACATGGTGTAAAAGTTATAGCAAATATTGGATACATTTGTAGAGCTAATTCGAAGTATTTGAGATATAGCCCATTTTATAATCTCCTATTATTTTAATCTTCTTTTATTTTTAAAATTAAAATAAAAGAAAAATATGAAATTATCTTTTCGATATAAGACGCAGAAAACCTTGCGCCATAAAATACAATTTTTGTTTTAGGCATGAAATATTTTGTTGCAATATATCAGCAAAAGTAGTTCAATATTTTTCAACTAAATAAAAATGTTATGTATGAAAAACTTTATTATATGAATGAGGTTTTAAAGAGGATACTTGGCGCCACACAGAAGTTCATACAAATATTTATCAACATTTTTGTCCGCTTAGTGGTTAGTGCGTTGGACTGCGAGCCGAAAGGTCCCCGGTTTAAGCCTGGACTAGACATCTTTTCATAGAAACATTTTTCTATACCGCGCTACCTCTCAGCAGTAAATGGCAAACCTACTAGAGTAAAACTTTGCCAATGAAAAGCTCTCAACCGCCGTTCGGATTCGGCAATAAACTGTAGGTCCCACCACTTTGAGAATAAATAAAACACGCACTGCTCAAAATGGTGAGTGAGCTCGGCCTGAGTCCTTGTAGGAGTGTAGTGCCAAACTATTATTATTATAAGTAATAAAGTATTTTATTACCAAAATTTTCAACTTTTTAAACAAATTTGAATTTCTTTTGCTTATATCTCGCAAACACAATTTTTACGCATTAACTCAAATTTTTGACTTGCAGCGCGATATTTTTATGCATTTAATATCGAAAAAACATTTTCATTATTTTCGTTTGTTTGGAATTTAAAAAATAAAAGAAGACCAAAATAATTAGAAATTGAAAAGTGGCATATATCTCAAAATTAGCCAATTTGACAATATAGATGCAAAACTGATGCTATTTTCGGAATCAGCGCTACAAATGCATCCAATAAAAATATAAATTTAGGTTTTATAATTTTTGGGCCATAATTTCTTATTATGCTTGTGATGTTTGTGTTAGAGGTTTTAAAAACGACCTAACCACTAGAAAAAGCATTTCATTACATTTAAATGAGATCCAGTTTTTCCATAATTAACTTATGGTTTACGTGCAAAATGTTGAATTTCAACGAAATTATCCGGTGAGTGCTAAGTTTCAAGTAACTCAAAAATAGTAGTGGATTTTCCGATATAACTTATTTGCAAACATTTACTTTCAACAAACGAAGATGAAGCAAAATAATACGTTATTTCTAAAGTTTATTATTCGATGTTGCAGATACTTCATGATTTCTTTTTGTGCCATTTTTAAATTCAAGCACTTTACACTGTATGTGTGTTGTCCTATCTAATAAAAAACCGATGACAACTTTTAAATAATGAATTACAGATACTTTTCAACTCTGTTGTAGGGCTTTTTTTGATATATTTTGACGCAGAGTTGTACTCAGAGAAGTATAAAATTTACTACCTTTGTAATAATATTTCTTAAAAATATACACTGTGGATCCGCCACTGGCCCGACACTACTTCGCACACATTGATAAAGTACGCTAAAAAATAAAATACACGTGTTTCCCAGTTTTCAATTTGTTTAAAAGTTTAAAATGCATTTTATTATTTTATTAATACACTTATACGATCCGTATTCATCATCACTAAGTACTGCACTGTTTTTTAACAAGCGATTCCCAGGGGATATGGAGTGTTATCGATAGTTGAAACATTTGAACTTTTGTTATCATTCACTATCAGAACAAAAATAGTGATATCGAGTGATAGCCTTGAAAACCATGCATTTAGTTCATTGGAAATTTTGGATACTTGTTTTAACGTATGTACAGGTCCGAGTTTATTTCAAGTTGTACTGGAAGGACATGCTCTTCAAGTGTTTTGTTACTGCTTTCTTCAATCACTTAATTAACAATAACAATGCTAAACACAATAACAATGCAATGTTTAGGATTTTTAATGCAAATGTGTTCAATTTTTGAATAGAAATGCAGTAAAACCTTGTAGTTATTTCCCATAAAAAACAAATACATCAAATTTGTAAAAACAAATACATATGATTTTGGACGTACATCAAATACATATGTATGTATTTTTTTAGTACAGTAATATTTTCGGTGTATTATTACATGTCACTGTCGGAATGGTAAACATCTGACTACGATGGGTATTAGGGTGGATCAGAAACATATATTAAAATAGCTTTAATTTGATATATATATATTAATGAAATTGACGAGGTTTTTTTAAGTAGCTATCAATGAATTGATGTATTCAGTCTTTTGACGTTGACTGTCGTTCCGACATCCCGGATCAACTGACGAACCAATGATAATACTTTCATTGTTCTTAGTTGGAATAAGGTTATAATTTTTTTTTAAATGCTAATTTCATAGTAAATTGTACAAATTAATTACAATAAATTAAATATAAAACAAGAAAACTTTTAGCCGTTTTTAAAAGTAATTTAGCCGTTTTTGGCCGTTTTATTTCAGTCTTTTAGCTGCACTCAGAAGAAAATGTACCATTAAGTACTTTATGGTACGACCATTGATCTTATGGTTCATGTATTAATAGTTTTTTCTTTTTAAATCAAAAGTTTTCTAATTAATTCAATAGTATTTGAAAAATTCAGTACCATAAATTTAAATATTTCAATATTATTATTTTAAATAGAATAAATACTGTTGTTTTAATGGTTTCCTCCTATAATAATAAACGTGGTGTAAAAAAACATAAAAACGAATACAAACATGTTCGTTTTGTACGTCATTCTGTGTGTTTACTCAAAATGGTCGCATGTATTTTTTGTAATAATCCACATTATTATACGCGACATTGGTAAGGAGTTAATGTATTTAATGTAAATAAATTATATTTATATATTTATTTATTACAGAAAATAAATAATACATCGAACTTCTATTATGGCAACGGACTCAAAAATAACTGCAGACTCAAGTACTACAATCAATTATTGGAAACCAAAGCAAACATAAAATGTGTCATAACCAATGATTGAAACCGTAACCGAAACCGAAACCGATATCCGTTTAAAACCGTTTCATTTTTAAAACCGAAACCGTTATACAAAAATCAGAAATAAACCGATATAAACGGTGTCGGTTTTATACCGGTTTAAAACGGTTTTTAAAAAAGTATACAAAAAACCAGAAAAATATATATTAATTTATATAGAAGATCTTAAGTAATATTTCATTAATTAAAATTTGGAGTTCCCAAAATAAACATTTTTGGTTGTACAAAAATTCACATGTTGTTTTTTGAGAAACGATATTTCCAAAACAACGGTATTTGGTCTAAAATTTGTTTTTTGTTTCATTAATCGAATTAACAACAAAACACCACAACTCCAAGCAAAATTTTTACGTTAAAAAATGATTAAAATTTTGTTAATATGGGTTTTTTATTTATTTTATTAGTAAAATATATAGGGAGCTTGAGGTAAAGTGGAACAAGTTTTGAAAAGTTCATTTGAATATTTTTTAAATTCTTTTAAAGGATCTATTCAATAGAATACCATTTATAAGTCTTCTAATGGATGCTCCATTTCGGACATAAACAAAACAATGTAATGCAAAAAAAAAAAATTAAAAAAGGTTCAAATTATTAACATCTCAGTAACTATTGAAGGAAATACGAAAAATGAAGTACAAGTTAGACAAGTTTAAAAATTTCAAGTATAAGGCAGATATTTGTTTACATGAGTGATGATTAAAAATTTCTTGTTCTTGCATTTTTTTTTGCAAGAACAAAAGCGAGAACAAAATCGAGATTTTGCAAGAAAAAGAACAAGAGCAAGTGCAAGACTAAGACTGCAAGAAAAGGAAGACTCTTGCATTTTTTATGATTTTAATGTATTTATTATGTTTTTAAGGTAATAATGATATACAAAAGAATTCATGATATTACTAAATATTGAACAATAAGTAACAATGGAAAGCGTGCAAAATATTTATGTAAGTGAACATTAATGAAGATGTGTGAACATTAATGAAGATGTTGGTTTTGTCGAATTCTAAAAAATATAAGCATCTTAAAAATAAGGCTTGTGAAGCACTTTTGAAGCGGTAAATAGCTTTAAAAGTGCTTCAAAAGTCGCTTCAAAAAGATAAAATAGACAAAACAATGTTTTTTTCTTTTTTCTTCGCTACGCAAGTTCGTACATCGATTGTGCATATGCACTGTGCTTATGCACATTATTATTTTTATTTTACTTTTATATATAGTTTTTTTGTTAATTGTAAAATCATGAAGTAATAAAAAAATAATACATGAACATTTTCACAGTGTGATATATTTAGCTGATATATTGCTGTTTGTGTTTTTCTTTTTTCACAAATCCGCTGATTCGTTTGAAAGTGCAACAACAACAAAAATGCGAATAAAGCAGCATCCAAGCTTTTGATAGAATTTTGGCGGGGAATTTTTTGTACCACATAGAGAACTCGTTGTTGCCAACTAGAGTGCTGTACTAGATACATACATGTAGTGTGGGGCCGTGCGTCTATCCGTTGTCATGCGACTGTCTGTTGTCATGCGGCTGTCTGTTGTCATGCGTCTGTCCGTTGTCATGCGTATGTCTGTTGTCATGCGTCTGTTTGTTGCCATGCGATGATACAGGAAAGCAACGAAGAGTTGTCGTTGTGAAAGTGTATGTATACGTAATCGTTATTGTCTTCTTTCTGTTAGTATTCGCTTTGTAGCGTTTGTGTTCGCATGATGTTCGCAAAGAAAAATGTTACTCTGCAACATATTATTTGAGTTCTCTTGACATACGGTACGTGTAGCATACGGATTTTTTTAATGTGTGACGAAAACAGAAATATGCTTATACGAAATATTCCTTATATTTATTGTATATGTATATCGTATACTGTACATCGTCGTTGTAGAACGAAAAGTCACCAAATACATTTTTATGAAAAACTTAATTTTCGAGTTTGTTGATTAATATTATAAAAAGTATTTTTTAAAGTTGAAATATCAATTGATAGATTTACATTTTCTTATCATGTGGTAAAAAAAATGGAGATCATCGATTAAAATTGACAGATACATAAAGATGTTTGTAAAAAATATTTAGCATTTTGAAAATGTATTTGCTGACTTTTCGTTCATATTATTATGGCCTTGACATTTTGAATTGTCTTGTCAACATCACTTTTTCTATACAATTATTTTTTATTTGTTAATTCTTGTTAAAATATAATTCAAATTTTTATGTTATTGGATTTTTTTTTGTTAGTAAAATGTTGAAGAAATTGAAAATATGGAAAATAAGTAACTTAAATACAATTAGTGTTCAAATTTTATTCGTTTTCATAATTAATATGCATCGATCTTTATTCAAAATTTAAAAGATTAAGATTAACATTTCTTGCCTTGCTCTTGCAAATGATCATCACTAGTTTACATATATTGCAATTCACAGAATTGTTGAAATTTAATTTCTTTGGCTTTTATGGATGAAAATTGTACAAAATTCATCTTCTTTTCAATTCAGATCATATATCAGGTGAAGTCAAAATGTTGCTTTTCATTGGTTTGTGGTCACGAAATTTTAAATTAATTTTTTTTCTTGACGTAATCAATTAAATAATTCATACAACACAATATTTTTACTAAAATAACAACAAACATTGTTTAAATTACGTTTCCCACTTTACCCCAGTATAATAATTTGATCATAATTTAGCACCATATAAAAAAATATGGAAATAAAGAAAATTTATACAAAAACCGAAATCAAAACCGAAACCGTATCATGGAACCGGTATACCGAAACCGTTTCGTTATATAAACTTAAAACCGAAACCGTAACCGAAACCGAAATGCGGAAAAAACCGAAACTGTTATTCGTTTAGGTTTCAATCCTTGGTTATATCCTTTTGCAGCAAGAAGTGTCTTTTTATGTGTGTTGTAAACGTGAATATTAATTTCGATATTTAAATAAAATAATATATAAAATACATTTTTGTTTTAATAAATTATTAGGAAAATGTAATACGACTATACCATAAAATTAATAATACGTATCTTTAAATTTGTATAGGTTTTTCTTATTGTAATTAAATCGGTTCGGCTATGCCTACGACTAATCCTCCACTGTAGTGTTGTTTCCTCTCAGGGCTCCTTTCTGTCACGTATTTGGAAACATGGGTCAATGCACCTGAGAAGCGCAATGGCAAGAAGTTTAAAACCTTCACTGCTACTGCGAAACCCCGTAACTCCCAGAACTCGACAGTTTCCAGTGATATTGCTTCAACAAGCAAGAGCACTGGTGCTTCATGTTCCGGATCGGGTGCGGATGAACTGCCTTCAACATCCACTGGCAGAGGTAGGCTAGCAGTATCATATCGTGATGCTGCTCTCAAAGCTCTTCCGGTTGCGATTATTGGCAAATTGGGGAAGGAGCAATAGATGAATGATGCAGAAGTAAAACACTGCACCGATCATCTTTGGCGGCTAGTCAGCACCGGCGGTGTCAGTGCAAACGCAAAAGGCTATGAGACGAGTGATGGCATCATGAAGGTGCTATGCTCCTCTCAAGCCAATTTCGATTGGATTGCCACAGCCGTTGTTAAAATCCCCTCCTTGGGCAAATCGCGCTTCGCTGTTTTCAGCGGAGACGAACCCAAACGCAGGCGAGCAATATGCTGGATACCTGGTCCTATCAGGAAAACAGCGGAAGTGTTTGCCTGCCTACGTGCTCAGAACCAGGGCATCGAAACGAACGGATGGAAAATCTATAGCCAAAAACCAGAGCGAGGTCCGGAGGATAAGGAGGGCTCAACTCTGGTTGTTGGCTTAGACCAGAAGTCGTTAGATGTTATGCTATCTAAGTACGACGAACATCTAAACTTATTCTTTGGACGGATCAAATTCCGAATCAATTCCAAATGAATAGACATATGATGAGAAACGAGTTAATTATCCTGTCATGATATTTACTCAGATAAATCTGCAACATTCTAAAGCTGCTACCGCTTTACTAGGTAAGCGGCTCTCCATGTTGCATACATTACCTCACATCACAGCTATTCAAGAACCATGGGTGTATAACAAACGCATCTGTGGTCTTAGTGAACTACGTGGTGAAACCATACTATACGATGAGCAAGCCGCAAGGCCTAGAAGCTGTCTTATAGTATCTAAACACTTTGCTGTCACCAAGTTAACCCAATTCTGTGGGCAAGACCTGGTGGCAGCAAAAGTGAGCAATGAAAGCGATAGTGGAAATATCTGATTGTCGCCTCAGGCTACTTCTCCTATGACTCACTACTGCCTCCTCCGCCAAAGGCAATTGTTGAGCTCATAGAGTACTGTGATCTTAAGGAGACCGGCCTTATTCTTCGCTGTGACGCTAATGCTCAACACACTGTGTGGGGCAGCAGTAAATTCAACGCGCGAGGTACCAGGCTCCTTGACTTCATCATGACCTCCAATCTGAACATTCACAACACTGGTAATAAACCCACTTTTGTGACTACTAGAAGACAGGAAGTGATTGACCTTACTTTGTCTAACTGTAGACTGAGAGAGTCAATCTTTAACTGGAAGGTTCTTAAAGAAGATTCTTTATCGGACCACAGGTATATCGAGTTTCATACTGACCGAGAGGTGCTGCCCTCTATGACGGTAAGAAACCCTAGAAAAACGAACTGGGCACGCTTCAGACATGAACTTGAGAATTCCCTCAATATTCCTGTCAGAATTCGTACCAAAGAAAGTATTGAGACGTCCGTTCAAGTTATGAAGGATGCCATAAATTCTAGTTTTGTACGAACATGTCCGGTACGAAAAACGTTATCTAGACCTCCCGTTCCTTGGTGGAACGCTTGTCTTGAAACCTTGCGCAAGGATTCCAGAAAGCTTCTAAATAGGACCCTAAGGAGCAACTTAGACTCTGACTGGTTTCTTTATCGAGCTAAGCAGAAACTAAGAAACTAATTCGTAAATCGAAAAGTGTTTCCTATAAAGTCTTCTGCAGTAGCATCGAATCCTGCAGTGAGACTAGCAGATTGGTCAAGTTTCTTAAAAGAGACCGAACTGCTCGACTGGACTCACTGCGGAGACCTGATGGCTCGTATACTGAGTCTAAGACAGAGGCACTCAGTGTCCTAGTTGAGACTCACTTTCCGGGAAATCAAATCCACATAGGGCCACTTTGTAATCCCAGCACTGGGGACTGCAATAACAACTCTAATGTGACAAAACATGACTGGCAGGTTGCCAGATTGGTTGCATACGATGAAGCTATCCAATACGCAGTGGCCTCTTTTGATGGCTTCAAGTCACCTGGACCGGATGGCATCTACCCAGTCATGCTACAGGAAGGTATAACCCAATTGCTACCATGTCTAAAGAAGATCTTTAGAGCAAGTCTCGCATGGGCATACATTCCGACATCCTGGCGTTTAGTTAAAGTAGCCTTCATTCCTAAAGTTGGAAGAGAAGACTATTCCATAGCCAAGAGCTTCAGTCCCATTAGTATGATGTCCTTCATACTAAAGTGTCTAGAAAGACTAGTTGAGCTGCACATCAGAAAAACATCGCTGTCAAGGTACCCACTATCATCAAGACAACATGCCTACCAACGTGGAAAATCCTGTGAAACAGCATTGCAACATCTGGTTGACCGGATCGAGCATGCTTTTCAGAGGAAGATGTACGTGATGGGCATATTTGTTGACACCGAGGGTGCTTTTGATAATGCGACTTTTGATGGAATGTGTGACGCAGCTAGAAGGCATGGAATAGATGAAACATTGGTCAAATGGCTAAGGTCAATGCTAATGTTTAGGACCATCACTTCTGAGGCGGAGTGCGGTCAGTATATTATGGCAGGGGTGAATAGAGGTTGTCCTCAAGGAGGCGTTCTCTCCCCCCTGCTCTGGTGTATGCTGGTTGACTCTCTAGTCAACGATCTCGATGGACCAGGTGTCTATTCCCAGGCCTATGCAGATGATGTTGCCATTCTTGCCACAGGCTTTTCCCTCAATGAGCTCTGTGTTAAAACACAAAACTCGTTGAACCGAATTGACAGCTGGTGTACTGCAAACGGACTTTCCGTCAACCCTCACAAAACAAAGATTGTTCTCTTCACTAGGAAAAGAATAATGACAGGATTATCTCTACCAGTACTTAAGGGTGTCACTATTCCTCTGTCTAACGAAGTAAAATATCTGGGCTTAACTCTAGATAGTAAACTACTTTGGACAAAACATGTTGAAAATAAAATTTCGCGAGCATTGAATGCCTTCTGGCAATGCAGAGGAATTTTTGGGAAGACATGGGGACTATCGCCGAGCAAAACCTTATGGATTTACACGGCAATGATAAGTCCGATGATGTCATATGCATCGGTAGTCTGGTGGAACAAGCTGTTGCGAAAATGCGTGACAACTAGTCTTGCCAAGATTCAGAGAACCGTGTGTCTGGGTGTTACGGGTGCCTTTCCCACTACACCTGATCCAGCACTGAATGCAATCTTATACCTACCACCACTTGACATATTCATCAGAGGCAAAGCCATGAAAGGCTGCTGAAGACTAAAACGAGGTGGTTTCTGGTTTAATGTTCCCTGGAATATCTCTGACATTGCACTTGACACTCCATTAGACACCTGTCTACTGGAGATGCCCTCTGATGCAATGATAACAGAAATATTACCAAGACGAAATTTTGAGGTCTGCCAACCTGACATTCAAGACTGGCTAACGCCTGACTGTTAGCCAGGTAGAGGGTCACACCGCATTTTTAAAGACGGCTCCAGAACCGATCAGGGATCTGGTGCTGGAGTGTTTGTCTTAGGCGACAATGCCTTGGTATTTCAAGCCGAAGTCTATGTTATACTTATGGCTATGGACTACATTGCGGATAATAGATGGCAGAACAGGGCTATATCAGTTTGCAGCGATAGTCAGGCTGCTCTTATGGCTTTGAACAACCAGGTCATCACATCCAAAATTGTACGTCAATGCAGATCACGTCTCAGTTGTGTTGGTAAATACAATACACTGAAACTGATTTGGGTGCCGGGCCATAAAGGAGTTTCGGGTAATGATACATCTGACGAACTAGCACGTGCTGGATCTGAGGATAATCCATTTGGACCAGAACCTGTGCTTGGACTACCTGCATCTAAGGGAAAATTCGTCATCAGCTCTTGGGTCGCCTCCGCACACAAGAGCAGATGGCTGAATGAGACGAAATGCAGATTCTCCAAGCTCATGACACCGACGATAACCAAAAGATCGGCCTCGTTTCTACTTTCCTTAAGTAGAAAGGAGTGCAGAAAATTGACGGGACTTCTAACGGGACACAACGCATGTGAAAAACACATGAACGCAATCGGCCTGGCCGAAAGCACCTTATGTTCTGCCTGCTACGAAGAAACTGGCACCACAGAGCACTATCTCTGTGACTGTCCAGCATTTTCTAGAATTAGAAGGCAGATCTTTGGCACAGACGTGATGAGAGAGGATCAGCTTCACTCTCTATCACACAATAGCCTTCTTAGATTCAATAATGAATGGACATAACCCTGTCTGAGTGCTGTGGCTCTATTTTTTATCCCACATTAAAATAAAAAAAAACGTGTAGCATACGGATTTTTTTAATCTCTGACGAAAACATCTATACGAAATATTTCTTATATTTATAATGAATATATACCGTCGTTGTAGAACGAAAAGTCACCAAATACATTTTTATGAAAAACTTAATTTTTGAGTTTGTTGATATATGTTATAAAATTGAATTGACGCATTTTTTAAATTGAAAAACCAACTAATAGATTTAAATTTTCTTAACATGTGGTAAAAAAATAAAGATCATCGATTAAAAATTGACAGATTTATAGAGATTTTTTTAATGAAAATTTGGCATTTTGAAAATGTATTTGGTGACTTTTCGTTCTACAACGACGATATGTTCATTTTATTATGGCCTTGAGATTTTGAATTGTGTCGTCAATATCATTTGATATATACAATTATTTTTTATTAGTTAAGTCATGTTAAAATATAATTCAAATTTTTTTTCAAAAAATATTTTTGTTGAAGAAATAGAAAATATATAAAATAAGTAACTTAAATACAATTAGTATTCAAATTCTATTCGTTTTCATAATTAATATGCAGTTAAAGATAATTGTCGCCGGTCTTTTATTTAAAATTTAAAAAGTAAAATTTTGCAAGATTCTTGCATGCAAGAGCATGAAAGGTATTGCAAGAACAAGACCAAGAACAATATCATATGTTCCTATGCAATAACAAGAGCAAGACTTAGCGTGCAAGAACAAGAGCAAGAACTAGATTACCATTTCTTGTCTTGTTCTTGCAAATGATCATCACTACACAAATTAATTTATTTTTCATTAATTACATAGTAAGAGTAAGACTAAACGTTAAATGCGGCTTTGGTAAATCTGTGTAAGGACCATTAAGGATATAATTCACATAAAGGACTATTTTTGAAAAAAAAATATTTTTCGCCCTTGCAACCACTTATTATGACTCATAACGGTGAACATAGAAGATGCTTTGTGATGTTGTTAAACTTTAAAGCTTACTAGGATTTCGATTTTGTTTTTTCTGGGGGAAGTTTTTTGAAAACCATGCGAAAGTAGTATTATTTATCTTATTTCCATATACATTCTCATAGCAATATAATATGTATATTTCATTTAAAAAAAAAATATGTTTTAAGTCATACACCCCTAATGTACAATTGTCGAAAGAACTAGCTAGCGAAGAAAAGAGAAACAACATTGTATTGTCTATTTTATATTTAGAATTGAAACGTGCTTCACAGACCTTATTATACCCTACACCTATGAGGTACAGGGTATATTAACTTTGTGCATATATTGTAACGCCCCTTAGGAGGCGTGTCCGGTACGGAAAAGTATATATATTCTTGATCAGCATCACTACCCGAGTCCGTTTAGCCATGTCCGTCTGTCTGTCTGTCTGTCCGTCTTGCTGTCTTGCAGTCCGAATACAGAATAACTTGAGAAATACTGATCAGAATGCAATGAAATTTCGTCTCAATATATTTTAGCCAAAAGTAGGAACCGAGTTTGAAAATGAGCCAAATCGGTCAACGGACACGCCCACCTCCCATACAAGTCAATTTTATATAACTCTTTCGGGACTAATAACTCGAAAAGTATTCGATGTATAGTTATAAAATTTAAAAAGTATTGTTAGAATTCACCTAAAAATATGTGGACTAAAAATGGGCGTGATCCGCCCACTTTTCTTATTTTCATTATTTGCCGGGTTTTCATAGTGGAAATTTGATCCGTAGATTATTAAAATCAAATCTATGAAATATTTGCCTTTCAAAATTTTAAATATAGGCGTGGTCCGCCCAATTACATTTTTCAATTTTTTTTTTTAGTTTTTTATACTTTAAATAATTTTTTTAATTTATGCGGATATAAGACGTAAATGTCTGATATATGAATAATATTCTGAGGGTTAATATCCCCACCAAAGGTGTAGGGTATTCCATAGTCGGGCCCGACCGACTATAAAAATCCGCCCCATGTGACCGAGCTTACCCATGTGACCTAACTTTCCCAACTCGTTTTTAAGATGTTTTTATTCTTAAGCCTTGAAAACAAGAAAAATAACGAGTTGGGATAGTTAGGTCACATAGGTATGTTCGGTCACATCAGGTGACTTTTACAGTCGGTCGGGCCAGACTATGGAACACCGTACAACTTTGGTGGGGATATTAATTTGGGTTATTTAATGTACATCTAATATCCCCATAATTTAAAAAATTGATATAAAAATATAAAAAAGCGAATTAAAAAATTAAGAAAAATAAAATTGTGCAGATCACGCCTATATTTAAAATTTTGTAATGCTAATATTTTATAGATTTGATTTTAATAATTTACGGCTAAAATGTCCACTATGAAAACCCGGGAAATAATGTAAAAAAAAATATGGGCGGATCACACCCATTTTTGGACCACATATTTTTATGGGAATTCTAAGAATACGTTTTCAATTTTATAACTATATTTTGAATACTTTTCGAGTTATTAGTTCCTAAAAAGTTATATAGCAGTTACTTGTATGGGAGTTGGGCGTGTCCGTTGACTGATTTGTATTTTTAAGTTCATATTTTGTCATTGCATTCAGACTAGTTTTTCTCAAGTTTTTGTGTATTTGGACAGCAAAACAGACGGACATATATATATATATATATAAACGTTCATAAATATTTTGAGCGCTTTGCATTGTTACTTGTTGTCAATATTTAGTAATATCATGAATTCTTTCCAATTTCATTATTATCTTAAAAAAATAATAAATACATTAAAATGATAAAAAAAACTTTCTTGCAGTGTTAGTATTGCACTTGCTCTTGTTCTTGCATTTCTTATCTTGATCTTGCAATAAAACCTCGAAATTGTTGATCATCACTTCTATAAATAGTATAGTTAGATGCCACAATTCAGAATATCAGCAGGGCTCGGATTTTGATGACCTAAAAATACGTAATAAATGACCATTAAAATGACCCCAAAAACTACAAAAAATTACTTTATAAATGACCTAAAAATTATTTATATAAAAGCATACATAACCGAGTTTACAGCTTATATACTGTGGTCAGTTTTTACCTAAATTACACATTCTGTTGAAAGGTGATGCAGCAAAATAATTAGTTCTACTATATGGTAGATAAAAAAGAATATTCCATTTCTACTATTATTACGATTGTGGTTAAAAGTAATATAATTAGTAAGGAAGCCCTGGTAATATATTCTACACATTATTAATTGATGTATGTAAGTTATATCGGCAATCTGTCTACGTTCGCCAAGAGACACCATACATTTCAGACAATTAAAACCCTTGAGATCGAAGCGTAGGAATATTTTCTGTAATTGACAAAAAACCAAAAATTTGTTGGCCGACCGTACCGTACAAATGTAATTATGCATTAAAAAAATGACATGTCATCAAAATCCGAGCCCTGATCATCAGTTATGGTTTCAAACGGGACACAATAGATTTATTCACGCCTCAGTGCATTATACCGAAGCAATAATAAAAAATAATAAATATGGATATGTTTACGAAATATCGGCCAATAACCAATATATTAAAAAAGTAGTCACACATATTGGCAAATATCTCGCGTTTTAAATTCTGATATGATCAGTGATATGTTATACAAATTAAAAGTGAATTAAACATTCAGCAATTCTTTCTCACAACATTTTAAAATTGGTTTACTGGTTTAAGTGAATTCGTTAAAAGAACTCAAAAAGTAATTTTTTCAACAATAAATTAAATTAAAATGCATTTAAAAAATTGAGAAAATTCGAAAAAGCAAGAAAATGCAACGTTTGTAATATTTTAATATTAGTTTGTACACCCATGGGTTACAAGTTATACTATGTATGTGAGGATATTTTATGAAAAAGTTTATATTTTCTTAATCAGAATCACATTCCGAGTCGATTTAAACATGTCCGTCTTTCTGTCCGCCTATTCACGTTAACGTGAAAAACACTATTCCGAATGCAATGAAATTTCCGCTATTTAACACATCCAACGTCAATAAAAGGTTCTTTGAATTATATGTATTTGGTTATTCGTGATTGTTACTTTTTATATAGTTCAAAATTTCTTTTTGGTGGAAGAATTTGTTTCCTGTTATTACCAGATAGTGACTGTTTGTGAAATATCCAATTAATCCGTAATTCACTGAACTCAAAATAGGAACAATAGATGGACATAAAATTATTAAGTATAAATAAAAGATGTGTAATAATAAAAAATAAAAGTTTAAGTTTATAATTACATAATATAAATAAAAAAAAAAATGAATATTGTGTAAAAAAGATATTAGCACTAAATTTACCTTTTTACTTTAAAATTAAATGTAAACATAAATATGTTTACATGGAAATGGAATGTGTTTCACATTCAAACATATATATGTTTGCAAGAACGCCGAAAATTATTCATTCTGAACAATATATATATAGATATATATATATATATATATATATATATATATATATATATATATATATATATATATATATAGAAAAATTTATAATTATATTTATAAATTAGTTATAAACAATCATCTATTTAATTCAATAATAATGCTTTCACATAATATTATGTCCTCAAATTTTATCCATACCTCGAATTCTTTAAACAGTGAGAACTAATTTTGAAATATTATAAACATCATCTTGCTTTTCGATTTATTCAGTTAAATTTCAAATTTAACTTTTGAACCCTCATTTTCGTAATTAGCAAGTCATTTTAGATGATACAGAAATAGTGCAGAATAGTTATTGTGTAGCGTAATTAGTTTTTTATTAATGAAATTATGATGATAGATTGCATAAAATTAATACGCATTTTATAACGCATTTTAAAACTTTTACCTTCGAAATACTAACGCATTTATCATTAAAAAAATATTAAACCATTAAAAAAATATTAATCAATAACCTTTGCAATGACAAAAAAACAACGTTTTGAGATATTTGAGATATTTCAAATTTTTAAAAATGTTGAGAATTTGTATTTCTTTTGTATTTAAATTTAACATTTATTTATTAGAATACCCAATTTTATTATAAAAGATTTTTAATAAAATCTCGATTAATACGATATCAAATCAGTTTTTTTTCATAAGAGTCTCATAAGATTTCATAAGTAGACTTTAGGTCAGTAATTTTTTATAAAGGTTGGATCAGGATTTGAAATTAGAATTACCCTAGTCGACCCTGATCAGTATATATATTTAAATTCTTTTGATAGTGATTTTATTCAAATTTGAGCTCTTTCAAATAAAACATAGTTTTGTGAACACATAAAGTTATCTTAATAAGTTTTGCAATGACAAAAGGTCAACGTTTGAGTCTAAAAAATAAATGATATTTTTTAAAACAGCTTTTAAATTTATTTTGCATTCATATTTAACATTTATTTATTAGAATATTTTATTTTATTAGAATAATTTTGTTACCAAATTTTATTATTAAACATTTTTAATAAAAGAAACATCTCGATCAAATTATAATAATACGATTTCCAGTCAGATTTTTCACAAGTGACAGATCATGTTCCATTAAGTAGACTTTAGATCAGGATTATTTGTAAAGGGTGAATAAGGTTGCTTTAAGTGGATTTGAAATTATGATTACCCTAGTCGACCTTGATCATGATCATTTTGGTAGGGATGCCTTATTGTATTGATTAGAGACGGATGAGAAATACTAGCCATTATCAATTTCCAGGGTACATTTAGTTCTTCTTCCAGGTACATTTAGTTCTTCTTGTCATTGCACTTGTATAAAATATGGATATAATGAATAAATTTCCAATCTAGATATACAAAAATCATAAATATTACTGCACTTAAAATCAAAAAAATCGATTTAGTATAACAAAATTAATTCCTCACAAACCTTTATTAACATAAATTAAATTTTATCATTACATCAATGTTAATTCACAGGTTTCTTCATTTAATAGAATATATTAAATTAATTGAAACAATTACAGTCGCTTTGAAGACACTATATGTAACAAACACAATTTGCAGTGATGTTGGCATTAGAAGAATGTTGTCATTTGTCACCGCGATAGTTTTCGGAAAGTTTGTTTTATTTATAAGTAAATGCATAATGTTTTCAGGGGCAATAGGCTGCGGACGCTTTAGCTTCGAATTCTGGGGCTAGCATTTTATTTCGATTAAATGTGCCAACGCAAAAACAAAGAAAACCCTATCATTGTCTGAATCTAAATAATTCTGTAATTTATTTGTGTTGTTGCATTGACAAACAAGTGTTTTAGATATAAATAAACTGAATTGGATGTAATATACTGAGCTGCACCTACAACGACTACACATCTAGGTATATTTATTTATACATTTCTTAATGCGACCTGTTCTTAGACCCTTATTTATGTGTTCAACAGAGAAATAGAAAAAATTACACGTACACATATATAACAATGGGCGATGGGTGCAATTAGGGCATTTTCCGAAAAAGTAAGTCTTTGAATTTCCGTAACTCTGAATAAAGCGATTTGATTAATTTTATTTACCATAAAAACACTATTAATTCCATTTATAATTTATTTTAAAAAAATATGTATACGCCGGTATTAAATTAAACAGAAAATAACTTAATGCAATCGTTTCTGGGATTTTACAGAATGATATACTGCTGGAATCACCTAATGATAGTGCAAAAAGGGCAGTGATGCATAACGCTCAAAAACCTACATTTTGTCTTTGTTTATACTTTGTTTATACGTCCTAAAATATGTAGAGAAGTTACTACATATGCTTTAGTTTTACTTTAATCTATCAATTTTGTGAAAAAAATCATATGCTAAAAATTATTTAATAAATATCCCCAAATAAGGTGGAAAAAATCAGCGATTCACTGAAAATAGGTGAAAAAAAACTTTTTTATTTGGATTGAAGAACATTGAACAAAAAAAGACAACACATAAAACCGAAAATAGGAAATCTGTTTCTATACTTGTGGTTAAAATTTTAAAAATTGCATGTCAGTAGCACCATTCAACAAATCGAAAAAAACATGTTTGCCATGTATCCCATATATTCGCGGATTTTAACATACTCAGTTTTTGCCTATTATGTAATATTTTTAATAAAATTCTTAGCCACTTTTTAGAATAAAATAATACAGATCCATGCACAACTAGATTTTCATAAAACTGTAACCATAATGCTGGTATCAATTGCCACCAAATAATATTTCGATACACTGAAAAAATTATAGGTTGTTAAAACAAATACTTCTAGCTGTTGAAATATTGTTATATGAAAATGTTTGCCACGACAATAATAATCTTTAATCGAGATTGTATTCTTCCCTCAAATATATTTTTCAATTTTGAATCAAAAGTGTCATTTTCCAGCAACAATGACATCACTGTTGAATTCATTTTAATAAGAATTTTTTACTGCTTATAAAACATATATCATCTTTAAAAGAGTCTTTGAATTATATAACAAGCAGTCGTTTGAATGTTACTTTTTCAACAGTTTTGCACTTTTGGGTATACCATTTAATTTTGTCTGAACAGCGTGTCCAGAGAAAACATATGGAATTTTCATGCAAAAGTAAATATTTCCCCCAACAGTGCAAAACTGTTGAAAAAAAGTAACATCCAAAACAATGCTAGTAATATATAATTCATAGACTCTTTTTCATATGATATATGTTTTATAAGCATTTATAATAAGTGATAGTAATGTTGTAGTATAATAATTAATAATTAAAAAAAAAAGTAAAAAAAAAAAATTATAATAAAATTACACACAATTAAAAAAAACATTTTTTTTATTATAAAAATTTCACGCAAAAGAAAAAAATTAAAAGTTTCCACTGTTTAATCAACAGTAAATACATTTTATATATCAACATCGTAAACATACTTAAAACAAATATGTGGAGTTGTTGGGTACGCAATGAGCAATAAAAGTTGTTGTTATGAGAAAATTGTTGCCCTAACGATATATTTCTTCGGTGTATGTTTTTAAGATTTATAATCTAAAATTTTTAATTTAGCATCTCGAATCTAAAGATAAATAATAAAATACTTCATAGTTCAAACAAATGATACAAATATTTGAAGGTATCTGTAAATATTTGTATCATGGTTCAAACTAAAGATGGCTACGTGCCGTGCTTTTTTCTTGTCACGCCCGAAAATCTGAGTTCGTGCGTGCAAATCTCCGTGCGTGCTAGTTGCTGTCGTGCCGGTGGAACCCCAATTTAAAAAACCCTAACTTTCTTTTTCCTTTTCTTAAAAATCTGTTGTTTTAGTTTTACTTATGGATTTAAGTGAATAAAACAGTATCAAACTTCATTTTTGAATTATTTATTACAGGGACTAAAACGTATTGGAATATCGGTTCCGGTTCGGGTTCGAAGATTTTTTAAATTGTGGTTTCGATTCCGCTTTTAACCAACACATAAAATGGGTTTCGATTCCGGTTCCATACATTTTTTATAACGGTTCCGATTCCGGTCCTTTGCGTTCCCTGACAGGGACTACACTATCTGTTCCGGTTCTGGTTCCGATATTTTTAAAATAGTGGTACTGATTCCAATCAGAAATAAAAATATATGTTTCAATTCCAGTTCCCGTTCAATACATTTTTAATAACAATTATGGTTCCAAAAATCTAAACGGTTCCGGTATTGTTTTTCACGTTTTGATTCCTTTTTCATGTTTTTCCGTGTTTCGTCGTGTCTTTTAAAATCCCGTGTTTTATAGTGCTTCTCGTGCGTGCCTGTAATTTTACTCGTCGGGCTCGTGTCGTGCGTGCCACCTATCGGCGTGCCCGTGAGTGTCCGTGCCATCAAAAACAGGCACGCGCCCATCTCTAGTTCAAACTAACATTTTTAAAATGTGCCTCATCAACACAGTTACTGTCAAAAACTGTTTAAATGACTGAAAAACAAGAATTTTTCTCGAAAAGGTTTTGCTCCAATCTTAACGAAACATTACACATACAGCATACATGGACTACAAAAAGAATTCGGTTTGAAAATGCAATTGGCAATTGAAAATTGGCCCATTGCCACGCCCATCTGTCATTTAATAGAAATGGTAAAATAACTATAACTTTTGTCTGAAATGAGATATTTTGTTTATAATTGGTATTTAGATACATACTTTAATTGCACATTAACCATTCTTAATATGGGCGTGATTGGCTAACTGCCACGTCTACCACGTATTTTATACCACGTTTATTATTATAGGAGGAAACCATTAAAAGAATAGTATTTATTCTATTAAAAAAATAATATTGAAATATTTAAATTTATGGTACTGAGTTTTTCGAATTCTTCAAAATTAATTAGAAAACTTTTGATTTAAAAAGAAAAAAAGTATTAATACATGAACTATAAGATCAATGGTCGTACCATTAAGTACTTAATGGGACATTTTCTTCTGAGTGTACTTTCTATACCGGATATGCTTCCTTCTGAGTATTACAAACGGCGTAATAATCTGAATATACCCGTTCACTCTTAATGTAGGGCATAAAAACGGTTTTTTCGCGAAATGTATATCATTTTATGTTTTTTAAATACCTCCAGCATATCCTTATAATCAATCCCCTCATAGATCATGAAATGGGATCTTCACTAAGAAAATAAGATGTTTATGAAAGTATTGCTGCAACTATCTGTTTAAAATTACGCTTTGTAGCAAATATTCAAATATACCATTAGTTTAAACGAATTTGCAGCAAAGTCATATTTTTTGACATAGTGGGCCATTACACACGAAATCGACCAGCGGTTGGAACTCACCTTCTTCGATTTCAATGAAATTTGGGCAGCTTTTGAGATATGCATTGACCAATTTTTTATACCCTACACTAAGAGTGAAAGGGTATATTCAGTTTGGTACACCGTTTGTAACACCCAGAAGGAAGCATCTCCGGTATGGAAAAGTAAATATATTCTTGATCAGCATGACCTCCTGAGTCGATTTAGCGATGTCCGTCTGTCCGCCTGTCTGTCCGTCTGTTGAAATACCTACTACTTTTAAAATTGAAGAGGTAGATAAATGAAACTTATAACTTAGATTACTAATATACCTACGCTGTATGTGCGAAAAAATTGGTCCATTGTGACCTATGATCCGACCACTTATATAAATGATCCGATACCTCATATAAAATGTACATATAAAGATCAATTTTTATGTATACGTGCTTAGGTAAACTTTTTTGGTCAAATATATATTGACATCATGCTCAAATACATGATAATAATGTTTTCCGGCGAAAAGACTTGTGGTTCACAAAAAAAAAATCGAAATTCGGTACACCTATCCATTTGTAAATATGGGTATCAAATGAATGGAAATTCTTCAGCGATTGACTGTTTGTAGTTATTTTCAGGATTCGTATACCCTGGTGACCTATATATCACTTTGAATGGTAACCACACATATGTGTTGGGTATTTATAGTCGGCTTAGACCGACTATAATTTTGATAATCCTTAATTTTGATCATAATTACACCTACTTTAAAATTTCCCATGTGATCTAACCTTCCCAACTGGTTTTTATTTTTTTCTCTACTTCCGGAGATACAGTGCTTCACTTTTTAATGCAAAAGATTCAATCCCAAAAGCACAATCATTTTTCAAGTCATTTGATTGCTACATAAAGTACTTCAAATAATAGATTTTGCTACATAAAACAATTTTTAATTAATTTTGATGAAATAGTTTTCACATCAAGATTGAAAGTAAAACAAGTTGGTTGAACATTTAAAAAAAAAATGAACTCAAAATCATTTGCTTTGAAATATTACAAACTTTAAATCATTTGGGTTTTTCCATTTTTCAAAATTTTTTTATTGCCAATGTTGATTAAAACTTTTGTTGAAAAATTTGCTTGTTTCTCAAATTTCTCTCTAGTTCTCCTAAACCAGTAAATCAATAAAAACATGTTGTGAAAAGTATTTACTAGTTATTTAATTGCCTATCATTTAATATAACATCATTCATTTGGTATAACATTTGATATAATTTCATTTGATATAGCAATTATATTTGTAATATAAACCGCGGAATATTCGTTAATACGTGTGCATAGAAAAATATATAAATATTTTGATTTTTTTTATTTGACTTTTAAAAATATAATATAAAAAATATTAATTATTGATGACTTTTAATTATATTTCTGAAATATAATTATAAAAAAGATTCAAAAGATTCAAAAACTTTTAACCTTCACGATATTGACATAAAGCAATGAATAAAAGTGATTTTTTGTTTTATAATTTTATATTTTAATTGAATATTATTAAGTATACTTGAATTAATAAATCCCAACCATTTTTGAGTTCATAAGTTGCTACATGTTGTCAGGTTAAGAAGAACATCAAAAATACCGATGATACGCGCACATTTTGTGTCGTTCTAATCATCACTATTGATACGTGTTGCAAGGTATCACAACAATTTTAATAAAATCGCTAGCTAATACCCGAATACAAAAAAATATGTATGTCGCATAAGTGTGCCATATCCCAAACGAAATATGGACAGAGGTGGATGTATAATACCACTTTTGGAACGAAAACGAAAATTTCGCCTTCTTTTCAACGTGTGACCCGCGGCTTGTATCTAATGTATCATTTTGTATATAATTTTTAATAGAGGAGGTAATTATAAAGATTTTAAGATATGACTTGTGAATGTGCCCCTAACACCAACAAAAAAGGACTGCTGGAACTTTCGAAAAAAAAACGTGATTAGCCCGAAAAAGGCACTTTTATCTAAGGCACATCTACAATTCCATTTGAATATGGTTAGACATAGGTGTGATCGGAAATTTATGCCATGAATTAATTTAAAAATACAATGCAGCTTCAGTATTATTGATCAATCATTTTTATTGAGAAAACAAAATTTCAACATATGATAGAACCATGTTTTTTGACACATTATCGACTGTGTTAAGCGCGGCTTTCAAGAAATCACTATGTTGAACTGATAATACAAGAACAAAGATTTTAAGGAATGTCGCGTGAAAGTGTCCCTAAGATTTAAAATACCGAGCACTTCAAATGTGAATTTTAGGTTTCATTGTTCAAAAAATCACCATTTCCTCAAAATAACTTTTTAGATATCATTTCAATTTGGTCGGATAAAATTGTATTTCATATATTATGTTAAATTTAATTATCAAAAAATAATTCCTCATCATAATTTATAACATAACAGAAGCTATCCCATGGTATATGTGCTGAATATCCAAAAAATTACAATTTTGCACCAATTATCGAAGGTGTGAGGAGCGGCTTTTGAGATATTTTCGGTTTGATTTTTTTATTGCAACGTAATGCAATAGCAATGATTTGAAGGTATGTCACTTGGATGTGGCCCTAATATCAAAAATACAGGAACACTTTAAAATTCGCTTAAATGTTCAAAAAATCACAATTTCTTCAAAAAAAATGTTCATTATATACTTAATTATCCCAGCAAACACTGAGCGCTCAAGTTTTCGTTCAAAAATTTAAAACAATTCATTAATGAACAGTAATAACAATTTAAATGGGCCAACAAATATATTAATTTTTTAAATATTTTAAATGCAGAGTTACAGGCCAAATAATTAAAATACTAATGAACAAGAAAATGCCAAAAAGTCGTTGTGTCACATATTCCTTATTGTCCATTTGAGGCGTTTTCTTAAGCTTGATTGTTGGTGTGCTATAAAAGATGAGTGTGGAGGAATATTATAACTTCTTTGAGAAATAAATGATAACTTTTACTCACATTTTGGTATACTTCGAAGAACAAAGTGTCGTACACAAGTAGATTTACGGCTGCCCCTTAGAGGAGACGGACGCATCGCATCGTGTGAAAAATTGAGCCACTTTTTAGACAATTTAAGATTGAAAAATTGTTTAAAAAAACGCAGACAAATTGTTCTAAAATATTTGTCATATAAAATCACAACATTCAAGAAATAGATTCAAGTTAGATTCAAGGTACATGAGCCTGAGTGTTACTTGAACCCTGGCGTTTGCTGGGATATTATATTAAAATTATATGATATGAAATATATTGAAATATTATGACATAAAAAAATATGTTTACTTCACTTAATCAATAAATATTTTATAAATAAACAATTCCTTAGAATTTTGAACTATTATAGCGTTACCAACCTCTCTCTTTAACGGTTTTCATTAAAAGTGAAGCACGAGAACGGATTCATATTACATAAGGGCCAATAAGCTTATATTTAAAAGCGATAAGACGTGCACGCACATTTTTTGTAAAATTTTGTGAACTCCAAAAGTTAAAGGATTTCTGGATTCGCTCATATATAAAAATAATACCATAAATGAAAAATGTTCATCGAATGTTTTCATATGGTACTCTTAGTTTTGTTGTAGCATCATAAAAATTTAAAATATTAAATATTGAAAATAATATTAATTATATAATATTTTATTCTGCCTCTGGTTTTTATAGTTGGATTCGATTTACCGCTACACAAGCGCACACCAGATCTTTTTTTTAAGTTGTTTATACTCTTTAACCTTGAAAAATCAAGATAAGCTAAACAAATGTACTCATCTTCTATATACCTTTTTGTTCACAGTATAAAAACTGTACGTGCTTTTATTTACTGCTCACATGCACTATATTTGATCGACCTGTTGCTAATATTTATATCAATTTTCTGAAATATATATTTTTTATTGCTTTAATTTTGAATAACATTTACCATAAGCCAAAATCAAGATAATTATTTGATAATTATTTGTCTTTAAAGACAAAAGCTGGATAGTACAGTTTGCTGGAAAGCACAATTTGTTGAAACTTCATTTTTTATTATTATTATGAATTATATTTATAATTCAGATATTTATAAAAATAAATTTACAAAGTTTTTACTGCAAATGAAGATTTTATTTTAAAGCACCCACAGCAATAATGAATACAGATTCCAGTAAATTCGTGTATTCCAAATAACAGTGGATATATCACTTTTAAATTATAGGGGTTGTTAATAATAGTTTCCTACTTTCATAAAAATCTTTTATATTCACTTTCATAAATATTTTATATTCACTTATTTTGTAGCAGAATTTATTTAACATATTGGAATATAAAAACCAACTTACCGTACATAGTACGGACAACGAAGTCCACGCGATTATCCCATGAGTAAGACATATTAATAATTTGTTGTAGTTATTATCACAATATTATCTAAAAAAAATATTTAGAATATAGTTATATTCTTTGTCACAAATAGATTTTTAAACTGAATTCATAAAATTTAAAATTTATTAAATATTTCAAAACAAATTTTAATGATATTGAATCCTTATAGGACTATCACCATTCGACTTATCAACACAATATATTTAGTAGACTACCTGAGGATTTACACGCTACTGACTGACTAGAAATTTGTTTGCTAACAAGAGAGCTCTGTCTCTTGGCGTCGAAAGAATTTATTCATTAACTGAGAAAGATTTTCTAAATAATATTTGCATAGCTCTGCAAAATTTGTATATTTGAGATGTATATATATATATATGTGAATACACGCTGCAAAAAAAGGGCTCTCCCAAACATAATTTTTCAGTCATTACATATACCTTTGGAGCTCTATGCAAACAAAAGTATTACAGCATTGCATAACATTATAATGACATCCAAACATATTTTTGTTTACGTTCAAACATATTTATGTTCAAAATAAGTAGCGTTCTAGCGAACATATGTGTTTGAATATGAAAAACATTTTATTTACATTTAAAAATATTCATGTTTAAATATAATTGATTTTTAAACATAAATTGCTTTAATCGTGGATTTATATTAATTTACTATATTAATGTTTCCGTAGAAATAGATACTATTTAAAAAATATTAATATATGTATGTTTGTCAGTACTGCCAATCATCGTTAATACCAGATCGTGTTTTTTTGTTAAATATTCAATTAATCCGTAATTACTGAGCTCAAAATAAGAACAAGAAATGGACATAAAATATAATTTAGTATAAATTAGAGATGGGCGCGTGCCTGTTTTTGATGGCACGGACACGCACAGGCACGTCAATAGGTGACGCGCACGAGCCCGACGAGTAAATTTACAGGCACGCACGAGAAGCACGATAAAACACGGGATTTTAAAAGACACGAAGAAACACGGAAAAACACGACAAAACACGGAAAAACATGAAAAAGCAAACGAAACGTGAAAAATAATACCGTATTCAGTATCGTTATTAAAAATGTGTTGAACCGGAACTGGAATCGGAACATATATATTTTTTTCTTCTTGGAATCGGTACCGCTATTTTAAAAATATCGGAACCAGAACCGAAACAGATATTATAGTCCCTGTCAAGGAACCGGAAACGGAACTGTTATTAAAAATGTATGAAACCGGAATCAAAACTGGTTGGTTGAAACTGGAATCGGAACCGGAAGCACAATTTAAAAAATCTTGGAACCGTAACCGGAACCGATATTCCAATAGGTTTTAGTCCCTGTAATAAATAATTCAAAAATTAAGTTTGATACCGTTTTATTCTCTTAAATCCATAAGTAAAACTAAAACAACAGCTTTTTTAGAAAAGATTAAAATACCACGAATTTTTTATTTTCTGAAGCTGAAAGTAAGGGTTTTTTAAATTAGGGTAGGAACCATACACAAATTCTTTAATGGGGGCACGGACACGCACGGAGATTTGCACGAACGAAGTCAGATTTACGGGCGTGACACGAAAAAAGCACGGCACGCGCCCATCTCTAGTATAAATAAAGGATGTATATATATGGGCAAAAAATTTTTTTTTTTAGAATTTGGCGTACAAAAAACCATTACCATTATACCCTGATATTATTAGATTTGAAATCCGTTCGCGTGAATCAACTATTGCAAGAAGCGCAACATGATCGCGGTTTTGAGTTGGAAAAAAAATTTGAATACCACGGTTTTCACTTAATTTCGGAAAAAATTATGTATATTTATATTTACTAATACTTGTAATTACTAATACTTGTAGATTGAACTATAACTTTTAACTGTTTCGCGGTTTTGCAGTATCACCGACGATATAATTTAAAATAAATTCAATCGTATTTTTATTTTAAATTATATCGTCGGTGATACTGCAAAACCGCCTAACTGCATGTAAAAATTACGCCCAAATTTGTGTTATAATCGGGTTTTTAATCATATGTTGATCGAGTATATTAGAACCAGTTGGGAAGGTTAAATTACATGGGAAATTTTAAAGTAGGTGTTATTATGATAGTTAGGATTATCAAAATTATAGTCGGTCTAAGCCGACTATATATACCCTACACATATGTGTGGTAGGGTAAACGAATCCTGAAAATAACTACAAACTTTCCATCACTGAAGAATTTCCTTTCATTTGATACCCATATTTACAAATGGGTAGGTGTACCGAATATTTTTTTTGGGAACCACAAGTCGTTTCGTGGGAAAACATTATTTTAATGTATTTGAGCATAATGTCAATATATATTTGACCAAAAAAGTTTACCTAAGTACGTAACAGTAAAATTGATTTGTAGATGTAAATTTTATATGAGGTATTTGAACATAAGTGGTCGGTTCTCAGGTCACAATAGACCGATCATGCCATTTCTTGTTCAAACAGCTTAGATATATAAGTAATCTAAAACTAAAGTTTCATTGCTCTAGCTCTTCTACTTTTTCTGTAATCCTGATTTCAACAGACAGACAAAAGGACAGACGGACATCGCTAAATAGACCAGCATGACCAGGAGGTCATGCTTATCAAGAATATAAATATATACTTTTCCATACCGGAGAAAAGGTGTTACAAACGGCGTACCAAACTGAATATACCCTTTCACTCTTAGTGTAGGGTATAAAAATGTCATGATATGTTATGACATACTTAATTTGGTATGAAGTAAGTGCAGAATTGAGACTGAAAAAAATAGTTTTGTTTCTTATGTTAAAATAATTTTGTAAGAGGTATTCGAAAATGTAGATAGGCGGGCGGTTTTGCAGTATCACCGACGATATATTAATTAGTCATTTAAGACAATTTAAAATAAAGAATGAAAAGAAATTTGTTAACATCTCTATTGGTTGGCAATACTATTTAAGTAGGTGCATAAAATCTAGAATTTTTAAAAAAATTTAATGCGCCTCACTTTTTGAGTTAAAAAATTGATCAAAATTACGAATATTAAATATTTTTACCTTTTTCGTGCCTACTGTTGATGTTCCTAAATGAATTATGTGTTGAAAAAAATGTCGCGATTTCACCATAAATGAACTTAAGATAGATATTTTTGATTTCCGTCAATTATTTGAATCGTAATCTTTTCTTGGCCAAAAAAACACAAACATTTTGAAAATGGGGAAAAAATAGTTTCTATTTTGCACCACCATATATCAATTTATCAAATAATACTATACGAATGAAAAATATTCTAAATTGACCTCCCACTTGTACCGAGCACCTCTTTCTCAGGAAGTGTGATCCTAAAGTAAAGATCTTGGAACAAAAACAGAGAAGAAGCAAAATACATAGAGTATCCTAGAGTATTTCAATGCATTTTTTCAATTTTTCAACTTTAAATTACTATAACAAATAGAGGTAAAGACTTCTGGCCCTAAAATTTGCATTCTTATAATTTAAAATAAAATAGCATGGGGGCTCTGTTTATTCCTATTGCTTAAGACAAAAACATGATCACCACAATCATGTTTTGACGGCATAATTTAATGATTGCTATGAAAAATGGATCATATTCGACAATAATTTGAGATAAAGATCGTGGTCCAAGAAGGATAAAACTGCACAAACAAAAAGACCAGACTAACGCCACTTAAGACCAAATTCAACATATGAGTAAATCCTATATAAGTATTCTTAAACAAATGGCAGTCCTAAGTTAACTAACCTGTTAAAGTTGAAAATTTTATAAAAACATGAATAAATTCATCGGAAGAGCATATTTAATAAAAAATATTTCTTTATATTTTAAATAATTCAATATATCTAATAGGGTATCCTATATTGATTCTCTTGAGCACCGAAAAACCGTAGGTGCGTAAGCCTGTTTTATAGGTATTACAGTTGTAAGTGTTCGAGAAAAATACACTGCCTGATTCCACCCGGTCGTGTGTTCTCTCGATCTACTCGGACATGGAAACAAGCGCACCCTTCGTTGTTCACTTGGTTCTCAACAATTCCCACGCATTACATAGTGAATTCGTTTTTCAGCCGCATGATACGTTTGTGAAACAATCTGTTCAAGTTGTCTTAAAGACATAATATTCCTTGATTTATTCATAGAGAATAAGTGTTTTAATTTTTATTAAATAGCTGTCCAGTATTTTCATAAAAAAATATATTTTTGTAGAATGCTGTGAAAAATAAAGAAAACATAAAAAGCGGTTTTCTAAAAACTGTTACGTATAGGGAAAAAACTGAGTTCGAATTAGCGAATTAATATTATATAGAAATGACATGAATGAAGACAGGGGGTAACAAAAGTGCAGAAGTGTGTAATTCGTAGGGTGTTGAAATTTGGCTACGAACGGTACTCCCCTCCCATAACTTGCGTTGTGTTTTGACTCGTAATGTGTACTCGAGTTTTTACCACCCTAGGGTCTAACGGTTCACCGAAAAAAATACTGTAGTAAATTATGTTGCATTTATGTCTTTGTTCGAAAAATGTACGTCTACTACTATTTGTTAGTTTTTTAATACATATGTACAGCCTTGGCAAAAGTTTGAGGCACCCTAACATAGTGCGTATATCCATTGTCATTTTTTGGAAACCCCTTAATTGTACCATTATGCATTAGTTAGGACCTAATCAACATATTTCGTCATCTTAATGAGTGTTTATAAGCCGATATTTGGAAATTACTCAATACATAAACGAAATACAAGTTTTTTTTTTAATTTTGTATTCTTATGAAAAATTGTTAAATGTAAAATTGCGGTGTGATTCGTGTCAGTGTTTTTAATTCTAAATATTTTATTTGAATGGAATTACTGATATGGGTAAAAAAATGAACCTATCGATGCAACAGCGTGTAAAAATACAGATTTTGCATGAAGATGGGTTAAGTCAGAAGGAAATTTCAAGAATGGTCATCAGTTCCCAATTTGGTGTTCAATGTACTATAAATCGTTTTAAGGACACTGGTACGCATAATTCCAGAAAGAGATGTGGTCGGAACCGCGTTACAACATATTATGAAGACCGAAATTTGAACCGAGATGTGTTGAAAAACTGGAGGTTGACTTCTTCAAAGCTCGCTGTGGCCATGTCCAAAGACAGCAGAAAATATGTTTCTTCTAGAACCATAAGGAGACGTCTTCTGGGCTTAGAGGTTGCAAGGCCAGGAAAAGCCATGACTAACTGAATGCAACAAATAACATCGACTGGAATGGGCAAAAATACACCAACATTTAACAGCAGAACATTGGTCAAACGTGCTGTGGTCGAACGAATCCAACTTTGAGGTACAATTAATTACATTATGTTTTCTTCGTAAAAAGTGCTTACATGTCCCTGGTACTAACTATTAATTTTTAAATTTTTATTAGATTTTTGGAATACCCGGTGTTACATATGTAAGGCTCAGAGTTGGATAAGCATATCACCCAGATTGCGTGGTACCTACGGTCAGGGCCGTGCGCAGGATTTGCTCGTGGGGTGGGATTTTAGCTAACATAATAAAGGGGGTAGGTGAGATAGATTTCTGTTTGGCCATACTAATGAACATATGTCATTTTTTCAGAAAGTATCTGACGAGGACTAAACTAGTTAAGATATCGGGTGTACGATCTTCTTATGACGGAGTTTCCTTCGAAACTTTTGAAGGGTTATTAGGTCGCGGTTGTGCAATTTTTCATAACCTTTTCGGTTAATCGTAATAAAAACAGTATTCCATTAGTGAAAATACGTATAACTTTTTTAACAATAAAACATTTACAAAACTAGCAATAAATTGAAAAAGGCTTTGAAAAATATTCGAAATGTATATAATTTGAGAAAATTTTAAATAAAACCAATCGATTTCATTTGAAATTTTGACTTACATTTCATAAAAATATTTTCATAATATTAGTAAAATAATTCGATCTTAAAAACGCCGCAGACGACCATTTATTTATTCAACTTCAATATATTTTTATTTTTTTTTTTTTTTTTGGTAAAAAAAACAATTTTTTTTATAAATAAGGGTGTTTTTGGAATATGAAAACAAACAAATTAAAATTTTAGCAGTACTATTTCAGAATTTGCTGAAATTTCGAAGTATGGTGAAACAACATATAATAAATTTATTGATAAAATTTTAGCTTTCCAGACGGTGTGGTTTAGGGGTTTGGTGATTTAAATTTGAAAAAATATGTATAAATATCGCAAAAGTCGTGTTAATCAATTGAACATAACTTAAGCAATAGTGAAGCAAAATAAAACACTGAAGTCACATTTAAAAGATATTAAAATTGCGAAAATTTTGATTTTAGAGTGGTCATCTTTAAACAAAGTTTATTTCAAAAGGATATATCACAAAAAGCAATGACGAAAGTCGACTTTAAAATTAAAATCATCTTTTTGACGTTTTATTATTTATGAAAATTGTTAAAAAAGTAGACTTTAATTTTAAACTTGACTTTAAATTATCTTTGAATTTGAAATGAAAATGCATATCATATTTTCATAATAAAAAAAATGTTTGCGGCATATAAATGTTTGCGGCATATTTTTACGAATTCAAATGCAGATATTGTGGTCAAAGTAAATAATGAAAATCAAAAAGTCCCTGATTTATGACAAACAAAAAAATTAACGAGTTTACAGTTATAAGTAATCGATCATGTCATCAAAAAAAACTTTAAATATGGGAAAATAAATTTTGGACATTTTGATAAGCTAACCGTTCTGCATTGCATGCAATTATTGCAGGGAAACTGCCGGAAATATTACAATTCGGTCTCAAGAGACCATCTTCTTAAATCGTAAACGTGAATCAGGTCGAAAATCAGGATTTATAAATCGTTAATTTGCTGCGAAATAAAGTGTTATATCTAGATCTATGTCCAATAGTCAATAAGAGATGTGTCAAAAAAATGTTTCAAATATATTTCATATTTTCAAAAAGTAAATATGATATTTAAACTGATATCATTTAATGGTCCAAATAAAATCGAAGAAATGGATTAAAGATCCAAATATCGTGTAAACTTTTCATGTTATAAATACAAGAAAATGTAAAAATAATTTCGTTTACACCCTTTATTTTGTAGCTGAGATCTCTTTGATATTCCCTTTTAAAATGTTACTATGAGATATTTCAAAAATCAATTCAAATTTATATAAATGGGAATAAAAGCTGTAAACGAATTAATATCGTACAATCATTTTCATACTTATACTCAATGATGTCTCAGTCATGAACTACAGCCATCTTTTTTCAAATGTTCGACCAAAAATTTTATATGCACTTGCATTTCAAATGCAAATAAACTCTTTTAATGAATTGATCCAGAAAAACTGGGAAACACGATTATATTCTTCTTTTATTGATTTTTGCCTTAAGATAATATTGTTTCGTTTTTACTCAAATCATTTTGATCAATTTTATTGTTTAAACCACTTTTGATCTGAGCGTGTTACATTAGCTGCGTTTTTTTCATAATTTAAATTTGAGCCGGAACAAATTTTGTACGCAAAACAAAAACAATTTGAGCTCGATAAATCTATCTAGCTCAAATTTGTTTTTGTTTTGCGTATAAATTTTGTTCCGGCTCAAATTTAAATTATGAAAAAAACGCAGCTATTATAAAATTATAATTTACAGTCATATACATTTTTAGGCTTTAATTTAATTAAATATTTTTTTTTTTATGCTCCTGGGGGGAGGGGGTTGTTGAACCCCCAAAACCCCCCGTGCGCACGGCCCTGCCTACGGTGAAACACGAAGGAGGCAGTATTATGATCTGGGGTTGAAATATCACTTTGCGAAGGTCGGATGAACAGTGCAAACTATGTAAATGTCCTTGACGTTGCACTACCATCATCATTTTCAAAAATTTATGGAGATACCACTTACAAGGCGTCAAATTTCAACAGGACAACGCTCCTTGACACAAATCTAGAATAACTATGCAATGGATGCAAACTACTCATATCGATCTTTTAGAATGGCCAGCACAGAACTTAAAATATCATCACGAGCAAGTTAAATGACAGCTTTACGTGAAGAGTGGGCAAACATTTCAGAAGACATATGTTTGAAATTAGTTTCAAGCATGCCAAAAAGAATTACTGTGGTCATAGCAGCAAAGAGTGGATCTACTAAATACTAGTTATATAATAAAATTACGCTTCTTTTAAAACGGGCGTTTTTAATTTTTAAATAAATCTAACATGGATTAAAAAAAATTAAACTTGATGGGGTGCCTCAAACTTTTGGCCAAGACTGTATTTATTTCACTTAATTTTGCTGCACCATGTATTGAACATTTGTTATCTACATATTGCAGAAACTGTTTTGTTGTTTTATTTTTTGCTTATATTTTAATTTTTTATAATTCGAGTGGGCACACGTCAAACGTATTACGAAAAGTCGTTCGTCGTGCAGGTATAAATTGATTGATTGATTACATACTTGATTTTTTTGCAGTATATTTCTAAAATTTGGAAATATAATGAATAAAAGGAGTTGAATTGAAAATATTGCAAAATGGAGTAGATTTGATGAAAAAGCAGTTGAAAATTAAATATAGGAATAGATTTGATGAAAATGGAGTATAAATGTGCATTAGGTTATTGATTTCATACAAATTAATAGATATGTCAATTTAGGGATGCCCAATTCAGCCCGTACGTTCATTGAACACAGTGGAAATTGTTAAATGTTTCACATTCAAGAGAAAAAATTGTATGTAAATGAAACTTTTCTGAAACTTTTTTTGGGGCATTTAATTTTATTTTAGATAGACTAATAGTAAATTTTAAGATGTTTTCTTAATTGCAACAAATCGTTTAAAAATATATCTGGTATTGACCAAAAAATAATGTTTATGTTGTTTTTAATTAGATAGATTTAAAGAATGAGTGTTTTAATTAAAAATAACTAAATAAATTAAATTTAAGAATTGGTCGACAATTTATATTTTCTATTGGGGTTTATTGCGTGGAGTTGAATCAACTGCACATTAGAACAAAGCAGTTTATTAATGATTTACATATTTATATTTTCAGTTATTATTGTATACTTTGTATGTGAATGATTAATTTATATTATAAGAATTTCTTATTAAGAAATCTTTCTCATTAAAAAAAAATATTAATAATTCGCTTGACTCTTTTGCAATAACATTTTTTGTTAACTTGTTCTGTTTTATAAACAGAACATAATATTATAACATTGGTTTGAAGAAAAGTAGCATGTTTTTCACAAAATTCAGTATTATTGAATAGTTCTATGTACATTTCTTTACAAAACAATGAATTATATTTATGTCAGGTTTTGTTTTACTTTTAACACCGTACTTTCCTTCCGTATTGCATCATTTCTTAAGTAAAATAGGGCAGAAATGTGAAATAAATATATTTTTTAGAATATGAGAATTTGAGATTTTAATCACATTAGACAAATTTTTTATCCCATAACATTTACAAAATAATAACAAACAATATATTTTTTTGCAAGCGAAAATTATATAAATGTTATGAAAAAGAAATGAAAAAGAAATGAACGAAAAGTCACAAAATACATTTTCAAAATGCCAAATATTGATTTACAAAAATCTTTATATATCTGTCAATTTTTAATCAATGATCTCAATTTTTTACCACATGATCAGAAAATGTAAATCTATCAATTGATATTTCAACTTTAAAAATGCATCAATTACTTTTTATAATATTAATCAACAAACTCGAAATTTAAGTTTTTCATAAAAATGTATTTAGTGACTTTTCGTTCTACAACGACGATAATTTGATATTAATTAAACCAAGAGATATCCTTTATTCAGCTTAACTTTTTATCTGATCACAATAAATTGGGTAAAAAATAAAAAAAAATATCATCCCGTTATCGTTCCCGGATTAGGAGAAATTACATTGCAAAAATTACCATTTTTAATCTAAGTTCATACATTTTCCTGTTTGTAAATTTATTCCAAGGACTGCAAGCAATATCCATAATTCGCACTAACTTTTTTCTGATCACAATCAATATGGTAAAAAATAAAAAAAAATATCATCACGATATCATTCCCGTCTGAAGGGAAATTACTTGTCAAAATCTACCATATATATATTCTAATTTCATACATTTGTGTAATTCGTTGTAAATTTATTCCTAGGACATTTTATTTTTGAGAATTCTATGTCATAACGGCCACCTAATTTTTTTCAATGTTCTGGATTTAGTTCAAAGTTTATTTATGGCTAGTACCTATGGGTCTTATAATTTGTGCAAAATATTAGACCTCTTGACGAACCGGTTACCGAATACCAAGAGTAGAAAAAAAAAACATGACCTGAGGTAGTCTCAAGTTCATTGATTTTTCATAAATTACATAGTAAGAGTAAGACTAAACGTTAAATGAGGTTTTTTACGGATAGAAAAGATTTGTTTGAATATGTTTGAATGTAATTAAAAAGTAATACGAAATTACCATACATGTATTAGGAATGAAGTGTAATAAAATTATAATCGAAATTGAATTTATTTTTGTTCACGCGTAAACATTATTATATTGTCCAGCAGAATCTGTCAAATTTACCATAAATATGTTACAATACCAACATAAAATAATAAACTAATTCTTGGCAATTTACTTGGTTAAAACTATGTTTCGAAACACAGAAAATTCTAATCAAATCTAAATACAACGTATGTTCGCAACGCTCGTCTTAATTCGATAATTTATCGACTGACGAAGTTGGCAACGTTGTGCAGCATTTTCTACCTACGCCATATTTTGCCATCGTTTGAACATATTGATGTTTAAAAGCAAACAAAAAATAAATTGAATTTAAATAAGTGTATTCTTGCAACATTCTTCTTGTATACGAAGTTGGCACTCGGTGATCGGCATTAAATTAAATAAATATATAAATTGTGTTACAAAAAGTATTAATAGTAACAGAGTATAATATAGTGAAGTATATAATTTCTGAAACTAATGCGAAAAAACCAAAAATAAAAATCAGTGTTTCGATTTTCAAACAGAATTTGGCATGTTTTTTTACAAAACCCTCCGTGAATTCCTTGCCTACGCTATGTGCTGTACTGAGACCAACTATAACTGTACGAAATATTAAACGAGCCTGGATCGTCTGGATTGGCGTCTGCTAGTGCAATTGTGCATTCATTGATGCTGTCACTTGTACTTCCAGTTTTAAACGAATTATTTATGCATTTAAAAATTTGTATATGAATTCAATTATTATAAATGCCCACTGTGCATGTTTAAAGATTTTTAATAAAAATAAATAAAAAAACAACATTTTATTTTTATTTTATTTTCAGGATTTCTTTCCAAAAATATTTAAATATGTTTCTATGCAAACATACTACTTTTTGTACTGAAACAACTGATATGTTTCACTGGAAACATATTTACATTCAGGTCGTTCAAAATCACGTTTTATTTTGAACATATTTATGTTTCGGTTGAAATATTTATTTTGTTTGGATGTAGTAATTATTATGTTTCCATTAGAACATACACCATTTTAAGGGGCAACATTAAAATGTTTCCGTGATATTATAATGAAAGTCAAAGCTTACAACACTGTTCAAGTCTCAATACAACCCTGTTTACAAATGATTTATCAGTCAATTATATATTACGTTTACATAAAATTGCAAACATACATGTTAATGCCTGCAAAATTATGTTTGGGAGAGCCCTTTTTTTTGCAGCGTGTAGTGATTAAAAACTAAAACACCGTTATATTCTAAAATAATTACACACGCATGATTGTGGATTCTACAATAATAGTATGATTGTTATGATCATTCTTGATTGTCGTAATCATTCTCATTTTTTGAATAATTGTGACTTATTCAATAATATTATGATCAAATTATATAATTATAATATATAATGATTGAGACAAAAATGTATTTCGAGTATGCATGATTGCCAGAAACATGTTTATTATTGTGGCAACCATTTTAGCATCGAAGCATGATTGATATAATGATAGTTTGATTGCTGTTTGACTCCAGCTAAATATGCATAGAGGAAAGGTGGCAGATGCTCTCTTGCCTCAAATAGTAATAGAACAAGAAGCGGATATTGCAATCATTAGCGAACAATACACCAGGAAAACAAGCGGGCTCTGGTTCCATAACGACACGGAAACGGCCGTAATATGGATACCAAACACTGGCCAAATACAACCTAATAGTAGCGGAAAAGGAAATGGCGTCAATGACGACAAGGTCATCAATGATGAATCGAGGACATTAGAAAATTTGTCATTGATGAATATGTCTACAACAATTTCATAAATGTCATTGCATTAAAGACACCATATGTCATACATACATATATCAATGACATTGTGAAAATCTGTCATTGATGAAATGTTATTGATGCCCTAAAGGTATGCAGCATTTACGTTGTGAAATGCAATGTGAAATGTATACAACATACTTCTAGGGGCAGCATTTACGCGTAAAACTGAAAATTTGTGTTCGATGTCACCCAGCCATAAAATTCATAGGCACAAATTGAGGGACCAATTTTTATAAAAGCGAGATAATAAGCAGTAGTAATTATGATAGATGATGGCCGTTAGTGAAGTACGTTATTGACATTAGCAAGTACACATACCATTCCAACTGACCTGACATAGGGGAATCATTGTGGAATCATTGGTGACATTTTCTGCTGGGAACGCTACACTGGTCAGCTGCTACATTACTCCTAGTGATCATATCGACGGATTCCGGAGAAAGCTGGATGGTATCGAAGATACGATAAGAGACATCGGCAAACATCGGCGGACACCTGATAGTGACGGGCGATTTTAATTCTCGAGCAGCTGAATGGGGTATGCAAACTACCAACTCAAGAGCCAGAAAAGGAAATAAAAGAGATAGTGAATCAACGACCTGAGATACTACTCAATATGGATAATTGTTGTTTAAGAGAAGGTGTGTTTCCGGAGGCATGGAAAAAACAACTTTTTCTCATCAGCAAAGGCAAGGGAGACCCAGATGCTCCATCTTCATGCAGACCACTCGAGGGACCACGGCAGGGAAACTATTAGAGCGATTAATAAAGGCTCGTCTCGATGACGCTATCCGTACTGGGGGAGGACTATCAAAGAGGCAACATGGATTCCGTCCAGGGAAATCCACTATTGGAGCACTGAAAGATGTAGTTGATGTAGTCGAAGCCGCACAGTCGTAGTCGAAGACGCAATTCACCAGACAAGTGGTTCTTCTTGCTACGTTCGATGTCAAGAACGCTTTCAACAGCCTTAGATAGACAGATATATTGCAAGCTCTCGAAAACAACTTCGCTGTACCGCAATACCTCATGAAGATGATCAAGAGTTACCTGAAAGACAGAGAACTTATATACATCACGAGTGGGGGCCCGAAGAAGATGCAAGTCACGTTGGGGGCAGTACAGTGATCAATCCTAGGACCACATCTATGGAATATTAGCTACAATTAAATCTTAAATATCGAAATGCCAGAGGATATTTTCCTTGTAGGCTATGCGGATGACATCGCTGCGGTCATCAAAGCGACCGCAACCCTACACTCTTAGTGTAGGGTATATCAATGTATATGACTGTAAATTAAAATTTTATAATATCACACGATCAGATCAAAAGTGGTTTAAACAATAATCGAAATGTTTAGAGTAAAAACTAAACAATATTTTCTAAAAGCTTCTGAGCCCGTTACTACTGTTACACCGTACAAGAAATGATTGAATGTCAAAAAACTGATTTTAATTTTTAAGTAGACTTTCGTCATTGCTTTTTGAGATATATCCTTTTCAAATAAACTTTGTTTGAAAATGACCACTCTAAGTCAAAATTTTGTCAATTTTATTATCTTCTAAATGAGACTTTAGTGTTTTATTTTGCGTCCCTATTGCTTAAGTTATGTTCAAATGATTATCACGACTTTTGCGATATTTATACAAATTATTCAAATTTAAAGCACCAAATTTCTTAAACCACACCATCTGGGAAGCTGAAATTTTATATCTTAATTTTATGTTGTTTCACCATACTTTCAAATTTCATAAAATTCTGAAGTAGAACTGCTAAAATTTGAATGTGTTTGTTTTCATATTTCAAAAACACCCTTAACTATTAAAAACATTGTTTTTTAGCAATAAAAAAATAGAAATATCCATTAACAAATAAATTGGTATATATGTATAATTGGAATTTTGAAGTTGAATGGATAAATTTTCACAAAACAACGCAAAAATTTTCGACTGCGGCGCTATTCTTTTAAAATGACTTTGCCAATATTATGAAAATACTTTTATAAAATGTGAGTATAAATTACAATTTCATAAATTTCGAATATTTTTCAAAACCTTTTTAAATTTATTGCTAGTTCTTATATATGTTTAATTGATTAATAATTTTATTAATGGAATACTGTTTTTATTACGATTAAACCAATTTGCTCGGACCCTAACAAGGCAATGTTATGTGAAACAAAGCTATGGAAAATGGACCATCCGAGATCTAATGACCCTTCAAAAGTTCCTAAAGGAAAGTCCGTTATAAGAAGATCGTACACCCGATATCTTATCTACTTTAAGCCTCGTCATATACGTCGCTACAACATCCTTTGTATCCGGACCATAGTGCTCATATGTGGTAGTGATGAGCTGCATCTACGAGCCGCTCGCAGAGCACACATTGGCGAACGAAGCCTAAGGCGAGGGCGAATCCAAGAGGAAAAAGACCACAGAGGTAGAGGCTCTACCCGGTGGAACAATAAAAAATTTATTACTTTTAATTGGAATTTTTTGCTCTTAGCAATTGAAGATTACGATAATGTTTTTGATTTCGACAATCGACAAAACTCTGATGCCAGGGATCATGTGCATCAAAGAGCTGCAGCTTCACGCCAACACAAATTTTCTCGGCTTCATTGCTAACGACTGCGAGCGTCTCTTTACTGGAACTTTCGCAAGGAATAACAGCAAAATTCGAGATATACGCATCGACTATGACAATCACATTTATGCCGTGTCGTCGACGTAATTCCTGTAATTTTGTAAAAAAATGGTGCTTTGTTTTTAATAAAAGAAAAAAAGTAAAAGAAAAATAAGAAATTTTATTTATTAAATTATGAACTAATTGAAACTGACTATGGCGTAGTTCTCAAAAATATATTTTTATAATGGTGTCGAAGTTGAACATAACTACGACGAAATTAATTTTCAAACGTAGTTAGAATTGACTATATTTCATTGTCGGAGGATTTTCATTCACGTCGTAGTTGAAAACATAGTTATGTATAACTACGTTTTGCTCTCGGTGCAGAAAAATAACCTATTTGGATATAATTTGAATCTATTATGGTTTAAAATTTTTAAATAAACAGAAAAATAAACTATTTGAGTTTACATTTTAATACAATTGGATTCATTTTAATATTTTAAACCAGTGGGATTATTTTGTAAACTAAAAACATTACATTTCCATGTTATATAAAAAATATATAAAATTTCAATTTGAGAAAGTTTGAAAAAGCTGTAAACTACTGATCAGTTTAAAAAATTAGACAAAGTATTTAAAATATCTGTAATCCATAGAAGGGTTTAAAAAATATGATTACGACAATATAATTCCAATCTTTAAATGATGCCGTCAAAACGTGATTGTGGTGATCATGTTGCCATATGGCAGAAAGCCTTTTTATCAGTTTTTTGAGGAGGTAGAAAGGTTTTTTTTTTAATTTTATGTATTTTTTTTCAGTTTTTATTGCTACCCAGATAATAAATTGAAAAATTATCGTCGATATTTAACATTTTGCATTTAGTTAAACTATTGTAGCACGTGAACGTAAGTTAAATATTGGTCTCATTTTAAAGAGAATACTTCGATCTTTCTAATGATTTACTCATTTTTAAAACCTTTAACACAAACATACTAAAAAATGATGGTCCGAAATTTATAGAACCGATTTTGGTGGTCAGCACATAATTTTATTTTTTTTACGCCATCACAAAACTGCATCAATAATGCACCAACACTGAAAACTTCAAAGTGGGACCTCACTTTTATTTTTTTAGTGTTGGTGCATTATTGATACAGTTTTGTGATGGTGTAAAAAAAAAAAAATTATGTGCTGATCATCAAAATCGGGTTTAAAACTTTCGATATTATGTTTGTAATAGATGTTTTAAAATCGAGTAAACCATCAGAAAGAGCAATTCATTACCTTTAAAATGATATCAATATTGAACTTATGGTTCACGTGCTACAGTAATTTAACTGAATGCATAATTTAACTGAATGCAAAATTTAACAGAATGCAAAATTTAACTGAATGTAATTTTTTAATTTATTAAGGAGTAAAACTACCATAATTTTTTTAAACATGAAATACGTGTAAAATATTTTTCGACATTGAACATAAATAAAAAGTTTTGACGAAATTAAAAGTAGTAAGTCGCAAAAGTGCTCGGTTTGACGTGGAATGACCGATATGCGTCTCAATATGGTCGCACGAGTGTGAGTAAAATGTGTGAAGCGAATATGAGCCTCATATAGCTCACACGAATGCTGAAAAAATAGTATGCACCGCATTTGAGACTCAATATAGTCGCACGAGTCCAAAATAATTGTGAGCCTCATAATGCCCGCATCCATGCTGAAAAATAGTATGCCGAAAAGTAGACTCATTATAGTCTGAAATTGCTCGCACGAGTATATGAGTATATGAAATTTAGTTTGACATTATTTTTAATATTTAGAAAACTGTAAATACATTTTGATGACATTCATATTAAAATAAATAACAAACAAATTAATATTTTCAAAAATATGATATACAATAAGACGGCTTTAACGATGCCGCCAGCTACACCTCCCCCTCCTCCATTAGCCTCATTGTGTAGCATATCGTTCAGTCGCTCTTTCTTTGCGGCTGGAAACTTGTCCAACATGTCGGTGTTATTAGGGTGCATATAACGCGAGACGTATGTTTACTGCCCAGGGAAGCGAAGGGGAATTTGTTAAATATTCAATTTATTTTAATTGTATTCATCTAACACTTACACGCATAGCAGGCACCTACGTCCTGCAGCTCATCAAAATCCACGTGCCTATAATTAGTATACTTTTTTCGTTACTGATATTTTATGTATAATACGAAAGTTACATAAACATTATATCCTTCCTTGATTTGTTCGAAAATAATAAATTTTTATTTTATTGTTTGTAAAATGTATGACAATTTGAAAAACATTCCTTTGAATTTAGCACTATAGTAGTCGCACGAATGCGAGTTTTATGATTTTTGTGTGCTCGCACTACGTACTCATGCCGTGCGTCCGATTTTATTTTTACATTTGAGTGCTTGCACTATGATCTCACTTTGCAATCACGTCGTGCTTCCGCACGAATTCGAGTTTTGTTATTTGTATGTGCTCGCACACTGCTCTCTTATCGCTCTCATGTCGTGAGCCCGCATTCTGCGAGTTTTGCGATATTTGTGTGCTCGCACCCAGTTCTCACTACGCAACCATGTCGTGCGACCGCACGTATATGCACGCACGATATGAGCCCGCACGACATGATTTTTTTGTGCGACGCACGTTTGCTATCTGGGACACTAGATTAATGACTCAAATACAGAAAACAAATTTCATATTTTTCTTACTTACATGTGTCAGCTAGATTTTCGTCTGACAGAATTCAAAAGGCCTAATAGTATTAAAATTAAAAATATTCATGTTTCAAAGTGTAATATGGAACCATGTCGATAGAACCATGATGGACCGGATGGCATGGAAACGACAACATTGCATTGTCATCCAGTTCAAGGCAATATTTAAAATCTCAAGTCTGTAGCTCATCGCAAAGGTAGTATAAAATCAATTACAAAATTTGTACTGAACAAGAAATCAACCTAATAGCAACGTTTTAACAAGCGATAAAGGTTTGAAGTCTTTCTATTGCTAAAAAATATTTGTCTCAAATCAATATTAAAAAAAACATTTCGACTTTGAAATTGTAGATTTGGTTCCTTATAATAAGATTTTTTTCTATTAAGGAAAACAATTCCTTAAAATAAGTAGAATTACCCATTTTGAAATAAATTTTCTTTAACCCTAAGTTAGATCATATAGTCAGTTTTAATCATGCTACAGAAACATATGTAACGGAGAAAGCAAATCACAATCAAACCCAAACTCAATTATTATTTTTGGTAACTATTGTATCTAAGTATTTTTAAATGGTAGTGTCTCAAAATGTGCATACCTCTGGAGGAGGATTAGGGTTAATATAAGAAAAGGGTTTTCTGAGTGTACCACGTGGCCCATAGTAGAGTGCGTGACCAAAGGGTTGTCATTTATGCCTCGGTTTGAAATGCAATGTATGTGAATAATAAAATTTGGCTACCTACTATGCGATAGTATGAAAATTAAAATTTTAAGAACAATACGCCATATTTTTGATTGTGGCATTGTTTTATTAAACGAAAACATCTCTCTTCTATTTGAATAATTTTCAGGGGCATTTCTGAAATAATTAATCAAATTTTGTTTTTGTATACTAATTTATCTAGCGAGCATAATTCTGTACTAAAAATAGTCGTCTAACTTGAACGTCTGAAACAAATAAATATCAACATTTTGAATAGCAGTACTTATGTAAATAAATAGCTCTCCATTTAAAACATATGCATTCACGCCATGCAGGCCCAGACATTTATTTTGATGTTATGCTATTTAGATCAAAGAGCTACAAATAAATGATTTTAGAAATTTTTATATTGCATTATATTAAATGGTTCGGCATTACCTACATTTTATGTGGCTAAACAAGCTTAAAAAGAAATGCGATCACTTTATAAATGCACCAAATAGTCTACAAACTATATGAATAAATTCAAACATATTACACGAATAGAAAATGTTTCAATGTAATTCAATAAAAACAAAGATCTTTGCCACATTTTTTACTTTCAAATTAGATCGTATTTGAGAAACATATCTTTCAAACATGAGACAAATACAATTCTGGCAAACATCTACCAAACTTACGATTACGTCTAGCAATGATTATTATAAATAAAATAAAACATTAAAGTATCTAAAATCCAACTATTATTTGTTATATTGTATTTTTTTTTCTATTTTTTAGTTACTGCATTTCAGGGTGACGTAGACGGAGCTAGCCCTAAGCTCACATTGACCCCATCATTTTTATTGTAACGGTGAATGCGAGAATAAAAATAAGAGCAGAAATATAGTTAGATCCACCAGAGCATCCTGCTCTGGGTGACCAAGACGAGCGAGGTTAAACTCACCATTACCCCTGTCCGGTGATTGCGGTGATGAAAACTGTAATATTTGACGTGACGCCTTTTATAGAGTATTTGGTGATAATTGTTGTGGATAATACAAACGTACAGACAAAGAACGACCTTTGCATTTTTTTTTTATTAGCCAAATTTCAAAATAAGCCAATAATTTTGCTGCAAATATATATCTGAAAGTTTGCTGTGAGGCTATTGTAAATATAACAATTTTAATTATACAATTCTACATATACCTATGTAATATTAAAAATATAATAAGGATACTTATGGGATGAACATATACCATATTAGGGCAGATATGATCATGTCCAGGTCATGTAACTGATAGGATTAAGACAAGGAAAAATGCAATGATCGGTTCCCTATCATAACCGTACACTAAGAAAACCAAAGATGGTTGAAAAAGTATTAGAGCCTTCAACACCATTGCAGGCGTAAATTATTCACGTCAAATATTGGACACTTTTTGTAATATTTAGAAAAAATTAATAGTTTTACTGCAAATGCATTAATGGAATATGTGAATATTTGCAACAATGCCACTAATTCCAGTGATTCTACCTCAAATATTACATTTTTATAGGAAAAATCTCATAAGTAATACAAATTATGTGATGTTTACAAATTACTTACGTTGTTGCTGCAAATTTATTTGTATTTACTGCATATGGGAATTGTTGTATTAAGTTTTTTTTTTCTATAGCAACTATAGTTGCTTCAACACCTTCAGAATCATTCTGTTTTCTTAAAGCGTTACCAATAATCAAAAAATATTGTCCAACTTAAGATAGTAAACTTTTGACATAAATTTATATGGTAAATTTGTCAAAAAGCCGACTATTTGTTACAGCTGTGCATTATTTGAAATAAAAAATTGGTCGTATTGGGGCACCACAAAAAATTGTTAAACCTTTTAAAAAAGCCCGAACAGGAATTGTTGTAATTTATTATTGATTTTCAACCAATCGTTATTATAATACGCTACACCGCCCGACACTATTTTGAACACATAAAAAAATCGAAATTATAAGAATTTGTGTATACCCAATTTTTTTAGATCAATTAGTTTACGGTTTTCTTTGCATTTGAATTGCAATTGCATATCATATTTTCATAATAGTAGTATTTTCAAATTGTAGTTGAAATCTCTCTGAGTATGTTCATGTACGGTTTTCCAATATCAATTAATTAAATGGTTTTATTCCCATTTGAAATGGTACTATGAGATATTTAAAAAACCAATTCAAATTTATAAAATGAAAATAAAGGCTGTAATTGAATTGATATCGGATAACCATTTACATATTCGTACACAGTGATGTCTAGCAAGAAATACATCCAAATTTTTTCAAATGTTCGACAACAAATTTGATACGCAGGGTCATTCCACGTCAGAAATATCAATCTTGGCACGATGTCTTTCGATTTTGATGAAATTTTGTGGATAGATAGTGACCGAAAAATAAAAAAAAAACTGTGTACTTAGTTTTTTTGATTTCTCAACTCCAACAAAGTCATGAGAATTGAAACATCAAAGTACTATATTAGATAACTATTTATATCTCTGTAACTAATTAACATATTTTAATGAAAATAATGGTTTATATAAGCTTTATGATCACGCATTTAACTATAAATAACAATTTTTAAAAATAAAATACATTTAACTTCGATAAAGTTAAATATATTTTTCAAATCACTGTTACGTATACACCACACTATTTAAATAATCAAACAGATTTTTTTGAAACCCTGGAGTTTTCCGCGTCGATTAAAAAAATATTTTCGGTGGAGTTTTCCATAGTTTCTGAACTATCAAGTTTTAAATGCCCGTTAATTCAACGAGTAGATATCTGTTGGTTTTCGTACCGAACAGATATTCCTTACCTGTCCGGTGTTTTTACACCTAAACTATGCGTTGAAATTAGGAAATTTTGCGTATACGATAGATAACTAAGCACCAGTAGATATCTATTCGTTGAAGTTACAGGCATAATGGCAAACCTACGAGTAAAACATTGCCTATGAAAAAATCGAGATCGGTACACCTACCCATTACCCATTTGTATACAGAAAAAAAAGTTCATACTATTTATGAATTTGTTCGTCACTTTTGTGAATTTGTTATCACGACTCGACCAATAACCAAATTCATTCAATTTATGAATTTATGAAAAAATGCATGATATTTATGAACTTTTAAACTTTTAAAATAATATTATATTTAAAATAATATTTTTTTTTATTTTCTTGTATTATTATTTTAACTATATAACTTTTTTTTATAATTTTAATTTATTTATTTTGCTGTTTCGCTATGTTAAGTACCTGCAGCGCACTTTTCTGTGGAGTTGTAAACAACAAAGGAAACGATTTACTCTAGGTATAAGTAGGGGAAAGGTTGGACATAGTTTTGTATTTTGACTATAACATTTTATGTACAAACAAGTTAGTGGAATAGTACATACCAATTTAAAGTGCATTTAATGGGCTATCTTTTAGAAACAATCATGGTTACATAAAAATTGAAAAAAATACTACCTACTTTCTAAACAAGAAAAAAATGAAAAAAAAAATTGGTCCGTAGGTTCGGCCACCACGAAAAATCGTTAAAAACCTTTCAAAAAAGATATAAAATGAATTATTTCAATTATATTATCGTTTTTCAACCAATCTGTATTATTTTTTTATTTAATGGAACTTACAAAACCATGAACTTGTGATGGTTATTCATTTTGATATTTTATACGCAAATGTGAACCAGGGGCGGATCCAGAAGTATGATTTGGGGGCGATTTTTGCGCCTTTTTTCCAATTTTTTCTAAAATGCGCCCCAAAAATTTATTTTGCGCCCTTTTTTATATTTTCTGTACTTTATATTTAATACAACTGTACTTCTTTAAAGAAACTTTTTTCTTTAAATCAACCGTTTTATTTGCTTAAAAAAACAAAACCAGTTGGGAAGGTTAGATCACATGGGAAATTTTAAAGTAGGTGTAATTATGATAGTTAGGATTATCAAAATTATAGTCGGTCTAAGCCGACTATAAATACCCTACACATATGTGTGGTTACCATTCAAAGTGATATATAGGTCACCATGGTATACGAATCCTGAAAATACCTACAAACTTTCCATCCCTGAAGATTTTTCTTTCATTTGATACCCATATTTACAAATGGGTAGGTATACCGAATTTCGATTTTTTTTTTTGTGAACCACAAGTCTTTTCGCCGGAAAACATTATTATCATGTATTTGAGCATGATATCAATATATATTTGACCAAAAAAGTTTTCCTAAGCACGTATAGATAAAAATTGATCTTTATATGTACATTTTATATGACGTATTTGAACATAAGTGGTCGGATCATTGGTCACAATGGACCGATCTCGCCAATTTTTTCGCACATACAGCGTAGGTATATTAGTAATCTAAGTTATAAGTTTCATTTATCTAGCTTTTCAATTTTAAAAGTAGTAGGGATTTCAACAGACAGACAGACAGACGGACAGACAGACAGACGGACAGACAGACGGACAGACGGACATCGCTAAAACGACTCAGGAGGTCATGCTGATCAAGAATTTATATACTTTTCCATACCGGAGATGCTTCCTTCTGGGTGTTACAAACGGCGTACCAAACTGAATATACCCTTTCACTCTTAGTGTAGGGTATAAAAATATTTTCTAGAAGTGGCCCAAAAGTTAATTATAATATTTCGTTGGCAAGTTATATCGAAAAAGAGCCGCAGGCGAAATTTTTTTATAAAATATTAAATTTTATATTTTTTAAAACATAAATACAAAAGTGTATAATAGACTCCTGATTTTTTTTCCATATATATATCAAAAATAATAATGAATTTTGATTTTAATAAATATGTATCTAAAATTAAAATTATATTTAAATTTTGAAAGTATTCATCAAAAATAATTATTTTTAACTTTAATAACATTAACTTTTATTTATATTTCTCAAATATAATTATAAAAAATATTTTACAATTTAACAGTCCTATAATAAAAAGACCATAAATTAAAAATGTTCATCGAATGTTATCTAATGGTACCATTTGTTTTACAGTGCCATCATTTCTTACAATGACTTTTTACATATAAATTTGAAAAAAAAAAATATTTTTGTTCTCTGATTTTACGAAGCTGTACATAAATCGTCGTTATAGAACTAACAGTCATCAAATAAATTTTGTTTCAATATCGATTTTCTTTCTTAATAACTTCTTCAATTATAATTTGAAACAATCATAACCTTTTAGCGCAGTGCCGAATGGACATACTTATAAACTATATTTTGTGAATAATTGATTTTTAATTATGAAAAATTCACACCAACACATCTTAAACTATGAATTGTCGAACTTTTATCAAACTTTCATAAATGGTATTTGGACTTATAGTTGTACAAAAGATATACAAAAAAATATGTATATTTTTTTAAAACTATGGCGCATTAGTTTAGACAATTTAAAGTCAAATTTAAATTCAAAATCATCTATTTGACAATTTATTCTATACAAAAATTCTAAATTAAATAGAATTATTTTTAAGTCGAATTATTTATTAAAGTTGTCTTGAATTGTCTATGGTTATGCGCCTATAATGTTTAAATTCGATTTAATATTGATACCCCGAGACAAAATTTATGTCATTTTTCAGGAATATTTCTAGCCAACACACAGACAAATGGAATATTTTGGGAAGTGTATAGCAGGTTGTAAAATTTTGTGAAATTTTAATGACAGATTCACGGCATATTTTGGGATCGGGCTGTTCGGGCAGACAGCTTGTGATACAAACTCCGCCTATCTCTTTTTAAAATATGTTGAAAAAATGTTTCTAAACTGCCTCGACATTGCCTAAAATTTTTGTATTGGGACATTTTGATGTAGATCTCAAAACACTTAAAACTCGAATTGTGTATTCTTCCGAATCTTTGTCAAAATACAATGGTGCATATTCGTAGACAATTTAAAGTCAACTTTACCCGATATTTTGGGCAATTTTAACGAAGATTAAAATGTCAAAAAGTTTTTTTTAAGTCGCAAAATTTAAAAAAAAAAACGAACAACTAAAAAGGTAATTTACAGAATATTAGTAATCTGGAAATAGTTAGTAATTTTTACACAAAGGCGCAATGTAAAGTGAAAAGCTCAAAAAGGCGTAAACTATTCAAATAACAATCAAAATTAAAACAGCGCATAACTTACAGTATTTTATCGTCTTTACAAGCGCAAAATTATCAAAACAAACAAACAATGAATATGACGCATATTTACTCTGTAAATTAAATGTGTTTTTTTTTTGGCGCCTTTTTCTAAATTTTGCGATCTTTTTAAAAGCCGCAAATATTCTGCATTTTAAGCGCCTTTTCCATTTTGTTTTTATTTTTTTGAAAATTTAGCGCGTTTCTCCGTAGTTTCCAATCTTTAAAAAAGGCCTAAAAATTCTGAAATTTTGCGACTTTTACTATATTTTGCGCCCTTCTGTAGAGGCGCAAAAATTTTGTAAATTAGGCGCATTTGCAATTTTATGCTTTTTAGAAAATGTTGTGTCTTTCTGTATATTTTGCGCCCTTCTATAGAGGCGCAAACATTTTGTAAATAAGGCGCATTTGAAATTATATGCTTTTTAGAAAATTTTGCGCCTTTCTGTATATTTTGCGCCCTTCTACAGAGGCGCAAACATTTTGTAAATAAGGCGCATTTGAAATTTTATACTTTTTAGAATATTTTGCGCCTTTCTCTATACTTTGCGCCCTTCTATAGAGGCGCAAAAACTTTGTAAATTAGGCGCATTTGCAATTTTATGCTTTTTTTGCGCCCTTCTGTAGAGGTGCAAAATTTGCAGTTTTATGATTTTTTGCAAATTTTTCGCCTTTCTCTATAGTTTCCGCTCAAATGAAAGAAAAATTTTCAGCGATTTGCATGTTTTTAGTCATTTTCAGGATATGTATACTCTGGTGACCTATGCACCACTTTAAATGGTAACCGCACACATTATCACGTATGTGTAGGCTATTTATAGTCGGATTAGACCAATCATAACTTTCATAATTCTTACCAACTTTATCACACCACCTGTCGAGTAGCGTCAACGCACTTATGGGGGACGGACGTGTCGTGTCGTCTCTTGTCTTTTTTAACGTGTTCCGTCCGTCGTTTAGTATAAATGTGTTTCAAAACTGTGTTAACGCAACCCAATTTGCTTTTTCGTAAAGCCACCTACTTTCAAATTTCCCATGTGACCTAACCTTCCTTACTGGTTTTTCATTTGACGGAACTTAAAAAATCATGAACTAATAATGTTTATTCATTTTGACACTTAACTAAATATGACACTTGCATATAACAACTGACACTTGCAAAGAAAACTTTTGAGTGCTTCAAATATGAGAAAATGGGTAGCCCAACATACGCACCTTAAGTGACCCAACGCTTTTATTAAATATTGATAAAGATTCTGCATATTATAATAATAGTTTGGCGCTACATTTTATTTCTACATATTAATATGATAGAAAAGCCACATTTATATGCATTTAACACTTGAAAAAGTCGACAAATAACTTTCTTTGAGTAAATTTTAGTATTTCTTTCAAAGTTTCGCGAAAAGTTGGAGTGCAATGTTACTTGAAATATACCATTAAGATTTTAATATCGTCAATGTAAAAAAAAAAACAAAAAATATGCTACTGACCGGCCCAATTTACGGACCTTTCATCTTACACAGAATTCATTTATTAGTTAGTACTTTACATAAAAGACAATAAAGCAATTGTTTTTTATTATATTTATTACTTTATTATTATATTTATAATACTATTTATACACAAAAATACATTATTTCACTTTAATTACAAATACTTGTTTCCCAACAAACATAACGAAACCAAAAAATAAAAAATAACGTATTGAATAAAAGAGACATACAGACTACGTTATACATAAAATAATTATTTGATAAAGAAATACCTGTTAATACCAAAGAAATAATAATAATTTAGTAAATATCTATCTATTCATTTTATAATTAGTTCATTCGATAGATGTTTGTATTTCATTAAATAAAGAAAATGTGCTTTTGTTCACGCGTGCTTCGAATTAGGAATGAGTTTTAAACGATTTTTGAATAAATACTTCAAGCAAAATATAGTTGGTATGTGCATTTTTTAAGACAAGCATTAATTATTTATGTAGTTTGTAATACATTTTAGTATATATAAAAATCAACAATTACAACTTTTTTTAATTTACTGAAGGCCCCACATATGTAGTTATTACAAGTATATACTTATAACAAATAGTTTAATTATAATTCTAAGAAGACTTGTATTATTTTCTTAGAATCGATTTTTGTTCTTTTATTTTTAAGTAATAAAAACAAAAACGGAGAGAGATAATAAAAATTAAATACTGTACGAAATAATTGGAAAAGACTCTATTCATGTTTACAAACATTAACAGCGATATATTGTATCTGGATTTTGACAGTTTGAATTTGGTAAAACCTAAAACATCGTGAGACGGCATGCGCCAAAATTGTACTTAAAAATGCATATAAAGGTAAATTATATTTCAATGCACCACACATTTATTAAAACGCCAAAAACAATTTAAAATGCAAAATAAAAATTAATTATTTTTTCAGATTTTTTTAGTTAAATTCGTATTTTCAAATCATAAAATGTTTATTCAAGAAAAGACGTATTAAGCAAGGTGAGGTATGTTTTTTTACATTATAATTGTTAAAATTTTTGTCAAATTTAAAAATATAAAAGAGAAAATGTATTTTTGGGCAGGCATATAAAAATTTGAAATACAAAAAAAAAAATCGGAATAATCGATCGAATTTCATATGAAAATTTTGTAAACACTAGACTTTAATGCGATCTCTCAGAGCACAAAATATTGTTTTTCGCTTGATTTAACTTAAATTCATTTTGAAAACAATTTTTTTTACATTAAGACAATTCAAAACGATCGAATGCTGGAACGTGTCCGAATAATTAAATGTCAACTAAAAAAAAGTAACATGTAAAAAAAAACACTCGAGTCTCGAGGTTATAGGAATTTCCCAAATTTTTTGAACTCGCCCAAATTTCCTCCATTTTCTTAATACACCTTATCCCAGACATTAAAATGAAGATTCGAAACCAAATATTGGCATTTAAATATAGGCATTTAAATATTATCAGAATTTGAATTTTTGTAATCAAATTTGGTAGGCGAACGAACGAACAAATCAAACGAATCCAAATGCTAAATGTATGAAACACAACATTTTTTCGACACATTGAGAGCTGCATGAGATACAATATCTGGCTGTAATTTTATAATATATTGATTAGAAATAAGTGTTAATTATTTTAATTTTAATTTGTTAAATTTTATGATGTTTACTTTTGATTTATATATATATATATTCAATATTACTACTAATATAGAAGGTACATTCTTAAATATCAACACTTTGCGTATTTATTTCTCTACATATGTTTGTTACAAAGTTTGAACAATAGGGTGTCACTTATTTGCTACATTTTTTAACTTTTACATTTTTCACCCCTTAGGATTGGTTAATAGGACAAAATATTTGACTTGAAAGGGAAATTGAAAGGGAAATTTTGGCTATTAAAAAGAATATATTTTAAATAGGCAAATTTTTGGTTTTTATATATATACAAAAATAATCCTCTGATATTTGTTTTTATTGATGTATAAAACAATTAAAAATTCGGAAAATGATTAAAATACCGAAAACTCAAGAGATTTGCTTACAGGAATAGCCAACAATTTCGATTTCTAGTACAATTCAGAATGAATTTCAATATTCCCGTTGTTCGTATTCGTATAAATAAGTACATTTATTTTTTGGCCCTAAGGGTGAGACATACACAATATAAATGACACTCTACTGAACATTGTATTTTACAGAGATATGTAAATAAGTTTCAACAAGTTTGTAGTAGACACATATCTCACAATTCTTATAATGTAGGAATAATGTTTAATACCATTTTTTACCTTTAAACATGCACTCAAAAAATATTCGACTCTGTGTTTATTTCATTAATTATTATATTAAGTTTGTTCTATTGAGTTATAAAAGTTATTAAAAAAAAACTTTTTAACATCACTGAAATTTCTTACTGTTGTAAAACATTTCTTTCAGATGATGCTGGATGGTCTGTAACTATTGCGTTGTTTATACTTCCGATGGATGACTGTGATGATGACGGGTACACTGGAGAATAGTTGGTATTAGATGGATAAATTTCGTCTGGATAATAACTTGCAATTTTGGCGGGTGATTTTCCTTTTGAATCATGCATCACGCCTGTCAGAAAGAAACAATAACAAGTTAGAAGCCAAATTAAAAAAATTACTTAAGTTTTTTATATCTTGAACCACTACCAATAAATATTTAACAAATGTTATATAAATAGTTGTGTATGTTTAAATGTATTAAAAACTAAAAACTCTATAAAAACGTAATACATAAAAAATTAAATAGTTTGAAAAATAAATTTTGACATAAATGAAAAGGACACTCTTTAAGTATTTGAGGAGTGGCTATTACTTCCAAAATCGAATTTTATCATATATCAATTTATAGGTAATTTCATATTCAATATTCATATTCATTTCATATGATAACTCAATAAGCCTTCTTCCATGAAAAGAACACCTTTTTTAAATAAATATCACATACTTATGAAATATTGAATGAATGAAATTAAATAACGAAAATATAAAATACATATACACTCCGAGCACTTGAAAAAGCCTAATTTTTATCGCACGAGCACAACGACTAAATTTTCAGGCACGCGCGTGAAGCACGATAAAGCACGGAATTTAAAAAACACGGAAAAACACGACACAACACGGAAAATCATGAAAAAGCAAGGAAAAACATGAAAAAGCATGCGAAACGTGAAAAATAATACCGGAACCGTTTAGATTTTTTGAACCGGAATCGTTATTAAAAATATGTGGAACCGGAACTGGAATCGGAACCCATTATTTTTTTCTGGTTGGAATCAGAACCGCTATTCTAAAAATTTCGGAACCAGAACAGGAACAGATATTATTATCCCTGTCATGGAACGCAAAGAAGCGGAATCGAACCGTTATTAAAACAGGTATGGAACCGGAATAGAAGCCCATTTAATTTTTTGGTTGGAACCAGAACCTATATGGAATCAAAGGATTTTAGTCCCTATAGAAATAATTCTCTTAAATCCATAAGTAAAACTAAAACAACCGATTTTTAAGAAAAGGTTAAAATACTACGACATTGTTAATTTCTTAAACTGAAAAAGTTTTTTTTTAAATTTGGGTAACTATAAACTATAAAAAATCGGCGCGTGCCTGATTTTGGAGGCACGACAGCAACTAGCACGCAGGGAGATTTTCACGCACGAACTAAGATTTTCGGGCGTGACACGAAAAAAGCGCAGCACGCAGCCATCTCTAGATCGACTATTGTGGAATCGCTGTTCAAACTACCCGGGAATTTGGAAATCGATAGCGGACATCATTAGTTGCCTAATGTCACCCTAGCCTAATGGAACATCTAATGATGTGCCTCTATAGAGGACATCATTAGATGCCTTCACAGTAGCCCATGACCCCAAAGGGGATCAAAACTCCTTTTATGATCCAACATTGGAGTTGTCCATGAATTCCAAAAAGTACCATTGGCTTCTAATGATGTCCGCTATTGATTACCGCAATATAAATTGAAGGGATTGGTGCAATTAGTGGTTAAGTCCATTTTTCACTTTGCTGAAAAATCAATAAGTGTACCAATTTCAGATTTTTGATTTAAAAAATTCTATCGTATAAAATACGTATAAAAGTAAAAACAAAAATTTTCCAAGTAGCTCGGCTTTAAAATGGATTTTTAACTGCTGGACTTAAATGTAAATTAAAACTCGTGGATTTAACCTTCAGATGTACTTCCACCTTTCGATGTTGTCTCATACCAATGATAAGATATAAGAATAACATCTTATTTTAGTATGTGGTAAAATCATGTATCTAACGCAATTTTTATTAAGGTTAATAGTACATATTTTTTTATTATTTAAGAACCCAATTAATACCTTTACTGTATTTTGAAACTCCTTCCCGGATATTGCAGACCACTTTCCACCGCATAAAAAAAAAATACCGCAGAACTCGCTAACGTCCCAGATAGCAAACGTGCGACGACAAAAAATCATGTCGTGCGGGCTCACACGCACGAGCGTGTCGTGCGGGCTCGCACGCACGAGCTATATGCGAAAAAAATGAACTCACAACGTGCGGTCGCACGACATGAGTGCGTAGTGAGAGCTGTGTGCGAGCACACAAATATCACAAAACTCGCATTAGTGCGGGCTCACGACTTGAGTCACACAACTCGCAGTCGTGCTGGCGCACGACGTGATTGCGTAGTGATATCATAGTGCGATCACTTAAAAATAAAACAATTTCGTATAAAATCAGGCGCACGAAACTTGCATTATTGCGAGTACTAGAGTAATCATTTTTCAAATTGTCTTTATATTTTTCAATTTATCTTTGCAAGCATAATACTAACAATTTCAAAAAGATGTATAAAAACAAACCAGTTTCATAGTGGCGAAGATTGAGAACAAACGTATCACACTAGAAAAAAGTGGACATTAAATGGCGAGGTTACTCCATTGCGTACAACACCTGGAACTGACTATCCAGAAAATTTTGGAGCTACTAATGAGGGCGTCAATGTGATGATGTCGGGCACGGAGGTGCGCAAAAAAACTATTATTTCATTTTGGACTTTTTCGAACGAATTTCAATTCATCGTATCAGTGTATGAGCAATGGATGACTGATGGGCATGCCGACCTAGCTGCGTATTATTAATATGTCAACGATCTACGTACAAGTGGGAGTGTGCGGGTGTAGTTCAACACCAGCAGTCTCGAACTCCATACCGGTGCCGAGTGTCGGACATTGACGAGCTAATTATGGAGACAATTTTGCAATAGCCCGTATATTTATAATTTATGTGTTAAGATAAAAAGAAATTATTTGTCAAATATTTGAATTTTTTTAGTCGTAATACGATTTTAAAAATTAAAAATAATGTCAAACTATATTTTATTTTTGTTATTTTGTTTTGGCCGCACTCGTGCGACCTATATGAGACTATAATGAGTCCCAGTCACAAATGCGGCATACTATATTTTTCAGCATGCGTGCGGGCTATATGAGGCTAATATGCGCCTCACACATTTTGCTCGCACTCGTGAGACTATATTGAGGCGTATATGCGTCTCATGCTACTGATTTTTAAAATTTTGACACACTCGTGCTCCTATATTGATGCTCAAATGCGACTCACAAATGCCTCGCACTAGTGCGAGCGTATTGAGTCTCAATTGTGGACACACGATTGCAACTCTGTGCGCGCATGCGTGCGACTTTTTTATCAGGCGTGCTCACAGTGCGGGCACAATGCGAGCATTTTGCTATCTGGGGTGGAGCAGTGTTGTCACTTAAAAATTATAATTATTGGAGGTTGGGCAAAAAAATAGTGGTAAATTTCACAAAATAATGGTAGCTTTTTATATTTTTGCAAATACGTAAAATATAGATTTTTTGATATATTCTTTATATATATTTGACTAATTTGATAAATAAAAAATGGCCGATATTATATACATAGATTCCAGTTAGGCTCAAGCTCAGGGAATTAAGTTGAAAATTGAATGTGAAATATCGAAATATTTTTTTTTTTGCAACATTCATTCTAAATAGAGCATTTTTGTAAAAGATCTTATTTGAAAAACGCATTTTGTTCAATATGTATAGGTGTTGAGATTTTTTTTAATGTAAATTCAATTACTGTAATTAAATGACACTCAGTGAAAGTGGACGTACGTTAATCAATTGTAATTTTCTGAAGACGAATACCGACGGTATTCAAAATATCGAATAAAACAAAATAAATGTTTTAATAAAACAAAAAAGAGTTTTATTTTTTAAAACAAAACCTGACCTAGAGCCTGAACAAATAAGAAATTTTATAATATTTAAGGTCGATAAAAATTAAAATTAAAATATTTATTTCTTTTCTCATATATTTCTTTCAACTTCTTCTTTTTCAACGGTACATTTTTTTTCAACGGTAACACATTTTCAATTTTATTTTTCTTGATTAGCCAGGGTAATTTTATGAAATGCAACATTGATAGTATAATTGAAGAGTTGGGTGCAATAAGGGCGTTATATGAAAAAGTAAGTTTTGACATATTTGCGTTTAAAGTTTTTGAATGTCCGTATCTCAAAAAGTAATGAACCGATATTTTTGGAAAAAAATTTCCATTAAAATTTGAACTTTAAGCTTTGTTATGCAGTTTTCAAAAGAATAAATTTTTTTGTGAATAGTCTAGATATAACTATTGATATGAATGGATATGGATTTAAATTACGGTCAAAATGGCTCAAAACTAAATTAACTCTGTTAAAAACTGACTGTAAAAAATATGAAAAAAATATATTTTTTGTATGGAGATAACGCCCTTATTGCATAAAACGACAAAAAAATGTATGCAATCGATCTGGGATTACACAAGATGTAAGAAGTGCGCACGAAAAAATGTTAACATAGATTTTTACTTTCTATTTTTGTTAGAAGTGTCCGATAGAAAAAATTAGCATCGTCTTCGGATTTAATGACAGATGAACAGAAAATATGTTATTTTCATTTCCACAGAAGTTTTTACAAAAAATTGATACTCAAGCAGAGAGTATATATTTGATATAGAGATTGCAAGTTTGCTGGCGTCGCTGCCGAAAACATTGGTTATGTGGAAGTGGAATTTTACAGATTGAAGTTAACAGAGGAAAACAGTGCACAAAACTGAATCTGTCCGCGAATAATTTGCAACCAAACTTACCAAGATATTCTGCAATCCAACGCCTTATAAATTTTAATTATTTTTCTGGCCAATAATGTGCAGAAAACATCATAATATTGATTTGAAAATGTGTCTGTTGACAACATTTTCGTTTCAATTTCCACATAATCAATGTTTGAATTTATTTGACAAAAGTGGCAGCGAAACCACCTGTATGGAAACTCTATATCAAATATATACTCTCTGACTCAAGCTGAAATTCTATAATTCATTGTGATATTTTTTCAACGAAACTCGAAATGAAGTCACTTAGATATTGTCAAAACTGCTAAAGTGTGCCATCAAACTTTTAACCGGGTAACAGTAATGACAATCTAAACATTGAACAAAAGGTGGGTTCTGGCAGAGAATGTGGATCGGGATATTTACACAGAGATAAACGTATCAAGGACATTTTTCATAAAAAAATCCAAATGCTTCGAACAGAAAAGTAGTTGAAAAATGCAGTTGTTTCGAATCATTTGTCCGCAAAGTGAAAAGGAAGTTGGCCCTAAATCGTACAAAGTTCAGAAAGCCTCATTTCGGAATGCTACGAAAATCATTGACGGCAATTACAAAGTTTGTGGATACAAAATGTCGGTGTTGCATTATGGAAGACGAAACATATGTATTGGCGGATTTTTCGCCACTTCCAGCAACGTCTTTTACAAGGCGTATCAGCGGGGAAATGTGCCCGAAAAGTACAGAATCCAAAAGAAATCCAAGTCCCCAAAATATTTCTCGTGTGGCAGGCAGGCAATATGCAGTTGAAGTAAAAAAAGCCAGCCGTATATCATTTCTGAATCAATCAACACGGGTATGTATATTGCAAAAAGCTTGAAAAATTGGTTAACACCATTTGAAATGCTGCGTTAAGTATCCTACTTATTTTGTCCTGATCATGCCTCTATGGAAAAAAACGAAGAAGTGGTTCACCATATCAGTGTTGTACCTAACGAGGCTAATAAGCCAAACATTCCAGAAGTTAACCAGTGAAACGTTATTTTGGCTCTAATTAAGAGGAAACAGAAGGAGACGAATGGTTAATCGAAGGACATAAGGGTATTTAAGAATAAGTGGATTTCAGCTTCCAAAAACATTCATGAAAACACCTTAAAGTCCTTAATGGAGGGGATTTCTAAAAAGGTTCATAACTTCCTTATAAACAAAGAATTTTTTTTTGGTAAAGAGTTTACAATAAGTGAGTTACAATACAAAAAAAATGGAAAATTTTGGATTCACAGCTTACTTGATTTTTTGATTTTTCTATGTTACAATTTTTTAGTGCGCACTCCTTTTACGTTAAGAAAACAAGATGATTATGAAAGCCTTGCTGCAACTATCTGTTTAAATTTACGCATTATAGCAAATATTCAAACATCCCATAAGTTTAAACAAACTTGCAGCAAAACTTTTTACCCGTAGTCCAAAGCACTAACCATACGAGCTACACAGCAAAACTCATGTTTCAATTTCATATATTCTATGGGTAAAACTAAGTTAAAGTGGCAGTTAGTGATTAACCGAAGATGGTGAAAACGGCCATTAGTATAATTTAAATATGACCTATATTGAGATAGTTACGAGATGTTTGCCACAACAGCAATGACAATTGAGATATTTACAGTAGACGGACAGCAAACATCTTGAATTCTTGGACATTTGCAACACAACTGCAGGCTTATTTTTACATTTGACTACTATAAAAAGAAAAATGGCGTACTTTTTCCTTACGCTCGATTTATACACAACAATTATATAAATGCAATGGTGTAAAAAGTGTCAACTCAAATATTACATTTTAATGGTAAAAGTGAAAATAAAATTTCCTGGGATTGAAATTATCAACACGTGATGGAAAATATTTATTTTCAGAGTTTATTTTGATCACAGCATCGCCGGCCAGACTTGATTCTTCCGCGAAGAAGTATCAAACCGTTGTAGAATTGTACCTTCAAAGCATTTATAAAGACGATGGCGATGTATTTCAATTCAATAAAAACTACTCCGCGAATTCTAATGTAGTACCTTTTCCAAATATTCCTCAATTATCTTCTTATTTGTAAGATGTTTAATTAATGTTGCTATACGTAATCTTAATATGAAAGATGGTTGATAGCTATATTTATCGTATTTTTCGGATGTTTGAGAGATGGTTGTCTCAAAGACGATCTAAATAATTTGTAAATAACTTGATATTCAGGGCTGTGATATTTCTGGTAATCATCTTTGTTTTCGGATATAGTTGATTTTGGCGTAATTTAAAAATATATCATACCTCATAAAAACATTATTTCGAAAAAATGTGGATATGACTATTTTGCGCCAAACCCTTCAATTTTTTTTTTACATTTTTTTAAACAGTTTTGGCGGGCATGCACCACTCTGATCGGTACCATTCGATTTCCAAAGATGACTGCTATCGATTTTTGTAATAAAATTTTGTTAGGCCTTTTTTACTTTGCATTCATTCACTTTTGTCCACCCAATTCCGACCAACTCCCACATTAAGCAAACGGACGGATATACAAATGAACAACCGACGAACGAAATATTCGGGTATTTCGAATAAGAACTACCCGGATAGTTCGAACGGTTAATACCTGGGCTTACGGGTATAAGGAGGACTTTCGAGCGTCCGGGTAGTACCCGGAAATACTCGTATATAATCGAGAGCTCTGATTGCTACCGGATAAAATAATATACAGGGATAAACAAAGATTATTAAATATTATTAAAATAATGTTGGCCATTTCAATTGGAGTATGATTTATCAGATGTGACAGATATAAATTGAGCGATAAAAAAAAACATCATCGAACCCTAGTTCAAACAATAAAAAATAAAAAAACGACATACATAACAATAATTTTAAAATATGAATGATAGTGCATATTTAACAAACTAAATTTGCAACGAATAGTTTAATTTTAATTGATCTTAAATCGAAATAAAAAAAATGAATAGTACCGTTTAAATATAAAAAAAAATGATTAATAAGAGCAAACCGATATCAATGAAGGCATTGACATATATTCCATAATGAGTTTGGTATCTTTTCAGGATTCTTTAAAATCTTACAGTCGAGAGAGATGTTTCTTGTACTTTGTATGCTTGTCGGCGAAAGTTGTCCAGTTTCACTTTATTCATTGGTGCACCTAAAAATGTTTATAGACATTACACATAATGATTAAAAAATCAGTTCTATTTAAAATATCACACCACTATGTTGATCAATACATTCAATTCAATTACATATAGACAGCTGTGTCAAAAATAATACTAGGATAAGAATGAACAACCACTAAAATGTACACTCCGATTTTTTTTATTTACATGTTCTATATGGTCAGTGGACCAAAAATGTAGTAGAACTTATAACTGGGTTATGCCCAATGGGGTTCCAAATATTTCAAAGGATTAACAATACATTTCATTATTTTGTAAAGAAATAGTTCATTGTAAGTTTGTGACGTCTAAGGAGCGATTATAGGTTAGTTTCAAAGGAAGATTTTCACACTTTAAGTTGGCATCTTAACGTTTTACTACCATTATTGATGGATATATCATTAACAAACCCTTTTAATTATAACCAGTAGAATAAATCAGAATCAAAATAAATGTTTTATTCTCATTTGAAATTATACTATGAGATATTTTTAAAATCAATTCAAATTTATTATCGTGCTGTAAACGAAAAGCTGTAAACGAATTGATAACGGACAACCATGTTCATATTCATATTTAGTGATGTCTCTGCTATGAAGTACATCCAACTTTTTTATAATATTCGATCAAATGCAAATAGAACCCTTTAACAAATTGAACCAGAAAAACTGGGATACACGTGTATTATATTTTTTTAGCGTATTTTAACCCCCAAATCATGTTTTTTTTATTATCGTGTGACTACGATTCGTTTCCAGTCCTCCAGTCCTTCCAGTCTAACGTATTTCAAACGTTTCGTTCGTTTCGCTCTTTGAATCGAACGTTTGTTCAAAATTTTTGTTTTGCCAACTATTTTTCATAAAGAAAAATTTTATTTTGTTTTTTTACTTTGTCGTATGATTTATATGCTGGCAACAAAAAAACTCTCAAAAGGAAAATTTTATTTTGTTTTTTTACTTTGTCGTATGATTTATATGCTGGCAACAAAAAAACTCTCAAAACGAGCGTACTCAACATTTCGTTTGATACATGAATCAAAAATTGTAGTCACACGATATCAACCGACATTCAAACGAATTGTAGCCAATATCGTTGTTACCGGGAAATATATGATCGACACGTAAGAATATACCCAAGTAACACATTAGCTGTATAATATTGATTCTTTAGAGTTGTAGAAGAACTTACACTAGGTGGAAGAAGTAAGTTGTCAAACTCAATGTCTTAACAATAACACGTACAGAATTGTGTTGTTTCATTTTATTAAGATGTGTTAAACTAAAAAAATATTTCATGTGTAAAACAAACTTAATATCATTTTTGAAAAAGAAACTTAATGCTACCAAAGAAATTCATGTTGCAAAAGTAAGTTGTCGATTGCTTAATATCCGCAATGACCAAAATTTTGTTCAGCCATTTTGCCAAGTCTGTGAGTCATCGTGTCCACAAGCTTCAAACATTGATTCTGTGGAAAATTGGTCCAATTTCGGTGAATACATTCTTTCTAATCCTTTATGTTTTGGGGCTTATCCTGCGCAATGCGTATTTTCAAGTCTGCCCACGCATTTTCTATAGGTGAAAGATCTGGACTTTGCGGGGGCCACTTTAAAACATTTATATTTTCCCTAATAAAGTAATCCTTTACTAGTTTTGCTGTGTGGATTGGAGCATTATCCTGTTGTAACACGAAATTTGTTCCTATTAGACGTCTACCTTCTGGAATCGCTGTTTCTTTTAGTATTTTCAAATACACTGCGGATGTTACTTTTCCTTCTAAAACTATTATACTACCGGTGCTATTTGCCGCTAAGCATCCCCAGACCATTAAACCTTTTTCTGTTGACTTAACAGTGGGTAGAGTGCACTTATACGATAGCTGTTCGCTAGGGTTACGCCATACATAGACCATACCATGAGAATATTTGAGTCTGATCATAGACTCATATGTCCAAAGTACCGTATGCCAAAAATTTGGAGGCTTTAATATGTGTTCCTCGTAAAATTCACGTCTTTTACGTTTGTTTGTCTTACTTATGTAAGGAAGTTTGCGGGCGACTCGACCATGCTTATTGCTTTGGCGCAATCGTTTACGTATGGTATAGACCAAAGATGCCTATTTGACTTCATTTATTAGCTGCGCCCTTATTTTTGGTACTGATTTAAATGGATCAGCATTAGAAATTTCCAAAATGCGCTTATTCACCCTATCAGTGGTAATTTTGGGACGTCCAGGTCTTTGAAATAACTTTCCAAATTGCCGCTTGACTTTTATTGAATTTTTCAGCAATATATCTCTGGGGATGGCCGTCTTTGTATAAATTTATTATAGCAGAGCGCTCTACATCCATTAATTGCCTGTATTTTGGCATTTTTACAGTAATTTATAAGTATTTTCTGGAAAAATATGTAATGTTACAAAAACAAAAAGGTATATTATAAATAAACATACCAATTAGACTAAAATAGTAAATTTAAATTTATTTAATCAATAAAATTCGTTGGCCTTAATAGAGTATTTATATCAAAAACGGTAAAAACTTGAGTTGACAACTTATTTTTGCAACGTTACAGACACAACTAGTTCAGTAGAATGCAATGCCAATTTCACAAATGTCGATCAAATTGTACCAAAGTTGGCTTGCATTTACTTTCATAACGGTACTTAAAAATGATATGAAAACTAGACAAAAACAAAAAAAGAAGTGATCGTAAGATCATTTGAAAAAGTAATGTATGCTTTGACAACATATTTCTTCCATCTACTGTATGTAACTTATAAATACTGCAAAAGCCGCACAACTCTCTATAACCGCTGTCAAACGCTTATACAAACTTTTTGGCGTAATTAAACAGCTAATTATGAGCATTGCAGCTACTGTAAAATAGAAGTGTAAAAGCTATTTATTAATGCTAGCTTTATAATAGTTGCAATTTTAACTAAAAGCTATTTGTAGCAAATGCCTTTGTGAGAGCTTTATCAAGCCTTTTTATATAGCCAATGGTTACATGGGTATAGGATCTCCTCATGTATAAAGCTAAAAGTTGAATTTTGTTGTACGGTGTAATAGCTCCTTAAAGGTCACAAGGATAAATTAGGAAGTCGCTTTTCTAGAAGTGTTGCGCAATAAGAACAATCAATAATTTTTATTATTTACATGTATTGGAATTATGTCAATAAAATGTCTTTTTTTCCAATATTTTTAAAGTATTTCAAAAAAATACGAAATCTTTTGTAAATAAGTCTTGATTTTGGTGTGAAAAATAATCAGAGACTGTAACAGTTACGAGTAATATAAAAAAAATCAAAAATAAAAATATTTTTTGAACAAAACTTTTTTTATGTTCAGTAATAACGATTATTTTTGATTTTTTAAATTTTGCTCAGAAATAAAACTCAAAATTAAATTTTTATTTTCAAACTCAAAAATAAAAATTAAAAATTAATTTTTATTTTATTTTGCTCAAGAATAATTATTTTTGATTTATACTTTTCTTACTCAAAAATAAAAATTAGAGTGCGGATGCGTTGTGCATAATTTGATGTGCAGCAAAAATTTTCTTACGATGGAAAGGATCGACTCTAGTACTAATTTGGGTCATGTTAGTGAACACAAAATGTTGAGCGGTATGAAAAAAAAAATAAGCAAATGCAGAATGCCTATTTTTTGAAAGACACATAATCAAATGCAGATGCTCCTTTTTGTATGAAAATTATAAACATTTTCTTTAAACACATAAGGTTAGTATTTAGTAGACACATATACGAACATTATATGAATGAAATGTTATAAAAGACTTGATGCAAATATTATTTTCTAAAAACAATAACCCCAGACCATGTACACCTGTGTGTATAAAAAAAGTATAAGTTACGTTAACGCCTCTTTGATCGCCTTGTGGTTTAAGAACAACAAAGTATTTTTATTATTTTTCATATATTGGATATTTCTGATTAAAATGACGTATAATTCTTCCATATTTTTAACACATTTTAAAAAATTACCTTAACTTTTGTAGGCGAATCTTGAATGTTGCTGTGCAAAATAATAGTAGTGCTACCGCGTATGTTACAAGATCGGAATATTTTTATAAAGTTACTTAATTATAGCTTATATTTGTATTAGAGAGATTAATTGGAACAAATGTTGTTCAAATTTCATCAATTTTGAAGCGTATATTATGATCGCACATCGTGCTTGATGTTTAAACCCGTCTCAAATTGGCATGGGTCGATATTTCTTACATGTAATATTGTTTTACACATTCGCAGGAGTGCTGATTCCAAAACTGTTAACGATGAATTTTTGTCTCATATATTTTTTGGATAAAAAAAATCCCAAAGTCTGGTGCTTTGCCAATTATACAGTTTTTTTACTGATTTACGACCTCCGTTGATTATTTTAAGATATTGTCTTAATGTTTTGCAAAGATCGCTGATGAAGGGGCTTGGCTGCCTCTGAAAAAGCTGTACGATCTGCCACTTAATGCATTTTGCCAATAGTTTCTTGTTTTATTTGTTGGTTCAAAACAACAAATTTGTACCGACTGGACTTGAGCATGTTAAGACAATATCATAAATAATATAAAATAAAATTACTATTTTGTGTGTTTTTAACTGCAAGAACGATACGCTGACACAGAATTTGTTTCAAAATTCATAAAGGACGATGTTAATAGATTTAAAATCTTATTTTAAGACTATTCTGATCCAAAACATAATTTTACATTTTTTTAATGGTTTTTTTACCTAATTGATATCCTAGCGAAAAGTACGATCTAATTTATCCAAATAGTAGAAATTACAATTCGGAAGGGATATTTAAAGTAATTATTTTGATATTTTTAACATATTACATTTTTCCTAAAATGTTCGATAACTGAATGAACTATTTTGGAAATATTTTACTTATTAATTAGTTTGTGGTACTTACCAATATAACTTAGCAGTACGGGCAAAAATATAAGTCCGTGCGCAGCACCAATCAGAACAATTCCCAAATACATTCTGAAGTAAAACACTTGGAAAATTTGGCTTTTTGCAAAGGCCAACACCAGAATGCCCCCAAACTTTGTCAATGTTATTCCAGAAAATATCGAACTGCCCATCTTCGTGAGACAATCTGCTGCACGTTTTTCCCGAGTACTCTCAACTGATATGGCAAAACTATGCACCAAGTGAGAACAAAATTCGACAGATATGCCAACTGCCATAACTAGATTTACTAGTGATACAGCATTCAATGAAATGTTCCAATAATACATGTTTCCGCCCAGATTAATAACAATCATTGTGATTGTTATGACAACCACAAGCGATGAATGAATATCGAATCCCATTAATAGAAATGTCACGATGAAAATAGCCAACACTGAAATACCCATACTCTGGAGTGTGTCAGGCCACATTGTTAAATATTGTTCGTAGAATACATAGAAGACAGAGTATGGAAAGACCTCAATTTTTAAAGCATCCTCAACAGGAACGCCTTGCGACATAAGTCGACCCTGAATCATATGTGTTATATTGGCAGATATCTTCCGTGCAGCACGTAACGCCTCATAATAGTCGGATGATGTTTTCAGAATCGAGTGGTAAGACATAAAGTACGACGAATGTACTGTGGACAGATTGGTATGTGCATTCATATCGTATGACACGGCGCTGCCATATGCAGCGTGACCAGCCTTTGCGCAGCTATCGTCGGGATTGTCCAGCAAGAAGAATGGCAGGTATTTTCCAAACTCAGTTGTAGTGGGTCGCTGTAAAGAATTCTTTGAAATGTTGCAGGATGTACACGAAATATCTGCAATAGATAAAACCCTACTTAAAAAAATTTATTTTTTAAATTTATGTAACTACCTTGATGCGGACAGAATCCACCAGTATCCGCTTGGAATTTGCAGCAGTCTAATGGTTGACTCCAATCAAAGTAATCATCGATCCAACTTGAGGCTGGTTTAGCAATGAGCGTCTCATTGGCGCGGCGACTAGCCAAGTATATTTGAGTAAGCAGACTGTCGTCGTTGCAAAACTGACCAGCGCACACCATATTTTGATGTGATGTTGTTGAGAAATTTAGCCCGGATTTAAGTATGAAATAAACTGGCGGTCCAATATTTAGATACTTATTTAGCGACTTAAAGTAATTGAGAACAAAACTATCTTCCGGCATGGACAGCTCTTGATTTAGTCCGATATCGATGTGCGGTGCTATCGCGATGCTCGAACATAGCCAGCCGAAGAACACAATCATTACAATCACACGCACACTCTTCTTCATTATGAAGGGCACGTACACACTCTTGAAAAACTTGTAGAGTAGACCTTCCACAATTGGACCAGCGTCGGTCTTTTTGCCACGTACGAAACAACAGATATCCAAACGGTTCTGCGCCTGCCTTTTCGTATCCAATGTCAGAAGACTTACAAAACATGTGATCTGCAGAATGAAATCAAACAGAAGTGCCATTCCAGCATATAAAGCGAACGCCTTAACTGCCGGCATGTCCGAAAGGCCACCCAAAAAAAAGCAGCAGCTTTCACTGACCGATGTCAACAACATGGAAGGTCCGACTCGACCCAGTATACGGCCAATATGTTGTTCGTGTGTTTCATTCGAACGTCGTGGTTCACGTTGATAAGTCTGAACCAAAATAAAAATGTTGTCTACGCCAACAGCTAACACCAAAAATGGAATCACTTCGACTATGATCAGAGTTGCGGGCACTCCAATATATCCAAAAATACCCACTGATGATACGACGGATGCCAATACTATAATTACGCCCCCAACGCCGAGCGTGATCTTGCTGTCAATGAAAGCACGGTTTATTTCTTGAACATGGCCCAAAGAGATGGCAATATAAGCAAACATTATGATGTATGACACCAAAATGGTCAAAACATCAGATTGAGATTCTCGATTGAGTTCATCTTCTATAGAGCGCTCTGAGGTAAATGCAATACTCATGTGCTTACTCATTTTGTGCTGCGTGTAGTTTAACATAAACTCCACATAACGTTTTTCCCAGTCCAAAGCCGGTCCCAACTTTTCCTTGTCATGATGATTATTTACCAGGAATGTTAGAATCAATGCATTGGCTCGTTCATAATTGGTTTCGCCTGATAGTTGCTCACCAGATTTCAGAAAACCACCCAAAGCTATGGCCGGATCTACGGGCCCACCATAAGGCGCCAGACACAAATACGGATTACGAAAGCATTGGTACAAAGTGTCCAGATAAGTGATCTGAAATATTATTATGTGTTTATGTCTGCAACCGAAATTGAACAGTTATTTTGTATACGAACATTAAAACCATTGTCCTCTTCCGTATCATCAAGCCGTTCCAAATCATCTTCCAAATAACCCCAAATGGATTGGACCACACAATTGGACATTGTGACGTCATCAGTGTATGCCGATGACAAGGGCGCAAAACAAATTTCATTCAAGGTAGTGCCGTTGCCATCACCACCAAGTGCTTTAATTTCTTCCTGTAGGTTATATACATCTATTAAGAACTGCTTATCAAATACAGGGCCGAAATGGAGAGGTCCATTCGATGTATTGTGCACCAAATCAGGTAAATCAACTGTTGTAATAATTATCTGGAATTTGTGCATTAAATTAGTGGATGAATTAAATAAATATATATAAAAAATAATAGCAGCGATCTTCTATAAATTATAAATTCGATTTTTTGCGTAATAAGAACAATCAATTATTTTTATAATTTACATGTATTGGAATTATGTCATTAAAATGCAGTCTTATTTTTCCACATTCTTAACCTATTTCAAAAAATATAGTATCTTTTGTAAATGAGTCTTGAATTTAGAAGTGAAAAATAATAGCAGCGATAACAAATTTGTTACAAAAAGCATTATTTTCTTCAAAGTTTTTAAATTTATAACTTGTATTTATTTAGTTAGGCTAATTTGAACAGTACTGTTGAATATTTGAAATATATTGTGTTGCTTTGATTAAAACAACCTTGTTTTAGTAAATCGAGAAAAACCCTTAAAATCCTTACATTTTTTTAATAGAGCTTTCAAAATTATACAGGATATTGTTTATTTCATAGCTAAAATGTTAATTGAAGCAAATAATTGGACAACAAATACGAAACACGTGCCTAAACGTAAAAAAAGTATCAAAAAATCACTTGTTTCAATATTACATATGATTTAAGTAACCTTTTCTGTGAAATCAACCAAAGTGAAAAAAATCTTGATATACAATTCGAAAGATATGATTTTAGAACACAAGTCATTAAAGAACTTTTTTATGAAAAGAGTCATGAATGGCAATTACAGACCTAGGAAAATATTGAAACTATTCATTAAAAATATTTAAACATCATGACTAACTCTCTGAACCATTAGTCCAAAAATTTCGGCATTTACTACTGTCCAATGAATTAAAATTTCCCGGAGGCATAAGTCATGGCAATTTTGAACCATTGGATCATACTAAGTAATGCTAGTGGTTAAATCAAATTATGCTTATGATACACACATGCAAAGTCATGATGTATCAATATTAATAAGGGCTTCTTTAAAAAAAACTTCTTTTATGAGTGGTTCTATAAATGTTTATCTTTCTAATTGCATATCAAGATTTTATTTTACTTTGGTACATTTCAAGAAATGGTTACTAAATCTTTTGTAATATGCAAACAAGTGATTTTTTTATACTTTATTTACGTTTTGACACGCGATTCGTATTTTTTGTCAAATTATTTGCTTTAGTTAACATTTTAGCTCAGAAATAAACAATATCCTATACAATTTTGAAAGTTCCGTTACAAAATTGTAAGAATTTTTAGAGATTTACGAAAACAAGGTTTTGAAGGTTCCACACTCAATTAAAGCAACATGAAATATTTCAAATGTTGAACAATTTTGTTCAAACTAATATAAATACAAGTTTTAAATTTAAAAACTTTGAAAAAAATATTTGGATTTGGTAATAATTCCAATATATATATATATATATATATATATATATATATATATATATAGAAGTGCTGCGTTATATTCAATCCATATATATATATGTATATATATTCTACACCAAATCGACCAAAAAATGTAAATTTTGAGATATTATCTTTTCGATTTCAATGAAATTTGGGCAGCTGATAAAGCTTATTGGGATATACATTGACCAATTTATTTTATTTCGGCCGCTACTACCAGAGATACAGTGCTTCAAAGTTACATAAAATGGGCCAAAAATCACTTTTGTATGGTTGTTCATATTTCAATATCTCTTAAAGTAGATATGCTAGAAACTCCATTGATGGCTTGTTTTAAACTAATAGAACAAGCTTTTAGAGAAATTAACTTGTTACTTCTAAACTTGAACATGTGGCCCGTCGTTATTATCCTAGCACTTCAAAATTGATGTCCTTAATTATGGGAGATTAATTATGGGAGATTAAATTTATTTTTAAAATATGATGCTATCAGAAGACCATCTTGAATTTTGGCATGAACATTTATATTAAATCAATCAAATTATACGATTTTTTCAGAATTTTTAAAAGGATCCTTTTTAAGGACATCAATTTTGGAATGCAAAGATAATGACCACGGGCCACATGTTAAATTTTAGAATTTACAACTTAATTTTTCTTAAAGCCTGTTCTATTACCTTGAAAACGAATCATCAACGAAGTGATTTTTGGCTCATTTTTGTAACTTTAAAGTACTGTATCTCTGGAAGTAGAGGTCGAAAAAAATAAAAAAAATTGGTCAATGCGTATCCCAAGAAGCTTTATCAGCTTCATTGAAATCGAAGAAGGTGTGTTCCAATCGCTGGTCGATCTGATGTGGAATGGCCCATATATAAATATATATATATATATATATATATATATATATATATATATATATAAATATAAGAATTTCTAAATATTTTACTTGTTCAATGCGGTAAAATGGCTGAAATGTAGAGTCAAAATATTCACGTTCCACACGCGATCTTGACTGCGGCGATGCCCATAATTGAACCGGATCTGTTGTAATATGAAGAAAATAAATGCCACATCCGAGAACAACGACAACACAAACTCCGCCAAGTAGGGTAGTCCACGGCCTCAATGCAAAATATGTTCCCCAAGTAGTAAAAAATGACTCAAGAAACTTTTCAGTTTTAGCTCCTAGTTTTTCAAAATATCCTGATTGGTCTTCATTTATTATATCGATACCATTATTTTGTACACCATCATCTTCGACACCATCGCCTAGAATTCAATTATTACATATGTTATCAATCTATTTCTCATTAAAAACTTTAACACCGATTCTAACTAAATAATTCGGTATTTAAAACTCGTCGAAAATATGTATGGAAAATTTGTTTTTTAAAAAAAAAATTGGTTCATTAAATAAAATAATAAAATGTGATAATGTTTATTGATAATTCGCCTGATAATGTGTTAAAAAAGTTAGTATTTTATATCTGTTAATGATGAGTGAATCATGGTAGTTTCGTTAAGCCGATCACTGGATCGCGGATATAAGTGATTGCAACATCGATAGTGAAATAATCATAAAATCTGGAATTACCCAACAAATTAAATTTCACAAAACTTTGCTATATTGACATTATTTTATGAAATCAATGTGTAATAAAAAACATTAAATTAAAGCAGTTCAATTGTGTTAAAATTCTATACAACACTATGAATGCCATGTTATAAACTGCGGCAATAGATGATTATGAAATATGAATGACAAGACATACCACAAATGTGAACAACAAATATATGTCTTCAATACAAAAATATTTCATGAATTAAAGTGTCATCATTGGTAACAGTAAAACTCAAAAACTCAGCATTTGTTTATTTTTTCTACTGTATATTTCGTTATCAACCAGGCTAATTGTGATTCGAAGTTTATTTTTTCCCTTTTAAATAACCAACGCTCCGAGGATGCCCCCTTCTCGTGCAAAGCATAATGTTGATAGTAGGTAAGGATTTTGATTAAAGTAAGGGAAGAAAGATGGAGTGGAGGTGGATGTTTGTTTTGAATTTACCAAAATCATAAATGTCGGAAAAACAAAACACAGTGTGATTGTCCGACAAACTTATGAATGACAAATGTTAGTGTCATAAGCAAAGTATGGATAAAGTTCTGGATTAATGATAATCAATGATAAAAACCAGAAATATGGATGGGTTAGGGCGGAGCCGTGAAGAACTCCAGAATTGATGAAAGATCTTCTGAGAGAACACCATCCAGCGCAACTCGTATTGAACGATACACGAAAAAAAATTAAATAAAAAATATTTTTTAATATAAAACGTTTTTAATATGAACTTTAATGGGCTTCTACCACACTCGTGCAAAAACCTTTGACATGTATATAACTAGAATTACTCCACGAAAAGGTGTATACAACTATTTCACTTTTCGGAAAGTATTGTCATTTTCAGCCCTATTCAAGCGAACAATGACAATTGTTATCAATAACAATTGTTATTAAAGGCAATTGATTCAGACTTTTATGTCAATAATCATAGAAAATAAAATTGACAGAATATGCAATTCTTACAATTGTGACTAAGAGCACTATTGTGCCCGATTTAAATTTGTGACTCTTGCCAGAATAGAGCAATAACTCAACCGTGGATATGATCCAAAGGAACGGTTCATGACTAAATAGTGGTGCACCAGATAATTCATAGGGTGAACATTTAATATGCTCTCCATTGCATTCGAGAATATTGCAATGAGTAGTTAATTAGCAGGGTTCGTAGCTTGGCACCTTTTTCAGAATAGGCTTTTTAAATTTTTTTACTTCCAGCAAGATGCAAAAACTCCTATCGTGTAAGAGATGTTACGAAATGGACAACCCAGCATTGATGCGCACTTCGTCAACACATGGGCTGATATTCCCTTTGGACCGACCGCTTTGTTAATATTAAGAATTGCTAGGACCTTTTTAACTTACTGAATGCGAGAATGTAACAGGCAGTGGTTGATTTTTATCTGTGAATAGCCAAACATATTTGCTAAGTGATTAGTTTTATGAACCAGCTCGGTGAAAGTCAGGTTATCATCGTCATTAGATAGTAAAAAAAAAGTAGTGTATTTTATAATTACTTCCAAATCAACCACTAATTGAATATTTTTCTGGAGCCAAATATAAGACGATAACAGAGCAGTTTAAAATGTATAATAATAATAGTTTGACACTACAGTCCTGAAGAAGTTAGGCCGAGCTCTCTCACCATTTTGAGCTGTGCGTGTTATATTTGTAGTCAAAGTGGTGGGACCTACAGTTTAACCCTTAAATGTCCACTGGTTCTGCCAGGAACCAACGGATGAAAATTAAAACTTTGTTCAACGATTTTTATCAAAACAATCCACAAATATTCATACTTTTGTGCTTTTTTTTACATTTTACACCATTTTTCATAATAAAATGTCTTGACATTTGCTTTAAAAATTCAACAGGGACGCTATAAAAGTAGAGCGACAGGGACAGCAAACGACGCCATATTTTTTGCCGCACAAACAAATATGCGTTATTGGTCAGACAGCAATCCACACGTACTCCATGAGTCATCATTGCATCCCGAAAAAATTACGGTTTGGTGCGGTTTATGGGCCGGCGGCGTCCTTGGGCCGTACTTCTTCCGTGATGATCAAGACCGGCACGTTACTGTGAATGGGAATCGCTACCGTTCAATGTTAACCGAATATTTTTGACCCCAATTGGATGATATGGACTTGGAGGACATGTGGTTCCAACAGGACGACGCCACAAGCCACACAGCGAATGCCACAATCAATTTATTGGAAACCAAGTTTGGAGAACATGTTATCTCTCGAAATGGTCCAGTCGATTGGGCGCCTCGGCCGTGCGATTTGACGACGTTAGTCTATGGTCTATGCCAACAAGCCAGCGACGATTGATGAACTTCGTACGAATATCGAACGTGAAATTGCAGCAGTATCGGCCGATTTATGCTTAAAAACCGTCGAAAATTGGGTTCAGAGTCTGGACTTCTGCAAGTGTGCCCGTGGTGGCCATGCAAAAGAAATCGAGTTCCATACATAATGGCATCGAACGTACTTTTACAGGAATAAAGAATTTCATTGATATCCAAAACCGTCTTTGTTTTATTAAAAAAAAAACTTTTGTAACACTCTTATAAAAAAACCCTTTACAAAATGCACTTTTTTCAATCATTCAACTAGGCATTTTTGATCTGGTTCAAGTAAGTAACACCTATGAGCAAAGTCGTAGAACAAACGTTGTCCAAAATCGCGAGTTCTATAACATTCATTTTTTTCAGCTCAAAAAAAAGTCTGGCTTTTAAGGGTTAATGCCGAATCCGAACGGCGGTTGAGAGCTTTTCATAGGCAATGTTTTACTCTCGTAGGTTTGCCATTGACTGCCGGGCGGAATAGAAACAATTTTCTATGAAAAGATGTTGTTAGCTCCAGTCCAGGCTTGAACATAGGATATTTCGATTCGCAGTCCAACGAACAAACCACTGAGTTACCGCGGCTAAAAAGAATAGTACAGTCTAAAATTGAATTTTTAAAAACTACCGCTGTATCTAAAAAAAGCTTGGTTGATAGATAACATACAATATTTCAATGCGGCTTATATTTTTAATATAAAAATTTGTCGTTTTACTTTTGCAACAACGTCATTATAGAGAATTACAAGCAAACACACACACAAACGCTAAGTTGTTGCAGCAGCACGCACTACGAAAACTCTTACGTTAAACAGAAAATAAAACATTAGTACAGAATCAAACGTACTGGATCTCTTCGATTGTAGTGGCGAATCTTCCCGTTCTGCTGTTGTGTCATTATTTGTATTCTCTGTAAATCTCCACGCAATAGTGCCATCAAAACCATCTCCTAAACACATTATTGAATCCATGATTAAAAAAATAATTAAAAAAAAATCCAAACCCAATTAGTAATCTTGGCATTCAAATTAGTAAAACTATATATGTATATATATATATATATATATATATATATATATATATATATATATATATATATATATATATATATATATATATATTTATATATATATATATATATATATATATATATATATATATAATATAATATATATAATATATATATATATAATATATATAATATATATAATATATATAATATATATAATATATATAATATATAATACATATTATATAATACATATTATATAATACATATTATATAATACATATTATATAATACATATTATATAATACATATTATATAATACATATTATATAATACATATTATATAATACATATTATATAATACATATTATATAATACATATTATATAATACATATTATATAATACATATTATATAATACATATTATAATACATAATATATAATAAATATAAATATAAACGATCCGTACTTTCCGTTTTTCTGGATGGGAACAGGCACACGCCCATTAAGAATAGCAATGTACCCACGACAAACACAACGCCCATAATAACAGTGAACGCATCAAATCCGCAAATTTTAAATGGCAGAGGCACTGGTGGCTCAGGCATTGGCTTTGGACAGGAATCTTCGCAATCTGTGCATGAACATGCTGGTGTTTTTTCCTAAAATGTTTTATTTTAATATGTGAAAGCAACAAAAAGGTCCGAAGTTTCGCATACGTTTAATGGACTGCTGCATGGGAATGTTTTTGGATTGTGGGCACTGTATCCATCTATAATGTCTGAATTATTTTCATGCTGTATGTATGTGATTTGAAATGGAACAAAATAATTGTCGACGCTATCTCCCATATATTCGAACCACTTTGTTGCACTACATCGAGCGGCCATGTGACTGCCACACATCAGATCCAATGCTAATTTTCCAGTTGATGGAACGGAAACCTAGAGTTCATATATAAAAACATAATTCAAATTAATGAAAATCAATGCTAATTCATACAGTTTCGATTCAGAGTATATTTTTCAAAAGATGTCTTACCTGCGAACATGATTTGTAGGTGTTGTTCGTGTATTCGGCAGTAATATGCAAATCAACTGAATTCACATACAATTTACCTAAAATAAATGAAACAACGGCTTGGATTTAAATAGACTTCGATTAAACCTCATACATTACTGACCGTCTTTAGTCGACTTAGTATTCACAACTTTAAGGAAATTTGATTGTTTTGGAGAACAGGTAAAGTCGCACATGTGTCGCACCAAATTTGCCATACATGATGGACAGCGATCCAGAAAATTTGCGGCCAATTTAATATTTTCATTTAAATACTCAATCTGAAACCAAACTCGTAACTCGTTGAATTACTTCTAACCATTTTTAATATACAGTGTTACCTGTTCTACATCACAGCAAAATGCAGTTTGTTTGTCTTCTAAAAGATGTCCACATCTTTCATTTATCAGTTGGATTCCATTTAATGGCATTTCAATAGCAGTTCCATTATAGGAACAGTATTGTTTTTTTGAAATTTCTCTATTACATACTCCGTACCAGACACAATCCTGTAAAAGACAGTCATGTTATGTTTTTTTAAATAATCAATATATTTTATAATGGAAAGTATGAGTGAGACTAGTTCAAACGAAACTGTAAACATTGTATATATTTTGTGTTGCTTTGATTTATTGGACCTACAGAACGTTGTTCTAGTAAAACTCGAAAGTTCTTAAAATATGATCTGACAAAAACGAGTCTTTCAAATTAGTCAATATATTGGTGGTAGGTGCTTAATTTTTTTTTTTTGTTGTATTTATTTATTTATTTATTTATTTATTTATTTATTTTTAATTTATTTGAATCAATCAAGCAGGGGCTAATATTGATAGAGGTACATAATAGATATAGTTAATACACTTATTTGCTTAATACTAATTTAACATAAAACCAGTTGGGAAGTTTAGGTCACATGGGAAAATTTGAAGTAGGGACATTGTGATAGTTGGTGTGATGAAGTTAGTAAGAATTTTGAAAGTTATAGTCGGTCTGAGCCGACATAGGAATATAGGAATCCCAAAAATAACTCAAAATTGCAATCGCTGAAGAATTACCTTTCATTTGATACCCATATGTACAAATGAGTAGGTATACCGAATTTCGATTTATTTTTTAAGTAACCACAAGTCGGTTCGCGTGAAAGCATTATTTTTAAATATTTGAGCATAAATATAATATATATTTGACCAATAAAGTTCACTTAATACCGTACACAGTAAAATTCCTTTGTAGATGTAAATTTTATATGAGGTATTTGAACATAAGTGGTCGGTTCGCAGCTCACAAAGGTCCGATCAACCCAATCTTCTTGTTGGTACAGCCTAGATATATAGGTAATCTAAATTAGAAGTTTTATGGATCTAGCTCTAGCTCTAGCTCTGTAATCGTGATTTCAACAGACAGACAGAGGGACGGACAGACAGACAGACAGACAGACAGACAGACATACGGACAGACAAACGGACAGACGGACATCGTTAAATCAACTGAGGAACGCTTCAAAATTTGACTCATAAAAGAGTCCCATTCATGAGCGCTTTAGGAGCCACCTCAAATCGAACTCATAAAATCATCAAATTTGAGAGTATTTTAGGAGCACTCAGAAAAGGGAGTCATAAAAGTATCTTATTTATGCTGGCTTTAGGAGCTTACTGTTGAAAGAAAATTGATATACTTATATTCGTTTTGAATTTGAAATCCAATGAAAAATAGTAAAATATTAGTGTAAATTCAAGAGACAAACCTACATATTAAATGGTTTTTTGGAATAAATGCATTTTCTCACGGATGACTGGACTAAGATAAACATGAACATGTACTATGTTGGATTAATTTCGGACACATTCTATACTTCTGAAGAAAGAAATACTCCAAAAATGAAGCAATTTTGGTGTCTGGAAATTCTTAAAAATGTGAATGTTTTGAGAATAATTTAAAATGATCAAAAATACGCGGATTTTTGCGCCCTTTAAAGCGTGTGCACTACCCAAGTTTCTGTAGTCTTTTTAGGATCTTTTGATCTTTTTAGGATCTATATGAGTGTTTTAGGAGTAATAAAAGTATTAGAAATATGAAGATTTTTGGGCTCATAAAATGGGGCCCTCTACCCAGGAGTCGGGAGCCTTTTTGGACTCTTTTAAGTGCTCATATATGAGGTTAACACTCATAAATATGAGTGTTTGCTGGGTTCCTTCTGGGTGTTACAAACGACGTACCAAACTGAATATACTATAATTATTCGTAACACACACTCTTCAAAACTAATTTTGATTTAAACTAACTGGTAATACATTATATTATATTTAAACCACAGTCAACAACAAATATATATTTAAAACTTTAATTCATTTTCTCAATAATTATCAATATTAAAAAAATATTCTAAGAGCATTTTCATGTAATTGGATTGTGTTACTGAAAAGTCATGAAGATGATTTGGAAAATTGTTCCAAATTCGTGCAACTGTAACTGAATAAGACTGTTCTAAATAATGATAACGACTCGAATTTAAATATGTCATCTAGGTACGACGGTTGATTAAATATGTTAATTTTAAAGAAAAAATAAGGACATCGAATAGATATATATTGATTAAAAGTGCAACCTAAAAACTTAATAACAAAATCAGAAATATGGTCACTTATATGAAGACAATACTAAATCTAACAATCGTATTTAAATAATTGGTAACCCGTAAAGTATATGCGGCATTAGAATAGCATATGCTAATAGGAATCTAATTTTAAAGGGGAGCGAGAAGTTTAAGTTATATAGTTTTTTTAATATTAGTCCAACACGAGAAATAATTTGGTTTTTATATACCGAATATACACAGCGAACATTTCAACTGTTTATTGTAATTAAATTTGGGGAATCAGTCGAGAAATTTTTACCAAATGGCAAAAACTTGGATTTACGGGATTTATATTAATATAGTTCTCAGTGGCCCAGAAAGTAATAGATTGAAGATCTGAGTTCATACGAGTAACACGAGTACGATTGCGACTAGAAGTATGCAATTGAAATAAATAAATATTAATAAATATGAAGTAAATATTAGCACAGAAGAATAACAAAAATATCATTTAACCATAAACAAAAGTGGTCCTAATATTGAGGTACACCAGAGGATCAACAAGTAACGTGAGATGAACGATACCACACTGCACATATTGTGAACGATATTGTGAAGATAATAACAATTTACAAGAAAAATGAGACAAAAGGAACAAGGCTAAGTTGTATAACTTATATATTAATAATTAATGGTTTATAGAGTCAAAAGCTTTACTAGGATCAAGTAGTGTCAGAATAGAGAATGCCGAATTCCATCAGTTGGTACTATGATGTTTACGAAAGCCAGACTGGCACGAATCTATTAATTGGAACCGCTCAAAATGATTTATTAATTGCTGTTTTATAATTATTTCAACTACTTTCGAAAGTGTTGGTAGAATTGAAATATGTCTATAGTTTTCAAAATTACTCAAATTACATATTGTTTTTGATAATGGAATAACTTTGGCAAGCTTCGCCGAGAGAGGAAAAATGGATGTTGTTAATATTCTGTTAATAAAATATAAGAGATGGTTACTAAAGAATAAATAATTTTCAAAAAACGTATAGGTATTGCATTAGGTCCCACGGCATTAGATTTTATAAAAGGCTAAATTATCATCACGGTCATTAGAAAAATTGTCAAAATTTAAATTAAAACTAATTGTAAACTTGGACGTCACAGACGTAAAATAATTATTAAGATCATTAGGGTCAATATCACAGATATGTTCATCACAATTGATTGCACCAGTTCTTCTTATTCTAGACCAAATTTCATTGGCTAAATACGTTTCATTTAATAACTTGGCTTCGTATTTTCTAATAATTTTCTTAGCTCTATTGTCATATTTTTTTTTTAATTTTTTTATTGTAATCAGTCTTGTTTACAATATAAGCACTTAGTGCTAAATCCCTATATCGTAGAGCGGTATGAATTTCAGTACACCTAAACCAACAAAAGTATGTGATGTTAAATACAATTTTTTTTACAGAGCATTAACAGCCGCTATGTTAGCGGATGAAATCTTCCGATTGGTACACATAAATGACTCCGAATCCGTCCAGGATATTCATGCTGGAATTTAATACATTGGATAGCTAATGAATAGGGCTTTCCAAATATGTAACCTATGTAGACATTTTATACCCATTAGACATTTTATATACATTTTTAAACTTGGTCATATATTGAGAAAAAGTGGTGATGATGAAGTGGTCACTACTCCGTCCACGGTCCCCGTGCTGGAACTTCTTATAGTAGGTTGGATAGGTAATGATTAGAGCTTTCCAAATCTGTGATCGACATAGTTGGATCGATACGCTGGATATATTTTATGAATTTTTGAAACTTGACCATTTACAAGGAACAAAAATAATCATATGAAGAAAAAGTCATGATGATGAAGTGGCCACTACTCCGTCCATGGTCCATGGACGTCCATGGAATTTTTAAACTTGACCATTCACAAGGATCAAAAATATTCATATGAAGAAAAAGTCATGATGATGAAGTGGCCACTACTCCGTCCATGGTCCCCGTGCTGGAACTTCTTATAGTAGGTTGGATAGGTAATGATTAGAGCTTTCCAAATCTGTGATCGACATAGTTGGATCTATACGTAGGATATTTTTTATGAATTTTTCAAAATTGACCATTTACAAGGAACAAAAATATTCATATGATGAAAAAGTCATGATGATGAAGTGGCCACTACTCCGTCCATGGTTCCCGTGCTGGAACTTGCTATAGTAGGTGGAATAGGTAATAATTAGGGCTTTCTAAATATGTGATCGACGTAGTTGGATCGATACGCTGGATATTTTTTATGAATTTTTGAAACTTGACCGTTTACAACGCAAACCAAAATTTATAAGGATAATTGTATGTTGTCTTTAAATTTATATTGTTCAAAATGTAGGAGAAAAATATGTTCGTCTTGTTATTCTAGCATCTATCTGGAGACTGCAGTTTTAGAAAAGTTGGACTGCATTTTATGCCAGTATACATAATTAAAAAAAATTTAAATATCTTTTTTCTATAATCTTTTATATTAGTATATTTATTACAATACATTTCTAAATCTGCAGTCAATTGATAGATGATAGGAAAACAATATTAACATATTTTCCTCCTATACAATGTTCGAATTATGTAAATCTTCTTTTATTTGTCGTTGAAAGCATGTTTTATACATTGTTACAATATATTTAATGAACAGCCTTTCATATTTAATAGAAAAGATTTAGTATCTTCTTAATTAGTTAGTTGTTGTCTTTTAATTCATTTTTTAGAAAATTGTAAAACATATACAGTTAAAAGAATCTATTTAAAAATTATGTTCTACTAAAACATTTTTCAAACTCGTAAAATGGTGAAGATCAACATAATTTATTTTTAAAAGACTTAATATTTCTGCTAAATTTCCAAATGATTCGAACTAATATTGTGAATTGGGTAAACCAAAGGGTCAATATATGTGAATTTTTTAATTTTTTTAATTCACATATACCATTTCACAATGCTTTTTATCTAAAATGGAAATAATTAGTTTTTCATAATTAGATGTTTAGAAAAAGGTTTCCAGTTATTATACGATATGTTTTCATAAAATAAAGTTAAACTTGTATATATATTGTTGTAGACAAAAAGGGTAAAAATCTTGCAAAAACATGTATACATATATATTTAAGTAAAATTTTAAATTTATCGTTAATATTTACATTGTTAATTTTTTTTTGTTATCTCTAATTTTTTAATTTTTTTTTTTAATATCTTAAATTTTTTCTATAATATTTTATATTAGCATAATATTTTATATTATTATAATATATTATTGTATACAAAAACAGTAATATAAAAAAATACAAAAATCAATATTTTAATATAATTACTTTTAAGAATAAAAATGTTATAATATGAATATAAAAAATTAAACCATATATATATAAATATACGGAGTTATTTTTAAGAGAAATAATTGACATGAAAATGAAATGTTTATGAAACAAAATATTTTTATAACGAAAATACAATATTTTTATGAACTATATGAACTATATCAACTATTTTTTTTCTTCATATGATTATTTTCGTTCCTTGTAAATGGCCAAGTTTCACATATTTGGAAAGCTCTAATCATAACCTATCCAACCTACTATAAGAAGTTCCAGCACGGGGACCATGGACGGAGTAGTGGCCACTTCATCAACATGACTTTTTCTTCATATGAATATTTTTGTTCCTTGTAAATGGTCAAGTTTCAAAAATTCAAAAACATACCTAGCGTATCGATCCAACTATGTGTGTCACAGATTTGGAAAGCTCTAATCATTACCTATCCAACCAACTATAAGAAGTTCCAGCACGGGGACCATGGACGGAGTACTGACCACTTAATCATCACCACTTTTTCTCAATATATGACCAAGTTTTAAAATGTATATAAAATGTCTAATGGATCGATCGTTCCAGCATGAAGATCCTGGACGGATTCGGAGTCCAATCGGAAGATTTCATCCCCTAACATAGCGGCTATTAACGCTCTGTTAATGCTCTTTAAAAAAATTGGTTTGTGTCTTTGCTAAAAAAAAATAGGTATTTAACTTCACATACTTACCAACTATTAGAATCTTTTTAACAGATTTTTTTATAATAGTAATGTTCCTATTATAAAAAAATCTGTTAAAAAGATTCTAATAGTTGGGTGTCCGTTCTTATATGGAGAATTATTATTTTTCGAATATCTTCTCACAATAGGTATCAACGTTTGCGTATGGATGCATAGATTCAGAATATATAATTAGTTATTAAATGTTACTGTTATACGTTTGTGTTTATTTAAAATTAACATTAAGATATTTAAATATAGAATTAATTATTTACAAGGTATTAATTCCAACTAGTTAAAATAGTTAATTAATGAAAAATAAAAAAAAAATAATAATAATGATAAAAACAAAAAGTATGTATTTATTTCAAAAGCCAAAATCAGATTTACACCGGTATGGATTTTTAGATCTATATCTCAGATGTCTTCTTTTAATTACAAGAGTAAATTTTTTCTTTAAATCTGATTTTGATGTTTGAAATAAATATATAATTTTGTTTTTAACTATTTTAATTATTTTTACAAAGATATTCTTGTCAATTTTATCAATCCAATAAAAAATATTTTTCGATAACAGGAACTTTCTATCTTTAAAAAAACTATCACACTTACCGGAGGCATAATAAATTCAAAATATTCATAAAGTGTCTTTAATATGGAATCATGTCGATAGAACCATGATGAACTGGATGGCAAAAAAAAACGATAATATTGCATTGTCATCCAGTTCGAGGCAATATCTAAAAGCTCAAGTTTGTAGTTCATCGCGAAGGCAGTTTAAAATCAATTACAAAATTTGTACCGAACAGACAGACAAGAAAGCAACCTAATAAAAACGTTTTAAAATATTAAAAACTTCGGAATTAGATGGAGGTTTTGTATTATTTTTTTCCTTGAGATTACTTTGTATAAAAAATAAAAACTTAATTATGTCTTCTTTTGTAGTTAATTGATTGTCATTTAGTGGAAAAAATGATCCGAAGAAAGGAAACGACGGGGCACGATGTGAGATTTTCACTATTTAGTTAGACAAAAGTCTATATTTTAAAAACTAAGAAATTTATAGTGTTAATTCTAATTGTGTTTATTTTAAAGAAGAACTTATACATTTTATATTAATCACACAATTTAATGAATAAGAACCTTACCCAATTGGCGGGGAATTTTTACCTGAGTGGGTAATCGGGAAATGGGCCAGCTTTGACGGGGAATTAACATTTTTCATTTTCTACATTTCTAAAGATTGGAATTTATTGGTATGTAAAAATACCGCGGCTGGTATGAAAAAAAACTTCGAAACTTTGAAACCGATAAAAAAAAATGTAGTCAATAAAATGGACAAATCTAATCAAAAGTTCGAAAATATATATGAATTGAATTGGGAATTTTATTAATAATATCGGTAAGAAAGAAAAAATGGGTTGATATCACTGATTCGATATATCATTCGTGTATTTTCGAATATAAAGCGCCTGTCATTGTCAAAAATTCGAAAAAAAAATTTCGGGACACCCTAAGGAACATGTTTATTAAATAGATATAACAGTGATAGATTTAAAACTTGTAGTTGTTCTTCTGTATCGTTGGTTTGGTAACACCATGTGATAAAGGATTAAAATTAAAAAATTATAGGATCTAAATGAAAATGTAACCGGCCCTATTAAAACTGATCAGAATGCTTAACAAAATGAAGGTTACTAACAACAAAAAGTCTATTAATGAAAAAGAATTACGATAGTCATCATAGTGTGTAGGAATATTTGTATGAACATTCGACAAATTACAGCATTGTAATAACTGATGAATTATATTTAAATTGTTATTATTAAGACATTAAAAATCACCCATGATAATGAGATCGTCGTACCTAGAGCACATATCACACAGAAAACAATTTAACAGTTTTAAGTCACCATGAGACAAATAAACAACACCGACAATAACGCATTTATTGAAACACTGACGTTTTAAAAACAAAGATTCACAAGCACCAAACTGTTAAATTTTTGACACAATTTGAGCTTTAATGTGACATATGACACATAAAGAGCAACTCCTCGTGATCCAGAACGGTCATTTCTGAATAATTTATAACCAGGAATTTCAACTGTTTTATTATTAATGCAAGATTTGAGCCACGATTCACTACCACCAACAACATCAAGAAAATTACCATTTAAAACATTTTTAATCTCGTCAAGTTTATTTTAACGAGGATTAGGTTTAATAGATTGTGCATTAAAATGACCAATCTTTAAACAATTCTTAGTATTTATTAAAGAGGATTTTAAATAAAAATTTAAAAAAATATGAACTAAAATCACTCATAACAAAATTCACAATAAATTGACTATATCATTAATAATATATCTCAATACAAAAATACAAGTAAGTCTCGGATTAAGAAACACAAATTTGTTTGTCATGGATATGTAAACACATTACATGACAAACTCTTGACCACCCACCCAACCATAAAATTTATTAATAAATTTCAATGTACTTGAGGAGTCCCAAAAAGTCTTTCAGAACGATACGTAATATTCCTAGGTGTAATTCATTCGTGACTGTCAACAGGAATTACTGACTGCAGTACGAGTCGTAACGGAAAATCATTCGCCAGTTTGTAAATATTGAGGACGTGTTGCTGATCATCCAGTGCAACAATTCTAGCAGCTGGTATCGCCAATATGAGTCTAAAGCTTTTTATTTTCTTTGCTTCCTGCACATAGTTTTAAGCTTAATTGCAGCTGGTGGCAGGTTGTCTTTTAAATACACACGAGAATTGATATCTGTTGGTACAATTGGCAGCATTAAATTGCGACTAGCCATGTACTTTTTCATCAATTCATCACGCTTAATGACAGAACAAAATCTTGTCAAATTGTTTTTTTTTTTTTATTTCTTCTTAACCAAATGTCACGAATATCTACATCGACGGCAAGAGTGCTAGCTATTCTAATGGATTGACATTTCAATCTCATCCTTGATAGACTCGGGTATGGATTTAGCAAGGGTGTTCAATTTCTCGCACATCTCGGAAATTTTATCCCAAATTTTCGAAGAATCATTTTTACGATTAAACGACGCGCAGATGGAACACTTTCATTGAATTTCACGACCAGACTTGGACAATAAATCAAACGACTCTTCCGAGAGCTGCGAAACCAACGCTCACAAATGAAGCACCGAACACTACCACAAGTTTTGGTGATATTCTGCTCGCATGTTGGACACACTTATTTTGTTTGGCCCATTGTTGAAAATATAAACAGAAGAATTAAACAAAATGACAGCGGCCGTGGAGATCAGCAAACATTGAATAAATTTAATGAAATATTTGGTATTTCTTTGATTATCACAAACTTTAAACTTCTCTGCAACTATTTATTTATAGCTTTAAAAACTTTCTATTATTTTTATTTAAGTTTACTTAAATAAATTAAGAATTATAGTCAAAGCGAAAAAATTTGTCACTCAGCCATTTGACAGTAAACGTCTCTTTTTTTATTTTGTTTATTTCATTTTATTATTTTTTATGTTCTCGTTTGGAATGGTATGTGTACTTGCTACGGCCAATAGCCCTTTTTACTAACGGCCAACATAACTTCTGCTTATTCTGCCTGTTTTATAAAATTTGGTCTCTCAAAAAGGGTGACATCGAACACAAAATTTCAGTTTTACGCGTAAATGCTCTATGTTGTAACCACTTCACATTGCATTTCACACCTTAGGGGCACGATTTCAAAACCAATGTGATTAAATTGAAAAAATTTTGTTCAATTTGAAAACAATTTAGTTAATTTTAAAACAGTATGTTTAATTTCAGTTTCAAACATGTGTTCTTAATTATATAAATAAGTATGTTTTTTATCGCGGTGCGGGATAAAATTGGTTTGGTTGGATGGTTTTTTTTCTCATCGCTCTATTTATATCCCTCACTAATGATGATAATTTTTTGCTCGATACTGATAAATATAATTTTACATCATTGATGAAACTTTCGAATGATGAGAAATAAACAGACCGTCGTTAATTCTCATCATTTGAAGATGAAAATAAATGATGAGAAAAGATGAGGACAAAATAGAGAATTGAACACATGCGATTGCTACTGGATGATATAATAAACAAACGTTTCGACATGCCCATTGGAGTATGAGGTGCTCTGGGACATGTGCAGGATGACCTGGGACAAATTTAAATTTTTATTTTTCATTATGTATTGTTTTTTTTATAATTAAAAAAATGGTGTATTGAAATGTCATAAAATGAATTTGATCATGTCCCACTGGAAGATGAGGTGCTCCTGGATATGTTCAGGATGACCTCAAACACTTTTTTTTCATTCGGATATGTCCATCTTTCGATGATAAAAAAAATGAAGATACAAAGTATTTTCATCATCAATGATGAGTACTACTTTTGAGATGAGAATAAATTTGAAAATAAAAATATCGCTCATAATCACGACTACACTTCAAAAAAATCCACTTAAAAAAATCAATGATTTTTTCACTTTTTTTTGGATTTTATTGATTTTTGTAAATTTTTCGAATTTTTAAAATTTAAGAATTAGACATACAGTGTGACATACAAAAACAAAGAATATAATAATATTTCAACATTTGCTCCATAGTATAATTATTCGATTACTACCCCTTTCACAACGACGAGACAGTAATGATAAAATAAAATAGATAAAATATGAGTTTTTACTTTTTTGGCACGCTGGTGACGAAATTATATTTTCCAACTTAAAACTTTGTGTATTAGTATTAGAAGCTCCAAACTACACATAAAATGATCGATTGAGGGCAGTGGCTTGCAAGAACATCCCAAATAGTAAGATACATGTTCCCAGAAATAAAAATTACGTATATTAAGTATATAATAGAAAACTTAAACATTACTTGAAAATGACAATGAACACTATCATAACAAACTACACTGATAATAAAATAAATTGGATATGAGCAATAACGACTAATTATCGTATTTCACACCTGGTGCAAGTGATACCAATATAACAATTTCAAATACAGTGTGAAAAATATGACTAATAGTTAGTAAGAACTGGAACATGCGATCACGATTATTATGCTGATTCGCGTATAAGCCAAACCAAATTTTTTTAAACCAATTTTATTATATTATCAAAATACAATTTGAGACTATACATTTTTAAAAATAAAAACATTACATAAATAAATAAAATAATTATGTCGATCATTTAATTTAAAAGTTGTTGTTAATTTAATTTTGTTCAAATAAAAAAAAAGATATAAAATTAGTGATAAAAATCAATAAATTTCAATAGAAAAATTGAACAATGATTCGTTACCATTTGATACAAATAGAAATTTTCAATATTTTAGAGTTTGAAATGGATGTTGGAATTTGGTCCATTCACGTTAAAGTTTACCATATGTACAATAGTGTAGTGTGATTAATTTTAAATAAAATTGAAAGTGTATATGTATGTGTCTGATAAAAAAGCCCGGAGCCATTGTATTGACAAACGAAATAAAAAGTAGAGGCCGACATCAATTGACTTTATGTTGGGTTCAATTAATTTTTGCTTCTTAATATGGCATCACTTCTTCATCAATGGTTATAATCAAATTAATGCTTTTTTATCGCATAACATGATCAAGTGAAAAATATGGGTTTGAAAGTTTTATAGAGTGCTGGTTAGGGTGTCACTTATTTGTATCACCATGTCTCACAACCTAGGATTGTTTCTTAGGACTATTTTTTTTTTATTTCTTTAATTTGAACAATTACTTGGGGAACACCCCAAGTAACCATTAGCTGGACAAAAAGACTTGATAAGGATCTTACAATGGCATTTGATATAGCTAGGTGTAGTACAGCAGTTTTAGTTAAAATTGCAACTATTATAAAGCTAGCTATATAAAAAGTTTCTAAATACCTTACCCTGCTCTAATAAAGCTAGTTTACATCTATTGTTTAGTTACCTGCAATTGCTAATAATAAAGCATTTTCTAAACCGATATACAGAAAACTGTTATATCATATTAAACCAACTTTATACAAAGCCTTATCCAGCATAATGGCAGCTAGATTGGATAGAGCTGTTAACATGCGTCAAAAAACATGTTTGACATAATTTAAATTTGTTTTTATAATTTTCAGAATATAAGAAACATTTTCGACTTTCACGAAAAGAATGAATGTAATCCAGTAAGAATGGGTGTGTTTTAAGTAGTGTTGTGTGGACGCCTATGCCATAATTGTGGAGTTATGAATAGTGTACTGGCGTCTTACAAGTAGTTGCGTTCAAGTAGTTGCGAGTGGTCAGATGAAAATTACTCCCCACAGGCCATTCAACAAGACTTTGAAACATTTGATTCATCAGGAATCACTTTTTAATAGCATTATAAACTATCATAATAGTTCCCTTGCATCGTTTAAATTAGGTATGCCCAACTCGCCTGTCCACGGCTGACTGCGCTGGCAATCGAGTGCTTGGCGAGGGGTATCTACGCACACAGAAAAAAAAGTGTGTAAATATAACTAAAATGTTAATCAATCCAATTAATTTTTAATTGAAACTCAGCCGATGTAACGTTTAGTAGTATTGAATTCCATATTCGTAATAATGAGAATAATGTTATTGTGAATTTTTTTAATCATTAATTTGATTAATTAGTAACATCAATTAAAAATTGCATTCGATAGAAATTGGATCAATTAAATATTTTGTTAAGTTATCACAACTTCTACAGGTGGGCCAATTAATTGAGTTAAACATAAAATTTGATATTCGCTTTTTAATGATTCAATATGCAACAAAATGAGCATCATAAGTGTTTGTTCAAATTCTTATAAATTCTTATAAATTGAGCAATTTAATGCTTTAATAACATAACATACACTAAATAATGCAATGTCCTGTTTTAAAATAGCAACGTAGAAGAAAATAATGTTAGAAGAAACTGAACGACGCCGCCGACGCACGAGACGCACAAACAAAGAACAAAATGAAATCCAGAAGAAAAAAACAGTGTAGCAATTTAAGAAAATGACTAAATCAAAAGTAATAAATAAAAGTAGTTAATACTATTAAAAATTTAGTTGTATTGAAATTATATTAAATTAATTCCTATTAATATTTTAATTAAAAAATGTGTAAATACAATTAATTCTTAGTAAATACATTCATATTTTTAATTGGAATACGATTTTGTTTGCTATTAATATCAATTGTTATATATACGTAAAATAATTTTTTCTGTGCGGGCAGAAGTGTTCCATAATAATGTTCGCTTGCAAAACAATTTGATTATTTGTTAGTATTTCGTAAAAGGTTTTGGGATATAAAATCTGTGCCTAAAGTGATTAAAATCTCAAACTCAACTATATTCTAAAATATTTATTTATTTTTGCATTTCTGTTCTATTTTACTTAAGAAATGATGCAAACACTGATTGAAAGAGAGTGTGGTGAGAGTACTGTGTAACAAAGTAAAACAAAATCTGACATAAATATAATTAATTGATTTGTAAAAGAAATGTGCATAGAATTAACCAAAAATACTGTATTTTGTGAAAAATAATATTTTTGTTAAAGCTAATGTTTTTTGATCTTATTGACAAATTAACATATAATGTTATTGTAAAAGAGAATTAATAATATTTCTTTTTTAATTAATAAGATTTATTATAATATACATTAATCGTTTACATACAAAGTATACAATAATAAATGAAAATATAAATATTTAAATCATTTATAAAATGCTATGTTCCACTGTGCGCAACTCTACCCAATACAAATTGTCGACCAATTCTTAAATTTATTTTAAGTTTTTTTTAATTTAGTTTTTTTTTTTTAATTAAAACACTCATTCTTTAAATCTATCTAATAAAAATGAACAAAAACATTATTTTTGAATTTTAGATTTGTTTTAAACGATTTTTCGCAAACAAAATTTACTATTATTCCTTCTAAAATAAATTTAAATTCCCCAAAATAAGTTTCAGATAAAACATTTAGTCAAAATTCTATTTTACATTATCCGCAGGTCACACCATAGCTGCCAACCTAAATTCTGATAAAAATCTGTTTTTCTTAAAGCGATAATTAAAAAATCTATTGACAGATTTTTGCAATCAAAAAATCTAACAGCCATTAAAAAATCATGCATTAAAAAATCAACCAAAAATCTGAAATTCTTAAAAAAAAAAGTTACAAAATCCCACATACCAAAAAATTCCCACAAAAAACACTCATTCATTATCTCACAATCTCACAAAAAATCTGAAATAGATAAAAACGCGAAAAAAATATAGTTTTTTCTATATTAAAAATAATTTAATAAAAAATTATTAAAATTCATCACATTTTTCTTAAAATATAATTTTTAAAAGTCGGTAATATTTAAAAAATGTTGCAAAAATTGGTATTTTTGTACTATTTGGAGTACTTTTTTATTCTTAATATACAAAGTACCAAGATCCCAGTATTAATAATTTTTTTACTGAAATTAGTTAAAAAAATTTAATACTATTTTTATTCTGTGCAATCATGTTTCGTTTGCTTTTTCACCATCTTTCTCAACGAATCGATGGAGACGGTGAAAAAAAAATGTATTAAGCAGACAGTATTAAGTACGAATCTTTTCGTATTGAGACATATGAGAATTGCATAGACATTTTTAAAACATTTTTTATTTATTTTATTGCAAAAACATTATACGTTCATGAGGCTGCTGGCTGCTGCTGCAAAAACATTTATAGCGCAAAACTAAAACAAACGTGAAGGTATTGCCACATAATTTGTATGTACAATACTGTCAGATAAAATATTGTACTAATGAGAAATTATGTAGCCGCGGTAGCTCAGTGGTTAGTGCGTTGGACTGCGAGCCGAAAGGTCCCCGGTTCAAGCCTGGACTGGGGCTAACAACATCTTTTCATAGAAACATTTTTCTATACCGCGCTACCTCTCGTCAGTAAATGGCAAACCTACGAGAGTAAAAACCATTGCCTATGAAAAGCTCTCACCCGCCGTTCGGATTCGGCAATAAACTGTAGGTCCCACCACTTTGAGTACAAATATAACACGCACAGCTCAAAATGGTGAGAGAGCTCGGCCGAAGTTCTGTACAGGACTGTAGCGCCAAACTATTATTATTATTAATGAGAAATTATAATTTGTTAAAATATATGCTGCATTGACTTTATATTATTAAAAGATAAAAGGTATAGGGTAAATTGTCACTTTTGATATGACAGGAAAAATTATAGTATTTCTGTAAATTCGGAAACAATTGTATGGAATTTTTGAAAATGGGAAATCATTTTGGGATTTTTTTCTTGGAAAAGTACGTTTTTATTTTAATTAATACATTTTTCTTTTTTGAAGAGACTTTTTATTTTCACTGAGATGCATTTTGAGAAAATTAAGTGATAACGTACATTTTTAAACATTATCTGTTTGACGTTAGGCACACAAAAGTTAGGAGTCAGACACTCTACCACCTGAGCTATTGATACAATCTTGAAAATTACTGATTTAAATAACTTTAGCTGTATTAGGGCTGTATAAAGGTTTTTATAGTTTATTTTACAGCTTTAAAGGCTGGTTAATAAGCAGGACAAACTTTTATTGAGCTGTTCAACAGTCAATAATACAGTAAATTGATAGTTCGTTAGCTGTTTAATTACGATTTGGGAGTTGCTTGTAAAGCATTATCACTATTACACATTAACAAGCAATTCCACAACCCTTAACTATCCATATTAAACAGCTAATTGTTACTTTGGACGTGAGGACATTGAAAACTGTACTAGGAGTTGAAAAACAATATTTTGAGTAAACAGTCTTGTATGTAATCTAATTTTCGATATTTCGATAGTTATGTTTGTTTTATACAGCAATAAACACATGTATATCAAAGGATAATTTTTGAAAATATAAACAGAAAATATTGTCACAAAATTAATACACCAATTGATTGGAAACTCATCACCATTTTGTGCGTGTAATTTTTGTACTCAAAGTGGTGGGACCTTCAGTTTAATACCGAATCCGAACGGTGGGTGAGAGATTTTTTTAGGCAATGTTTTATCTTGTGTTTGTTTGTACTTCATTAATAATCGAGCCTTCAAAGTTCATATATGATGACATGGTTATATATTTCGAGTAGACTAACTGAATAATAAAAATAACTTTAATTCAATTAAAAAAAAAATAAAGTAAATAACAGTAAAAAAACGTATATTGCATTCACTAACAATTTCCAAAAAAAATACAATAAATTAAGAAATCAATGACTTAACAAAAAGGAGACCCGAAAATAGTACTAAGGCCTCAAACTACAACACAGTTACTAGGAGAAAGTACTAGAGTCCATGTATTTTTTTAAGGATAGGGATAGGGATCTTGACACCGTAACATGAAATGATCTCTCCATGGTTGAAGTATATACAGGTTAAGTCATCTTTCAAAATTCAGTCGCCATTTTTTTTTTTGAAAACTGTTTGAAACACTCAACATTTGTTTAAAACAAAACGAAAAATTTAAAACAAAACATCAATGCTTTGTTTACAAATTCATAAAAAATTGAAACTCAAAATTTTAAAATAAATAAATTACAACACTTTGGTAATTTTCAAGCTGTCTATGGGCTCCAGAAGAACACCGCAGTGTATAACAAAAGTGAAAACGTGAATTTGTGGTGTGAAATTTGAATAAATTAGCAAATTAAAATTGCAAAAAACATAACCTTGAAATAAAGTTTAAAATGACATATAATTGTTGTATTTTTTAAATTTTCTTATTGACATTCTCAGCATAGTGTATGCCAACTAACTGCCTAGATGAACTAACCTGTATATAATTCAACCATGGATCTCTCATAAATCGAGTTTCTGATTATATATAATTGGAATTAAAATTTGAGTAGAACGACTTGAATGTGAAAACTTAACCATTTCAAATTAATATGGGGGATTCTGAGAAATAACAACTTTATAAAAATGAATTAACAGCCTTAATCTAATAATAGCTGTGTTTCCGTGGCAGTTAACCCAGATCAGTTTCACTGGAACGGCAACGGTTCTATTTTGACAAATTTCGCAGCACTTCTGCTCATCTGGCATTTCTGACAATTTCATGACATCTACACATCAAATAATTTAAAATTTGTTTGTATTTGAATTTGTGCATTTCTCAAAAACAGCATATAAAAACACGAAATTCTCATAAAAATACTGCAAAAAGTCTTTCAAAAATTTCTAAAACCACACTAAACTCTAACAGCATGCAAGTGTTAGCGGGTGGCAGACCTACGGCCGCTTCGCAAACGTTTGATTATCTGTTGTTTGTTTTTAAAGAAAATGGTAAACTGAAGTTCAGCCCAAATTTGAAATACATAAAATAAGCAGAATGCAGCGCTATTGCAACTCATTACAAGCGAGCTTCACGTTAAAAAAACACGAACTTCGCAAAAAGACGCAACAAAATTTATATTGACCATGCCTTTCCACCAAATGTAAAAGACTGATTTTTGGACATTGGCATTGATCTGTATGTCCATAAACTAAAACCACGCCATCATCATGGTAGGCGAAGAAGGGCTCAGTGGTATAAATTAATAAAAATTAGGAATATACATAAAAATGTGACTTCTTTTAAATAGGGGCTGTTATTTGCCGACCATTTCACAAGGTTTAGATCCATTATAATCATGTAGCAACACAGAACATGCACAAGTTACGGACTTCGCTTTTTTATTTAAAAGGACGTGGTTATATTTTGTTTGTGGCCAGGAAAAGCTGTTCTGCATTGATAAATATGTATGCAGCTCCAAACGTTACAAACAGTTACAAACAGCTCACAGCTTATGATGGAAAAATGTGCAGCCAAAATTTCACTTAAGATGCCGTTTGAACTGCATTTTTTTTTTTTTTGTTTACAAATTAACCAACGCGTGCAATGCACAGTGTTGATCGTAAGAAAGGATTCTAGGTTAAAGGGAGGAGGAAATATGGAGAAGTGTCGGTGGATGTTTGCTTTAAATTTCCCAATATTAAAAATGTCGGGAAAAACAGACGCAGGGAGATTGTTCCACAAACGTATCGTGCGACTGAAGAACGAATTCTCTCTGTAATGCGTGGTTCTGTTGAGAACCGAGTGAACTACGAAGGGGTGGGCTTGGTTCGATGCCCGAGTAGAACGAGAGAATACACGACCTGGTGGAATCAGGCCATGTATTTCCCTCGAACACTTACCATTGTAATACCTATAAAAGAGGCTTACACACCCTACGGTCCTTAAGTGCTCAAGAGAACCAATAGAGGATGAAATATTTTCATCCCCTATTAAATATATTGCACGTTGTTGGATTTGATCCAGGAACTCCAAGGAAAATTTTGAAGCCCCTGTCCATATGTGCGAATTGAATTCCATCTTAGGCCGAATATAGGTAGTGTAGACAATGCGCAAGTCAGCGGGAGTGAAGTATGTCTTACACCGTTTCAAAAAACCGATGCACTTGGCCGCTTCTTTCGACACATCGAATATGTGATCATTCCAACGGAGGTCACATTGAATTGATATACCCAGAACGTCAAGAGCAGCTGACTGCGCAATATCCACAGAGTCCATATTGAGGGGAGTAACCACACAAGTGAAAAAGTCCATTTTATCGCGAATTTACAATTTAATTTCAAACGTAAATTAAAAAATAATTTCGTTAGTGTCAAATATGAAATATTGCCAACTATTTTTTTAAAAGAAAACTTGGCAGCATTCGATTGAACTATATTGAACTAGCTTTTGATCTGGTTCTAATTGTTTGTTGATGTTTTGTATAGAAAATAGAGCTATGGCTCTAGATTACACGCCACGGGAACACAGCTAATATAACAAAGAAATTTGCAATTTAAAAGCATTTGCTCGTATGCGCTAACATGATCGCGTAATCGAAGTTTATAGACATATCTAAGTATTCTGGTAAATATTAATTTTATTTGTTTTTGATTGGACAAATTTGTTCCCGAGTAAACCTCTAAACAGTATGTTATAATAGACATGAGTAGAGCTTGAGCAACTCTTTTTCGAATTGTAATAGGTAAATAAGAAGTTAAACTATATAACGTCCTGAGCCTAAAAGAGACTCTGGACGAAACATTGGCAATATGCTTTCGAAAACTAAGATCATTGTCAATAATAACCCCAGACATCTCATGTTGGTAACAAATTGAATTTGTTCGTTCCCAAGAAATATAGAGTGTGGTGAAATATTTGCAGGGAAATTAAATGCAATTGCCCTAGTTTTGGTTGCATTGACAGATAATTTATTAAAACTTAACCAAGAAGATGCATTAGATAAACAATGGGTTGCCATTGACATTGAGAGGTCACAGGTAGAAACTCCCATGCTCTAACAAAAGTGCTAGGCTTGTTACAATGACTACCAAGACTCAGTAAATCGGGATAGACACAGGCCTGTCCCACTCGTCACTTCCGGATTTCTCACAGACCATGATTAGACACAAGCCTGGCACAATCGTGTGTCACAGTCTCCACACAAGACTCAGTATTTTAAGCTAGACACAAGCCAATCACACTCGTTACATTTTAAGTTTTTTGCTTCTCCTGTAACATATCAAAAGCTAAAATTCCAATTTAAATTTATGAAATACGGACATTCAAAATTTTTAAACGCAAATGTCTCAAAATTTACTTTTTCAGATAACGTCCTTAATGCACCCAACGCTTGAATTGTTTATTATTTAATCTCAAAAATGTTTTTTGGTTTACTAACTTAATAAACATGCGCAAAGACACTGAAGTGATGATTGGTGTGCAAAAGCGGATTAATGGATACGGAGCACCGTAAGACTTAATATTTAGGTCGAGATATTTGTCATTTCTAAAGCTAATTAAATTATATTTACAAAGTATTTTAACTTGCATTATAAATATAAACGGACCATTTGCTAATTGGCTGAAAACCTGTTTGATAACAGTATGTGTCAGTTTTCTGTCAAAACTCACCTACCAAGCGAAAGTGAACCATTTTCTATTAATTATGAGTAATACATTTTAAACACTAATTTTAATTGGTATTTTGAGATAGCACTTGCACCAGGTGTGAAATACGAGTCTTATCGAATTCAATCATTTCCATTTTTTTTAATCAACATTCTTTTGTTATGATAACGTTCACCGTCATTCGAATGAAATGTTTAATTATGCCACAGATTCGTCCATAAACCTTTAACTATTTTATGAAAAATTAGATAAATAGTATATACAATTTGTATATTAGTGTGTTCATAAGTTTATCAGAGTTCATAAACCATTTCCAAAAAGAGTTTTATGAAAAGTTGATACGATGCGTGCAGTATATTATAAATGGACCTAAATTTGGCACAAAGTATTTGATACATTTTTGACCTATGTGTTTTGCAAAATAATATAAACAGTTTTTGACATAAATGTATTTAGGCAATTTACCAATGATTAAGCACCATGACTGTGAAATAAAAAAATCATTCTTGTTGCCATACACAATCAATTACTTACCACAATTTTCTAGTTGGTTATATTTTATAAATAAAAATAATTCAAAATTTAAAAAAGAGATTTTAGTTTCGCATCAATAACTGAAATAATGGTCAATATATAATATGGAAATAAAAAAACAATCTACTAAAATGATAAAAAATTAAAATTAGTACCATGATGTGAACGCTACAATTAAAAATGACCTTTGAACACAAATGAGCTCGGACCATTTTAATGAGTCACTTTAGACAATATCAAGTTATTTTTACAATTTATATAATTATTAAAACGCTAAATCGGGTTCGGTAGTTGTTGATTTAAATAATTATTTTATAGTTTTTTGAATTTTATGATACATATAATATGTACGTGAGAAGTAAAGACTAACAAAAGCAAACACTTTTTTTTATTAAATGAAATTCACTGTAATTTTTAAATTGAAAAATTATTAAATATTGCTTCGTCACATTGTTTAAAACCGATTCTTTTTTAAAACTGTATAAAATCGTAACCGAAACCGTTATACGAAAATCAGAAATAAAACGATATCCAAAACCGATATAAACGTTTTCGGTTTTATACCGATTTTAAACGTTTTTAAAAACGTTGAACGAACAAATACTGTATTAAAAATAAATAAAAATTTCTTAAATATAATATTTAATTCATGTTAAAAAATATATTTATTTGTTTTTAATACATTTATGCTTTTGAAAAACATTTTTGTATGGAAAATAACTACATAATTTTACTGCATTACCTTAAAATTTGAATTCATTTCTATTCAAAGAACTACATTTTGTCTTAATTTATACGTCCTTAAATATGTAGATAAATTACTACATCTGCTTTAAATTCTACTACATACTGTATATATTTTAAATCAAACAAAAGATTAAATATAACTACATAGTCATTGAATTTTAGTACATTCTGCATTTATTTAAAATTCTAAAATATTAGTCTCTCAAAAAAGATTGTTGTTATTTATTTAACTTCAAGCTAAATTTTAAAATATTAATAATATTGTATTTATTTTTACTACATACTGTATTTATATTATATTCAAAGTAAAACTTGAGAATGTTCTTCGTTACCTATACCAACGCAGTTGAAAGTAAATTAATTATGATTGAAAGTAAATTATTTAAACATTTGTTAATATAAATATGAAAATACTTGTAGTCTCCTTACTACAAGGTACAAATTGACGTATTGAATATAGAAAAATTTCACCGCTTCGATCATCTTCCTGCATACGAAGATAGTCTGAAATTACAAAATATTTAAATCTCTTGGCGAAGTAGGGAATTATCTTTTTTATCTACAAAATAGTAGCACTAATTATTTTGCTGCATCGCCTTTCAATAGATTGTGTAATTTAGGTAACAATTGACCACAGTATAAAATCTATATTAGCCGAAACTCGATTATTTATGCTTTTGTATACATAAATTTTAGTAATTTTTAACGTATCTTTAGGTCATCAAAATCCGAGAATGGTCATATTGTTTACTACGAAATTGATCCTGCGATCAGCTTTTCGGGACTAATTTTACTCAAATCCCGGGGTCCCTGGGATCTCGGGATTGACATCCCTACACGTAACCTTGGCGTTTTACTTTTTATGATTTTGTTTTGCCTATTTTACACACCATGTGTCGAATTATTTTTACCACCTCGCTATACTCAAAAAAAAACATGTGATTTCTGTCGATTTTGATTTTTTTCCGATTCCTAAATTGTTCGTTTTTCTGGAATAGGGGATACATGTAAACAAAGGGACGAACATGTTTTTGACCAGGAAAATTCCGGATCATTGGAAAAATTACTATTCCAGGAAATGAAGTTTTGAGAAAAAAATATGTCGCACTTTTCACTACTATTATAAATTTTGTTTTGGAGAAAAAATCGAGCGGTTTTACGAACGAAAAAAAATTTCCCGAACACTTTTTCATCACTCCCATTACATAAAATATTATTTTTTGCGTTTTTTCGAACCAAAATTGTCTGCTGCGGTTTTCATCCGCACGATGAACTGTTAAATTATACTAATTAAGATTTGATTGATTTAAAACAAATACAACATACCAAATTTGAAATACAAAATTTACAAAAAAAATTGTTTTCGACACTGTCCGCACCTGGCATTTTTAAAAGGCAGGCCCTATATTAACTTATTCAAAATCAATTCAAACTTAAAATAAAGTGCATTGTTATATGTATTAATATATATATATTTAGCATAAAGAAAAGCCTTACCTGAAGACTTCCATGTATTTGATTCAAAAATATCACAGTAACACAAATTAATTTGAAAGTTTTCGCCATCGACGCGCTAATTGTGGCGCTGGACATTTGGTGATGTTGGTCGACTTTGCCAACATATGCCCGGTGACTCAATCCCGAAGACATTTTCGCGATAAAGTATTCCATGCGCAATATTGAGAAAGTTGCTGATAATATACAGCCGTACTTCAATGACGCCGTTTGGTGTTGTTTTGTTTTGAAGATAGAAAATTGCACAACAAATTAAAAGCTCACTGAATTTACGAAGTTTTATAAAATTATTCCGATTGCAGTGAACAAAGGCAAAGCCCCACAAATAGCTTTTTTTTCATTTAAATTGTTTGGATTTTTTAAACCAGAAAATAAATTCATTAAAAAGAAATTGTTAATCTTTAGAAATCATTATTTTTACACAGTGGGTGCTTTAATAAGTCTGTCATCGGCAACAATTAAAATTCAGTACCTATGAATTCTTGAAAAATCAATAAATTCCGTTTTAACATCGGACTAAATTTTCTTGTCCATACAAATTTCCATAGATTTTTCTTTATTATATGTTACACTTCAAGTCAATTTAATGAATAATAATTTTCTGATTATTTTAGTCTTTTAGAACTAAAATTTACAATTTACATAAAAAAAATGATTCACTACGACGCGAAATATAGCACTTTATCGCAAACAATTCGTTAAATGCATGTACATCGGAGTACCAAGTCAATAAGACTTGACGGCGGCGCGTTAAGCCGATATTTTTTAGAAAAGCCGCCGCAATTATCATCACAGTGTTTCGTAAGTGCGTAAATTCGTAATATTTAGAGTACCTTTTTATTTTGAAAGTACGAAATACTTAGCAGTTCGTAACAAGTACTTTTTTTGTTTTTAATTTAGTAGTACGTTTTTTTTTAGAAGTACGAAAAATATTTTAAGTGACCGTATGTCCTTTTTTTTTCGTCTGTTGTGACCCGACGAAAAATTTTGTACATTTTGGATCGAAAATTGGTACGTAAAATTGGTTATTTTTGGTACGTTTACAAATAATTTAGTTTTACAAAGTACATTTTTATTTTTCATCGGCTTAATAGTCGGTTTCTACAGTATATATATATATATATATATATATATATATATATATATATATAAATAATTTTGGTACGTTTACAAATAATTTATTTTTACAAATAATTTATATATATATATATATATATATATATATATATATATATATATATATATATATATATATATATATATAATTTTGGTACGTTTACAAATAATTTATTTTTACAAAGTACATTTTTATTTTTCATCGGCTTAATATTCGGTTTCTTAATAGTCGGTTTCGAGGCAGTGTGCAAGAAAGAGATGGAAGATCAGCGCATTAAAACACATGAGTGCGAATAGGATGCCAATAGCATGCGTCATTCACGAAACGAGTAGAAGGTTCTCGAAACAAGTCGAAGCTTGTCGAAACGTGTCGAACTGATGCATGCAGTTCGCATCTGAGGCACTGTACTTCAGTAGTGATTGTAAAGTGGTCGAGGACATCTCGTGTGATAATTGTCAAGTTAAATTGTGGACATGCAGCAGTTATTAGAATTTGTTATTAGTAAAGTTGTTTATTAAAGTGAATTAATAAAGTTAATTGTTATAATTTAAACCAAACAAAAGAGTGTTTTTATTTTGTACACAATCCAACGATACGAACTCGTACAACAGTTTTCCGTACGAAAGTAGAGCTACGAAAGTAGAGCTACAAAAGCGTCTAATGAAAGAATTAGAGAACCAAGGCATTGACCTCGCAGAGCACGAGTTTGAAGTAGAAGCTGCAACAGCGTCATCGAAAAATGTGGACACGGAGCAAAAAGTACAGTCCCAAAGTTTTGATATGGGCCAGTTGCTCGGAGCAATACAACAACAGCTTCAAGAAAATTCCAGTAAAATGGAACAGAAACTTCTAGAAAATTCGAAACAGCAACTAGAAAGTTCTAATCAACTGAAAACTGAAATTAAGCAGCAGATGCAGGAGCATTGTAGGCAGCTTTTGGAATTTTCTATTAATCTCCATAGCAAAGTGACGGAGCTAGAAACGCATGTAAATGACATGGAAGTGAACATTGATGAAAAAATTCAAAGATTAGAAAACGGTATAGACAAAGAAATCCAGGAAATAAAAAAAGATTTGTACGTGTTGCAGATAAATGGACCTACACAGCATGTTTTTAGTGGTACGAGGCTAAAATCGCCGATTTACGATGGAACCACAGCGTTCAACATTTTCAAGCTGCAATTTGAGACCACGGCTGTAAGTAATCGATAGAACAATGAAGACAGCGTAGCCGCACTTATCGTGACGTTAAAAGGAGGCGCAGCCGAAGTATTGCAGACTGTTCCAGAAAGCGATAGAAATATTTACACAGCGGTTATGGCTGCACTGCAACGGAAATATAGAAATATCTCACAAAAGAATGGATTCACCCCTCCCTCCCCACCATATGGACTGTGTGGATATTGCGCAGTCAGCTGCTCTTGACGTTCTGGGTATATCAATTCAATGTGACCTCCGTTGGATTGATCACATATTTGATGTGTCGAAAGAAGCGGCCAAGTGCCTCGGTTTTTTTGAAACGGTGTAAGACATACTTCACTCCCGCTGACTTGCGCATTGTCTACACCACCTCTATTCGGCCTAAGATGGAATACAATTCGCACATATGGGCAGGGGCTTCAAAATCTTCCTTGGAGTTCCTGGATCGAATCCAACAACGTGCAATATACTTAATAAGGGATGAAAATATTTCATCCTCTATTGGTTCTCTTGAGCACCGAAGGACCGTAGGGTGTGTAAGCCTGTTTTACAGGTATTACAATGGTAAGTGTTCGCGGGAAATACATGGCCTGAATTTACCAGGTCGTGTGTTCTCTCGTTCTACTAGGGCATCGAACCAAGCCCACCCCTTCGTAGTCCACACGGTTCCCAACAGAACCACGCATTACAGAGATAATTCGTTCTTCAGTCGCACGATACGTTTGTGGAACAATCTCCCTGCTTCTGTTTTTCCCGACATTTTTAATATTGGGAAATTTAAAGCAAACATCCACCGACACCACTCCATCTTTCCTCCTCCCTTTAACCTATAATCCTTTCTTACGATCAACACTGTGCATTGCACGAATAGGGGGCATCCCCTGAGCGTTGGTTAATTTGTAAAAAAAAAAAGAGTGACGTACAAAACGAACATGTTTGTATTCGTTTTATGTTTTTTACACCACGTTTATTATTATAGGAGGAAACCATTAAAACAACAGTATTTATTCTATTTAAAATAATAATATTGAAATATTTAAATTTATTTCAAATACTATTGAATTAATTAAAAAACTTTAGATTTAAAAAGAAACAACTATTAATACATGAACCATAAGACCAACAAAGTACTTAATGGTACATTTTCTTCTGAGTGTACGCCTTGTAGCAAATATTTAAACAAAGACCATTTAAATAATTTGTAAATAACTTGATATTTAGGGCTGTGATATTTCTGGTAATCATCTTTGTTTTCTTAGTGTATGTTATTAAAGGACACCACTCTAGAGATCAACTGTATGTACGCTGGCTACACATCGGCTGCAGACCACACACTACATGATGACATGGCGCAAGGCTAAATAGCAAGTAAATCCTGCGGGATGACTTCTGTCGGCGACACCGCGGTTTTGTTCGTCGGCGTATTAGCGGATGCGCGTGAATCTTCATGAACTTCCAAGGAATGTTTTCGATCTTTCGGATGTGTAAATTTTTAATGATACGTATTATTAATTTTATGCATGGTTTTCATGCTATCTTTTGCTATCACTCGTCATCACTATTTCGCTAAACAGAGATGAAATACAAATTATTTCAAACCAGAAATATTAATGCAGGAAAGAAACGAGTACATACAACACCTTTTTGATATTGAGGGATAACGAGTGATAGCGAGTGATAACAAAAGTTCAAATGATCCAACTTTTCCTATAAAGCGATATCACTTTTTTAGCTTGCTATAACAAACCCATGTTTTTTGTTTACATTTTTCTATTTCTGACATAAGAATTTAGATAAATTCATTGTCAAACAATTGTAGAAATTAAAAACAAATCTTTTGTGTGAAAGCGGAAATTTTTTCGAAGTATCCAGGATATGCGCTTTTGACCCACTGGAACCCAGCACCACTAAACTTAGTCCTTATTACATACTTTAAGTATAGCAGTTTGAGCACACGTCTCTTTCATCATTGTCTCAGCGGTTTCATTCAGTGTAATTTCAAGCTGTATGTCTCCCTAATTCGATCTCATGTTGTGAATTAGCTTCTGTCTGCAGGCATGATGCACATCTGGACATACGAAATCCATTAATCCATTTTTTGATATCTCCCTTCAAGACTGTTACCCTATTTTCTACCATGTGGGACTGCCTCCTGGGTCAATCTCTTCATCATAGTAATGGGTCTAAAATTTAAAGATTTAAAACAACTTGGCATTGGACATTTCCAACGCAACAGCAGCGGCTGCTTAATTTTTTGAATGAATGTTGAATGTCAGTTTAGTATAAAAAAAATAATATATTGTATTCACTCATTTATAGCAAATAATACCGAGTGATATCAATTTGGGGATAACGAAAGATAGCATGAAAACCATGCATTATACTATAGTCGAATTACATTTTCCTTTTAAATTATTAAAAAAAAGTGGATTTTAGTTAATTTATTGTATAATTTATTTTATTTAAATGTTGTAATTGAAATTCACTTTTAAAAATCACACACATTAATTGACACTTCTCATTGCAAAAGGATAATGTTCGCTTCAGTTCCCAATAATTGATTGCCTGCATTTATTTTTGAGTCCGTCGCCATAATAGAAGTTCAATGTATTATTTATTATCTGTAATAACTACCCGTAAAAAATGGTAAAATCATATATGATTTGATGTTAGATCAGATCCGTAATTTGTCTCTACCCAATTATATATAACTATATATATTTAGATATGAAACCATATATGAACATATATATAAAAGTACGTGTGTAATTTTTTTAAAAAATATATAAATTATAAATATATGTAAATTATTGCTTCCATAGCAATAATGGAACACATTAGGGGGAAAAAAAGTACAGCGTCGCGGGATAAAAACTGCGGGTTTTTATACCAGCGGAAAACTTTTGAGGTATTTTGACAGTTCACTACTATAAAAAACGAAAATGGCGTACTTTTTCCTTACTCTCGATTTATCAACAATGGTGTAAAAAAATGTCAACTCAATGGTAAACGTGAAAATAAAATTCCCTGGTAATGGAATTATCAACATGTGATGGCAACTTATTTCTTTTCAGAGTTTATTTTGATGACAGCATCGCCGGACGGACTTGGTTCTTCCGCGAAGATGTCTCAAGTCGTTGTACAATTTTACCTGCAAAGGATTTATAAACCAATATTCCGTTTTACCAACTGTTTTAATTCTAGAATAAATATAAATTCATTTGATTCATTTTATTTTAATTCAATTCAATTCCGCGAATTCTAATGGAGTAACTTTTCCAAATATTCTTCAACTATCTTCGTATTTGTATTTGTAAGATGTTTAATTGATGGTTGCTATACATAATCGTAAATTTGAAAGATGGTTGCTACCAATATTTATCGTATTTGTCGGATGTTTGAGAGATGGTTGTCTCAAATACGATCTAAATAATTTGTAAATAACTTGATATTTAGGGCTTTGATATTTCTGGTAATCATCTTGTTTTGCTCTTTAACGCTCTTTTGCTTGTTTTGCTCTATAACCCACAAAGGAAGAAAGGTTTATCCCGTAAGCTACAAACACACTGGGAAGGACCATACAAGATAATTAAAAGAATTAACGATGTCGTGTATCGGATTCAGAATACTGCAGGCGTTAGAAGAAAAATGAAAGTGGTACATTTAGAAAGGTTCGGGACGAACAGATTTAGGTGGAGGGCAGTGTTACGAAAAGAGGTAATTTGCTCCACTGTGCAAGAAATCAACAATAATAAATGAGACGCAAGACAATTCAGCGCACTAAGCAATGTGTTAGAAAGAGACGGAAGATCATTCAGCGCACTGAGGCAGTGTGCGAGAAAGAGATGGAAGATTAGCGCATTAAAACACATGAGTGCGAATGAGATGCCAATAGCATGCGTCATTCACGAAACGAGTAGAAGGTTCTCGAAAAAAGTCGAAGCCTAAGATGGAATACAATTCGCTCATATGGGCAGGGGCTTCAAAATCTTCCTTGGAGTTCCTGGATCGAATCCAACAACGTGCAATATACTTAATAGGGGATGAAAATATTTCATCCTCTATTGGTTCTCTTGAGCACCGAAGGACCGTAGGGTGTGTAAGCCTGTTTTACAGGTATTACAATGGTAAGTGTTCGCGGGAAATACATGGCCTGATTCCACCAGGTCGTGTGTTCTCTCGTTCTACTAGGGCATCGAACCAAGCCGACCCCTTCGTAGTCCACACGGTTCCCAACAGAACCACGCATTACAGAGATAATTCGTTCTTCAGTCGCACGATACGTTTGTGGAACAATCTCCCTGCTTCTGTTTTCCCCGACATTTTTAATATTGGGAAATTTAAAGCAAACATCCACCGACACTACTCCATTTTTCCTCCTCCCTTTAACCTATAATCCTTTCTTACGATCAACACTGTGCATTGTACGAATAGGGGGCATCCCCTGAGCGTTGGTTAATTTGTAAAAAAAAAAATAATGACATACAAAACGAACATGTTTGTATTCGTTTTATGTTTTTTACACCCCCGTTTTTTTTTTTACAAATTAACCAACGCTCAGGGGATGCTCCCTATTCATGCAATGCACAGTGTTGATCGTAAGAAGGGATGATAGGTTAAATAGAGTGTGGAAAGATGGAGTAGTGTCGGTGAATGTTTGTTTTGAACTTGCCAATATCAAAAATGTCGGGGAAAAACAGACGCAGGGAGATTGTTCCACAAACGTATCGTGCGACTGAAGAACGAATTATCTCTGTAATGCGTGGTTCTGTTGGGAACCGTGTGGACTACGAAGGGGTGGGCTTGGTTCGATGCCCTAGTAGAACGAGAGAACACACGACCTGGTGGAATCAGGCCATGTATTTCCCTCGAACACTTTCCATTGTAATACCTATAGAACAGGCTTACACACCCTACGGTCCTTCGGTGCTCAAGAGAACCAATAGAGGATGAAATATTTTCATCCCCTATTAAGTATATTGCACGTTGTTGGATTCGATCCAGGAACTCCAAGGAAGATTTTGAAGCCCCTGCCCATATGAGCGACTGAAGAACGAATTCTCTCGGTAATGCGTGGTTCTATTGAGAGCCGAGTGAACTACGAAGGAGTGGGCTTGGTTCGATGCCCTAGTAGAACGAGAGAACACACGACCTGGTGGAATCAGGCCATGTATTTCCCTCGAACACTTTCCATTGTAATACCTATAGAACAGGCTTACACACCCTACGGTCCTTCGGTGCTCAAGAGAACCAATAGAGGATAAAATATTTTCATCCCCTATTAAATATATTGCACGCTGTTGGATTCGATCGAGGAACTCCAAAGAAGATTTTGAAGCCCCTGCCCATATGTGCGAATTGTATTCCATCTTACGCCGAATATAGGTGGTGTAGACAGTGCGCAAGTCAGCAGGAGTGAAGTATGTCTTACACCGTTTTAAAAAACCGAGGCACTTGGCCGCCTCTTTCGACACGTCAAATATGTGATAATTCCAACGGAGACCGCATACCTAATAAAATAATATTTTGTACCATTAAAGCCGCAGCATTTATGTCTCTGTCAGCGAAACACAATTTCCAATTAAAGTTGCGAAAAAAATCATTTAACGCAACCCAATTTGCTTTTTCGTAAAGCCATACATTCATCTTCGGGGCTTTAATCGAAGAGGCGCCTAAACTAGAATACGAAAACTCAGCGGTAACAGTACAGTGGTCGGAATTACCAAGAGGTACAAGGACTTTTACATCATATTTTTCATGATGTGAAGTCAGAAAAAGGTCTAGGACTTTTGGGCTTTGCCCGCCGACGCGTGGAATATACGTCGGCTCCTTCACCATTTGAGTGAGTTGGTTGCACTCGGCAAAAAGCTCAACATAACAACCCTCCTGTGTTGATAGACCCGAGTGGCTCAACCAAGTGGCGTTCGGCAACAACAATTTCACTGCCTGGAAATTGCTCCAATATATTTGAGATCGAATCAGATAAGGCATCCAGCTTATTACAGGTGGAAGCCGTATCTAAATTCGGACTACTATAAAGAAAGCACAAGTGCATGATGTGTGTTTGAATTTAACCCAAATAGTATTAAATTCGCTATCCGACACACTATGTTGTTGCTGCAGTTGATACGCAACGTCACTTCGGATAAAAAGAGCAAGGCCCCTATGGGCAGAGAATAATGGCAATAGGTGATAACCAGGTATATGAAAATCCAGTGGATCTGCACCCTCATTAACCTGGGTCTCACCTAGTGCCATTATTTGTGGCCTATGGATGGACACATACGCATATACCGAGAAAAAGTTCGCCCTTAGCCCACGAATGTTGCAAAAATCTATGCACTCACTGCAGCCTCAACCGTGCGCGCTAGTAGCGTGGAGTTGGATGGGGGTGGGAGGGGATACGTCAACAAACCTGTGCATTTGCAGCAAAGAGCATAGAAAAGCCCTTTGCGTCGGCAATTGCAAAAACAGCGAGTGCGGCAACTCAGCAGGCAGCGCGAAACCGGTTCTATTATGTGGTTGTTGTTGTTGAATTATTATTGTTTTATTTATTTGATGTTTCTTTTTAGTTTTTTATGTAAATTATTATTAGTTTGTGTTTTAATTTAATTTTGTTTTATTTCGTTATTTTTCTTATGTTGGGCGGGCACATTAAAAACAGTTTTGAAACACATTTATACTAAACGACGGACGGAACACGTTAAAAAAGACAAGAGACGACACGACACGTCTGTCCCCCATAAGTGCGTTGACGCTACCAAAGACCATTTAAATAATTTGTAAATAACTTGATATTTAGGGCTGTGATATTTCTGGTAATCATCTTTGTTTTCTTAGTGTATGTTATTAAAGAACACCACGCTAGAGATCAACTGTATGTACGCTGGCTACACATCGGCTGCAGACCACACACTAAATGATGACATGGCGCAAGGCTAAATAGCAAGTAAATCCTGCGGGATGACTTCTGTCGGCGATGTTGTGTTCAATCTTCATGAACTTCCAAGAAATGTTTTCGATCTTTCGGATGTGTAAATTTTTAATGATACGTATTATTAATTTTATGCATGGTTTTCATGCTATCTTTTGCTATCACTCGTCATCACTATTTCGCTAAACAGAGATGAAATACAAATTATTTCAAACCAGAAATATTAATGCAAGAAAGAAACGAGTACATACAACACCTTTTTGATATTGAGGGATAACGAGTGATAGCGAGTGATAACAAAAGTTCAAATGTTTCAACTTTTCCTATAAAGCGATATCACTTTTTTAGCTTGCTATAACAAACACATGTTTCTTGTTTACATTTTTCTATTTCTGACATAAGAATTTAGATAAATTCATTGTCAAACAATTGTAGAAAATAAAAACAAAACTTTTGTGTGAAAGCGGAAATTTTTTCGAAGTATCCAGGATATGCGCTTTTGACCCACTGGAACCCAGCACCACTAAACTTAGTCCTTATTACATACTTTAAGTATGGCAGTTTGAGCACACGTCTCTTTCATCATTGCCTCAGCGGTTTCATTCAGCGTAATTTCAAGCTGTATGTCTCACTAATTCGATCTCATGTTGTGAATAAGCTTCTGTCTGCAGGTATGATGCACATCTGGACATACGAAATCCATTATTCCATTTTGTGATATCTCCCTTCAAGACTGTTACCATATTTTCTACCATGTGGGACTGCCTCATGGGTCAATCTCTTGATCATAGTAATGGTCTAAAATTTAAGGATTTAAAACAACTTGTCATTGGACATTTCCAACGCATTAGCAGCGGCTGCTTAATTTTTTGTATGAATGTCAGTTTGGTATAAAAAAAATAATATATTGTATTCACTCATTTATAGCAAATAATACCGAGTGATATCAATTTGGGGATAACGAAAGATAGCATGAAAACCATGCATTATACTATAGTCGAATTACATTTTCCTTTTAAATTATTAAAAAAAAGTGGATTTTAGTTAATTTATTGTATAATTTATTTTATTTAAATGTTGTAATTGAAATTCACTTTTAAAAATCACACACATTAATTGACACTTCTCATTGCAAAAGGTTAATGTTCGCTTCAGTTCCCAATAATTGATTGCCTGCATTTATTTTTGAGTCCGTCGCCATAATAGAAGTTCAATGTATTATTTATTATCTGTAATAACTACCCGTAAAAAATGGTAAAATCATATATGATTTGATGTGAGATCAGATCCGTAATTTGTCTCTACCCAATTATATATAACTATATATATTTAGATATGAAACCATATATGAACATATATATAAAAGTACGTGTGTAATTTTTTTAAAAAATATATAAATTATAAATATATGTAAATTATTGCTTCCATAGCAATAATGGAACAAATTAGGGGGGAAAAAAGTACAGCGTCGCGGGATAAAAACTGTGTGTTTTTATACCAGCGGAAAACTTTTGAAGTATTTTGACAGTTCACTACTATAAAAAACGAAAATGGCGTACTTTTTCCTTACTCTCGATTTATCAACAATGGTGTAAAAAAATGTCAACTCAATGGTAAACGTGAAAATAAAATTCCCTGGTAATGGAATTATCAACATGTGATGGCAACTTATTTCTTTTCAGAGTTTATTTTGATGACAGCATCGCCGGACGGACTTGGTTCTTCCGCGAAGATGTCTCAAGTCGTTGTACAATTTTACCTGCAAAGGATTTATAAACCAAAATTCCGTTTTACCAACTGTTTTAATTCTAGAATAAATATAAATTCATTTGATTCATTTTATTTTAATTCAATAAAAACTACTCTGCGAATTCTAATGGAGTAACTTTTCCAAATATTCATCAACTATCTTCCTATTTGTAAGATGTTTAATTGATGGTTGCTATACATAATCGTAAATTTGAAAGATGGTTGCTAGCAATATTTATCATATTTGACGGATGTTTGAGAGATGGTTGTCTCAAATACGATCTAAATAATTTGTAAATAACTTGATATTTAGGGCTGTGATATTTCTGGTAATCATCATTGTTTTCTTAGTGCAGGCAAACAAGCTTTGAAATCACATTTTATATGAAGTTTTGAGGTGGGCAAAGGTGGAAATGTCGACAAAAGCTGCTAGTTCCCTGCTATAGCATGATAACAAAATTGGTAGAGAAATGGTAGTCATAGGTAGGCACAAGCAGGGTAAGGTAGGCAATATGCTGGAAGCAAAATAGTAGGGACCATAAACATAGTATTTAAATCATGAGTGCCCATCCATCCCACAGTACCAAAAGCTTTTTCTTCTATAATAACTCCAACGAATTTTGTTTGTTATATTTTCGCGAAAAACTCAATCGCTTCGATTCTCTATTGCTGGATTCGTATATGTTTTCTGAAGGAACTCCCCATTGTTTGCAAAAGGAAATCCTTATTGTTACAAAACAAACATTTTAATGGCAACTGTGTGGCTACCACTTAAGTTGCCACAAAGTGGTTACTTGGGTAAAGAGTGGCAAATTTTATTTTTATTTTAAAAGTCCATTCTTCCTATTAGGTTCTTTATTCTATACTTGCCACATATATAGAACATAATACATTTTTCAAAACTTCATAACAACAAAGTTAGCTCCTCCCATTATCGTATATGTTCCATTATCGGAATGTATGACTTATATATTACAGCATTGTGACATATTATTGCGTATGTTCCATACATGTTATTAGTCACCTTTTTAGGACTACATATTATTAGTTTGCAACACTGTTGTCAGTTGTTTTAAAAAAACTGGCATTATATAAGTGGCGTGTATATGTTTTAATATATTTCATATATGATTATATATGGTTTTATTTGATTTTATATGGGATCAAATAAATTATATATGATATCATATAACTTATATACAATTAGATATGATCATATATGTGCCCATATATCGCACTATATCCCATCATATCTGATTTTATATCTACCATATATGATCAGATACGATTATACATGAAATCATATCAAATTAGAATGATCATATATGGAACCATATATATTTATACATGATTTGATATAATTATATATAACCATTTTTTCACGGGTAAAACAAAAAGTTTTATATAATGATTTTACAAAAAATACATTGAGTCCTTACCAATGTCCCGTTTAATAATGTAGATTATTACAACACATGTAATAAGACTCCGCTTTTCCGTTTTAACAACAAACACGACCATTAAGAAGAAGAGATATGTATATTTTATTATTTAATAAGAACAAAAATTAGTATTCGAAATAAGTATAACGAGACTGCTCGGTTCGTTTCTCGTAGCGAACTGCCGATTCATCGTCAAACGCTGCCGGATATTCCGCTCTCATCGGCGTTGCCACATGTTTTACAGTCGGCCGTTTCTGATAAATTAAAGCGACCTCGTGTAAAGCATCATCATTGGCTGCATTCAGTGACCTCAACAGGACTGCTCACTAACTAATCGCTCACTTTTATTGAGTGTACCGCTAACTCATCTATCAATTTACAAAAGAATTTAATATTAATATTTTATTAAGATTACATACAACTCTTTAAATGATTGAAAAAATAGTTTTCCAATCTAAATTTCAATTTTTTTTATAATTATTTGAGTTAAAATGTCATCGAATTTCATCGAAAACAAAGGCAGTAAACATGTTGAGGGTAGCATTTGTCTTTAGCGAACGCAATGTCTTCTAATGCGGGCAAGTTACACCATGGCTTCAGTTTATCAGGCATAGTGCCATTGTTTGCGACAAGACCCAGGCAAATATTCTATAACATACCTATCTCGACCCAGAACCTTTGGGATTTGAAACGGACCTTTGTAGCGTGATTCAAGTTTCCCGTACTTGCAGGTTCATTCTCAGCTAATACTAGATGCCCGACGTCGTAAACAGTAGGTTTTCGATGTTTCTCGTCATAACGTATCTTAGCTTTTCCACGTTGAATACAAACTCTTGCAGCTGCTTGTTCTCGAATTTCTCGCAACTCGTCATCAGTTGTGATATCATTACTTTGGGGGGCTAAAATTATCTTATTTTGAATTATATCGCGTGGAGTATATCCAAAAAGTAATTCCTGTCGTCTGATTTTTCATCGAATTTATAGTCCACTGAATGTTATGCAAACCATCGTCCCAACGCTTATTCTCCTTCGTTAAAGGTAACAACATTCCTAAAATTACTCTGTTTTGACTGTCCATATTTACAAATGAAGCGTTTGTGCTACTCATTTCACGATACGTCTGAAGTTTGTTCAAAATTAAGTTACATTGTTTTTTTCTCGTTGCCCGTGGTTATATATAATTATATCAAATCATATATAATTACATATGATTCCATATATGATCATATCTAATTTGATATGATTTCATTTATAATCGTATGTGGTCATATATGGTAGATATGAATTCAGATATGATTGGATATAATGCGATATATTTGAATATATATATGATCATATTATTATATATAATATATGATATCATATATAAGATATATGACGCCATATACAATTAGATCAAACCATATATAATCATATATGACATATATGAAGTCATATATAATCAGATATTAAATCATATATAAATAGATATGATTCGTATATGATTGGATATTGTTCTTTGTACTGATTGTGATCTCATACAGTGGTGACCAGCCAATAGCTCCTTTCGCCATTTGCGCCCACAACAAATATTTCTTGTTGTACAAAACAAGTTATTTGTTTAAAACAATGGTTTGCAGAACGACGGACTTGCGTTTCTTTAGTCCAAATAATTCATGTGTTTGGTTATATCTTTTTTCGACCACATGTCTTTTCGTAAATCAAATCCAAATCTAATAATTTTGCAAACATATGCGAATCAAATAACATAGCGTAGGAGCTCGCGATGGTATTTTAGCGGAAATACAGCAAACCACATCTGTGGCAGTTGTAAGTAGTTTATACTGAGTACAGTATTGCTGATGGTATCGCTGCAAATTTGTTAGTCCTCAACCTTTGCAATTCTTACTACAATTTTTGTTGGAATGGTGGTAGGAAAAAGCTGATTTTGTTTGGAAGAACGGTGAACTTAAAAATACCATGGGAAAACTATTTCCAGCAGACACTAAAATAGTGTTATAAAGAGTAGTTCGTGTATCTTCATAAAAACACTTAGTTCAATAATAAAACCAGTTGGGAAGGTTAGATCACATGGGAAATTTTAAAGTAGGTGTAATTATGATAGTTAGGATTATCAAAATTATAGTCGGTCTAAGCCGACTATAAATACCCTACACATATGTGTGGTTACCATTCAAAGTGATATAAAGGTCACCAGGGTATACGAATCCTGAAAATAACTACAAACATTCAATCGCTGAAGAATTTCCATTCATTTGATACCCATATTTACAAATGGGTAGGTGTACCGAATTTCGATTTTTTTTTTTGTGAACCACAAGTCTTTTCGCCGGAAAACATTATTATCATGTATTTGAGCATGATATCAATATATATTTGACCAAAAAAGTTTACCTAAGCACGTATACATAAAAATTGATCTTTATATGTACATTTTATATGAGGTATTTGAACATAAGTGGTCGGATCATAGGTCACAATGGATCGATCTCGCCAATTTTTTCGCACATACAGCGTAGATATATTAGTAATCTAAGTTATAAGTTTCATTTTTCTAGCTCTTCAATTTTAAAAGTCTTAGGGATTTCAACAGACAGACAGACGGACAGACAGACAGACAGACAGACAGACAGACAGACAGACAGACAGACAGACAGACGGACAGACAGACGGACAGACAGACGGACAGACGGACATCGCTAAATCGACTCAGGAGGTCATGCTGATCAAGAATATATATACTTTTCCATACCGGAGATGCTTCCTTCTGGGTGTTACAAACGGCGTACCAAACTGAATATACCCTTTCACTTTTAGTGTAGGGTATAATTATAATTTTTTCTTAATTTTCTGGCACTGAAATATTTTGTTTATGAAAAAAAAAATATTTTTTGTTTACATTTTTATTTTCAAAATGATGAATATATGCAAATTAATTTGGTACAGTATTCCGGAGTCGCAGAATTCTACAAAAGAATATCAACATCGCGAGATGAGTACTGTGCTGTGATGAAATCTATAAGTGCATTTCAATTAAGGTAAGTGCATTACATTCACAAATTCATCATTGTACGCGGGCACACATGTACATGCTGCAAAAAAATGGCTCACCCAAACATAATTTTGCAGGCATTAACATGTATGTTTCGAATTTTATGTAAACATAACATATTATTTACAACAGGGTTGTCTTGAGACTTGAACAGTGTCTGATTTACATTATGATATCACGGAAACATTTTGATGATGACCCGTAATAGAAACATAATAATTACTACATCCAAACAAAATAAATATTTGAACCGAAACATAAATATGTTTAAAAGTTAACATGATTTGGAACGGCCTGAACATATTTATAATGTTTCCAGAAAAACATATCAGTTGTTTCAGTTCAAAAAGTAGTATGTTTTCATAAAAACATATCTAAATATTTTTGGAAAGGAATCCTGAAAATAATATAAAAATAAAATATTTTTTTTTATTAATTTTTATTAAAAATCATATAACATGTACAGTGGGAATTGATAATATTTGAATTCATATACACATTTTTAAATGCATAAATAAGTAATTGAATTAAAATTGCAAGCACAAGTCTCAGCACATAGCGATGGGAAGGAATTCGCGGAGCCTGTTGTAAAAAACCATGCCGAATTCTGTTTGAAAATAGAAGCACTGATTTTTCAGTTGTGGTTTTTTTTTTGATGAAATATCCGTATCGGCTTTTCACAATATTTTTGAAAAACATTCAGGAACAATTAAATTATATACTGCAGTATTAAATGATGTTATTTGTTACTATTTGTCCTTTTTGTTCCACAATTCCACGAATACGTTTTCTTAACAAACATCAAAAGACACGTATGCAGAAAATGGCGGCCACCGAGTGTAAACTTCGTATACAAGAAGAATATTGCAAGAATAGTTTTATTATAATAATTGATAATAATTGATCACATTTATATATTATAACTTATACATATTGTTACGAAAAGAGGTAATTTGCCCCACTGTGCAAGCATACAACAATAATAAATGAGACGCAAGACAATTCGGCGCACTAAGCTATGTGTTAGAAAGAGACGGAAGATCATTCAGCGTACTGAGCAATGTGCGAGAAAGAGATGGAAAATCAGCAGGTTAAAACACATGAATGCGAATGAGATGCCAATAGCATGCATCATTCACGAAACGAGTAGAAGGTTCTCGAAACAAGTCGAAGCTTGTCGAAACGTGTCGAACTGATGCATGCACTATATAAGGGAGCCGCGTCTGAGGTACAGCACTTCAGTTGTGATTTGATAGTGAACTAGTGCGTCTCGTGAGTGAACATTGTTAAGCTTAATTGTATAGATTCAGCAGTTGATATAAGTGATTATTCTTTAAGTTGTTATTTAAATAAATAAAGTTAATTAATACTAGTGGAAATAATACTAGTTGAAACCAAATATTAGTGTGTTTTTATTTTGTACACAATCCAGCGATACGAACTCGTAGAACAGTTTTCCGTAGACTGAATTTTCGTAACATTGGTGTCAGAAGTGGGATTGTGATACAAAATGGTTAAATTCGAACAACTTAAAGTCGACCAGCTAAAGAAGGAGCTGGCGATTCATAATCTTCTAACTGTAGGTACGAAAGTAGAGTTACAAAATCGTCTAATGGAAGAATTAGAGAACCAAGGCATTGACCTCGCAGAGCACGAGTTTGAAGTGGAAGCTGCAACAGCGTCATCGAAAAGTGTGGACACGGAGCAAAAAGTACAGTCCCAAAATTTTGATATGAGCCAGTTGCTCGAAGCAATACAGCAACAGCTTCTAGAAAATTCAAAACAGCTCCAAGAAAATTCGACCAGAATGGAACAGAAACTTCAAGAAAATTCAAATCAAGTAAAAGCAGAACTTCTAGAAAATTCAAAACAGCTCTAAGAAAATTCGACCCGAATGGAACAGAAACTTCTAGAGAATTCAAACCAACATCAAGTAAAAATTGAGCAACAGATGCAGGAACATTCTAAGCAGCTTCTGGAAGTTTCTAATACTCTACATAGCAAAGTAAATGAACTTGAAGCGCATATAAATGATGTTGATGATAAAATTCAAAGATTAGAAAATGGTATAGACAAAGAAATCCAGGAAATAAAAAAAGATTTGCACGTGTTGCAGATAAATGGACCTACACAGCATGTTGTTAGTGGTACGAGGCTAAAATCGCCGATTTACGATGGAACCACAGCGTTCAACATTTTCAAGCTGCAATTTGAGACCACGGCTGTAAGTAATCGATGGAATAATGAGGACAGCGTAGCCGCACTTATCGTGGCGCTTAAAGGAGGAGCAGCCGAAGTTTTGCTGACAGTTCCAAAAAGTGACATAAACAGTTATTCAGCGGTCATAGGTGCATTGCAATGAAAATACGGCTGTGACCTAATGGCACCTATTTACAGAATATAGCTGAAGTTCCGAAGGCAAAATAATTGCGAATCGTTGCAGGAATATGCTGCGGATGTTGAGAGACTTGCACATTTGGCGTATTTCGATTCAGCCTGCGATTTCTTGGAAATGTGCAAGATAAATGCATTCGTTTATGGCATACAGGATCCTGAGACAAAACGGGCAACAATGACTAACCCAAAGGTGACATTTATGGAAACGGTCACCACAGCGCTTACGCAGGAGATAGCGTCTACATTGTGCCGACCAGCGACGGAGACACGTGTACAAGATGAGGAGAGAAAAAAATTATGTCAAGGAGTAAGTAGAGCGTCCAACGCCAGCGTTAAATGCCAACGGAAACAAACAATTGAAAGGTAAATGCTACAATTGCGGAAAATATGGGCATATGGCACGCGACTGTCGTGAAAAACTAAAATGTGTAATTGTGCAACCATCAAAGAGATACAGACCAGAAAAGAGATCTGAGGATAGTCCGAATAACACCAGTTGCCATATTGGAAATTCGGGCACTGTGTCGGCACGAGTGTGTAAAATGGAATCCAGAGAATGCTCGACGGAAGAAGAAAAGACGAAAATAATTCACATTCGTTCGTTAAATGTCATGGCAGATGATCAATGGACACTAGAGCAAATACGAAATGATCAAAAGAAGGACCCCGACATCACAAAAATTAGGACGTTCAAGGAACAACAAAGAAAGCCATTATGGAAAGAGTTAGCATCTAACAGTCCTATAAGCAGGGCTTATTGGCGCAGTGGCAAAGCCTGAAGCTACAAAATGGTTGTTTGTACCGTGTTTGAGAAACTGAAAATGGCAGATCTGCACGAAATTTAATTGTTGTTCCCAAATCAAAAATAAAAGAGATAGTACTGGAATGCCATTGTGGATCCAATGGATGTCACTTGAGCATTAAACGGTTGAAGAAGTCAGAAAACGTTTCTATTGGGTCGGATATCAGAAGTCAGTCGCCTATTGGATGTAAGCAATGTGTATCCGCAAAAAGAAAACCAGTCAGAAGTTGCGGTAAGATAAATCAATACAACGTAAGAGCACATTGCGAACGTACTGCAATGGATGGGCAAAAGCCGATTCCAAAAAGTGTTTTTCGTAAGAGAAAAAGTGAAGACCGAGACGAGTTGCATCAGTCCTTAAGGCAGGGGAGACAAATTCCAAGTAGTAAGATAAAGTCCAGATACGACTTGAGATCAAACTCTGAGGGGTTTAAGGAAGAAATCTGGTTATGCTTTGTAGCCCGCCACGAGTGAATTTGATAAATCCAAAACTACAAACACACCGGGAAGAACCGTACAGGATAACTAAAAGAATAAATGACATTGTGTATCGGATTCAGAATACTACAGGCGTCAGACGAAAAATGAAAGTTGTACATTTAGAAAGGTTGGTGCCGTATAGAGAGAGAGAGGATTAACATCTGTTCGGGACGAATAGATTTAGGTGGAAGGCAGTGTTACGAAAAGAGGTAATTTGCCCCACTATGCAAGCATACAACAATAATAAATGAGACGCAAGACAATTCAGCGCACTAAGCAATGTGTTAGAAAGAGATGGAAGATCAGCAGGTTAAAACACATGAGTGCGAATGAGATGCCAATAGCATGCGTCATTCACGAAACGAGTAGAAGGTTCTCGAAACAAGTCGAAGCTTGTCAAAACGTGTCGAACTGATGCATGCAGTATATAAGGGAGCCGCATCTGAGGTACAGCACTTCAGTTGCGATTTGATAGTGAACTAGTGCGTCTCGTGAGTGAACATTGTTAAGCTTAATTGTATAGATTCAGCAGTTGATATAAGTGATTATTCTTTAAGTTGTTATTTAAATAAATAAAGTTAATTAATACTAGTGGAAATAATACTAGTTGAAACCAAATATTAGTGTGTTTTTATTTTGTACACAATCCAGCGATACGAACTCGTAGAACAGTTTTCCGTAGACTGAATTTTCGTAACATTGGTGTCAGAAGTGGGATTGTGATACAAAATGGTTAAATTCGAACAACTTAAAGTCGACCAGCTAAAGAAGGAGCTGGCGATTCATAATCTTCTAACTGTAGGTACGAAAGTAGAGCTACAAAATCGTCTAATGGAAGAATTAGAGAACCAAGGCATTGACCTCGCAGAGCACGAGTTTGAAGTGGAAGCTGCAACAGCGTCATCGAAAAGTGTGGACACGGAGCAAAAAGTACAGTCCCAAAATTTTGATATGAGCCAGTTGCTCGAAGCAATACAGCAACAGCTTCTAGAAAATTCAAAACAGCTCCAAGAAAATTCGACCAGAATGGAACAGAAACTTCAAGAAAATTCAAATCAAGTAAAAGCAGAACTTCTAGAAAATTCAAAACAGCTCTAAGAAAATTCGACCCGAATGGAACAGAAACTTCTAGAGAATTCAAACCAACATCAAGTAAAAATTGAGCAACAGATGCAGGAACATTCTAAGCAGCTTCTGGAAGTTTCTAATACTCTACATAGCAAAGTAAATGAACTTGAAGCGCATATAAATGATGTTGATGATAAAATTCAAAGATTAGAAAATGGTATAGACAAAGAAATCCAGGAAATAAAAAAAGATTTGCACGTGTTGCAGATAAATGGACCTACACAGCATGTTGTTAGTGGTACGAGGCTAAAATCGCCGATTTACGATGGAACCACAGCGTTCAACATTTTCAAGCTGCAATTTGAGACCACGGCTGTAAGTAATCGATGGAATAATGAGGACAGCGTAGCCGCACTTATCGTGGCGCTTAAAGGAGGAGCAGCCGAAGTTTTGCTGACAGTTCCAAAAAGTGACATAAACAGTTATTCAGCGGTCATAGGTGCATTGCAATGAAAATACGGCTGTGACCTAATGGCACCTATTTACAGAATATAGCTGAAGTTCCGAAGGCAAAATAATTGCGAATCGTTGCAGGAATATGCTGCGGATGTTGAGAGACTTGCACATTTGGCGTATTTCGATTCAGCCTGCGATTTCTTGGAAATGTGCAAGATAAATGCATTCGTTTATGGCATACAGGATCCTGAGACAAAACGGGCAACAATGACTAACCCAAAGGTGACATTTATGGAAACGGTCACCACAGCGCTTACGCAGGAGATAGCGTCTACATTGTGCCGACCAGCGACGGAGACACGTGTACAAGATGAGGAGACAAAAAAATTATGTCAAGGAGTAAGTAGAGCGTCCAACGCCAGCGTTAAATGCCAACGGAAACAAACAATTGAAAGGTAAATGCTACAATTGCGGAAAATATGGGCATATGGCACGCGACTGTCGTGAAAAACTAAAATGTGTAATTGTGCAACCATCAAAGAGATACAGACCAGAAAAGAGATCTGAGGATAGTCCGAATAACACCAGTTGCCATATTGGAAATTCGGGCACTGTGTCGGCACGAGTGTGTAAAATGGAATCCAGAGAATGCTCGACGGAAGAAGAAAAGACGAAAATAATTCACATTCGTTCGTTAAATGTCATGGCAGATGATCAATGGACACTAGAGCAAATACGAAATGATCAAAAGAAGGACCCCGACATCACAAAAATTAGGACGTTCAAGGAACAACAAAGAAAGCCATTATGGAAAGAGTTAGCATCTAACAGTCCTATAAGCAGGGCTTATTGGCGCAGTGGCAAAGCCTGAAGCTACAAAATGGTTGTTTGTACCGTGTTTGAGAAACTGAAAATGGCAGATCTGCACGAAATTTAATTGTTGTTCCCAAATCAAAAATAAAAGAGATAGTACTGGAATGCCATTGTGGATCCAATGGATGTCACTTGAGCATTAAACGGTTGAAGAAGTCAGAAAACGTTTCTATTGGGTCGGATATCAGAAGTCAGTCGCCTATTGGATGTAAGCAATGTGTATCCGCAAAAAGAAAACCAGTCAGAAGTTGCGGTAAGATAAATCAATACAACGTAAGAGCACATTGCGAACGTACTGCAATGGATGGGCAAAAGCCGATTCCAAAAAGTGTTTTTCGTAAGAGAAAAAGTGAAGACCGAGACGAGTTGCATCAGTCCTTAAGGCAGGGGAGACAAATTCCAAGTAGTAAGATAAAGTCCAGATACGACTTGAGATCAAACTCTGAGGGGTTTAAGGAAGAAATCTGGTTATGCTTTGTAGCCCGCCACGAGTGAATTTGATAAATCCAAAACTACAAACACACCGGGAAGAACCGTACAGGATAACTAAAAGAATAAATGACATTGTGTATCGGATTCAGAATACTACAGGCGTCAGACGAAAAATGAAAGTTGTACATTTAGAAAGGTTGGTGCCGTATAGAGAGAGAGAGGATTAACATCTGTTCGGGACGAATAGATTTAGGTGGAAGGCAGTGTTACGAAAAGAGGTAATTTGCCCCACTATGCAAGCATACAACAATAATAAATGAGACGCAAGACAATTCAGCGCACTAAGCAATGTGTTAGAAAGAGATGGAAGATCAGCAGGTTAAAACACATGAGTGCGAATGAGATGCCAATAGCATGCGTCATTCACGAAACGAGTAGAAGGTTCTCGAAACAAGTCGAAGCTTGTCAAAACGTGTGGAACTGATGCATGCAGTATATAAGGGAGCCGCATCTGAGGTACAGCACTTCAGTTGCGATTTGATAGTGAACTAGTGCGTCTCGTGAGTGAACATTGTTAAGCTTAATTGTATAGATTCAGCAGTTGATATAAGTGATTATTCTTTAAGTTGTTATTTAAATAAATAAAGTTAATTAATACTAGTGGAAATAATACTAGTTGAAACTAAATATTAGTGTGTTTTTATTTTGTACACAATCCAGCGATACGAACTCGTAGAATAGTTTTCCGTAGACTGAATTTTCGTAACAATATATTTAAAATAAAAAATTATTCTTATATATAGGTTCATATATGTGTCCATATCCAACTATATATAGTTATATATAATTGGATAGAGACAAATTATGGATCTGATCATGTATGATATCAGATCAAATCATATCTGATTATATATAACCATTTTTTCACGGGTGTTATGTTTTTTTTTTGATACTCGTTTTCTTCGTTATATATTCGATACTCATTTTATATGTTTATTCGTTTGTTGCGTTTTTTTTTCGTTTTTCATTATTTGTTTAAGTTCACTCTTTTCCTTCGTTTTCTATTTTCACTTTCACTCGTTTTGCTACGTATTTCGTCTCGTGCGTGCAGTCTCACTCTACTTATAGAATTTTCCATTTTCTTATTCGAAAAATTAGTGAAACAATTTTTGGACTTCAGGATATCATCCCACTTCTGAACTAAAAAGACTCCGTTTTTACGTTTTAACAACAAACACGACCATTAAAAAGAAAAGATTATATGTATATTTTATTATTTAATAAGAACAAAAAGTAGAATTCGAAATAAGTATAACGCGACTGCTCGGTTCGTTTCTCGTAGCGAACTGCCGACTCATCGTCAAAAGCTGCCGGATATTCCACTCTCATCAGCGTTGCCACATGCATGCAACCATTTTGAGTAAACACAAACACGCAGAATGACGTACAAAATGAACATGTTTATATTCGTGTTTACGTATTTTCTGCAACGTTTATTATTATAGAAGGAAACCATTAAAACCATAGTACTTTTTCTATTAATATATAAATAATAATATTGAAATACGAAATATTTATGGTACTGAATTTTTCGAGTACTACACTAAGAAAACAAGATGTTTATGAATGTCTTGCTGCAATTATCCTTTTAAATTTACGCCTTGTAGCAAATAGTCTAACATCCCATAAGTTTCTATTTAATATTTTTAAATATGACGTATATGCAGATAGTTACGAGATATTTGCAACAACAGCAATGAAAATTGAGATATTTACAGTTGACTGATAGCAAACATCCAGAGTTCTTGGACATTTGCAGCGAAACATTTAAGATATTTTGACATTCGACTAACATAAAAAAGGAAAATGGCGTACTTTTCCGTACGCTCGATTTATCCACAACAATGAAGTAGATCAAATGGTGTAAAAAAGTGCCAACTCGAATATTACATTTTAATGGTAAAAGTGAAAATAAAAAATATCCTGTGATTTAAATTATCAACACGTGATGGAAGTTATTTCTTTTCAGAGTTTACTTTTATGACAGCATCGCCGGTCGGACTTGGTTCTTCTGCGAAGAAATTTCAAGTCGTTGTACAATTTTACCTTCGAAGGATTTATAATGACGATGGCGATGAACAAACAGTATACTCTTTTAATTCTAAAATAATTAAAAATGCATTTGATTAATTTTCTTTCAATTCAATAAAAATTACTCCGCGAATTCTAATGGAGTACCTTTTCGAAATATTCATCAACTAGCTTCCTATTTGTAAGATGTTTAATTGATGGTTGCTATACATAATCGTAAATTTTAAAGATGGTTGCTAGCAATATTTATGGTATTTGATAGATGTTGTCTCAAATATGATCTAAATAATTTGTAAATAACTTGATATTTAGAGCTGTGATATTTCTGGTAATCATCTTTGTTTACTTAGTGCGCAACAAATCAGATCTCTGTGTGTATCAAATTAGAGAAAACTCTATAGAAGCTTCGGAAGCTTGGCAGCTTCCGAAACAGCTGTACGGTCAGCCAACAAGTTTCTGTTTTTGTCAATTTTTGTTTGTTTCACTCCCCAGTACATAGCACTTTGTATCTGGCAAGACCTTGAGCCCGCTAAAACAATATTTTTAAATATATTATTTTATTTGTATATTTATTTTGCAATGTATTTTAATTAATTAATTTCCTATTGCTTTCGACATGTGAAAATTTCTGACGTTTATTTATTTTTGCACGTATTCATAATTGTTGGCAAGAAACTTGAACTGACCGTTTGGCATTTATTTTATTGATACGACAACTTACTCAATCGCCGCAACAAATGCACGAATTTCAGAATGAAAAATGCAATCATTGCGCGGACTAATATTAAAAAATGGTACGTTAATTTTAATGTCATGAGGTTACAACAAATGTATTTCGGTTGCAACACTGAAACGTTGGTTCAATTAACCTTGTGCCAAAAGAGAATTTTTCTGTGTGCAAATATAGATCGCCTTCACTGAAAATCATTTGTGAGAAACAATAGCATGAGGCGTAACCAACTATTAGTTTATCCGTTTACAATTTTTTTTTTCCATTGTAGCTACAACTAAATTTAAAATGAGAAATAACCAATATTTAGTTGTCTCAACAGGTTGTTGGTTATATTGACTAAATGATATAACATTTAGTTGTAGCAACCAATATTTAAATGATTCAACTGCGAAATCAGCTGTTTTGTAGAAAAACGTTGCCAGAGCAGGACACCAAGAGTCTCACAAACATCAGATTTTTCATTTGTTTTTTGCGGACAGCGCGTACCACGGGTAAAACATACTTGGGTTTCTTGTATCTATTATATCTGTCTGTGCAGTTTTTTATGCCCAATTACACTTTATTTAACAAGACACATAGTACAGTATTTTCATATACAGCCCTAGCGCTCCATTGCAAACACGAAGTCAGTGTCAGAAAGAGTTGTCGATTTTCCGATGAAGTATGTAAAGTTCGGAAATTGTCGAAGAATCGTGTTTGCAACGAGTTGGAGCGCTAGGGCTGTATATGAAAATACAACAAATTGGCTACCACAACTAAACAATACCCGATAATTTGGTTGTGTCAATTGTATTCATTACTTGTGCGAACTGATACGTAGTGTTGCAACAACTGAATCAGTTGAAAATTGACAGAACTAAATCAATCGGTTGGAAAAAAAGACGGTTACCCCAATTGATTCGTTCTTTGGGTGTGTATATAAAACATACACTCTCAGAAAATAATTGTTAAAATCTAACAATAACGATTATTGTTTATATAACAATTAAAATTGTTAATTTCTTTCATATATTTTGAGTGATGAATGTAGCTTAATAGTGGTTAGATTGTTAAATTATTTTACATTGTTAAATTCAACAATTCGATTTTTCAAAATACTTCAAAGTGATTTCTGTTTTTGTGTCAAAAACTTCATTAATTTAATTTAAGTCGTTTTGCGTTTTTTAATAAAAAAAATATTAACACTTGAGAATGATCAGCCATCACAAAAAAAAAGCCAAAGTCGCTCGTAATAGAAATCTACGGCTACAACTGAAATGTGGTGAGTTTAAAGAATATGCGTGGAAGGAAATAAAAAAAGAACAGTATATAAATGAACAGATGCTCCATATATACATAAGGATAAATGTGATTTCTTCGAGGAATTCTTGGTCGTGTATTCGGATAAATTCTCAAACGACGAAAAGCGGAAAAAAAGAAAAGACAGCGACAAACACTCTTCAGCAATGCTGTGTCAATAAAAAAAAGACCACAGTAAAGAAGATCGATGATGAGGAAATACTTGGAGAACTGGAGGATTAATCATTGGCGTTTACAGCTCGCTGCAAGATAATTTATATATCCGGTACTGAAATAATGCGACTATAAGACTTTTTCTGATTGGCTTGAAATATATTAATGTTTCTTTAATTAGGCAACCATGGGCTCAAGCAACCAGTCGGAGCTGCTGCAGTGACACGATGCGCAAACTATAATTTTTGAATAACTGGCATGGGTGAGCTTTAAATGAACAATATGAACGACATACTGACCGCACTGAGGCGCTCATCTGACTCAAGCCGACAAATGGGCGCATAGGTTAGGTTAGGTTTGTAAGGGGGTGTTGCTTTTTTATCTGTGTGGTAGCTATATTTTGTTGACAACTGTGGGTTAGTTCCTTCGAAACCAACCTGATCTTCTTACGAACTCTAGTAGATTTTCAATTGCAACTTCAACTATTTCTTCCAGTTCTCCAAATAACCTGTTCCCCATGTACTGGAGTCGGTGTGTTTGGAGATTTGGACAGTCGCATAGTAGATGTACGATTGATTCTACTTCCTCAATTTCTTTGCAGCTCCTGTAGAGGTCGTGCGCGGGGATGCCCAGTCTGTGCGCCATTGTTCCGATTGCACAATGTCCTGTCAGGACACCGATGAGGATGCGGGTAGCTTCTTTATTGTTATTTATCAGGCTTGTTCTTTTTTCATTGGTGTGTGGCCAGAGACCACGTGAGATAATGCAGTCGTCTCTGGATGACCAGTTTGCGTTTGTTTTTTCCGTCGTTTTAAGGTGTTTGAATTTATGACCGCATTGTCTAGTGCAAGGATGGCAGCCTGACTATCCACAAAGATTGTAATCTTCGATGTTCTTTATTTGGATGGTCTGTGCTGCTTTATCTATCGCGAATATTTCTGCTTGAAAGACACTGCAGTCGTCGAGAAGTCTATGTGACTCGTGAATTTGCAGTGCGTCGCAGAAAATGCCGGATCCAGTCCATATTTCCATCTTAGACCCGTCAGTAAAGACTTGAAGGTGGCTATTGCTTGTTTGCGAGTTAGCGCCCCATTATTCTCTACTAGGTATTACGATGGAGTAGTTTGGATTTATTTCCATCTGTGGTGTTATATAGTCTGTTTTTGGAAGTCCGATCATGCTGAACACTTCGAGGATAGACGTGTGTCCATATGAGAGTTGCTTCCAGAATCCTGATTCCCTAAGTCGAATCGCGTTCTTTGTACTCCTAATGAAGTCTGTGAAGTACTGGCAGATTATTAGCATGATCTCCATCCCTATTTGTGGGGTCGATTTAATTGCGCCTGTAATATTGGTGCATGCCAGTCTTTGTACTTTTCTCATTTCCCTAAGAAATGTAGTCTTCTTTATCGCTTCCCACCATACAGTAGAACCGTACGTTAATATGGGTCTGACGATCGCTGTGTACATCCAGATTATACTTGGTCTCATGCCCCATCGTTTACCGACCGTTTTCTTGCATGAATAGAAAGCGCATAGTGCTTTTTTCACTCTTTCTTCTGTGTTGCATTTCCATCGAAGTTTACTGTCAAGTATAGTTCCGAGATATTTCGCTTCACTAGATAGAGCGAGTGTGCAGCTTTCAAGTTTTGGAAGCTCAAAGTTTCCAATTTTCCTTTTATTTGTGAAGAGAACGAGTTAAGTCTTGGAGGCGTTTACTCCTAGGCCGTTTTGTCCTGCCCACATTGACAGTTCTTTCAGTGCAGTTTCCATAATCCTGCTAATAGTAGGAAGGTATTTTCCGTTTACCATAATTACTACATCGTCTGCATATGCTACTGCTTTTATTCCATTATTTCTTAGTATTGTTAGGATTTCGTCAACTACTAGAAGCCAGAGAAGGGGGGATATAACCTCTCCTTGCGGTTTACCCCTAGTTATTGTTTTCCGTGCTTTACTAATATCCATTCTGTTGTTTAGCATTTTATAGATCGATTGTGTTGTCTTGGTTTCTACCTAAAGCGGTTTTTATGGATTCCATTTTTACGTTGTTAAACGCTCCTTCGATATCCAAAAATGCTGTTAGTGTGACGTCCTTGTAGTGTAGATTCTTTTCAATTGTCGTAACTACCTCGTGCAGTGCTGTTTCAACGGATTTCCCCTTAAGGTAGGCATAGGTTGTTATCATTTAGTCTTAGTCTAATGTTTTGGTCAAGAATTCTCTCCAGCGTTTTTAACATAAACGATGAGAGGCTTATTGGCCTATAGTCCTTTGCAGTATCGTGTTTTGTCTTTCCCGCTTTGGGAATGAATACCACTCTGACTTCTTTCCATTTCAGCGGTATGTACCCCAGCCTAAGACAACTTTTGAAGATTGCCATTAGCCATGTACCAATTTCTGGAAGAGCATGTATCAACATGGTTGGTATTATATCGTCCGGTTCTGCGGAGTTGTAGGGCTTGAGCGATTTAATAGCCTATGTTATCTCTTAACATTTTTTTGAAGCTGATCCTCTCTCATCACGTCTGTGCCAAAGTTCTGCCTTCTAATTCTAGAAAATGCTGGACAGTCACAGAGATAGTGCTCTGTGGTGCCATAAATAAAGAACATTTTTTGCAGAGGGGTTTCGTGTTAACGGCTAAAAATAGAGAACTGAATATCGGAAGGAGGAAACCATGAGACTTTTTGACCAATTTTTTCGATCACACATAGATCATTACTGCGCAGAGTAGTACTGAAATTTTATTTTTTATTCTTAGTGCATTTTTTAACATTATCCAAAAAAGTACTTGTTAAAACGAGTTACGTCGGTCAGTAATTGATTTTTGTAGGGTACCAGAGCATCAAATTGCGAAAAAAACATTTGTTTCGTCTTTTTAAAATCATTTAAGAGGGCGTACCTCCTAAAATGATAAAATCTAAGGCATTATTGACCAAGTTAAATAAAAGTTGTCCAAGTTGAATAAAAACTTATTCAAGTTGCGACTGCGACATACACTTACAAAACGATTTTTACAACTACGTTGACGAAGTTTCATGTCTTCTGGTATATGGTCCGAACAATGCGTAAGCTTTGATATTACTATCTTCGACCACATGTCTTTCGGAAAATCGAACACATTTCATTCCTTTTACAAGTGCAACAATAAGCATATGCGAATCCAACAACACGTCATCGAAGGTCGCGATTGGCTTGGTGCTCCTGATCTTAATGGTATCGCTGCAACTTTGTTAGTCCTCAACCTTTACATTTCTTATCAAAGGATTGTGTAAGAAATTTAGCTTGCACCACCATTTAATTTAAATTATTTTTGTTGGTAGGAATTTTTTTCTGAGAAAAAGGATCCTCCACAGCATTCAGTCAGATTGTATTTGTATTGTGGATCTATTCTCTGCGTGCTGTGGTTACGCCATATATGCCCATGCCAAACCGAAGACCTTTGGAAAGCATGTCAAGCGCGCATATTTCTGAGGCCGGCTAAAGAGCGGTTTTTTTTTTTTTTAATGTGGTATAAAAAATAGAGCCACAGCACTTAGACAGGGTTATATCCATTGTGCTGTGACCCAGTTCCCTGGTTTTGAATGATACTTCTTAGATTCTTTATTGAATCTAAGAAGGCTATTGTGTGATAGAGAGTGAAGCTGATCCTCTCTCATCACGTCTGTGCCAAAGATCTGCCTTCTAATTCTAGAAAATGCTGGACAGTCACAGAGATAGTGCTCTGTGGTGCCAGTTTCTTCGTAGCAGGCAGAACATAAGGCGCTTTCGGCCAGGCCGATTGCGTTCATCTGTTTTTCACATGCGTTGTGTCCCGTTAGAAGTCCCGTCAGTTTTCTGCACTCCTTTCTACTTAAGGAAAGTAGAAACGAGGGTGATCTTTTGGTTATCGTCGGTGTCATGAGCTTGGAGAATCTGCATTTCGTCTCATTCAGCCATGAAGATGTCAAGTGGTGGTAGGTTTAAGATTGCTTTCAGTGCTGGACCAGGTGTAGTGGGAAAGGCACCCGTAACACCCAGACACACGGTTCTCTGAATCTTGGCAAGACTAGTTGTCACGCATTTTCGCGACAGCTTGTTCCACCAGACTACCGATGCATATGATATCATCGGTCTTATCATTGCCATGTAAATCCATAAGGTTTTGCTCGGCGATAGTCCCCATGTCTTCCCAAAAATTCCTCTGCATTGCCAAAAGGCATTCAATGCTTGCGAAATTTTATTTTCAACATGTTTTGTCCAAAGTAGTTTACTATCTAGAGTTAAGCCCACATGTTTTACTTCGTTAGACAGAGGAATAGTGACACCCTTAAGTACTGGTAGAGATAATCCTGTCATTATTCTTTTCCTAGTGAAGAGAACAATCCCTGTTTTGTGAGGGTTGACGGAAAGTCCGTTTGCAGTACACCAGCTGTCAATTCGGTTCAATGAGTTTTGTGTTTTAACACAGACCTCATTGAGGGAAAAGCCTGTGGCAAGAATGGCAACATCATCTGCATAGGCACCTGGTCCATCGAGATCGTTGACTAGAGAGTCAACCAGCATACACCAGAGCAAGGGGGAGAGAACGCCTCCTCCGCCAACCTCTATTCACCCCTGCCATAATATACTGACCGCACTTCGCCTCAGAAGTGATGGTCCTAAACATTAGCATTGACCTTAGCCATTTGACCAATGTTTCATCTATTCCATGCTTTCTAGCTGCGTCACACATTCCATCAAAAGTCGCATTATCAAAAGCACCCTCGATGTCAACAAATATGCCCATCACGTACATCCTCCTCTGAAAAGCATGCTCGATCCGACGAACCAGATGTTGCAATGCTGTTTCACAGGATTTTCCACGTTGGTAGGCATGTTGTCTTGATGATAGTGGGTACCTTGACAGCGATTTTTTTCTGATGTGCAGCTCAACTAGTCTTTCTAGACACTTTAGTATAAAGGACATCATACTAATGGGTCTGAAGCTCTTGGCTATGGAATAGTCTTCTCTTCCAACTTTAGGAATGAAGGCTACTTTAACTAAACGCCAGGATGTCGGAATGAATGCCCATGCGAGACTTGCTCTAAAGATCTTCTTTAGGCATGGTAGCAATTGGGTTATACCTTCCTGTAGCATGACTGGGTAGATGCCATCCGGTCCATGTGACTTGAAGCCATCAAAAGAGGCCAATGCGTATTGGATAGCTTCATCGTACACAACCAATCTGGCAACCTGCCAGTCATGTTTTGCCACATTAGAGTTGTTATTGCAGTCCCCAGTGCTGGGTTTACAAAGTTGCCCTATGTGGATTTGATTTCCCGGAAAGTGAGTCTCAACTAGGACACTGAGTGCCTCTGTCTTAGACTCAGTATACGAGCCATCAGGTCTTCGCAGTGAGTCCAGTCGAGCAGTTCGGTCTCTTTTAAGAAACTTGACCAATCTGCTAGTCTCACTGCAGGATTCGATGCTACTACAGAAGTCTTTATAGGAAACACTTTTCGATTTACGAATTCGTTTATTATACTCTTTCTGCTTAGCTCGATAAAGAAACCAGTCAGAGTCTAAGTGTCTCCTTAGGGCCCTATTTAGAAGCTTTCTGGAATCCTTGCGCAAGGTTTCAAGACAAGCGTTCCACCAAGGAACGGGAGGTCTAGATAACGTTTTTCGTACCGGACATGTTCGTAAAAAACTAGAATTTATGACATCGTTCATAACTTGAACGGACGTCTCAATACTTTCTTTGGTACGAATTCTGACAGGAATATTGAGGGAATTCTCAAGTTCATGTCTGAAGCGTGCCCAGTTCGTTTTTCTAGGGTTTCTTACCGTCATAGAGGGCAGCACCTCTCGGTCAGTATGAAACTCGATATACCTGTGGTCCGATAAAGAATCTTCTTTAAGAACCTTCCAGTTAAAGATTGACTCTCTCAGTCTACAGTTAGACAAAGTAAGGTCAATCACTTCCTGTCTTCTAGCAGTCACAAAAGTGGGTGTATTACCAGTGTTGTGAATGTTCAGATAGGAGGTCATGATGAAGTCAAGGAGTCTGGTACCTCGGGCGTTGCATTTACTGCTGCCCCACACAGTGTGTTGAGCATTAGTGTCACAGCAAATAATAAGGCCGGTCTCCTTAAGATCACAGTACTCTATGAGCTCAACAATTGCCTTTGGCGGAGGAGGCAGTAGTGAGTCATAGGGGATGTAGCCTGAGGCGACAATCAGATATTTCCACTATCGCTTTCATTGCTCACTTTGGCTGCCACCAGGTCTTGCCCACAGAATTGGGTTAACTTGGTGACAGCAAAGTGTTTCGATACTATAAGACAGCTTCTAGGCCTTGCGGCTTGCTCATCGTATAGTATGGTTTCACCACGTAGTTGACTAAGACCACAGATGCGTTTGTTATACACCCATGGTTCTTGAATAGCTGTTATGTAAGGTAATGTATGCAACATGGAGAGCCGCTTACCTAGTAAAGCGGTAGCAGCTTTAGAATGTTGCAGATTGATCGGCGTACATATCATGACAGGATAATTAACTCGTTTTTCATCATATGCCTATTCATTTGGAATTGATTCGGAATTTGATCCGTCCAAAGAATAAGTTTAGATGTTCGTCGTACTTAGATAGCATGACATCTAACGACTTCTGGTCTAAGCCAACAACCAGGGTTGAGCCCTCCTTGTCCTCCGGACCTCGCTCTGGTTAATGGCTATAGATTTTCCATCCGTTCGTTTCGATGCCCTGGTTCTGAGCACGTAGGCAGGCAAACACTTCCGCTGTTTTCCTGATAGGACCAGGTATCCAGCATATTGCTCGCCTGCGTTTGGGTTCGTCTCCGCTGAAAACAGCGAAGCGCGATTTGCCCAAGGGGGGGATTTTAGCAACGGCTGTGGCAATCCAATCGAAATTGGCTTGAGACGAGCATAGCACCTTCATGATGCCATCACTTTTGCGTTTGCACTGACACCGCCGGTGCTGACTAGCCGCCAAAGATGATCGGTGCAGTGTTTTACTTCTGCATCATTCATCTTTTGCTCCTTCCCCAATTTGCCAATAATCGCAACCGGAAGAGCTTTGCGAGCAGCATCACGATATGATACTGCTAGCCTACCTCTGCCAGTGGATGTTGAAGGCAGTTCATCCGCAGCCGATCCGGAACACGAAGCACCAGTGCTCTTGCTTGTTGAAGCAATATCACTGGAAACTGTCGAGTTCTGGGAGTTACGGGGTTTCGCAGCAGCAATGAAGGTTTTAATCTTCTTGCCATTGCTCTTCTCAGGTGCATTGGCAGCCACAACAGCAGCAGCGGAAGGTCCGGCTTCAGTCGGAGTAACCTCCACCGATCTATCGCGTTTTGATGTGGTAGCTGGGGAAGAGAAAGCTCCAGCGTCGCCTTTAGCCTTTTCAGTCTCTTTGCGATCTTTCGCTTTATTCTTCCTTCTCCTACTCACCTGGGCATCGGACAGCCTGACCTCTGTATTCAGAGATCCGGGTCCGGTCTCCAATGGAAGTTTAGCTTCCAGTTGGGCGTCGGTCTCTCTAGGATTAGATGCTGGTAAGACACCACTTTCCTTCGATCGACCCATGTTTCCAAATACGTGATAGAAAGGAGCCCTGAGAGGAAACAACACTGTCGAGCAGCCATACAGTGGAGGATTAGTCGTAGGCATAGCCGAACCGACACTTTCCTCTACTTGTATGGGAACCGCTGCGTTGTCGTTATCCTCCTCTAGATTCCTAGCTGTCTCATAAATTTGGGAGATGGAGGGGAACCTCTCTGCTACAGGAGCAGAGAGGTTCATCGTACCAGGGTTGGTTGCGTGGATTGAGGCCTCCAGAATCCTTGCCTCAGCCGCCGAAGCGGGTGGATTGTCACTTTTGTGGGTACCACCTGGAGTAGTTAAATCTTTATGTTGACCCATCGCGGTGGTATAGGGGTTTGTTTAGAGTCTGCCACCCCACCAATAAAAAAGACTATGGTAGTATTTAGTTCATTACTCATCACAAGCCTGTCTGACAAGGGTGACCCTACCAGAAACTTTAAAAAAAAAAGTTTCCGTCAGCTTAGCCTTATTGAGTCATTGTAACTTAAGCCCCCACACCACGTCAAGGTAACCACCACGTGGGGGTAACTGTTAACATACTGTCTACATCAATGCCGATTTCATTGTGATTCGGTGCCAAGAGTCTATTGTAAATCGGCTCCGAGATATATGTAGTGGACGTGTCGTCAGGGTCTCTACAGCCTGGAAAGTGAACTTCCATTAGGAGTGCAAGAGATTCTTGACTTGATTCGGTCCAGGTATTGTCTGGTTGTCTGATGTACCTGGGTATTACAGGGTCCTTGGATAGAACTCTACGTAGTCTAGCTGCACCATTGGACTTTTCAATTTCTTCACAGAATGTTTTCCATGAGTTGAAAGATAAAGTCCGAGGATATGAGAAATTCAAAGATTGACTCACCTCGTTCGTTGATATCCTTACTACCCCACTGGCTGTGATGTGTGTTGACGTCACGGCCGATCACCAGTGGCAGGTTCCGTGTGTTCGCATAGTCTGCAAGCTCTCGGACTGCTCTCAGAGGGGGGTCTTCTTCGTCGTATGACATATAGGCTGAACTGAGAATTATCGTTTTCTCGTTGTTTTTAGCCTGTTTTGCCATCGTGTCATCATTACTGTAATTGTGTAGGAAGAAAGCATTTAGTGTTTTCCTAGCTAGAATACAGCATCTTATCTTACCTCCATTTGTAGAGTGAAACAGATTGTATTGTTTCGATCTTAGCCTTTGTACCTGGTAATGTGCTATCCAGGGTTCTTGGACTAAGATCATGTCTACATCGTCTTCAGTTAAATAGAGCATTAAGTCGTCTGTTGCGGCGTTGCAGTGGTGCAAATTAATTTGCACTACCTGCAACTGGTACGACTTTTTGCCCCTTTTCATCGTCATCCTTCTCGGTCCACGCCCTCACTGACCCAAGCCCGAACTTCAGCATGCCGTCTCTTTCATCGAGCAGCCTCGCTGAGTGCCTGTCAACAACGAAGAGAAACACCTTCCCTCCGTTGTTATGGCTTTGCCGTGCGTTGCGCAGCGTCCAACCGCCTATCGGAACGTCCCTGTTTTGGGCCGCCAACATTTTGACTATGGATCCATCCTCATGTTTTGCAGGAGGAGGAATCCATAGCCTATACTGAAGACGAAGTGATAGCGCGGATCTGGAAATCACTTTCAGTTTTGACCCCTTCCAAAGTTCACCAATTTTGGCGATGGAACTGGTCAAAAATTCCAGTGATCCCTGTGAGCCGCATGCTACGACTTTAACCCCTTTGTACCATCCTGCGCCGACGAAATTGTAGTCTCCCAGGATACCGGTTTCGACGCGCACCTTCATCTCTTGATCCTGCCATCAGGATCCGATTCGTCAATGATGGCCACTTGTAGATCCGCTGGAGTGGCCTCGAAACTGGTGGACTTTTTTGTCCGTTTCGGTGTTTTCTCATTGCGGTCTTCCTCCGACCTTTGCCTCTTGGCTGACAGCCCCGAGGTTCCGGCCCTTTCACCTACTGAGATTTTGCTGTCCAAAACCTCGTGGGATTTGATTCCCGATTTGGATTTGGAAGCATCCTCCCTTTTCCCTGAAGCCTTTCCCTTGTTCGCCTTTTTAGGGGCAAATAGGGGTGGTTTTTCTGGGGCGCAGGTGCTTGAAGTAGCGAGTGCTGAGCTCCCTCCGTTCGTAGCTTTTCACCACCTGCGTGTGCTTCTTTTTGAGTGCCAAATCTCGATCAGTGAGACTTGCCTGATCCCTAGCACTCAGTTTTTTGAGGTACCTCAATGACCCTTTGTAGCTCCGGCGTTTGTTGTCCGTCGCCGGTGTAGGTACAGCGATTACCGTCGTGTCGTTATCATCAGAGTCCGCTAGCAACTTTTCTTCCGTGTCCGGGCCTGCGATGACCTGTGAGGGAGGGTTTGACTCCTCTTCCTCACTGTTAATGTGCAGGGTACCGAAGAACGGAAAGGCTTTCACCATCGTCTCTGCGATAACGTCGTCGGTCATCATGGGTGTATCGCCTCCATGGTTGTCAGGTGGAGCAATACCAGTTGGCCTGACTAGGCCAGGTCTTTCGGTCTTTTCGTTTGTTTGTTGTAGTTGTCGTTCATTTTAGGTCCCACGAGTTGCGGAGAAGTACAGTACCACCCGCACAGAGATCCGCTATATACGGGTGGGGATAGCTAAGTTCGGAGATCGCCAGGTATCCGATACCTCCGCTAGCGACAGTGCAAGTTTTTAAACTGGACCCACTGCCAGGTTAGATTCTCAGCACGGGTACCTTAATCCAGCCCAGGGGATAGTGGAGGTGGAAGGGAAAGTTAGGATGAGGAAAGGAGGGATGAGAGCACCTCAGACCTATAGTCAGAGAGCATGAGATGGGAGTTGAACCATTAATGGGCGTCAACTGACATTCATTCTTCCTGACCTTGGCTAACTCCAACCTTTAATAGGACACTGGGGAGATTATTTCCAGTTGGCACCCACGTGGAGGGTTTGGAATGAGGATTTTTGCCAACCTAATGGGCGCATGGTGCTGATTTTGCTGTTTCAACGATCATCAGTTTGACAGCTTCATAAAGAACATCAAGATGTTGGTGGTCGAGGGCAAAAATTTTAAAATCTCATCTTGGTATTTTCCTATTTATATATTTTCAAAATATACCAATATCGTTTGCTGCTGAAGACCATTGTTAATTACACTGCGGACAAAATTTAAATTTGAGATGCTGCAGTAAATGTTTGCAATTATTGGATACATTTGTGGCGCTGTCAAAATGGGTCTAGATATAGATATAGCCCATTTTTCAATTTAACATTTTCAGAACAATCTTCACAAATGTATCCAATATTAGCTGCAACTGTTACTGCACCAAACTGAGTGTAGCGCAGTTTTTATATAATATTAATTTTTTTAATTGTTTTTGTTTTACGACCTCTTGATTTTTTATACAAAGTGCAGCCTACGTATTTGATTATGTGGAAACTCTGCAGCCTATACGTAGCAAATTGCTGCACGCAACAACAACTTTGGCAAAATCTTGAGTTGATGCAGTTTTTGCATTTTTGCTTTTGGTTCTTTCTTCAATGCACATAATTGTTATAGGTCTTTCTTATTGTATTTAAAATATCACATTATAAAATGTATGGTACAACCACACATTGTATTAACAGTTTCAATATTACTGAACTAATAGGACGCATCCTATTGACCAATTTTAATGGTATAAATTATTGTTTTTCTATTGAAATACTATCAATTTACAATGATTTTTTTCTGGGTGTAGTATTTCAATAGAAAAACAATAATTTATACAATTAAAATTGGTCAATAGGATGCGTCCCATTAGTTCAGTAATATTGAAACTGTTAATATAATGTGTGGTTGTACCATAAATTTTATAATATGATATTTTCATTACAATTAGAAAGACCTATACAAATTTAATTATACGTATTATTAATTTTATGGTAAAGTCGAATTACATTTTCCTAATAATTTATTAAAACAAAAATGTATTTTAGTTAATTTATTGTATAATTTATTTTAATTAAATGTCGAAATTGATATTCATTTTTACAAAACACTCATGAAAAGACACTTCTTGCTGCAAAAGATTATAAAACATTTAATGTTTGTTTTGGTTTCCAATAATTGATTGTAGTACTTGAGTCTGCAGTAATTTTTGAGTCCGTTACCATAATAGAAGTTCGATGTATTATTTATTTTCTGTAATAAATAAAAATATAAATAAATATATAAATATAATTTATTTACATTAAATACATTGAGTCCTTACCAATGTCGCGTTTAATAATGTGGATTATTACAAAAAAATACATGCGCCCATTTTGAGTAGAATGACTTACAAAACGAACATGTTTGTATTCGTTTTATGTTTTTTTACACCACGTTTATTATTATAGGAGGAAACCATTAAAACAACAGTATTTATTCTATTTCAAATAATCATATTGAAATATTTAAATTGGTGGTAGTGTATTTTTCAAATACTATTGAATTAATTAGAAAACTTTTGATTTAAAAAGAAAAAACTATTAATACTTGAACCAGAAGATCAATGGTCGTACCATAAAGTACTTAATGGTACATTTTCTTCTGAGTGTAGGCTATGTTAAGAATTATCATTGCTATATTTAACAATTCAATTGTTAATCTTGTCTCCATTGCTATTAACAATTAAACAATCCAAAATAACAATTAATTGTTAATTTTGGCGTTTTAATTTTAATTTTGTACGTCAAATTTGCTTCAAAAATCTATTTCGAAAAAATAACAATTGCGATTGTTGTTTCCAACAATGATTCAACAATTGTTGAACGTATATTCACAAATATGATTGTTAATTTATTGTTAGATTCAAGAATTATTTTCTGAGAGTGTATGTATATGAAGTATTCGATATATTATATAGATTCGTAAATATGCCGCACAAACAATTTAAAAGTATATCTACAAATTCCTGCTCCATGAAAAATAAAAACACTAACAGATACTGGTATCTGCATGCGTATATTTTTTTTATTTCCTCATAACCAAAAAATAAAAGACTATTTTCATTAGCATATCAGTTCACATATTTTTTTTTATATTTTATATTTCACTAGACCATTTTGTTTTAAATTAATTTATTATTTTTGTGTATTTATTTCGCAATGTTACTTAATTAATGAATTTCCTATTGTTTTTGACTTGTGGAAATTTTTGACGTTTCTTTATTTCTGTATGTATTCATAATAGTTCTCAAAATCTGGCAACCGAATTACTGATAGACGTGAGGTTGCCGTTTGTTATTTATTGTGTTAATACAATAACGTACTCAATTGTCGAAATAAATGCACGAATGTCTATTTTAGCAGAATGAAAAAAGCAATCATGAGGTTACGACAACCGAACGCACAGTTGCGCGGACTAACATTTCTATGTAGTAAACAAAGGAACTTTTATTTTAATGATATGAAAATACAATAATGTATTACAGTTGCAAAACTCAAACGTTGCACAGTATGTCAGAAGGCACTTTTGCGTCTCATAAATCTGTAACTTTTGTTGTAAGAGATAAGGACAATAACGGATATAATTAGTTAATAGATGTATCTTGCTGTTGTGAAAAGTTGGAAAAGGGGAGTGGCTCTTTTTACTAACGAAAGATCTATAATATTATATATGCCTATAACTTATGTATTTTAAGAGATAAATTGATGAAACTGGATTGGATTCATTTACTATATGTTTGTATCTTGCGATAGTATAAAAATGGGTGGAATCGGAAAAGTGCGTGGCACCATTATTTATGTATGTCATACAAATGCCAATAACTCTTGAAGTTTAAGAGATCAATGAGATAAATATTGATGGTATCTTACTATATTCCAAAAATGGAAAGAATCGGACAATCAGAAGTGAAATTTTTCTTATATCAAGTTCAGTGCATAATCCTAGAATAACAACTGTAGTAAAATTGCAATATCTTGTATTTCGTCCATTGAGGAAAAACGTAATAAAACATGAACGGAATAACCGATTTCGATATCAAATTATTTCTCTTAATGCCAGAAGTAATATTTCGTATGTTTATATAGTCAAAATATTAGAATGAAGGATATTAATAGCATATTTTCGAGGTTAAATTATTTTTTAATAAAATTGCTATAAATTCTGAACGACTCGACCAATTTTAATGAAATATGCATTGAAATGTTTGTCAGGACGTATATAGTATTACAAACTATATTGCCATCGTTGCCTAATTGAAGTTTGTAGTATTATTTATTTTCTGTAATAAATAAAAAAGGTTAAATATAATGAATATACCAACTAGAACAAAATACGAAATGTTATCTTTGCGACTATCGTTTTTCAGGGAACCTAAAGGTTCTTACAAAAGTTATCTATTAAGCATCGTATAGATATATCAAAAAGGTAACTTTTTAAAGTAAACAAATCTGGATAATACGCACACAGTGGCACCTCTGAACTTCATATTTCTAAGTTGGCATTAGTTTTTTTCTGCATCAAAGCGTTTGTTGTTAGCATTTTTTGTGTCCCGTGTAATTTGTGTGGACAAAAATATCCGACTGATTGTAAAAATATTAACCGCGACGAGTAAATTGTGTTTATGAATCGCTACAAAATCGGGTCTATGAAATTGAAAATGTTCGTGGGCAGTTACTTACTACAGGCGTCATTCTACCGTGTGAGGAGGTGTCTCAGGACGTGACTGTGGCAGTAACAAACAGTGCAGCTAAAATAATTTCAAATAAAAATGCATTTAAATTTAAAACATAGCTTTTTCATTATTATTTTTATTTTATATTTTTATATTTATTTTATATGTATTAGTTTGTCATTTGATTACTTCCATAAATTTTTGTAAAAGTAAATAATCGAATGACAACCTAATACATTGATAATAATTTGATGTCATATTTTAAATGTGCATTGGTAGTTAAAAGCGTTAAGAAAAAGCTGTATTAAAGCTATCTTATCGGCTGTCTAGAGGACAACTTTCTGATGATGCCTTTTAATAGTTGACTTAAACATAACTTTTTAGTTATCTTTTCGAGAGCTAAAAGTCAACAAAGAGGCGGACATTCGTAAGTCTTTCAGATACATTTTTGATCACTTTTACGGCAACATTCGGATATCGTTAACTTTTTAAAGTTAGCATAAAGTTAGCTTTTGGGCATCGTTTGTCTGGTTGGGTACATTAAATACATTGAGTCCTTACCAATGACTCGTTAAATAATGTGGATTATCACAAAAAATGCAATAGACCATTTTGAGAAAACACGCAGAATGATGTACAATACGAACAAGTTTTTATTCGTGTTTATGTAATTTATGACACGTTTATTATTATAGGAGGAAACCATTTAAAAAAATGTATATATACTATTAAAAATAATAATAGCTGCGTTCCCGTGGTACTTGAACCAGATCTGTTTCACGGAAACGCCATCTGTTCTGTCCAATTTGGCAGCACTGTTTTCTTCTGCCCTTTCTTTTTCAACACAAATTCTTCTTAAGTTCTATTTTTCTATTTTAATTGATCCAAAAACCAACCTGGTTCTATTTGTTTGTTTTTAATTTGTATATGAAAATGATCTACGGATCAGGATCAAATACGCAGGAACGCAGCTAATATTGAAATATTTAAATTAATGGTAGTGAATTTTTGGAATAATTAGAAACCTTTTGAATTAATATGAAAAAAAATATTAAAATATGAACCATAATATCAATGGCCGTATCATTAAGTACTTAGTGAGACATTTTCTTCTAAGTGTAGAATCGAACCCAACAGCTAGGACAACGTGTATTTTATTTCTTGGTGTACCTACCTTTTTTCAATATTTTCACTTGTTGAACTGTGTATTAGAAACCGGATTCGCCTTAGGCGCCAAAATCTGTGGCTACGTCACTGAGGAGAATATGTTTACAGGCCAACTGTAACAATGAACATCAAGTGTGCGTGTGTTCGTGTGTAGAAATACATGCATGCGAATTGTGTTTGTAGATACCATATAATTTTGCTGGCCATATGTATTTGTTGTGCTTGACATGCCGCAATAAACACAATTGTTAAGAACTTGAATCAAGCCAGACGTTTGAGCTACAGACAGTAAATTAGTCATCGAAATTTTTATTAAACAAAATAATACAACGCAGAGCTATGTGAGAGATATACATATCTGCAGGAAATTGTGATACGTACTAAATAAATAGAGTATTAGTTATTAAAAAAAGATAAATAAACTATTCGAAACCTGCTAAAAGTGGTAAGAGTAAATTTGGTTGATATAATAATATGTGTTCTATAACTCTTTTACATGGAAAAACTAAGTTTAAATATATATATATATATATATATATATATATATATATATATATATATATATATATATATATATATATATAAAATAAATTTAAATACATTTTCAAATTATTAACTATATTGAAATGTTTACATCGGAAGAGTTACCATTGCACATAAAAATTTGAATTGACAATCAATCACTTCTTTTATCATCGCTTAGGCAATGACTCTTAAGTCCATAGGAGTCGATTCATTTAGAGCTTAGTTTGCGTAAATAGATAATAAATACATAAAACATTCTCGCAACAAGTTGGAGTAGTGGATATTCGAGAATTTCATATAAAAGTGGCAGAACTATGAAAGAGATAAAATTATTATTATTATTTTATTACACTGTACAACAGGAATTCTGCGAAGAAGTCAAAACTATATTGTTGCAAAAAATGACATGTAAAATTCCGAAAATGAGGTTTAATTGAATATTATATTAAGAATAATAGTTTTTCGCTACTGTCCTCTATACACCTTCGGCCGAACTCTCTAACCATTTGAGCTGTGCGTGTTAATTATATTAAAGAGAGTAAATTTAACATTCAGCTAATATTTCCAACAATTTATTAAAATTGGTTCATTGGTTTAGGAGAACTCAGTTGAAATTGATTTATCGCAAAATTTTGAATTATTAAAGTTGTTAAGTTAACTAAAATAACATTCAGTATTTATTAAAAAATATTTGTGAAATTTAATATTAAAAAAATAATATTAAAATAATACGAATAATCATTAATAAACTAACGTTAATGTAACAATTAGTGCTCTGTTTTTTGTTTCATTTTACATTTTTATCTATTTTGATTTTGTTTTAAATGTTGTACTAACTGTTCGTTATATAAAGTATAAATTTATTAATACGTTCGTAGTCAATGGCTGTATTCAGAAAACTCAGATGAGGTAGCGGTGCATTAAGTTACAGAGAGCGATTGTGGTAAAACACCAAACTTCGTCTTAGTACGCAACTCTGCCCTATTATTTATTTATCTACACCCAGAAAAAAATCATGGTAAATTGATAGTATTTCAATAGAAAAACAATAATTTATACCATTAAAATTGGACAATAGGATGCGTCCCATTAGTTCAGTAATATTGAAACTGTTAATACAATGTGTGGTTGTACCATAAATTTTATAATGTTATATTTTAATTACAATAAGAAAGACCTATACAAATTTAATAATACGTATTATTAATTTTATGGTAAAGTCGAATTACATTTTCCTAATAATTTGTTAAAACAAAAATGTATTTTAGTTAATTTATTGTATAATTTGTTTTATTTAAATGTCGAAATTGATATTCACTTTTACAACATACACATAAAAAGACACTTCTTGCTGCAAAAGATTATAAAACATTTTATGTTTGCTTTGGTTTCCAATAATTGATTGTAGTACTTGAGTCTGCAGTTATTTTTGAGTCCGTTGCCATAATAGAAGTTCGATGTATTATTTATTTTCTGTACTAAATAAAAATATAAATATAAATAAATATACAAATATAATTTATTTACATTAAATACATTGAGTCCTTACCAATGTCGCGTTTAATAATCTGGATAATTACAAAAAATACACGCGACCATTTTGAGTAAACACGCAGAATGACGTACAAAACGAACATGTTTGTATTCGTTTTACGTTTTTTAGACCACGTCTATTATTATAGGAGGAAACCATTAAAACAATGGTATTTATTCTATTTAAAATATTAAAATTGAAATATTTAAATTGGTGGTAGTGAATTTTTCAAATACTATTGAAATAATTAGAAAACTTTTGATTTAAAAAGAAAAAACTATTAATACATGAACCATAAGGTTAATGGTCGTACCATAAAGTACTTAATGGTACATTTTCTTCTGAGTGTATGATTGCACTCAGAAGAAAATATCCCATTACGTAATTAATAGTACGATCATTGATCTTATGGTTCATGTATAAATAGTTTTTTTTTTATTCAAACGATTTATAATTAATTTGATAGTACTCAAAAAATTCAGTACCATAAATTTAAATATTTCAATATTATTATTTTTATTAGAATACATACTATTATTTTATTGGTTTCCTCCTATAATAATAAACGTGGCATAAAATACATAAACACGAATATAAACATGTTTGTATTGTACGCACCTCTGCGTGTTTGTGTTGCTCAAAAGATCCCTTGCATGTTGTAATAATCAATACACTCAGAAAAAATGTACCATTAAGTACTTTATGGTACGACCATTGATCTTATGGTTCATGTATTAATGGTTTTTTCTTTTTAAATCAAAAGTTTTCTAATTAATTCAATAGTATTTGAAAAATTCAGTACCATAAATTTAAATATTTCAATGTTATTATTTTAAATAGAATAAATACTATTGTTTTAATGGTTTCCTCCTATAATAATAAAGGTGGTGTAAAAAAAACACAAAAACGAATACAAACATGTTCGTTTTGTACGTCATTCTGCGTGTTTACTCAAAATGGTCGCATGTATTTTTTTGTAATATTCCACATTATTAAACGCGACATTGGTAAGGACTCAATGTATTTAATGTAAATAAATTATATTTACATATTTATTTATATTTATATTTTTATTTATTACAGAAAATAAATAATACATCGAACTTCTAATATGGCAACGGACTCAAAAATAACTGCAGACTCAAGTACTACAATCAATTATTGGAAACCAAAGCAAACATTAAATGTGTTATAACCGTTTGCAGCAAGAAGTGTTTTTTATGTGTGTGTTGTAAAAGTGGATATCAATTTCGACATTTAAATAAAATAATATATACAATAAATTAACTAAAATACATTTTTGTTTTAATAAATTATTAGGAAAATGTAATTCGACTCTACCATAAAATTAATAATACGTATCATTAAATTTGTATAGGTTTTTCTTATTGTAATTAAAATATCACATTATAAAATGTATGGTACAACCACACATTGTATTAACAGTTTCAATATTACTGAACTAATGGGACGCATCCTATTGACCAATTTTAATTGTATAAATTATTGTTTTTCTATTAAAATACTATCAATTTACCATGATTTTTCTCTGGGTGTATTATTAAACGCGACATTGGTAAGGACTCAATGTACTTAATATAAATTTATAATTTTAAACCTTTTTCTATTTATTACAGATAATAAATAATACAATGAACTTATATTTTGGAGGCGGACTCAATAATAAATGCAGACTCAAGTATACAATGAAATATTGGAAACTGAAGCGAACATTAAATGTGTTAAAACCTTTTGCAACGATAAGTGTCTATTTATGTGTGTGTTTTTTTAAAATGAATTTAAATTCCGATATTTAAATAATATAAATTATACAAGACATTATTTAAAATACACTTTTGTTTTTATAAATTCTTAGAAAAATATAATTCGACTATACCATAAAATTAATATTAAGTATATTTACATATTTATAGGTTTTGCTTATTGTAATTAAAAGAGCACGTTATAAAATTTATGGTACAACAATATATTGTGTTAATAGTTCCTATATTACTGAATTAATTGTACGCATCCTATTAACCAATTTTAATAGTATAAATTATTGTTTTTCTATAAAGATATATATATATTATATATATATATATATATTATATATATATATATTTTTATGGGTGTATCAACGTTTAGTTGTACCCATAATGGCACATAAACAAAATGAAATGTTGGATATTTAAAGATGTATTTTTATATCGATTTTTTTTATTTGTTCGTAGATCTTAATATGTCCGAATACTATGAATTTCAAATCAGTAAAAGATATCTGGAAAATAACTGCGATTATCTGGAAAAAAATAATCATTCCTTTAACAAACATAATGATACAGATCGTCGTCAGGCACTCATTCTATTTAAAGAAATGATTGGAGCCAGTTTAAATTTAGCACTTAATGATAAATCGTGCTGCTCTGATGATGAATTTCTATACCGATTTCTGAATGCACGCAAATTTTTATGCCACGAAGCACTAAAACTACTTTTGGATTACCTTTCTTATAAGAAACGCAACGAGACGCTTTTACGAAACCTAAATATATTTGACGAAAATATACAATTGGCAATGCGGGATGGTATTCCAACCATTTTGGAAAATCGTGATCGAAGAGGACGTAAAGTTATATTATTTATGACATCAAATTGGGATCCTGATAAGTATTCATTGGAGGATATATATAGAAGTTTATTGCTTTCACTCGACACATTGCTAGAAGACAAACAAAATCAGGCACTTGGTTTTGTTGTCGTTGTGGATTGGACAAACTTTTCGTTTCAAAAATCGTGTCACATATCACCGAAAACATTAAAATTAATAGTAGAAGGATTGCAAGTAAGTTATTAATATATAGAAGATATATTTTTAGTGTTTTAATTAGGGTTTGTTTACAAAACAATTTAGTAGTAATAAACGGTTTCACAGTGAGCACTTAAGATAAATTTGAGATTTTTAACGACTTGTTTTCGTAAAGAACTTGGTTCAAAGATACTAGATATTTTCTAAACAGATGTTGAAATTTGTAATTTGAACCATTTTTCGTCGAAAATAAAATAAATTACAAATGTGTGTTTGATAAAAGAGTAATTTTTGGCAGATTTCTTCTTAAAAAGTTACATAAAAAGAAAAAATATGCAAAAATAATTAATAATAATTTATGTTTATAAAAAAAAGAGAACGCGAATTTAGTTTATGGACCATATTTCAAAAAGTAGAACCGATAAAAAGTTAGTTTCAGTCCTGAGTTTGACTATATTATAAATACCCATACATCATTTTTATCATAATATCTAAATACTCAAAGTCTAAAAACATTAAAAATTTTCGAATATATAAAAACTTATTAGAATGTTAGCATTCGTTATATATTAATATTTGTTTTGACAGTTAATATAACAATTGGGTTTAAAGTTTTTTTTTTAATTTCTATACCGATTTCTGAATTGAAATAAATCGAATCAAATAAAACATATAATAATGCGTTGTCAAAATTTCTCTACTTAGAAATTAAAAACTGTGTACATATAACAAAAATGCTATTCAATCCAATTAATTTTTCATTGAAACTCAGCCGATGTAACTTTTAATTGTATTGAATTCAATATTTGTACTAATGACATATCGTTAATTAAAGAAAATTTAACAACTTTTTTTTATATTGAAATTAAAGTAGTTATATATATCTATATATATATATATATATATATATATATATATATATATATATATATATATATATATATATATATATATATATATATATATATATATATATTAAATGATTTATTGAGAAATAATTTATCATAAATTAAAAAGTTTCAGTCCTGAGTTTGACTATATTATAAATACCCATACACCATTTTTATCATAATATCCTAAATACTCAAAGTCTAAAAACATTCAAAATTTTCGAATATATAAATATATAAAAACTTATTAGAATGTTAGCATTTCGTTATATATTAACATTTGTTTTGACAGTTAAAATAACAATTGGGTTTAAAGTTTTTTTTTGTTTAATTTCTATACCGATTTCTGAATTGAAATAAATCGAATAAAATAAAACATATAACAATGCGTTGTGAAAATTTCTCTACACAGAAATTAAAAACTGTGTACATATAACAAAAATGCTATTCAATCCAATTAATTTTTAATTGAACTCAGCCGATGTAACTTTTAATTGCATTGAATTCAATATTTGTAATAATGACAAATCGTTAATTAAAGAAAATTTAACAACTTTTTTTGTTATATTGAAATTAAAGTTGTTATATATATATATTAAATGATTTATTGAGAAATAATATATCATAAAGTAATTAATTAATTAGTAACAACAACTAACAATTTATTTCGATCGACTCGTTTTTTAATAGAAATTTATTAAATATTTAGTAAAACCAATTAAAAATTGTTTTGCATTGAAATCATTTTTAATGGGATTAAATATATTCAGGCCATTTTTATATTCATGCTTTTTTATATTCAGACAATTTATTTAAAATCTCCTGCGTCGATATGCAGAATCCGAGAATGGCTACATCGCTTTCAATATTCTCCGAATTTATCAGCGGCTATATTTACGCGGTTATTGATACGGCCAAAAAATAACTCCACATGGCTTTGCGAAATATAAACACAAAGCAAAATGAAAAACCACAAGAAAATAGAACATATCCCAGAGTTGCATTTTAAAAATAAATAAATTTAAAGCAACAAACAAAAGTTGTATATACAATTAATCATTCAATTTATTCACGTGATATTAAATTTATTTCTATTACTATTTCTAATAAAAAACGTGTGAATACAATTAAGTAATTAGTAAATATATTTTTAATTGGATTACGTTTCCGTTTTCTATTAATATTAATTTTTATATATGTCCATTTAGCTCAAAATACGAAATATTCTCTTTGCGATTATCGTTTTTCAGGGATAGTAAAGATTCCTACAAAAGTTGTCTATTAAGCATCGTATAGATATGTCAGAAAGGTAACTTTTTCAAGTAAACAAATCGGGATAATACCCACATAGTGGCACCTCTGAACTTCATACTTCAAAGTAGGCATTCGTTTTTTTCTGCGTCATGACGTTTGTTGTTAGCGTTTTTTGTGCTGTGTACTTTTTTGTGGACAAAAATGTCCGATTGATAGTAAAAATGTTAATCGCGACGAGTAAATTGCGTTTATAAATAGCTTCAAAATCCGATCTATGAAATTTAAAATGTACGTGGACTGTTACTTACTGCAGGCGGTATTCTACCGCGTGAAGAAGTGTCTCATGATGTGGCAGTGACAAACAGTGCATATTTTCTGAAAGCTACATTATTCTTCTTCCTAAAACTGTTTAAAAATTAGTATGTTACACGTTCTTAAGTACTCGAACTAACCTTAAAACGGGTTTTTATGGATAACTCCGAATTTTGAGGGTGTTTCCGAAAATTTGATTCTGATTTCTGATGGTCTCAACAAGGCCTATAACCAACACTAAGTCGTTTTTCAAGTATATAAAAAAAGTGCTCTTTTGTAACACTGTGTTATTATTCCCGAACACTCATTTGTTACCAGTAAATAATGAAAGTGTTTAAGATAAGTAATAAATACATGATATTTCTTTGCGGCAAACACCAAGTGTTTCCTAGAACGCAATATATTTTAAAAGTGTAAATACTAAAAACTTCTCGGAAAAAATGCTACATTGAAAGTGTTTGCCCCAAAAATCGTACAGCTTGTCACAAAAGATGCATCACTTGAACAATTGAACTTATCCGTGTCATGCAACACTTGCTTCTTTTTTATTGTGCGACATCTGAAGCTAATTATTATCATCTATAGCCGCTGCCATCAATTCATCATAATCGGTCTTCACATCAAAAACACTACCGCAATTCTGTGCAAATCATCTGAGAAAACCCAGTCAGTTTTGACGACTTTTTAAGACGTGTCCAATGTATGAGACACCTGTTCCAGGCATAATGCATCGATGTGCTGTAGTTTTCCTTAGTGTCCATCAATATCAGTCGAAATAAAAAGTTTATTTTCAGCAGTCACTCGTTTGCGTGACTTGTCGAATAATCCACCCTGGAATTCTGTATTATTCGACAAGTCGCGTAATTGAGTGGGGCTGCCGCAATAAAAAAAAACTTTTGCTTTGATTGAATTTGGCGAACACTACAAATATTTGCCTTCAAGTATTTTTGGCAAACACTACCAAATTTTTGAAATATTTGTGAGAAACACTTCAAATATTTGTGGGAAACACATTTCGTGTTTGTTTCCTACAAATGAGCTTGCAAACACTTTAGTTTTTGTTTAAGAAAGTGTTTACAGGAAACGATATTTTTTTGTGTGTATGTTTGACACCAAATAAAACATAACAAAATCCCATAGTTTTTATTTTTATTGCATTAAATATTTTGGCCTTGTTTTGCTTTGCTCGATGCATTTGTTTAATGCAGACGACCCTTCCATTTTGATGACATCTGTAATATAAATAGATAAATAAGCAATATTATTCAATACACTTTATTTCAATGTTTATCAATTGTTTATAATTTTAGCCAAAACTTTTTATCACCTACTGTAGCGGCTGTTCGAAAAAAAGGTAAACGTAAAGTTTTTTATTACTAATAAAATTGTAGGTATTTTATCCATCTTTGGTCCTGCAGGGATGTATTTCAATAGAAAAACGATTATTTATACTATTAAGATTGGTCAATAGGAAGCGTTCCTTATATATTTTATAATGTATTATTTAAATATAAATATCGAATGATACGTATTACTAATTTTATGGTATAGTCGAATTAAATGTTCCTAATATTATTAAAACAAAAATGTATGTTAGTTAATTTATTGTATATTTTATTTTGGTTCTATATTAAAAATGAAATTCACTTTTATAAATCACAAAAAAAACACTTATTTTTGCAAAAGGTTTTACACATTTAATGTTCGCTTCAGTTTCCAATAATTGCTTGTATTACTTGAGTCTGTAAATAATTTTTTAGTACGTTGTCATACTAGAATTTCGATGTGTTATATATATTCTGTAATAAATAAAACAATAAGTTTAAATGCAATGAATTTACAACAAATACATTAATTCCTTACCAATGACGCATTTAATTGATACCAGAATGTATTATTGTTGAAGTGAAAAATATATAAAAATATATTCGATACAACTTTGTAGATAAATTTAGAGAAAAAGATTTCTTAAAACTAAATATAACAAGAGTATAATGTTAAAGTATACGTATATGTAATTTGTACTTTAACACCCCAACTCAAATTACATTTTTGATAACCCCATAATGCAGCTGTGAAATTCATGCTTCTCAAGAAATAATGATTTTGTAAGAATGTCCGCTGTCTGGTCATCAGTTCCAATACCAACAAATATTACATCTTGATTCTCAAATTCATCTCGTACGAAATGATGTCGTACATCGATATTCTCAGATCTTATATGATAGTCATTCGACGTAGCAAGATGTACAGCACTTCTGTTGTCGCAAAGTATTTGTATACTTATTGCATCAAAGTTCTACGTCGAGAGATTTTAGCTAAACTGCTTCTTGCGTTGATGCCGATAATGCCATGTATTCGGCTTCAGTTGTTGGTAATGCCACTGTAGGTTGTCGCTTACTGTTCCAAGAAATTGCTCCATTCATCAACAGAAACACATAAACAGTAACGGAGCGTCGTTATTCTTCATCAGCTGCCCAATCTGAATCAGAGTAACCAACAATATTCTCTGAACTAGATTTCGAAAATACTACCAAAATACTAACACGCGTTTTACAGCAACCCAATGTGGATGTTCAGGATGGCTACTGAATTTCCTTAAATGATTGACTGCCTGACAAATATCCGGTCTGGAACACTGCGCAGCAAACGTTAAGCTTCCGATTGCTTCTTTGTATGGAATTTTAGACATATCTTCTTGCTCAGCTTTAGTCTTCGGTGCCATTTCTTTGGTAAGCTTAGCATTGGAATCCAAAGGAGCGTAGACTAGCTTACAATCATCCATACCGAAACGTTTCAAGATTTTGTTAATGTATTCTTCTTGACTGATACTTAATTTTCCAAATTCCTTTTCAATTTTCATTCCGAGACAAAATTTAACTGCACCCAAATCTTTCATTTTAAATTTAGTGGTCAAATGATTTTTATACCCTACACTAAGAGTGAAAGGGTATATTCAGTTTGGTACGCCGTTTGTAACACCCAGAAGGAAGCATCTCCGGTATGGAAAAGTATATATATTCTTGATCAGCATGACCTTATGAGTCGATTTAGCTATGTCCGTCTATCTGTCCCTCTGTCTGTCTGTCTGTCTGTTGAAATCCCTACTACTTTTAAAATTGAAGAGCTAGATAAATGAAACTTATAACTTAGATTACTAATATACCTACGAAAAAATTGGCTCCATTGATCGGTCCATTGTGACCTATGATCCGACCACTTATGTTCAAATACCTCATATAAAATGTACATATAAAGATCAATTTGTATGTATACGTGCTTAGGTAAACTTTTTTGGTCAAATATATATTGACATCATGCTCAAATACATGATAATAGTGTTTTCCGGCGAAAAGACTTGTGGTTCACAAAAAAAAAAATCGAAATTCGGTACACCTACCCATTTGTAAATATGGGTATCAAATGAATGGAAATTCTTCAGCGATTGAATGTTTGTAGTTATTTTCAGGATTCGTATACCCTGATGACCTATATATCACTTTGAATGGTAAACACACATATGTGTAGGGTATTTATAGTCGGCTTAGACCGACTATAATTTTGATAATCCTAACTATCATAATTACACCTACTTTAAAATTTCCCATGTGATCTAACCTTCCCAACTGGTTAATTTGTTGCTTTCTTCCGTTGCTTTCTTCCGTAAATATTAACATATCGTCCACATAAATTGCGACGTATATTCGGTTTTGACCTTCGACATTGTAAAAAAGTCATGGTAAACTTTTGATCTTGTTAAACCAAACTGTTTAAGTTCAAAATGGAGTTTCAAATGCAATGCTAGACTAGCTTGCTTTAGTCCATCAAAGCTTTCTGAAGTTTGCACACCATCAATGGACTGTCGACAGCTGCAAACAGTTTTGGCTGCTGCATATACACAATTTCGTGCAATTCGCTTTGCAGAAACGCCGTCACTGCATTCATTTAATCGACATGCATTTCATATTTGACGGACAGCGCAAGTAGATAACCAGTCTTGCCTTTTATCGCGGACCTCCATCGACTCCTCTTTTTGTTTTAAAAACCCACTTGCATTTGATTGCCCTTTTGTCTACTGGCAAATCGGTCAAACGCCAAGTTTGGTTTTCTTCCAATGATGCATGTTCTTCTTTCATTGCTACTAACCACATTTCTCGATCAGGTATATTCATCGCCTCTTCAACAGTTAGTGGATCTTCTTCATCTTCAGCTACTAATCTTTCCGATCGTCGAAACTGCAATGGATTAGGCACTGCTTCTAACTCATCAATGTCTCGTTCCCCCACATCATTTACATCCTCGCAACCTGATGTAAATGAATCATCAATATTGATGACATCTGCGCACTCTTCTACTGTACAAGGTACCACGTCCATAGAATGAGCAATTTCAGCAGATTCACTTGCTTCATCAGAAATGTCGATAATTGAGTTTGGACTTTCGAAATCCTACGTAATCGGAAGACAGTTAACTTCGCAGCCAACTTTCGACTCCGCGTAAAATTTGTCTTCCTTAAAAATGACCTCTCGCATCTCCTGCATACCCAATAAAAATACACGTCTCCGATTTGTAATCCCACTTTGTGCGCTTTTATTTTGGGATATGACATAGCGCAAGTCATCCAAAAACTTTTAATGTTGACAGATCAGGCTTCTTTCCTGCCCAGAGTTCTTCAGATGTACTTGCCATACATTTGTGCGGTGATCTGTTCACTAGATATGCAGCCGTTGCGACTGCCTCTGCCCAAAAATGCTTCTGCAATCCAGTTGCGGCAACATACACTTCGCTCTTTAAATGCGTTCTGCAACTGTTCATGCGTTCTGCAACTCATTTCTGTTCGGTATTGTACGCAATTGTGGTTTGGTGATGTATGCCATGTTTCTTCATCATTGCAATCATATTCGAATTTATGTATTCCTTACCATTATCTGACCGAAGAACTTTAATTTCGCATCTTTTCAACAAATGCTTTGAAATTTAATAACGTTTTGTATACCTCTCCCTTATATTACAAGAAGTAGACGAAAACTTTGCGAGTGTGGTCATCGATAAATGTAACGATATACCTGCTGCCACCATTAGATGCGACCTCCATTGGTTCGCATATATCAGAATGGATTAACGAGAGCTGTTTGTCCACACGATGACCTTCGTTTGGGAATGGAGTTCGTTTTTGTTTACCCTTGGCACATGGAATGTTCTTCTCGTTCTTCTCGGATGATACCTCTTGCCATTCCATTTTTAAGCAAGTTTATGCCATACGGATTAAGAGGCCCTAGCCTTCGATGCCACAAATCGTAGGTTTCTGATGTTTTCGCTAATTGTTTTGCATAAAACTTTAAACATACCGTTATTTTCTTTCGCAGTAGCCACCACATCGTATTGCCAATGCATGCTTCGTAATTCTGCATCCAGTCTGCTCTTCTCGACATATGTGTCGATGCGCCACTGTCGAGGTACCAAGCTTCGTCATCAATTGCCATTGTCAAAAAGGCAGAATGAAAGGATTCTGGTGATAACAAACTGCGTTTCTCGCCAACTCACTATCTTGAAACATATCCTTCAGCTTTGTCCATACCTCAAAAGCCGTTTTTGTGTTTTGAATTCTCCACCAATCGATAACACGATTTTTCCGCCTTTATGCTCTGTTTCTTCTTAGCTTCCGAGAGATCGTCGAAGCTCTTGCTGACTCCAACAATATGCCACATTTCCTCAATTTCCACAATGGTCTGCATTGCAAACGCCCATGACGCGTTATTCTCACGTCCCCGCAGCTTTTCCAGCTAAGGTCAGTTGCCGGAGCTCGCCATTTGAAATTAAAATATTTTCAACGTCAAAAAAAATAAATAAGTATACGTATATGTAATTCGTACATTAACATTAATAATGTGGATTAAAAATGCATGTGACCATGTTTTTAATCATGTTTATGTATTTTATGCCCCGTTTATTAATATAGTAGGAAACCATTAAATAATAGTATTTACTCTATAATAATACTGAAATATTTAAATTTAGGGTGCGTATAAAGTTTGGTTAGTCCCTGCCGCGTAAGTCACTAATGTCACTGTATTCGAGTTGTTTGATTAGTTCAATAAACATTTACACAATGAATTTAACAGGACTTATAAAAGACCTACTCTTACAGTACCTACACGACGTTCATACAGTGTATGTCACTTAACGTTTACTTTCTTAGTTGTTGAGCTACTTGGGTTCTCTTCTAATTTCACCTTGAGCCCGTTAAGACAATAATTTAAAATGATCAAAAGAGGTCGTAAAACAAAAAACAAATAACTGTTAACGTAGTGCACCCAAAAAAATCCATTTTTTATACATTATACAACCCATTTTATGCTTTTGGATCTTTCTTCAATGCACATAATTTTTCTTGTGTTCATTGGAAAAGGAAAACTTTAGCGACTTGAAATGTACATTTTGTTATATTGTACGATTTTGAACTGCTGTTGTCTCATCAGGATTCGGTGATTGTTAAATTCAATTAGTTGAAATGGTGCAATATGAAGTTTAATCAACCTCCATGATGTGCTATTCATGCGACCAGTGGTGACGCATCATGCTCTGTAAATCTTTGGTGGCTATAGGCACCTCATCAATGCCAAGACCCAATCAGACTATACGGTAGATGCAGGATGCATACATCTGCCAGTCAGCTGAGGGCCCGTTAACATAATAACCAATTCCTTGACAGGTCTGACGTTATTGTCAGCATCGGTCTTCTACGCAGGGTCTCGATGATGCACAGAAAAAAAATTTCATAAATGGAATGAACGCCGTTAATAAAGACACCGTTCATAATATATATTGAAAAAATGAGTCTATTTATGAACTATTCTTCGTATATACGAATCGCACAATCGCAATTCAGCCAAGCATAAAGGCGATACTGAAAAATAAAAAAAAAACAGTCCACCAAAGGGAGAATAGAAAATACAACACAAAGTGGGTAGGTAGGTATTTGAGTATGTGTGTACACCCAGAAAAAAATACTATAAAAATAATAGTTTTTTACTATTAAAAATAGTCAATAGGATAAATTATTTTTTTAATCGGAAAATACTATTAACTACTAGAAAATACCATGACATTGTCATTGAGTTTATATGAAAAGATTTATTTTTTGTATACTATTAAATCAATAGCCGCGGTAGCTCAGTGGTTAGTGCGTTGGACTGCGAGCCGAAAGGTCCCTGGTTCAAGCCTGGACTGGGGCTAACATCTTTTCATAGAAACATTTTTCTATACCGCGCTACCTCTCGTCAGTAAATGGCAAACCTACGAGAGTAAAACTATTGCCTATGAAAAAGCTCTCACCCGCCGTTCGGATTCGGCAATAAACTGTAGGTCCCACCACTTTCGAGTACAAATATAACACGCACAGCTCAAAATGGTGAGAGAGCTCGGCCGAAGTTCTATACAGGACTGTAGCGCCAAACTATTATTATTATTATTAAATCAATAATTATCCTATTGACCAATTTTAATGGGATTTGAGGGAATTTTTTTCTGGGTGTATGTGTGCAACTGCAACTTTTGACCATTCTATAAATAGATATTTTTATTTTACTGACGCGCCATGCCGTATGACGCGCAGTGATTATTTTGACAACTCGTCGCGACGTGTCGATAGTTGATGATATCATATACAGTTCTTAGTTTTTATTATTCGTATGTCATTTCGTACAAATAGACCGAATCGTTTCATTTGTTGTCTACAACTGCAAAGAAACGTGCACCGCAGGTACTTACTATCGCTAAACAACAAACAGCAGAAATTGGCAGCAGCAACAGCAAAAGTATATATAAAATATAAGTAGTTTAAAAAATAAATAAAGTAAAATAATAATAAAATAAAAAAAAAATAATTCAAAAAAAATAAAAAAAAATATATTTTTTATTTTTAAATCGTTTGAAGTTCACAAATACCATGAATTTTTCATAAATATTATGAAAGCGTTCATCAATATTATGAACTTTTTCATTACGGTTTTATGAACGATTCATAAATTGAATGAATTTGGTCATTGGGTGAGTAATAATGAAAAATTCTCTCACGCCTCTATGATGTTTTTTTGTAAAAATTTACGTTTTGTTTCTGAAGAACAAAAGTTTATATTTTCAAAATTTTATAACTCTAGATTTCTGATAATAAAAGTCTATACAAATATTTGTTAAATGATTTAAAAAAAAAATTTGGTTAATATTTTACATTTTAAACTCTTAAATGAATTTAAAAAATCAATACAAATAAAATTCACGCAAATTGTTAAATTACAATAGTTATTAAAAACTGCGTACAACGACGAGGTGAGAGGGGCTTTTAAAAAGCACTAACTACCCAGTGTTTCATAACGTCTTATTTCTGATCTGTTCCGTAATTGCTACTACGAATTTCCGAACAACCATGTTCGTATCGAATCACTTTTCAGACGTAAATAGAATCTGAATCGGACTCAACGCACCAACTTCGCGACTCGATTTTCAAGAGAGCCTGCGTCAGTTTAACGTACGAAATTCAAAACAAAATAACGAATTGAATGACAGAAAACAGAACAGTATGAAAAGGGAATCAGTTCAGCATGGAATGACAGCATGCTGATCTAAACGCAAATTTTAAAAAAATCGTTGACATAGAAAATGTTTATTTTTTACTATTTGAGATAAAGGTGATAAAGTACAATTTCAATGTGCTAGTAATCATATTTAGGGCTTTGAGCTCAGCTAGCGTATATAGTTTTTTTATTTTATTTAAATTCTTATTTCTTATAATAAACTTATAATAGTGCTTCAATATTTCCACAATGCAAAAGCTGTAAACTACTAACGATGCAGGCTTTTTCTAGCATCTGCGAAATAAGCACATTTAAACCAACGTTGGTAGGTTTTTTTTGTTGACGTTCAGCACTGTGGTTGCACACACACGAAAAAATCAAATTCAACAAATTTGTAAACGAAAACTAATTCGCTGCTGAAACAGTTGTCCAATTACAATCGCTGCCTTCGATTATCATCAGCGAGATTTGCAGACATTTCAGCACACATTGCAGACGATTCTATCATTAAAAAATATATTTGTTAAATATTAAACAATATTTCAAACTATTTTGTATGCCTACCATGCTTGCGTATGCATGCAGAATAAACTCAACCGCCTCACCGCAACCGAATACATTGCACAATAACGATACAATAGTTCACCGTCTTCATGGATTGACCACATCCTAAAATGCTGTTAATATTAAATAAATTGAAATATTAAAAAAAATACATTTTGAATGAACGAAAAATTGTCATCGTTGACGTGAGAAACTTTCTGAAGAAAACAGGAGTAGAGGTGGAATTGGCTTAACTGACAGAAAAATTAGATACGAAATAGTCAGGGCTGGCCTGAGTTCACATTGGGTACTTTGTGTTGTTGTCATTAGCTGCGTTCCCGTGGTTTTTGATCCTGATCCGTAAATCATTTTCTTATACAAAATCAAAACAAACAATTAGAACCAGGTTCGTTTTTGGATCAATTACTGATCTGGTACTGTACGTATCAAGAGTAAAATTGTTTGTGGTGATGTTATGCTATTGTGAATAGCACTTAATAAGAAGAAGAATTTGTGTTGAAAAAGAAAGGGCAGAAGAAAACAGTGCTGCCAAATTTATTAAAATAGAACCGATGGCGTTCCCGTGAAACAGATCTGGTCTGCCGTGAAGAGTCCCAGTGTCAGTGAATCCAACTCCGATTTTCATTTTCCCCAAAATTCTTAGCAAAATTCCTGAAAATAGTACTGAAAATGCGAAATGTATGCAGATAAAAATATTTTGAATAGGAGGACATAGAAACTATTAAATTTTACCATTTAAAGAACTGTATAAACAAATGTAAATATATATTATTTTCGATTTTTTTTAATATTGAACATTTTTTTTACTACATTTCTGTCATTGATATTTTTAGTTTCGAAATTTTAAATTTCAAATAATCGCAATCTTTAAAAGGCTGAAAAAAATATTTTTATAACTAATAATAGGCATGTCAAATTTGCAGGTCTTACATTAAGTAAAAATGTATCCCCTATTTAAAAACATAACATCAGATCAGTGTCGCCAGATGAAATTACCAAAAGAATTCTCATTTTATCACAGCAAATTCTCACAAATTACCACAGAAGATGTTTACAACAATTTCCTTCAAATTACCACAAATTACCAAAAAATCCAATATTTACCACAAAATACCTCAGTACCAAAAAATAATAATTTTTAATATATTTTCATGAAATACCAATATTTAAGGTAATCTTAGGAATATTGCTATAGCAAATAAAGGGTGAAATCAAGGAAAAATAAATATCTTTGAATTCTTATAAAAGTAAAATAATTCTGACAGTTTTAAATCTAAAGGCAGAAAAATACTATATGCGGTAATTTTGATCCTACATGACAGAAAAATCGTACATGTGGTATTTTTTTTCCCACATGAGAGAAAAATATGACATGTGGTAATTTTTGCGTGTGGTAATTACCAATTCCCAAAAGCGATGAAAAATTACCAAAGGCATATTTTGTGCATCAGATCAGATAAAAAAATGTTAAAGGAATTTATCAAGAAATCGTAATAGATTGTGTTTATTAGAAGTCAAATTATTATCTCTCACATGATTGGAATATAGATTGGAATATAGTTCCAGTTTTTTGTCGAATTCGATATAACCTGCAAAATTCTAAACCAACGATTTTGAATTTATTATTTTCCAAACGAATTGAAAGCGTTGAAGTCAAATCATGCTGTTCAAATTCGTTTCAAAAATTATTTATTGTACTAAAATGTTAAATCTAAAAGTAAAAACATTTGTTTTAAAATTAAAAGATTAAAAGTTTGAATATGCCCCTATATTCCAATCCTTAAAAATGTAACAAATCCTAATTTGAAGTTACCCACTAATAGTGGACCATTCCCCGATTACCCCTAAGACTAAAATCAATTTGCATAACTTCCCAGTATTGAAAAAAAAATGTATCCGTCAGAGTTCGGAAATACTCACTCACGTTCACTCATGCTCATGAACGTGAACACAAATTTCATATCGTTGCTTCACAGATCATGAACACTCGTTGTCTCAGATGAGTACGATCACAAGTGAATACTCGTTATAGATTTGAAATACGTTGCTCGTGAACGAGAGTAATGATTTTTTTCTGTTTACTCTTTATTCACGAAAGTGAAGCAATTAAAATTTTCTATGTTATTCATATTCATAAATTTAGCAAAACTTTTTATTCACGCTGCGTATGTAGTTATGTGTTGCTTATTGTGGTCATGGGTAAAAAAACAATTTTATTACCAAAAAAATTGTATTGCGGAACTCGATTGTGGACATCATAGGATGTCATTTGAAGTGGGTCCGAAAACTAATTTTTGACACAATCATTTTTATAGCGAAAATAGATTGCGAACATCATGGGGTGCCTAATGGTATCATTTAGAGTGGTCAATGTCCACCAATTACCAATTTTGACGCCTCAAATTTTATTTCGATTGCGGACTTCATGGAATGTCTAATGGTACCATTTAGAGTGGTCAATGACCACCAATTTCGACCACATAACTTTTATTGCGGAAATCGATTGCGGATATCATGGGATGTCTAATGGTACCATTTGGAGTTGTCAATGACCACAATATCCAATTTTTGATCACACAACTTTTATTGCGGAAATCGATTGCGAACTTCATGGGATGCCTAATGGTACCATTTGGAGTGGTCCATAACCCCTTTGTGTTGGTCAAAACCCCCATCAAAACTTATCTTCTTATCGATTTTCGAAATAAAAATATGTGGGTCAAAAATTGGTTTTCGGACCCACTATTGATGGTCATTGACCACTTCAAATGGTAATATTAGGCATCCCATGATGTCCGCAATTGATCTCCGCAATAAAATTTGAGGGGTCAAAAATTGGTCATTGGTGGTCATTATTGGTCATTGACCACTCCAAATGGTACCATTAGACATTCCATGAAGTCCGCAATCGATTTCCCCAATAAAAGTTTTGTGGTCAAAATTGGTTATTGGTGGTCATTGACCACTCCAAATGGACCATAAGGCATCCCATGAAGTCCGCAATCGATCTCAGCAATACAATTTGTGAGGTCAAAAATTGGTCATTCAAATGGTACCATTAGACATCCCATGATGACCGCAATCGATTTCCGCAATAAAAAGGTTTGGGTTAATTGGTTTTCGGACCCACTGTTGGTGGTCATTGACCACTCCAACCATTTTGGGTCAAAAACAATTTTTTTTACCCACTTTTTGAGATATGTTTTAATTTTCTTCAAAAGCTACACTCAACATGTGAATAAAAAAATTTGCCAATTTGATTGTGAACACTTTTGAATATGAACAGAAGAAAAAATAATTTGTTGCTCATCTCTTATGAGGTGTAAAAATGTAGCGAATGTGGGTACTCGTGAGCAGCCAAATTCTGTTCGATAACGAGTGTTCACTTTAGAATAACGTGTAAGTCGGATTTTTCTTTCTTACTCGCTCGTGAAGTGTGAAGAAAAATAATGAACATTTTTATTCATTTATGAAGATTTATCGTGAGTGAATAATTTTGAATATTCATTAATGAGAATTGCCGTACCCTGGTATCCGCATCAGCACTCAGCTCCGAGAAGTCCGAGGATGAAATTAGGTAAGTCTAGATTATTAGATGCACACAGACTTCTACTAATGTTCGATGTTTTGCAGAGACCTGTGCGATCAGTTCTTCAACATCATCAAACTGACGAGCAAAAATGTGGAACGCAATGTGCTGAATGCGCCGGACGACAATGTAATTGGAAAAATTATATATAAAAATTATAACTGCATCGCAGGCAAAAAGAACATGAACATTGACTTTGATTTGGCCTTTGGAGACAAGTAAGTCACACACGTTTTAATCTATTAAAATATTTTAAAATATGGATTTTTATTTTGTAGAGTGTTGAAGCAAAACGCCAACGGGTTGCTGTCTTACTAATGTCGCTATGGACTGGTTTGCCACAATAGTCTGGGCATAACGACGCTGTTGCACATGATCTCCGAGCGACAGCTGGCCATACCATCGCACATCTCGGTGTTGCACGTTGAATAGGAGGTAGTTGACGATGACACCACACCCGTGGACCGAGTGTGACATAGAGCGCACGCACTCAGTGCTAAGCTGACCGATGTCTACGCACAGCTGCTAAACATTGAGGCCGACAAGGCGGTGACGCGCGAGCAGCAGCTGCATCCCACCAAATCGTTTTCGGGGTGTTTGGTATCGTCGCGCGTGCTCTTCTCCCTTCCCAAGTAACCACGGCTCGACAATTGCCACAAACTTTTCAAGGAATCTATGCAGCAAATATAAAGACAATCTGTATATAGTTTCTGAATACTTTTTTTTTGAAAATGAAGAAAAATAAAAAAAAAAACTTAAAATTTGACTGAATATTTCTATTTCTTGTCATCATGAAACTTTTACTTAATATACAATAGTTTTATGTACTTATGCTTTATTAAAACAATTTTAGGAATATATATATATATATATATATATGTATATATATATATATATATATATATATATATATATATATATATATATATATATATATATATATATATATATATATATATATATATATATATATATATATATATATATATATATTATAATGTGAGATATAACGGTTTTAAGTCCCATTAAAAAATGAGTATTTTTGGAAAAAATGATGCCATGCACATATGCACTCCGGGAAAAAAAAGTAAGGGTGAAAAATACGTAGAAATAACTCGTCCTTAAAACTGCTTACTTAAAATTCGACTTTCAACTTTGAAAACTTTTCTGCAGGGGGTCAAAGTAAAAAAAAATATTAAAAAACTTGAACTTTGACCTTTGTTGCCAGATTGGTTAAATATATTTTGGATAAGTTTTATCATTTAAAAGATTCCCAATAATGTTATCTATAAAAAAAATATGACAAAAGTACATGTTTCTTCAGTAACATGTACTTTTGTTATATTTTTAATACTTACTGAGATTTGCGTAAAAGTCCAGTTTCCAAAAAATATTAAAAAATGGAAAATAAAAAAAAAATGTCGACTTTACAATTTTTATTTACTAAACCACTTGAGATATTTAAGAACGGTTTTCATTTTATGTGTCAATTGTTTATAAAAGTTCCATATTTCATGATAAAATGTACAATCTATGTATAAATATGTAAAGTAAAGTGTTCAAAAATTAAAAAAAAAATCATGTTCTAGTCTATATCTTTAAAACTGATCAAGATATTTTCTCATGTAAGCACATTTTCTTTATATCTCAATGTGAAAAGCTTACAAACAAAAGAATTTTAAAAATCGGATACCTTTTGGATTTTTTACAATTAACTTAAGTTCTCTCAAGTTCTCTCTCTACAACACTTTTTAAATTTTTAAAATCAGTTGAGTGGTTCCGAAAATATTGAATTTCACCCGATTTAAGAGCGTTTGGGCACACTGTGCGTTGGGTTGTAAAAAAGGACAGTCGGAATAGCATAATTTAAGAAATTTAAAAAAGAATTATTTAAAAAAAAATCACTTTTAAAAACAAAATCACAAATTACATTTTTTTAAGTGCACGTTAAAATTAGAGAGGGTAGAATATAAGCTTTAATCCGAAAACTTGAACCGTTTGTTAAATTAGAGTTGTAAATTGCCGAAAAATCTATTCGTAAAGACTTATATTCTTAGGCCTTAGCATATTTTTGACATTATGTGCAGTTTTATTACACAACAAACATTCACGTTAATGGCACTGCGTAGGAACTTTATTATTTATATTTTTAATCCACTCAAGTTCCACATTTAAAATTACAGTTCAAGTTTCAAATATGTGAACCGACACTTTAATGAATCAAAATTTGTGGCAACTAAGCCTCGCCCCGAGTTTTTTTTACTGGCAATTAGGTGGCAAATAAGTATTTTTTGCATGATATAGAAAAAACACTTTAATGGCAATTGTGTGGCTACCACTTAAGTTGCCAAAAAATGGTTATGGGTTCTGATATTGCTTGATGAATCGACAAACATATTGGACATTAAACCCATCATTTGGCTGAAGAATTATCTGAAAAGTGGCCAACAACAATGCAAATGTCAGCTAACGGTTCTCACGTTCTAGCAATGTTGTGGGAAAGTTTTACAGATTGTTGCAGATTCTGCTGTCACAGGCACCTGCAACTACGTTGCACCAACGCATTAATGGTCAAGTTAGTAATCGAGCAAAGCCGCCGCCATCGAGTTAAAGCTCTCTGTCAGCGTGGCGAGATTGTGATGCTTGCTTTTCACTATGTCATTTGACGTCAGTTTCATGTTCGAAAATTTCACAAATTGGTTGGTTTGAGTCAATGGCAAAGTTAAAAATAAATGCTAAAATGTTTGAATTTCAATTTCGTTTAACATTGGTTAATAACATTATAATATTGGATAGTTTCTGCGGCGTAATAATAATGTTAATAAAATAATAATGTGAATATGACACAAAATAACAGTGATAACCAAGCGCTTAAATTGATTAATTTATTTTTGGTAAATTGATAAATCTTGTAATTTTCATATGTTAATCAAAAAATTAATCATTGACTTGATTTTATTGATATATTCTTATAAATCATACACACAATTTTTTATATACTTAAATATGTAATATTTAAAAAAAAATTTTATTAAATACACTGTATTACATTTAATACTATTTTTTTTTCGTAGGGTATTTGTAGGGTTTTAATAATGAAAACACATTTATGCTCAGGCTCTGACAAAGCAATGGTCGGGTAAATAATGAAATGGGGAATTACCCGATCAGTGCATGATCATGACCTGAGGTGAGTACATGATCAGGGCCCTGCGTTACAATCGTGCCCCCGATTTGTTTCCTCGTTTGGGCCTCGCCATAACCCGATCATCTCAAATAATGGCATGATCAGTTCATGAGCATGGCCCTACCAAAATTTCTAGTGGACGTAGTATTGTTTGACTGCATTCTCAGAAAATAATTGTTAAAATTTAACAATTACGATTGTTGTTCATTTCAAAATTATAATGGTTATTTTTTCTTTAATTTGAGTGATGATTGTAGCTTTTTCAAACTTAACAATAATTTTTGGAGAGATTGATAAATTTAAATTAATTATTAAATTTAACAATTCGATTTTTAAAAATTGTTTGTTCGAATACGAATACTTCAAAACATGATACATTTATCATTGTATCATGCTTCAAAATACTTTTTTATTTTAATAAATTTAAAATTTGTTCGGATAAAATTAATTGTGTTGCTGCTGAAGAGCCACAGAAGTACCCGTCGCCACATTTAAAAGTGCAGCATCAGGCAGACGTGCAAGGGGCCCATTGGCTCAAGCAAGCAGTCGGAGATACTTCAGCGAGTGCCATCATCGATCCGTACAATGAAAACTTTGGTGTAGGTTTCGGTTATAAACCTGATATGCAAACTAATGAGACAATGTTGCTTAGTAAACCATGTATAAGTGGACAGGTGAGCGCCAAATAATACAATTTATGGCATTTGAATATATATATATATATATATATATATATATATATATATATATATAGAAGATTGCAAACTACAAAAATACTACGAATAATTTCGTGGTATCTGTACCAGCCAAATACTGCAATGAAATCGAGGAATACTACAGAAATGTTATATTATTGTGAGACACAGATCTGGTATTTCAAGTACTATGGTATGAATACGAGATATCTGTCACTAGTGTTAGAGAAGTTTTTTAATTTTTTTTTTAAACCATATTTCTACACAAATCGTAATTTGCTAAGTAAATTTCATTAAATATTAAGCCATACCCCTAAAAAATTGCTTTGCGTGTCTCAACGAATATTCATTTGCATCTACCAAACGTAGTTTGCATTACCCGAAATTCATTTTTGGCAAACAATAGTATGAAGCGTAACCAACTATTTGTTGAAGCTTACAGTTGCTTCAACTTGATGGGTAAAACCTATTTTTAATCCATTTACATTATTGTATTAACTTTCATTGTTATGAATGAAATGAATGCTATGAATAAAATGAAACACAACTAAAATTTAGTTGGCTCAAAACATAGTTGGTTATATAGTAAATGATATAACATTAGATTATAGTAACAAATCATTATTTGATTAAACTGTGAGATCTGCTGTTCTTAGAAAATGATATCAAAGCAGGACAACATCAGTCGCACAAGCTTTAGATTTTTCACTCGTATCTGTGTCTACACCAGGTTGCACTCTTTCCCGCAGTGTAAAAGTAGAAACTTATTATTAAAAAGGATTTAGAAATGTTGCAGAATTTGTTTTTTTACCCAAATGGAGAGTAAATTGTTGAGAAATTTTTAAAATGGAGCAAAATGATAATTCGCGATCTAATTGAAGTATATTGGTTGCACTGTATTTGAAATGAAATATGTAGTTTTTCCTTCATTATTTTGAATTGTAATTTTGGACTAGTGTATTTCAGAATAAAGTTGTTAGATAAAAATTACCAATCCATTTCTAGATACCCTTACACATAGGCCACAAGACACGAAACTCCGGCAATGTAGTTGTAAAAATCGTTTTTTAGTGTGCGTCGCAATCGCAACATGGACAAATTTTTATTCAACTTGAACAACTTTTATTCAACTTGGACAATAATGCCTTATATTTTATATAGGGGGTAAATTCCCTATATATTTAACATTTCGTCGTTGTAGAACGAAAAGTCACCTAACGAAACGTCACCTAATATCTGTAAATTTTTAATCGATGATCTCAGTTTTTTTCACATTATAAGAAAATGTAAATCTATCAATTGATATATTAACTTTAAAAATTTATCAATTACTTTTATAATATTAATCAACAAACTCGAAATTTAAGTTTTTCATAAAATGTATTTGGTGACTTTTCGTTCGACAACGACGATATTCACCATTCTTCACCACTGCTTTAAATGTTTGATAATCAGGATTTTAATAAAAAAAATCATTTTCTGGCAACATAAAGACTGAGAGATCACAATCAACGTTTTAGTATATATTAATTTAGTTTTATTCAAAAAGTTCAGTCACTCGATATTCAAGCGATTTCGAAACGAATATTGGACGATATCGTTCTCAAAAAGAAAAGCATGAACAGCATAAATGTATATTTCGCTTAACAAGAGTTTTTAAAATTTTGAAATAAATAAAAAAATGTTCAATTCATTTTAAATGCGTTTAAAATTTTAAAACCGAGCGAATCACAAAAAAAAAGTGGCTAGTAAGAGATTATGATTAGCCATTTGAAGTCTCCACGAGTCATCATGCAAGCTTGCCATATGTTAAGTCATGGGGAATAGCTGGTATACCCCTCGTGTTAAGTAAATTCGCAGTGTTAGTTCATTTTGACATCCTCATAATATTACTTAAGCGTGATATAGTTGCAGTTTAAGTCTGAATATTGCATGGTTTCCATGCTATCACTCATCATCACTGTTTTATAACAAATGTGTGTCTTTGATATTTTCCTTCTTGTATTTGTTTCAATTAAGTAATAAATATTTTTTTTGTCCAAAATTTGATGTTATATTCAATTTGTAAAATTAAGTTTTCACTATAAAAAAAAAACGGTTTATAATATTATAAATATTAAAATTAACGTATAATAAAGTTATTTTTATATTCTAATACTTTTGTCTCTTTTTCCCTAAAAGGAGGAAAGTTGGACACACTTGCCCTTTATTCACCTCTTTGTTATTTTTTGCTCGTTAATTAAACAATTTTTATGAGAAAATGCAAATATTTCATTACTTTTTGGTTAAACTATGAATTTTCGGCATGATACAAAAAAATGTGTACTCATTTTTAGACTCGTTGCGTGCAACTTAAAACTTCTGCATATGAGTAGTTCTGTTGCTAAAAATGTGTAAAGTTGGCAAATTTTACATTTATTTTAGCATCTGGATCAACAAACAGCTGTTTTAAGTTGGCAAAAATTTTACACGGTGAAACAATAACAATGCCGGCAGAGCTCATGTACACAATCCGTGTTCCAAAAAAAATATAATAAAATAACGATCAGCGCCATTTTTTTGATTGACATAAAAATTGATCTTTATATGTACATTTTATATGAGGTATTTGACTTATGTTCAAAGTCGGATCATTGGTCACAATGGACCGATTTCGCATTACAGCGTAGGTATATTAGTAATCTAATAGTAAGACAGGCAGACGGACAGACATACGGACATACGGACATCGACTCAGGAGGTCATGCTGATCAAGAATATATATACTTTTCCATACCGGAGATGCTTCCTTCTGGGTGTTACAAACGGCGTACCAAACTGAATATACCCTTTCACTCTTAGTGTAGGGTATAAACATAACTTTATTTGATCGAATTTGTGATGGAATGACTCCGTTTAACATTTTATTAATTATAGGGGTCGGTTTGTATCGAACAGTTTTGAAAAGGTAATTAAATTTGCTTTTAACAACTGTAAAAATATGTAAATTATCTTACAAGATTTTTTTGGGATTTAAAAAAAATGAAAAATGTATACAAATTTAAATTTTTATGTCGAACAATTACCGATTCCATTATTTCACTAATTTTAAAAAATTTGTTCAATGTCTTGGTTCTACACTAAGACAACAAAGATGATTACCAGAAATATCACATCCCTAAATATCAAGTTATTTACAAATTTTTAGATCTTCTTAGAGACAACCATCTCTCAAACATCCGACAAATACGATAAATATTGCTAGCAACCATCTTTCAAATTTACGATTGTTTATAGCAACCATCAATTAAACATCTTACAAATATGAAGATAGTTACGGAATATTTGGAAAAGGTGACTCCATTAGAATTCGCGGAGTTAGATTGAATGAAAATTAATCAAATGTATTTTTATTTATTCTAGAATTAAAACTGTATGCTGGTCATCGTCTTTATAAATCCATTGAAGTCAAAATTGAACAACGACTTGAGACTTATTCGCAGAAGAACCTAGTCCGACAGGCGATGCTATCATCAAAGTAAACTCTGAAAAGAAATATTTTCCATCACGTGTTGATAATTTAAATCACAGAATATTTTATTTTCATTTTTACCATTAAAATGTAATATTTGAGTTGGCACTTTTTTACACCATTGAGTTTACATAATTGTTGTGGATAAATCGAACCTAAGGAAAAACTACGCCATTTTCCTTTTTTATGGTAGTTAAAGTCAAAAAACCTCAAAATTTTGCTGCAAATGTCCAAGAACTCAGGATGTTTGCTATCAGTCTACTGTAAATATCTCAATTTTCATTGCTGTTGTGGCAAACATCTCGTAACTATCACATATATGTCATATTTAAAAAATATTAATAGTTTTGCTGCAACTTTATTGAAACTTATGGGATGTTTGAATATTTGTTACAATGCGTAAATTTAAACAGAAAGTTCCAGCAAGACTTTTATAAACATCTTATTTAGTCTGGAAATATCTTGTGTAGATTCTGAGTTTTCATTATATAAGTAACTCAATGACGAAAATGGGAATTTGCACAATAAAGTGTACATTAAAAAAACTCGAAGAGATGTAGAAATTCTGTAATTGAGGATATTCATTGTTTTTCGGTCACCGTCCAAATATATATTTTTAGTGTTATTAAAAGCTGATAAATATAAAATTCTGAAAAGTAGTAGATTCCATAAAAATGTACTAACAATTTTCGGAAATGTACCAGAAAAATCTGCTACTGTAGTAGGTAGTAGAATCTGTCAATTTAAATTTAAAAGTAGCAGATTTGCTCTGATCGGAGCATAATATGAACAGTGCGGTAATGTGAAAATACTATTAAATAGTGTACCATCAAATAAATGGGTGTACCATTAAGTACTTAATGATACGATTTCTAAGGAGTGTATTTACATCTCATTTGACCTCATGGTATCCATCTCTTTCTGGTTCACTTCCTCAGTGCGCTTATTTATCTTCCGTCTCTTTCTTACACATTGTTTAGTTCGCTGAATTATCTTGATCTCATTCAATTTTAATTAATTTTTTTCGTACGTCTTTTCGTAACAATATATAACCCCACAAAAAAATATTATATAAATAATAGTTTTTATTATTAAAAATAGTCAATAGGATAAATTATTATTTTAATCGGAAAATACTATTAACTACTAGAAAATACCATGACATTGTCATTGAGTTTATATGAAAACATTTATTTTTCTATACTATTAAATCAATAATTGTCCTATTGACCAATTTTAATGGGATTTGATGGAATTTTGTAGCAAATATAACCGGTGTAGCAAATATACCAGCTCCTTAAATTTTTAATACGCATTATGTGCAACAGTTTTAAATTCACTCACATTAGTTAATAACTAATGGAATATGAATATTTACAGATTCCATAATATATTTTTCATGTTTTTTAATATATTAAATCTTTTTAATTTCCAGGACTGCTTTCCAGCTAAATTTAAAGCTATTCATTTTATTGCACAACCATGGTATATTCAGATTTTACTAGCAGTTATTAAACCATTCCTTCGTGACAAAACCAAAGAACGTATACAAATACATGGTATGAATTTAATAACGTTGCATACATCTATCAACAAACAAATATTGCCACCAGAACTAGGAGGCGAAGGAAGTTGCATTAACACATTAGACTGGTACCACTATCTTCTTGAATGTAGCCAAAATACGGAATCAAATAAGACATACAGACTCATTGAACATGCAATTTACACCAAACCATATACAAAAATTGCGAAATGTAAAATTACTGAGTCTATAAATTCCAAAACCACAATATGACATTTATTAAAAAATCTTACAAATAAATTGTATATATATATATATTTTTGTTCGTTAATTCTGTTTTGGCTTATGATCGTTAATACAATAAAGTATTTTTGATGATATTTACTGATACAGCTCAGATATGCCGACTCGCACATGCCTATACGCTTCATCCAATCCATCACAAAAGGTCGTGCTGCATCCATGCCTGTCTGGTGTGCAATGAAAAAACAAATAAATATTGGTGCTTCTGGTGCTGTCAATACCCTACAAATCATTTTGTTGCAAAATTAAGTGGTATTTTTGTTAGTTTTAAAACGCATTTAATGTGAAATTATGCAATTAATTCATTTGCATTCAATTAAAAGTTGGTAAGAACATGACATGGCTGAAAATGGCCCCTTGCATTTTTCGACATTGGATGAAGTTACATACAACTCTTTAATTGATTAAAAACATATTTTCCAATCTAAATTCCATTTTTATTTATAAATATTTGAGTTAAAATGTCATCGAATGTAACCGATAACAAAGGCAGCGCAAATGTAGCGTAAAAACTTCTTGCTGGAAAAAATTACGATCGCTCACTAAACATGTTGAGGGTATTTTGCCATTCATGCTCAACAACTACTGAGGTCGCTGAATCAGCTATTATTATATGCGATATAGGTATACTAATTATATTCAATATAAATACATTGGCTATAGATATTTAAATTTGATTATAGTTAAGGGCCATTATATTTACCATTTTTTTAATTATTACAGAAAATAATACATCACACTTCTATTATAGCAACGGACTCCAAAATAAATGTAGACTCAAGTATTACAAACAATTATTGGTAACTGAAGACAACATCAAATGATTTATAATCTTTTGCAACGAGAAGTGTCTTTTTATGTGTGATTTTTTAAAAGTGAATTTCAATATCGACATTTAAATAAAATAAATTATACAATAAAATAATAAAATCCATTTTTGTTTTAATAAATTAATAAGAAAATACCATAAATATCATAACATTAATTATATTAAAAACATGGCCTGTCCTAAGGAGAATCTAAGGGGGGGTATGATACATAAAATTTCTAATAGAATTATTTTTTTGATAATTCAATTTTTATTAAAAATAATACATAATAATTGAATTCATTTAACATAGGAAAAGAGTCGTTTACCGGATAAATATACAATCTCGTAAAAGATTTGTTAACAAATATAAAATAATGTACACTAACTAGAAACTGAAAACGTCATAATTTATATTTTGAATATATCAAAGGTTAGTTTAATCATGACATAAAGTAATTAGGGTATCCTAAATTCGTATTCAACGTATCGTTTTATACAAGAATCAAAATTGTAGTCACACTATATCCAACCGGATTTTGGATTATATCAAAGTGGGTGGGGAAAAAATAATCATGTCTTGGGAAAAGTAAGACTTACAATTACAGAAATATTAAATGTGACCTCAATGTCACGTGATATCCTTTTAAAATCAAAAATTTTTAATTCAAACTTAATTTTTTGAAATATGGGAGTGACAAAATTAAATTAAAAAAAAAAAACTTAAAAACCCTTACATATATGTTAACACGCACTAAGAAAACAAAGATGATTGCCAGAAATATCACAGCCCTAAATATCAAGTTATTTACAAATTATTTAGATCGTCTTCGACACTACCATCTCTCAAATATTCGTCAAATACGATAAATATTGCTAGCAACCATCTTTCAAATTTACGATTATTTATAGCAAACATCAATTAAATATCTTACAAATAGGAAGATAGTTGATGAATATTTGGAAAAGGTACTCCATTAGAATTCGCGGAGTAATTTCTATTGAATTAAAATAAAATGAATCAAATGAATTTATATTTAATCTAGAATTAAAACAGCATCTTGGTTATCATCGCCATGGTCTTTATAAATCCTTTGAAGGTAAAATTGTACAACAACTTGAGACATCTTCGCAGAAGATCCAAGTCCGTCCGGCGATTCTGTTATCAAAGTACACTCTGAAAAGAAATAATTTTCCATCACATGTTGATAATTTCATAACCAGGGAATTTTATTTTCACTTTTACCATTAAAATGTAATATTTGAGTTGACACTTTTTACACCATTGCACTAAGAAAACAAAGATGATTACCAGAAATATCACAGCCCTAAATATCAAGTTATTTACAAATTATTTAGATCGTATTTGAGACAATCATCTCTCAAACATCCGTCAAATACGATAAATATTGCTAGCAATCATCTCTTAAATTTACGATTACGTATAGCAACCATCAATTAAACATCTTACAAATAGGAAGATAGATGTGAAATATTTGGAAAAAGTACTACATTAGAATTCGCGAAGTAATTTTTATTGAATAAAAATAAAATTAATCAAATGTATTTATTCTAGAATTAAAACGTATTCTGGTTATACATCGCCATCGTCTTAATAACTCCTTTGAAGGTAAAATTGTACAACGACTTGAGATTTCCTCGCAGAAGAACCAAGTCCGTCTGGCGATGCTGTCGTCAAAGTAAACTCTGAAAAGAAATACTTTTCCATCACGTGTTGATAATTTAAATCACATGATATTTTATTTTCACTTTTACCATTAAGATGTTATATTTGAGTTGGCACTTTTTTACACCATTTGATTTACTTCATTGTTGTGGATAAATCGAGCGTAAGGAAAAAGTACGCAATTTTCCTTTTTTATGTTAGTCAAATGTCAAAATACCTTAAAAATTTAGCTGCAAATGTCCAAGAACTCTGGATGTTTGCTATCAGTCAACTGTAAAAATCTCAATTTTCATTGCTGTTGTGGCAAACATCTCGTTACTATCTGCATATACGTCATATTTAAAAAATATTAATAGTTTTACTGCAACTTTATTGAAACTTATGAGATGTTTGAATATTTGCTACAAGGCGTAAATTTAAAAGGATAGTTACAGCCGCGGTAGCTCAGTGGTTAGTGCGTTGAACTGCGAGCCGAAAGGTCCCCGGTTTAAGCCTGGACAGGGACTAACAACTTCTTTTCATAGAAACATTTTTCTATACCGCGCTACCTCTCGGTAGTAAATGGCAAACCTACGAGAGTAAAACATTGCCTATGAAAAGCTATCACCCGCCGTTCGGATTCGGCAATAAACTGTAGGTCCCACCACTTTGAGTACAAATATAACACGCACAGCTCAAAATGGTGAGAGAGCTCGGCCTAAGTTCTTATAGAACTGTACACTCAGAAGAAAATGTACCATTAAGTACTTTATGGTACGACCATTGATTTTATGGTTCATGTATTAATAGTTTTTTCTTTTTAAATCAAAAGTTTTCTAATTAATTCAATTTAAATGTGTTATAACCTTTTGCAGCAAGAAGTGTCTTTTTATATTTTTTATTAATAGTTTTTTCTTTTTAAATCAAAAGTTTTCTAATTAATTCAATTTAAATGTGTTATAACCTTTTGCAGTAAGAAGTGTCTTTTGTAAAAGTGAATATCAATTTCGATATTTAATTAAAATAATATATACAATAAATTAACTAAAATACATTTTTGTTTTAAAAAATTATTAGGAAAATGTAGTTCGACTATACCATAAAATTAACAATACGTATCATTAAATTTGTATAGGTTTTTCTTATTGTAATCAAAATATCACATTATAAAATTTATGGTACAACCACACATTGCATTAACAGTTTCAATATTACTGAATTAATGGGACGCATCCTATTGACCAATTTTAATAGTATAAATTATTGTTTTTCTATTGAAATACTATCAATTTACCATGATTTTTTTCTGGGTGTAGCGCCAAACTATTATTATTATTAGTTGCAGCAAAACGTTCATAAACATCTTGTTTTCTTAGTGTGGATTTACTTAATTGTTGTTGATAAATCGAGCGCAAGGAAAAAGTACGCCATTTTCCTTTTTTTACAGTAGTGAACTGTCAAAATACTTCAAAAGTTTTGTTGCAAATGTCCAAGAACTCAGGATGTTTGCTATAAGTCAACTGTAAATATCTCAATTTTCATTACTGTTGTGGCAAACATCTCGTAACTATCTGAATATACGTCATATTTAAAAAATATTAATAGTTTTGCTGCAACTTTATTGAAACTTATGGGATGTTTAAATATTTGCTACAAGGCGTAAATTTAAAAGGATAGTTGCAGCAAGACTTTCATAAACATCTTGTTTTCTTAGTGTGGCCACGAATTTTTGGTGAATTTTTTATTTTGTATGCGTTAAGCGGATGTTTCAATGCGACTTGCTTGCTTTTCTGGCTTCTGACTTTTTAGTAGCTGTCAAAGCCTACAACGTTTTTCAAATAGAACATTTTACTATTGTTTCGACTTCAAAAGCTTTGAACACTTTGCATTAGGTTAGCACCATATGAACGCATGTAGTTCTATTTATCTGTCAAAGCCAAGCAAGCAAAGCAAGTCGCATTGAAAATCCGCTGTATGCTGTTATGACACTGGCTTATAAAGGTACATGAATTGACTAGTATTGTGTGAATGAAACAACGATTTAGAGAAATGTATAAACATTTTTAGTTTCGAGCATAGTATATTTGTCTTCATGAAAAAAATCCAGTGTAATAACAGCATTACAATTATAACCAGTTGGGAAGGTTAGATCACATGGGAAATTTTAAAGTAGGTGTAATTATGATAGTTAGGATTATCAAAATTATAGTCGGTCTAAGCCGACTATAAATACCCTACACATATGTGTGGTTACCATTCAAAGTGATATATAGGTCATCAGGGTATACGAATCCTGAAAATAACTACAAACATTCAATCGCTGAAGAATGTCCATTCATTTGATACCCATATTTACAAATGGGTAGGTGTACCGAATTTCGATTTTTTTTTTGTGAACCACAAGTCTTTTCGCCGGAAAACATTATTATCATGTATTTGAGCATGATGTCAATATATATTTGACCAAAAAACTTTACCTAAGCACGTATACATAAAAATTGATCTTTATATGTACATTTTATATGAGGTATTTGAACATAAGTGGTCGGATCATAGGTCACAATGGACCGATCTCGCCAATTTCTTTCGCACATACAGCGAAAAGTAAATTGATAGAATTTTTGGCGGGTAAATATTTGTACCACAAAGAAAACTCGTTGTTGTTGCCAACTAGATAGCTGTATTAGATGCATGTAGTGTGGAGCCATGAGACTTTTGTGTTGTCATGCGTCTGTCCGTTATCATGCGTCTGTCCGTTGTCATGCGTCTGTATGTTGTCAAGCGTCTGTTTGTTGTCAAGCGTCTGTTTGTTGCCATGCATTTTGTGAATTTTTTATCACAAAACAAACAACAGTTTTTAGAGCCCGACAAATTAGTTTTTTGCATTACTCTCTTTTAAGGTCGATTAAAATCCAAAAACTTTAAATTGTGAATTTCTAGCATTTTTATAATATTTTCGATTCAGATTATATTTATTTGTCAATTTTATGAAATAAATGAATAAATGTCAATATAAAATAAATAAATATTTCCGACTCTGATCTTATTTATTTGAAGTGAATATTTTGTTTTTAGAACAGACTTTGTTGAAACAACGACGAATGGTGCCGAAGTTCGATAGAACGAATGAAATTGAGTAACGCATCGGTTTTGCTTTCAATGTTGTTGCTATTAATTCGTGTTCCTCTTTTCGCAATGATTCATATTTCAGGCATATGCTTGTAGTATTTGATTTATTTGACTTGACACAACAAAATTATTGCACATCTACACTCTTGGTACCCGATGGCAACCAGTGTACATACAATACTGATCCATGATGATGATGGCGTGTGATCTCGAGTCACAGCTCTATTTTTCTATTCAAAACATCAACAAACAATTACACTAAGAAAACAAGATGTTTATGAAAGTCTTGCTGCCTTACGCCTTATAGCAAATATTCAAACATCCCATAACTTTCAATAAAGTTGCAGCAAAACTATTAATATTTTTTAAATATGACATATATGCAGATATTTACAAGATGTTTGCCACAACAGAAATGAAAATTGAGATATTTACAGTTTACTGATAGCAAACATCCTGACTTCTTGGACATTTGCAGCAAAATTTTTGAGGTATTTTGACATTTGACTACTATAAAAAAGGAAAATGGCGTACTCTTTCCTTGCGCTTGATTTATCCACAACAATTAAGTAAATTCAATGGTGTAAAAAGTGTCAACTCAAATATTATATTTTAATGGTAAAAGTGAATAAAATTTCCTGGGATTGAATTATCAACAACTGATTGAAAATTATTTATTTCAGAGTTTACTTTGATGATAGCATCGCCGGACGGACTTGGTTCTTCCGCAAAGAAGTCTCAAGTCATTGTACAATTTTACCTTCAAAGGATTTATAAAGACGATGGCGATGTTTAAACAGGATACTGTTTTAATTAAATAAAAATTACTCTGCGAATTCTAATGGAGTACCTGTTCCAAATATTCCTCAACAATCTTCAGATTTGTTAAAATGTGTATTTGATGGTTGCTATAAATAATCGTAAATTTTCAAAGATGGTTGCCAGCAATATTTATCGTATTTATCGGAAGTTTGAGAGATGGTTGTCTCAAATACGATCTAAATAATTTGTAAATATCTATTTAGGGCTGTGATATTTCTGGTAATCATCTTTGTTTTCTTAGTGTAGAACGACGTATATTTTTGGTTCAATTTCTGATCTGGTACTGTACGAAGAAGAAACTCTTTTGACAAAAAAAGGGCAGTTGTCGACTACTATTGTCGATTTGACGTCATAATGACGTCATTTTCATTTTAAATGTTTCTGTAAAATAATAAACGATTCAAACGGTTTTGACATGTTCCAAATTCACTTTAGTAGGAACTTACTCACATTAGTGTTTTTAAAAATAAATCGAATCATTTTGAAACGATTGTATTTCTCACTAGCTTCTGACTTGCTCTCGACTGTAAAAATAATCGCTATTATTTGAAAAAAATATAATTTTTAAATTTTCTTAAATTTGTATTTATTTTCTTAAAATGGATGCTCAATAAATGGTTCTGCTAAAAGGTCATTTGTAGCATATTTGGTGAGCGAAAATTCCATAAATATGAAATGGTTTCTTCGAGTCCCTTAACCGACCTCTCTCAATACATATCATATTTCTTCCATCGTATTCAATTGCGTATTATTTTATAAATAATTTTGTTTGTGAATAACAAAAAAAAAAACAGCTGTCAAATTGTTTAAATTTCACAAGTTTATTTTAGATTTTTGTGTCAGTTTCAAATCAGACCATTTTTAAACGATTACTTCATACAGAAACAGCAATTATCGCACAATCGTCAATAATGGAACGAAACGACGTGACGACAGAAATCGACAATTTGTCGAATGTGTTACAGAAACGAGCTACTGGTTCAACTGCCACGGGAACACAGCTAGTGCCAGTGACGTATTTAAATAGAAAGAGGAGCTAATTCCATGGGAACACGTCACTGGGAATAGCTGTGTTCCCGTGGCAGTTCTTACTACCTACTCAGAACTCTTCTTCGAATTCTGTTTTGATTAGCTCCTACAGACGACTGAACGTGACATCGATTTCTAATGGAATTTCCGCTCTCTTTCTACACTATTTGAAGCAGCCAAATCTCACCAAAACAAAAACACCCTTTCGTTTTCTCTCACTCTTTCTCAAATTCTGAATGAAGGAATTGCAAATGACAATTCAATGGTTACGATTTTTATTTTTTTTTTATTAAGAATTTGTAGTAAAACTTTTAGGTAATTTGGAAATTTAATTTTTGTATCACGAACCGCAGCATGTCTCTCACACTGTTCGCAAGCGAAATGTCGCGCGTTTAGCAACAACCCTCGCTAGTCACATCACATTCGAGTGTTAAGATTTTAAGGTGCAATAATGCGCCACAGCCGCCACTTGATAAAGAGCGGATTTTCAGCACCAATACACGCTGCAAAAAAAGGGCTCTCCCAAACATAATTTTGCAGGCATTAACATGTATGTTCGGAATTTTATGTAAACATAATATATAATTGACTGATAAATCATTTGTAAACAGGGTTGTATTAAGACTTGAACAGTGTTGTAATGAGATCCGACTTACATTATAATTTCCCGGAAACATTTTTATGTTCCCCTTAAAATGGAGTATGTTCTAATGGAAACATAATAACTACTACATCCAAACAAAATAAATATTTGAACCGAAACATAAATATGTTCAAAAAAATACATCAACATTTCTAGTGAAACATATCAGTTGTTTCAGTTCAAAAAGTAGTATGTTTGCATAGAAACATATTTAAATATTTTTGGAACGAAATCCTGAAAATAAAATAAAAATAAAATTTTGTTTTTTTATTAATTTTAATTAAAAATCTTTAAACATGAACAGTGGGAATTTATAATAATTGAATTCATATACAAATTTTTAAATGCATAAATAAATAATTCGTTTCAAACTGCAAGTACAAGTGACAGCATCAATCAATGCTCAATTGCACCAGCAGACGCTAAACCAGACGATACAGGCTCGCTTTATATTTGGTACAGTTACAGTTGATCTCAGTACAGCACATAGCGTAGGCAAGGAATTCACCGAAGCTTTTGTAAAAAAATTCTGTTTGAAATCGAAACACAGATTTTTATTTGTGGTTTTTTCACATTAGTTTCAGAAATTATATACTGCACTATATTATACTCTGTTACTACTTGTACTTTTTGTAACACAATTTATACACTAAGAAAACAAGATGTTTATGAAAGTCTTGCTGCAACTATCCCTTTAAGGTTACGCCTTGTAGCAAATATTCAAACATTCCATAAGTTTCAATAAAGTTGTTGCAAAACCATTAATATTTTTAAATCATATGGTATAAAAAAGTGCCATCTGAAATATTACATTTTAATGGTAAAAGTGAAAATAAAATATCCTGTGATTTAAATTATCAACACGAGATGGAAAATTTTTTCGTTTCAGAATTTACTTTGATGATAGCGCCGCCGGTCGGACTTGGTTCTTCTGCGAAGAAATCTCAAGTCGTTGAAATCTCAATTTTGCGCTCGAAGGATTTAAAAAGACGATGGCGATGTATACCAGGATACTGTTTTAATTCTAGAATAAATAAAAATACATTTGATTAATTTTCTTTTAATTCAATAAAAATTACTCCGCGAATTCTAATGGAGTACCTTTTCCAAATATTCATCAACTAGCTTTCTATTTGTCAGATGTTTAATTGATGGTTGCTATAGATAATCGTAAATTCTAAAGATTATTGCTAGCAATATTTATCGTATTTGACGAATATTTGAGAGATGGTTGTGTCGAAGACGATCTAAATAATTTGTAAATAACTTGGTATTTAGGGCTGTGATATTTCTGGCAATCATCTTTGTTTTCTTAGTGTAAAAAGTTCTGCTCAACGAGTGCCAACTTCGTATACAAGAAGAATGTTGCAAGAATATACCTTTTTAAATCCATTTTTTTTTGTTTTGAAACATCAGATGTTTAATTGATGGTTGCTATAGATAATCGTAAATTCTAAAGATTATTGCTAGCAATATTTATCGTATTTGACGAATATTTGAGAGATGGTTGTGTCGAAGACGATCTAAATAATTTGTAAATAACTTGGTATTTAGGGCTGTGATATTTCTGGCAATCATCTTTGTTTTCTTAGTGTAAAAAGTTCTGCTCAACGAGTGCCAACTTCGTATACAAGAAGAATGTTGCAAGAATATACCTTTTTAAATCATGTTTGTTTTGAAACATTAATATGTTCAAACGATGGCAAAAGATGGCGTAGGTAGAAAATGCTGCACAACGTTACCAATTTCGTCAGTCGAAAAATTATCGAATTAAGACGAACGTTGCGAGTATACGTTGTATTTAGATTTGATTAGCATTTTCTGTGTTTCGAAACATAGTTCTAACCAAGTAAATTGCTAAGAAATAGTTTATTCAAATGCAATTAAAATTTTATGTTGGTATTGTAACATATTTATGGTAAATTTGACAGATTCTGCTGGACAATATAAGAATGTTTACACGTGAGCAAAAATAAATTCAATTTCGATTATAATTTAATTAAACTTCATTCTTAATACATGAATGGTAATTTAGTATTACTTTTAATTACAACGTCAATGCGTTTGTACCGCCGCCGCTCACACAAATGTACGACCTGGCATGCACATAATCCCTTCGTCTCAATCAGAAACAACAGCCACAGCACATTTTTCGAGACGCTGATCAGATCCTGGGCGGATTCTTCGGCAGGTCTTCAACATTCGCATTCAGCTGAAAAAATATTATCAAGATTTATAAAATAGCATAACTATTTAAAACTTACTATTTACGTAGCCTGTGCGTGTATTCTTAGTCCAAGAACTCTGCAGATAAAGCGAGCAATTAATCGAATAAATTGTAATCTAAACATTATCTACTCCACGGCGGAATGTTCAACAACACTATAAATATGTTTAAAATTAAATTAAATACATAATAAAAGCTTATTAATACTTACATACAAATTAAGGTCCATTCATATCAGACAGCACGTTGCGTATCATGCACGTAGCGTATCATGCACGTTCATGCAAAGGCGTTCATATCAGCATCATGCAAACGCACTCAGGGTTGTAAAATGTAAACTCCACTTATACATTTTTCATAAACCGACAACACTTTTGTTTACTGTCAACATAATTAAAATTTAATAACTAATGTGTTTTGATTCTACAGATTGCTACAAGATGGTTAAAGAGAGCAAAGCAGCATGGAAGCGATGTTTAATTAAAGTGGTCTACTTTTCGTTGAATATCCATAATGATTCATTGTCGGCGCTGACAATATTGGACCCAAGCAGATGCTGAATTGGAGAATAGGATTCAGCTGGCCATCAAATATTTGATGAAATACCCGAAAAACTGATGGAATCAAAAGCGATCTCCGGTGTCATTATACAACAACACATCATCATCCTATCACCATATATTGAAATCATCTGGATATACCAATCTTGAAGACCGTCGCCAGCCTTCGGAACCAGACATGTTAAACATTTCCATTTTATCGTAGCCAAGTCTACCGCTCTGGCTTCATTTTCTCGTCAGAGGTCTTGTGCGCCAAATTTTGTGTTGTTGCCAACTTGGTTGCTGCCTCTACAAATACAACATAATTTCGATCAAGAATCTGCTTGCAATAGTGTTTGTAGTACATTTACTTAGAATTAAATAAATTTGTCATTAAATTAATTTATTTGTTACATTTATTATAACCTGTAAATGATACATGGATTAAATACACGCGATTGTGAGTTGAAGACATATACAACGCTATGTGTGCGTCGCCTAGCTGACACCTCTTGACAATTTATCCATGCTGGAGAACAGTATCATGCGAGACCATACTTTTAAATATATTTTATTTAATTTAAATTTTTGACGTTTAAATAAATGGATAGTCTTGTAAAAAAAAACATTTAAAAAATACTACAATATCACTACAATATCAAAAATTTTGTAATAAAAACAAGAAAAAGCAGTAAATATTTTATATTTCTACAACAATGCATGCGGCAGGCTCCTGCAAAAATATTTTGCATGATACGATACGTGCATGAACGGACCCAAAACGCATGATATGAACACTCTCATATAAAATGTACTGAAGAATATTTGTCGTGCATGATACGCTACGTGCACGTCAAATGCAAAATGTTCAGTTGACGTTTTCACAAACGAACAACGAAGCAAACTGAAAAAAAAATGTTCTCACCGAAAGAACCCGAACAGAAATATGCCACAGGGTAAGCGTTTGAAAATATAATCATAATTGCTTTAAGGTGTGTGTTTTTCATATCAGTTTCAAATAAAAAATAAATGCTATTTTTAGCGCTTACTCTGAATTTGAAAATGATTTGATAATAATATTACCGAAAAGGGCAGTGAAAATTAGGAGCAAAAATGTAGTGACGCTAAAAACAGTATGTTTTTTATGATTGCAATAGAAACCCTGACAAAAAATATAACATATCAACGCTCCAGAGAAGCATTTTGAAAAAATAACAAAGTATCATAAAAAAAATAAAAACGTACTATTTAACATCAAAACGTACTTTTATGCAGAAATTTTTGAATTGCTGTTTTTTTTCTAAGTATAGGAAAACTAAACTGTACTGTTAATTTTTAATTCCATATATTTTTTTCTTAATAAATTTATTTATCACAAGTAAATAAATAATTGAAAATAAAAAGAATTTTAAACCTATGAAATCATGAACTAAAATTTTGTCCCATTTTCTCCTTTCATTCGCTAATCAATATCCTATGGTTGTACCTTCTCATTAACATTTTGAAAAATATATTTTATTATTTTAAAATTGAAAAATTTTATTTTTATTATTACAAATATGTTTTAATACATAAAAAAATTACATCTTATAAAATAATGCATCGTGTAAATGCTAATATATTTTATACTTTATGATAAGATGGCAGCTGCTGACTGCCATCTGTGGTTAAAACCTATAAACACAAGTACCCAAATACATTTGTGTTTATGGGTTCTAACAACAGATGACAGCCAGCAGCTGGGAAACATAGCAAAACAAAGCCAACGCTAATTTACTTGTCTATCCCGCAATCTGCAGTGCAGAATCAGCAGTTGCTTATGTTATTGTTTGCAAAGGTTGCGTTAGTTCAACTTCTTCAATAAAATTATAATTATTATTAGTTTGTATGAATAAAAAAGTGAACAAATTTGCAGTGTTACAGTTACATCTATTTATTATCATTACATAAAATAATGCATACATTGGAGCATTGAATTATTAATATTTATCATTTTGATATATGTTTTTAGTTAATTCAAACTATTTAATTAGTGTATTTAATTAATTTTATCGTAATTAAAATAATGTGAAAAAGAAATCTGAACGAATTTTATACAGAGTACCATCAGCACAATGTATTTTGTTCTCCAAAACTTGCTTGCATTTCCCTGATGTAAATCGAATACGACGGAGTACAAAGTCGTCAGCGTACATTTTCCGTGCGCTCTTTATATGCTTGACATTCGCAAAAGAAAAGAAAAACAATAATTACGGTTGAAATTGACATAAAGTACTATTCGTGTGAACTGGTACTTAGCTCTGAATATTACGTACTGAAAAAATAAAAACGTACTGAAAATAGTACGAAAGTACAAACTTATGCTACTCTGGGCAGATCTGATTTTCACTTCGTTCTCTTTGTAAAGAATATGCGTGAAGTTAACAACACTGATTCAACAACAGGAACGGGTGGAATCAACATCTGCCACCAAAAGTAGGCAGATCTGATTTTCACTTCGTTCTCTTTGTAAAGAAATATAGTTATCATATAAAAGTTCTGTAGCGGTACGAATCGCTATAGCTATACGTATACTTGATTGAAGTATTTGAGTATCCGTCGCCTTTAGACAGAATATATGACGAGTTTATTACCTATGTATTTTGAATATTCACTAATTTTATTATATTATTTCAATCATAGAGGCCTCTCTAAATAGTGATAAAGGGAATATTGAAAAATGTAGTTATCAAACTATATTAAATTTCAAACAGTAAAACAGAATGTACTTGGATTATTAATAATAGTGATATCAACATATTTAAATGTTTTGAATTTAGATTAAATTTAAATTTATAAAATTCGAAAATGATAAACGCTTTTGTATTCCGCAGAAACTGTTTAAAGGATATTTCATCTCAGGAAGTAAAAATGACAAATGATGTAATATTTTAGATATAGTTTGTTTAGACTTTGCCCAATATTTTCAGTCAAAAATATTATCTTGCAGTAAAAAAATCCTTTCTTAAAATAGTATGAAGTTATATCGATATCTTACAGGCAAAAGATAGCAACCAACAGAAAGCAAATTTCACAGAAGGAGAAAAAAGTAAAAAAAAAAATTGAGTAGATCAACTCGAAGTGTCATTTAATTGAGCTAACAATAATAATAGTGTGGCACAGTTTCCAAAATATGCAATACTTGCAGAAAAATGTAGATGTCCCAATTTATTTCGAACATTTTTCAAATCATGAATTTTTGGAAATTTTTGATGCAAACTTCTATGTTTTAATATATATTAAATGTGGTTAAAAACGTTAAATTCTGAATTTTTAAAAATACAATATATGTAATACCAGCTCTAGAATAGGAATTCTGGCCTAGTTTATCTTTTTTTTTCCAAAAATGGGTTAAGCCTTTTTGATTCCTAACGACACATTTTATTATACTTTTTAATGTCATAAAAAAATTGTGTAATTTTTTTCTGCATAACTATTGTATGTTTAGTGTTTACATATTAAAATGGTTTTAATATCGTAAAATAAATATAATATAAAATATCACCTGAGAATTTATTACCCGCATGGGTCGTTTTCATGAAAACGATACAGAAGATTTGTAAAAATATTCCTCCAAATCTCTGCTTAAAAATTATTAAAAATAGTAAAGAAATAAAAATTTGATTTTTTGTGCATTATGTCATAATTACGATATCGTTTGAATATCTTAAAAATATAATTGGGTTTTAGGATAAAATACTTGATAGCAAATACAGTTTATGTTTTTAGTAAAAATTATTTTAGGTTTTTCTTTTTTTTATTATTATACTCAGAAGAAAATTTATCATCAAGTACTTAATAGTACGACCATTTGGTGTATGTATTAATAGTTCCATGTATTAATTTTTCCAGGTATTGTACATTTACTTTTATTCGTTTCATACTGTTTTATATGAAATATCGTAACTGTTACCAAAATGATGGCAATGAACGATTACCGTTCCGGAATTAACATGTTACTGGTAAAATACCAGTATGAAACGTTTTCCAAACTGTAGAAATTGTAGAAAATTATAAACTTTTTATATTTTATTATATTTTTTATTTTGTGAAATATCCAATAATATCTTTCAACATCTATAAAGGATTTTTCATTTTAAGGATTTTCACAGCAATGCGCATACAAACAAAGAGGTTTTAATTCGTTTTACAAAAGCATTAAATAATAATGAAATAATCATATCTTTATCGATTATTACAATGGCAAAATCAAGATTATTAATATGGCAACTCTGCGCACTGATGTTTTAAATTTCATAGAACGGGGCGGAAACGGAGTGAAATTCAGTTCTGCCTACTTTTGGTGGCAGATGTTGATTCCACCCGTTTCGTTGTTGAAACGGAGTTGTTAACTTCACATACGTGAATGTGCAATTTTTGACATTTGCGTTTTTTTTTACATTTTGGAATGTAGTTTATCCTCACGTATAATAATAATAGAGTGGCACTACAATCCTGTATAGAACTTCGGCCGAGTTCTCTCACCATTTTGAGCTGTGCGTGTTATTTTTGTACTCAAAGTGGTGGGACCTACAGTTTATTGCCGAATCCTTACGGCGGGTGAGAGCTTTTCATAGGCAATGTTTATACTCTCGGAGGTTTGCCATTTACTGCCGAGAGGTAGCGCGGTATAGAAAAATGTTTCTATGAAAAGATGTTGTTATCCTCAGTCCAGACTTGAACCGGAGACCTTTCGGCTCGCAGTCCAACGCACTAACCACTGAGCTACCGCGGCTCAAGTATGCTGTGCCAAAATCGTGTGTCATTTTGTTGCATATTTCTAGCCACAAAAGACATAATCAAAAGGGCGAATTTGAAAAATTGAAAATCTTGTCATACAAAAAGGGGCGAATCTTTTTCGTTTTTTCGTCATAACTTTTTATTGGTATAAGATAAAGTAGTAGTGTAAAGGCATTTATTATTTGTTTTCACATATGGATCTGTACATATGGACCTGCATCATTAATTAAAAATATTTTGCCAAACATTAATTTGTTATTTGCAAGAAAAAATTTGATTATTTATAATGCAGATCGATAGGTGCTGTAAAAACAAACAAATTAATATCGTTACAACACTATTTTATCTTGAGCTAATAAAAAGTTATAGCATAAAAACAAAAGTATTTGCGTTTTGATCAGAATATAGCCTCACAAAATCCGTATTTATAAATCTAAAGATATTTTATATATGTTATAATAATTGACGAATAATCCAAAATAACAAAAAAAAATATAAATTTTGCTAATTTTTAAAGCACTTCAAATTTAAAAATTTGATTTCCAAACATTTTTAAAAATGCACATTCGCCCCTTTGGCATGACAGTGACGATTTGTACTATAAAACCAAAATATTAAAAAAAATTCTATTAACTATATATTCAAATTTTAACAAAAAAATACTTGAAATTAAAATAGTTACTAAAATTTAAATACTTACTAAAAATAAAACTTTTTATTAAAAAATTAAATTTGTAATAAAGAAGTAAAATGTGTAATAAATTCGATTTTTTACTGAAATTCAAATTTTTACTCAAATTCAAATTTTTACTAAAATTCAAATTTTTAATAAAATTGAAATTTTTACTCCAAATTCAAATTATTATATAATATTCAATTTTTTTTGTAAATGAAAATTTTTACTAACAACTTTGAATATGAATAATAATTTGAATTTTAGTTAAAAATTAATTTTTTACTAAATATTCAAATTTTTCTAAACTAAAATGTTTACTTAAAACTAAATTTGTACTAAAAATTCTAGGGCTATGCGATTAATTAATTACTCGAAATCTTGATTAATCATAATACTGATTAATCGATTGATCAAAAACACTGATTAATCACTCTGATAAATGTAAAACTCTGGTAAATGTAATTAATCAAAACTTTGATTAATTGAAAAGTAAACAATTTTATTTAATACCATTCGAAAATATTGTCAACTTAAATATTTTGATTAATCATAAATTCCATATTTTGATTAATCAAAATGCTAATTTATCAATTATTCACAATTTTGATTAATCAGAATCCTGATTAATTGTTTAATCAATATTCTGATTAATCGAAATTCTTGATTAATCGATTAATCAGAAATTGATAAATCAATTAATCAGAAATTGATTATTCGATTAATAGCATAGCCCTAAAAAATCGAATGTTTACAAAATATTTAATTTTTTTGTCAATAAATTTGTTAAAATTAATTATTTACTAATGATTTATATTGTTACGAAAAAGTCAAATATTTACTAAAAATTGTTTAATAAATATTAAATATTTAATAAAAATTTAAATTTGTACTATAAATTTTGAATTTTAAAAAATATGATTTTTATTAAAAACTCAAATATTGACTAAAATTCAAATTATTACTAAAATTCAAATTATTTTTTTTGGTTTGTAAATTAAAATTTTTACTAAAAATTTAAATTGGTACAATAAAATAAAAATATTCACTGAAAATTCAAATTTTTATTAAAAAAATTTAAATTTTAACTAAAATATCCAAAAATAATTGTTTTTATAAATTATCCGCGCAATACCTCTGTTTTGGGCGCAAACAGCACTGATGCAAGAAAATGTGTCAACACATGTGGTGACGGCGTTAAGCATATCCAAGGAGCAATAAAATGTTTGTAACCAAGGTAAATAAACTTTGTATTTTCAAATTTTTATATGCAAAACTAATTTAATAATAATCTGAGGTCACACGCGACGAGGTTCAGATATGTCAAGACCAAGAAGGCCGTGAATTCGAGTGTCGTTTCTTCAGTCTCGAACCCATATGTATGCATATGAGCAGGCACAGGTGCCCGCATGCGCTGTGCGACTACTGCACATTTGGTAGTATGCCACATGATAATTCCGCAGAGAGAACCGCCAACGCAAGCGATAATGTTTGTCACTGCGGCGTGGAAGAGGAGTATTCGCTCGTGCAGCAAATGTGACTTTGGGTCTGACTAGAGCATTGCACAAATTATTCTAATATTTAATTAATTTAAGTTATATATATATATATATATATATATATATATATATATATATATATATATATATATATATATATATATATATATATATAATATATATATAATATATATATATATATATATATATATATATATATATATATTATAAATATGATAAAAACTGTTGTACCATGGTTGAAGTATATACAGGTTAAGTTATCTTTCAAAATTCAGGCGCCATTTACTTTTTTTTGAAAACTGTTTGAAAGTCTCAACATTTGTTTACGAAAAATTTAAAACAGAACATCAATGCTTTGTTTACAAATTCATAAAAAAATTGAAACTCAAAATTTTAAACTACATAAATTTCAACATTTTAACAATTTTCAAGCTGCCTATGGACTCCAGAAGAACATCGCAGTTAATAACAAAAGTGAAAAAGTGAATTTGTGGTGTGAAAGTTGAATAAATTAGCCAAATTAAAGTGCAAAAAACATAACCTTGAAATAAAGTTTAAATTAACAATTAAATGTTGTATTTTTTAAATTTTCTCAGTGACATTCTCAGCATAGTGTATGCCAACTAACTGTCTAGATGAACTAACCTGTATATACTTCAACCATGAGTTGTACTAAATCGTTTTATAAAACACTATAGTAAACATAAAAAAACACTAAAAATTCATTTGTTTTATTTGTCATCAATTTGCCCCTGGGTCTCAAATTACGTCCGACATTGCTTTGAATGTCTGTTCTAAAAGTCTGACTAAAATGTGCCATCAGCTTTGCTTCACCTCGTTTCTGATTGGCTGATTTTTGAATATTTTTCGTTTTTGCTCTCTCTGTTTTGTACGTAATTTCTTTCAGACATACTTCAGAAAATAGGTGAGATGTCTATGTCGCGTTAAGTCTGATACAGCACCTATTTAGTTCGTAAATCTGAACAAGTGTCGCACACTTTTGTCAGGGATGTCTACAGTTTTGATCGTAAATACGTCGTAATTACGAACGAACGCAGCAGTGGGTTGATTTGGCATTGCATGGTTGCATTCACCAGTTAGAAATATGGTTAGAAATAGAGCGGAGCTAACAAGTCACTGGGTTGTTGCCTATATGACAAGTGTTTGCCGAGTAAAGAGGCTAGAAATAAAGATTTTAAAAATTTCAGTAAACGGTATAGTCGAAAAACTAGTAGACAAATAACTTCAAAATATTTTCAACAGGTTCTTGGTCAGATTCAGTTAAAACATGCACACGTTCATTACCAGATCTTTTCAATAGGAATTATTTTAGTTCCGAAATTATGGACATGCTAGATACGAATATATACAAAATGAGTTGGATTCTGATTTTTCTGGCTAGATCTGAACCAGAAAAATGTTGATAGTTTTCAGTCAATCATATGTACTATTGAAAAGAGCTGTAGGTGGTTTCTGTAATTTTGTCGATCAAACATTTGCAGCAAAGCTGTTGTTATTTTGACATTTGACTACTTTTTCTTTACCCTCGATTTATCCAAAACAATTAAGTAAAGCCAATGGTGATAAATGTGACAACTCAAATATTACATTTTGATGGAAAAAGTGAAATCTTGGATAGAAATTATCAGATTGAAAAATCACTCTCTTTTCAGAGTTTACTTTGATGACTGCATCGCTGGACGAACTTGATTCTTTCGCGAATAAGTCTCACGTCGTTGTACAATTTTACATTCGAAGACGATGGTGATGTATAACCACGATACTGTTTTAATTCTAGAATAAATAAAATTACATTTGATTCCCTTTATTTCAATTCAATAAAACTTACTCCGCGAATTCTAATGGAGTACCTTTTCCAAATATTCATCAACTATATTCCAATTTTTAAGATGTTTAATTGATGTTTGCTATAAATAATCGTAAATTTGAATGATGGTTGGCAGCAATATTTATCGTATTTGTCGGATGTTTGAGACGATCTAAAGAATTGGTAAAAAATTGATATTTCTGCAAAACATCTTTGTTTTCTTAGTGTAAACATAACATTTTAGTTATATTTTCGAGAGCTAAAAGTCAACAAAGAGGCAAACATACGTAGGTCTTTCCGATACCTTTCGATCACTTTTACGACAACATTCGGATATCGTTAACTTTTTAATGTTAGCATAAAGTTAGGTTTTGGGCATCGATTGTCTGGTTGGGTTGAGGAATGAGGCGCTCTTGGACATGTCCAGGATTACCATTCCAAGTGAACGGAATCGCGTTTTTGTACGAACTTTTTTTTATTGCAGAAATCGATAGAGGATGTCGAGAATGAAAAGATCAAAAAGTTAATTAAAATCTCAAAGATCAACAGTTTTTGATCCTATGGATCTTTTCGATATTTTTGATCATTTTGTTAATTTTTATTTTTTAGATCTTTTGGATATTTTTGATCGCTTCGTTTTTTTCGATATTTTTGATCTTTTCGATCTTTTTGATCTTCTCGATCTTTTTGATCTTTTTGACCTTGTTGATCTTTTCGATCTTCTCGATCTTTTTGATCCTTTTGATCTTTTCGATCTTTTTGATCTTTTCGATCATTTCGATCTTTTCGATCTTTTTCATCTTTTTGTTACTTTAGATATTTTTGATCTTTTCGATCTTTTTGACCTTTTGGATCTTTTCGATGTTCTCGATCTTTTTGACCTTGCTGATCTTTTTGATCATGTTGATCTTTTTGGTCTTCTCGATCTTCTCGATCTTTTTGATCTTTTTGATCTTTTTGAACTTTTCGATTTTTTTGAAGTTTGGAGTTGCACGCAAATCTAAAAATGAGCACTAATTTTCTAAAACTATGCCGAAAATTCATAGTTTAACAGAAAAGTAAAGAAACATTTGCATTTTCTCATAAACATTGTTTTATTAACGAGAAATAAATAACAAAGTGGTTAATAAAGACAAGTGTGTCCTAATTTTCCTCTTTTTATGGAAAAAGGGACAAAACTTTTGCAAATATTACAATATAAAAATAACTTTATTATACGTTCATTTTAATATTCATAATATTATAAACCGTTTTTTTATAGTGAAAATTTAATTTTACAAATTGAATATAACAAATGCTTTATTATAAAGCATTTTATATTCAAATGAAAATTTAATTTGTATTAAAAAAAACCAATTGTATTAAAAATGTTTTTCCTTTTTACGAAATTGGTTTGGGTCATTTTTTGCAGCAGTACGACTCATATTTCTTTTTTACGTAAATTCTAAGAGTACTCACAATCTCCTTGCGATAACAATTATTATCGCAAGTTTATCCGCAAGATATACGCAAGTGGGATTGTCGCAGACGAGACTACCTGAGTAAAACAAAAATATAACTTAAATTGGAGTGTTCGCATTGCGTATATTCTGAGTTTTGACTCAAATGGGACGATGACTCAAAATGTTTGTTCGGTACGATTTGAAAGTAATGATTTATTTCAAATCATTCGCAAGTTAATATTAATTGCAATGGCATATTGCACACAAAAAATTGCTATGGTGATATTAACAAAAATCTGGTCTTAATTAACAAAATATTTGTTAATATACCGTCAACAAGAAATATTTGTTTTATTTACAAATATTTACAATTCCCATTTTTCATTGTTATACTAACAAATATTCTTGGTCATTTAATAAAGTATTTTTGTCCTATTAATAAAGTAAATTTGTATGACATACAAATTTATTTTGTTAGATGAACAAATTTATGTTGTTCGACGAACAAATTTATTTGTACTATAAACAAATTTGTTTTGTTCTACAAACAAAATTATTTTGTACTATAAACAAATTTATTTGGTTTGAAAAATATATTTTTTAGTAGCACGTACTAAAAAATATATTTTTCCTTTATAAATAGTGCCTTTATAATAACCCAATATGCCACAGGGTAAGCGTTTGAAAAAATAATCATAATTGCCTTTAAGGTCTAGTGTGTTTTTTCAAATATAAAATAAGTGATATTTTTAGCGCTTACTTTGAATTTGAAAATGATTTGATAATAACATTACCAAAAAGGGCCTAGAAAATTAGGAGCAAAAATGTTGTGACGCTAAAAACAGCATGTTTTTATGATTGCAATTGAAATCCTGACAAAAAATATAACATAACAACGCGCGTCCAAATCTAATAGCTTACCGAAATCTATTAGTGTTTGGACTTCTGTGAATATTTGAAACAATATACCGACCGCTCCCGCAAACCATGAATAGGCTCCAGAATTATATTCGAGAGCTTGAAACATACAAGCTTAAAAAACACGTCTACCACATTTTGGATGCTGGCATCGATTTTCTGAAGATGTCTTGACGCTCGGGCTTTAAGTCTACGATATTGGTTGGATGACATATAACGGGATAATTATTTGAAAAATGCCCTTTTTGTTGTCCTATATGAGGATCTCCTTTATTTTTCTAATTTTGCAGGATTAAATCAATATTTAAAAGAAAAAACTAAATGTAGGTTAGTTTGATATCGAGTTCAAAATAAGGCTAAACCTTGATTTGAAGTAAACGTTGAAAACATTTTAAGATTTAGTGTTAATATTGATTTGAAAATAAGGGAATTTTCAAGTTAAGGTTAAGCTACAAGATTTATTGAAAAAGCAATGATTCTTAAATTTAGGTTAAAGGTGTTTCAAACGTTTACCTCAACTCTACGATTTCAAAGTAATGATTGATTTCAGAGCATTTGCAAGTTAATATTAAGTGCAATGGCATATTGGGAAGACAAAATTGTGTGTCAATTTCAGTTCTTATTATAAAGTCACATGTAGACAAAGATCCTCATCTTGCAAGATCCCTGTGGACAATTTTAAAGTCGTGTCTTGGAGGCTTCTTATTACATAATGCCGTCCCACTTTGATTTTAATACCAACTTCCTCCAGAACAAGGAGCGAAGTGACTAAAATCAGCAAATGGCTCTTGAGACTCCTTCAGTATTCCTTACAAACTATTTAAAGTGTATTTTTTATATTATAATACTCTGAAACTGCACTACATTTTAATAATGCAGCGCTAACGCTAACACAGCAGAACATATTGGAATGAATCGAAGCGTCATGACGAGTTATCTTTTTTCTTAAAATAATCAAATAGTCCGTTCAGGCAACAAATTAGTTTTGTTCGTATAATAGAGCATTATTTTGATTTTAACAAAAACCATTGTAATTTTAACAAAATGATAAATAATAATGATTTTGTTTTATTAACAAGTATATAAAGTTCTTTTTGGTTAAATACGCAAATGAAATTTTGTAAGACATACCAGTATTTGTAAATATATCAAATACTGGAAAGTGACTGGTACTGATAACAAAATGTTTGTGAGAAAAACAAAAAGTTAAAAAAATTGCTGTTTTATAAACAAAAACATGTTTAATGCAACAATGAGACATTAAAAAATTTACATTTGTTAGTTATACCACAGGAATTTTTAGTGTGTGGGTATGAATGTGATTACAGTGGATTAATTACGTTGAATTATTGTACGATGAATTTTTTTCGGTGAATTTTTTTAATATGATTCGTGAACCATGAACCATAAATTATTTATATTGAGGTGGCAACGCCATAACTAGCCGCAAATTTTGTTTGTCATTCAACTGAAATCCACGCAAAAAATGGTAGATTTTTCTGATTTTGGTAGTTATTAAACTTTTTAAATTTAAAATATATTTTAACAGTTCCGCAATCAGTACGATAGTGATGTAACCGTATGGAGCCCTCAGGGCCGTTTACATCAGGTGGAGTACGCCATGGAAGCGGTAAAACTTGGATCCGCAACTGTTGGTCTTAAAAACAAAGATTATGCAGTACTTGTGGCTCTGCGACGAGCTTCATCAGAGTTGTCTTCTTCGCAACGAAAAATAATTCCCATTGATGATCACCTAGGAATTTCAATTTCAGGAATAACTGCAGATGCTCGTGTACTCAGTCGTTATTTGCGTACAGAGTGTTTAAATTATAAGTACTCGTATGATACAACGTATCCAATTTCACGTCTCATCACTAACTTGGGTAATAAAATGCAAGTAACAACACAACGATATGATCGTCGTCCATACGGAGTCGGATTGTTGGTTGCTGGATACGATGACCAAGGTCCACATGTATATCAAGTAGTGCCGTCAGCAAACTTCTTTAACTGCAAGGCCATGTCTATCGGTTCCAGATCTCAGAGCGCTCGAACATATTTGGAGAGACATTTAAATGAGTTCATTGATTGCTCTAAAGAAGAATTGATTTGCCATGGAATTCAGGCGATTCGTGGTTCATTGCCTAACGAAGATCTTGTTGGTAAAGATGAGCAATCGCCTTTATTGGTTGGTATTTTCTATATATTGCATATAAAATATATATATATAATATATTATTCTATTACATCAGAATATTTCCGTGGCTATAGTAGGTAAAAATCAACCTTTTAAAATATTTGACGATGAGGAAAATTTACGCTATCTTAATATGGCCAAAGCAAAGGGTGCAGCACCGATTCCATCTCGTCCCGATGACAATGATGATGTCCCATCTGTCGAAGACGATGAAAATCGTCCTGCCCCAAACGATCCAGAGGTACAAGTTGCTACAATGGAACAGTAAATTCGCTTGTTAAGAGTTTATCGATTGGTGATATTACAAAAATATTTTTGGGGGTTCGTTGATAAGCTAAGCTTTTTGGCGAATCCCCCAAAAAATGCGAATATATAATAAAATCCTATTTCTATCTAACGAAACGTTAACAAATAAATATTTTTTAACCCGCTAATCATATTCTTTTTATTATCGTGTGTCTACGAATCGTTCCAGGGTCTTTTTTAAATCAGGGCAATCATGAGGCCCGTCGTAGCGAATATTTTCATTCGGATTTATCTATCATAGGATCCGAATCGAATTCAAAGTTCGGATTTATGTCATCACAGGTTCCGTCGAAACGATTTTTATTTTTTTGACACTACGAATGCATTGTTGTGTCGGAATGTAATTCTTTGTGTATGTGAATTTTTGCTGTAATTCGTGCTCATGTGATTAATTACAATGCCGTAAAATCATTTGCTGTTATGCTTTAAGTCCGGGGTGTTGGAGACGGCTGCCAGCTACCAACTTATACAGTAAGTGGGAGCTGGCGCATGCGGCAATATTTTCCGCATGCGCTAGTACTGACTGATTTGGTCGAGGTGGAAGCTACCAGTATACATACCAACAGTCTAGACTGCTGCTAACTCGACGTTTTAGAGGAGGGAGCAAACTGCCCGTCTATTTTGTGAGCATGTACACTGGCGGCCGGCAATCTGAAGAACCATTTTAACAGTCCGTGGAGCTAGACTCGTCCGCCAGTTTCTTACGTGCACTTGCAAATCTGTAGCTGTCCGTCCGTATCTTTCGAGATTTGCAAGTGGCCGCTGGTCAAAAAAATAATTCACTTTTAAAAGTTATCGTTCAACAAAATCGACACGCCTAGAAAAAATTATTCAGCCTAATCATGAACAGCAATTCCCTCGGATTTATTCCCCTGTTTGAAATACTCCAATCATAAAACTAATTTGAAAAAATCCGGGGGAAATATATATCTATCATAAACAGCAATTCCCTCGGATTTATTGTCATGTTTTGAAAAACGTATTCGAAAAAAACCGAGGGAAAATCTATTTATCATAAACAAAATTTTATGAGGAGTATAACTGAATATACCCTCAAATTTTTTCGCCTACAATTTCTTGGGGAATTTAACTAATTTCATCATTTAATTATATAAATATACAAATTAAAAGCTTATTAATGATCCAAATTAAATTTTTGGTGGGTAATTTTTGGTCATTATCTACAATATATGGTTTACCAAATTAATACAAATTTTAATATTTCCACAATTATGGAATCTTTTTTTTAATGGTAAATCATTCCGAACTGGCCTATAAAAAATGTGGAGCATTTTTACAAAAAGAAAAAAACTAGTACATCATGTATTTTAAATTCACTTAATACACTCACATAGTTATTCTAATTAAAATTCAAACATTCGAAGGTCAGCGGTCAAATAAAAATTGTTTTTCTCTACTTCTACCCCTCTGCAGACAACCTCCGAGAGTAAAACTCCTTAGAAAAACCTCTCACCTTGCCGTTCGGATTTGGTAGTAAACTGTTCGTCCCATCAATTGAGTACAAATATAACACGCACATCTCAAATGGTAAAAAAGTTCGGACTAGGTTCTCTCGACTTGCAGATAAGTGCTACATTATCGTGCTCGTTTCCATCATGTGCTGCATGTCATAAACTCGGATATATCCATTTTGGCAGACAAAAAGAATCGGTACTAGCTACCATCGACGAGGCAATAATATGCACCAAGGTTGGAACTGCGATCATTTTTAACAACTAGTTTGTGTTTACGTTTTTTGACACTTAAAATAAATCATTTTTTTTTGTTGTTTCGAAAATTCGAAATAAATCCGAGGGAATATAAATTCGGGGGAGATTCATGATAGGAGTATTCAATTCCCGGGAGGAGAATTAATTCGAGGGAATAGAAATGATAAGGCTAATTAATTTTCCATAAACAATGAAATATTTAACAATTTATTCCAAACTTAGCATAAATATTTTTTTTGTTTTGGGTAAATTTTCACTGATTTCACATAAACAGCTGATTTCGAATTTTCGAAGTTAGATTTTTATAATGCAACACTGAATTCCATTCCGCACGGAAATAATGATAGTTAAAAATTCGTATTCGTAGCGGAGATTCGGATTTTTGCAACGACGGGCTTCATGATTGCCCTGTATATATAAATTTTTCAGATATTTTTTTTACTTTGTTGTATGATTAAGGTGCTGGTAACACTGCTCTCAATATGAACGTACTCAACGTTTTAGTTCATACATGAATAAGAAATTGTAAGGCCCGTTATCTCATCTCAAATGTTAAACTTTCTTAAACACTGATTTGCTAACCTCTGCTTTAATTCTAAACATGTTTAAAATTTTGATCATAACTTATCTAAATTTTATCGGCTGTTTACTTAAACAAGTGTAGAACTTCAAAATAATTCTCCAATTAGAAATTAATGTCACAAAGTCAAAGGAAACATCAAAAATATAATAATAAACAAAAACAAAAATTCAGTTTCCCGCAATGACTACCGAAACTCAACTGGGCATTTTGGATTAAATGTGTAATACAGATGTCCCTTGGTGAATCGCCGCGGGTTTTATTAATTTTAAATCTAATTCCGTGATTAGTTCGCTTTTTGTGTGGTGTTTTGTAATAATTTTAATGATGAATTAAAGAATTGCATTTTTCCCATTTTAAAAACGCGGAAATGTTTATTTCAATATATATGTATCCAAAATATTCATTAAATTAATACCAAATCATATATAACGATATGTTGAGAAAAGGATTGTGGTCTTACAGTTTGTGTTTTTTTTCTGAATAAATTTCATATTTAGCAAAGTTTAACTTTCGTAAACACAGGCATTTCTGTGTTTAAATTTAAACATGCATCACCGAGTTAAACATTGCTATCTTGAGATAAGTTGTCGACACATAAATTTAAACATTGTTTAAATACTGTTTAGACTTAAACAATGTTTAAATTTGAGGTGAGTTAACAGGCCTAAGACATTTAACCGATTTTAAAATGAATTCTAGACAAGGGATGCCCAACTAGAAATTGCCAAGATATTTAATGTAAAGATATTTAATGTAAAATTGAATTTTTACATGTTTTTATCTGAAACTTATTTTGGGGCATTAAGATTTATTTTAGATAGAATAATAGTAAATTTTGAGATGTTTTCACAATCTGTTAAAACCAATCTGAAATAATTAAACTTTAAAATAGATATTTAAATTTCGCTGAATTTCTTCAATACGCAACATTTAAATCGCGCTTTTGCGTTGCAATCCCCGCTCACTTTTGCACGTAGATAACCCTCGATTGCCCGCGCAAGCGAGTTGAGCATACCTATTCTGGACGATATGGGTGGACCGGGAATACACTATCAAGGGGTAAATTGACGAGTGAGAAACAGAGTGAGGAAATTTGACTGAGCTCAAAAATTTGAGAATTCTGTCTACGAGGGTCCTATTTTTATTGAGACTGGGTCATGGCTTTTAATTGCAAATTTCGAATAAGGTTTCTTACAAAAATATTTGCGTCGTAGACGATTTGAATTTTGTTCATTTTTTTTTTTTCTAAATACAACAGTTGTATTTCCAATGTCAACTGCACATAATCAGTCCAATCGAGAAACACGCCGGGAGACATTTCCGATAAAATTGAGAAAAAATGAAACTTGCAACTTACGTTTTTTGTTTTTATTTCCATATTGAAATGTGTACTTGATGCAAATTTATTTGTCATCATTTTAAAATCAAAATATTATAGATTTAAAAAATAAAAATGTATCAATATACTGGAATGCTATTCATTCATTTGAAGTATAGAATTTACAGTGGCATCCTTATTTCCACGGTTAGCCTCAAATACTGATTTTACAACTTCCTTAGCTAAATTTGGGAACATATCCTCTATCTGTAAAGTATAGATGAAGTATATAAGTTGTATATATAGAAAAGTTCAAAACATTTAAAAATATGAATATCCAAGAAATAAATTATTACCTGCTTTAAATCTACTTCATTTATTTCAATTGGTTGAAAAACAGGGTTTGTAATTGGAGTTTGTTGTGGAGTAACAAAAATCGGCATAGGCCTTCCAGGCGGCATCATCAACATTGTGGATTGGTTTGGTATAGTTTGATACATATATGGGGTGACAGGCTGCGTAGAGAAACTCAAGACTAAGTCTACTGTACCCTCTACTCCATCGCCTTGCTTTCCATTTAGTGGATACCATTCTTCATGTGTCTCACCACGCAAAACGCTTTCTGGTATTTTAACTTCACACCAAGCTATTAACTCATCCAATTTAAAGCTGCATTCATCATAAATTTCGACCGATATTGAATTAACTCCAATCGGAAGTTGACACTGAATCACTCTATTCCAATGAGGATTTTTTCCACCATTGGTATCGGTTTGAGTTTCGTATACATAGTGACCAACCCGTATGCGTACATATGGATCCATGCGTGCAATTCCATAATTTCTGATAAGTTTTGCCTGTGCACATGTAATACTTAATCTGCCTGCATGATTAGGTGCCTGATAAAGAAATTGAAATTATTTTTAAAATTTCTGAACTATTTAATTTTTACTTACAATGAATTGAGGAATAACTTGTTGTTGATACATTGCCATAGCTGCCTGACAGTCAGCAGCTTCCTGAACATCTTGATTTGTATTGATACGTAAAAAATCATTGGGAAGTGGGCCAACTAACGCCTGTGATAAATTATATTTTAAAATGAGTTAATTAACTTTTATATAGTATGGCTTATTAAGCAATAATGATTACCTATTATTATGGATTATTTTATATTTAAAAATGTAAGGTCTGTTATTGTAAAATCTATAACCCATTTTTAGCGTGTTAAATTTTACTTATTTTGCTTTTTCCCATTTTAAACGAACAAACAATTGAATTTATAAATACGGCAAAGAATGTGCTAGGATAAACCGATCTTAAAATTACCTATTTTCATCGGATGTTCACTGCACCTGTAAATCCGTACATAAGTTATACTTCTTTTTATTTTATAACTCCATTAGAGCATAGAGCCGAGACACATTCTTCGGCGGTTGGGGCTAATGTTAAAAAAAGGTTGCGGCTTTTGCCGTCAAACTAAATTTTTTAGATAATGCAGTGTTTACCTTTCAATCGAGCTAACTATTAGTCTAATGCTGGCATCCATCTTACGATGGAAATGAAAGACTCTAGTACCAATTAGGGTCATATTAGTGAACACCTCCGAAGGATCACGTGTGCTGGTGGTCAGTATTACTATTATTAATTTGGGGCCATCGATAAATAAAACTTGAAAACAAATTTCGCCTTCATCTTGATTACTAGAACACATATTACTACAAAAAAAAGCTTCGAGTGCGTCATTGAAAATTTTATGTGTGAATCTTTTCCAATGGGATTACAGAAGTTCAAAAGTTTTGTTCAAAAATAATTTTTATTTTTGATTTTAATTTTGTATATTACTCGTAACTGTTACAGTCTCTGTTATTAAAATCTCAAATTCGTATTCTGGCCAAAATCTAACAAAAAAAAATATATATATAAAAAAGAAATACCTCACATTGTGGGGAAGAGTGTTTCACGTCATTTTTGAAGTTTTTCATTTGTATTAATTTTAAACAAATGTAAACAAAAAACATTGACGCATTACAAATATCTTCTAATTCAATTTTAAAGGATATACAATTAAAAATTCATTTCAGTGGAGTTCAAGTAATGCTCAAGTTCTTTTAATTTAATTTTAAGTGAAGTGTAAGTTTTTATGTGTGTTCTGTTCCTCACCGCATCTAATTTTTAACCTTAGATTGTGTTATTTTTAATATAGTGTTATAATCAGTCTATCCGTAAAACTAACATAAATTAATAGCTTAAACATTATATATTACAAAACAAGGCACTTTGATGTTGTATATAGATTGTAATCTGCTATTTCGAACATCACAATATTTCAAACTATTGTGACCATTTCAGCATCTCTACTTTTTGCCAGAATTAAAAAAATCTGAATTTGAGACCCCAATTTTTGGTATGTTTTTGACGTAAAATTTATTTGTGCTCGCCAGAAGAGGGCGACAGAAAACAGGCATATGACAATCAATTTATACAATTTAATTTAGTCTGTAATTTAGTCGAACTCGCACCAGAGATCGGAAATGCCCGTGTGCGTGCGCCCGCACATGCCCCTTTCTTCATACACTGACGAACAAATTTGTTTTACGCAGACACTGCACTCGGGCATCACATTTTTTTTACAACACATCCCGTCGCAACGAGTGATGCTTTGCATTATTCTCAGTACCTGCCGTACCGTACTCATGCGCCACATAAGAATGTCATACAAGAAAAAATTAACTGGCTGTGAAAAACTGCCCCGCGTGCAGCCCGGGGCAGTCGGTTTTCGCTGTTGCACGGAGTTGCCCGCGAAATGAATACCATAGCACTTGCGCGATATGTTTCTCTATTTTCTCATTCCACGTCTGCGCGGGCTGCAGTTTTTAGTTTCGTAGCCCGCACGAGGGCAGGTACCGAGAATAGTGCAAAGCATCACTCGTTGCGACGGGATGTGTTGTAAAAAAAATGTGGTGCCCGAGTGCAGAGTATGCGTAAACAAATTTGCTTCTCATTTACTTAGGGGCGCGGGCGCGGGCGTGCGTGCAAATCCGAACTCTGACTCGCACAGACCCTTAAATAAATTTGAGATGAAGCGACAATTGACAAAAAGAAAAGATGGCATGTGGAGTATATGAGGGTTTTGCCTTAGATTTTTGTACGTTAGCAGTTTGATTATATGCAATAGAAACAAAAATATACTAGTTCTTAATAGAATTGACGGCGGCTGTCAACCGACTTAGAGCCGCTCGGAACTCCAACCTCTCCCTTAATTTGGGATTAAAAGTAACAACAAAAAAACTAAGTAAAATTCCACATCAAGCCTTTCACATTTTCTATTTTTAATCCAAAATGGTCAGCAAATGTAATCAACCTTTTTGTATAAACATGACTCATATGTAATATACATAGATTTTTTAAATATTATTCATGTTTTGCGTAGATAGTTAGTGACCAATATATATATACATATATACAGTTCGGTTTTTATCAAGACTTACTTTTCGCCATCGTTCCCTTGAATTTATAAATGGTACAGCCACAGCCATTTTTTGCTGATATATATTTACATTAATAATTATTATTTTCACAATAAACTCAGATTTTTTCTGTCACTATTAGGGATGATAGATCATTAATTGTTTAATCGATCACTGGTAATTGTTTTTTAAAAATCGAACAGTGTTGTAAATTTCTGTAAAATCGCTAACCGGCAGAACAAACAACAACCCAATAAACCAAAAACCTTGATAATAATTGATTATAGAAGGAATATGCCATTCCAAGTAGCACAATATCCTATATTAATGTGATGTAAAGCTTTTCACGACATTCTTATTCAGAAATGTTTACCGTATAAAAGCTCTTAAAGTACTTATATGGTTCAAAGGGCGTAAGTCTATACAGCATATAACTATATAAAAGCTATGTAGATGCCGTGTAAATGCTATTTGATTACTCTAAAAAGGTTTATAGAAGCTTATTCCAACTTTAATATACCCAATAAGCAATGAGTTTAAGGTTTGATAAATTTGGAGAATTTTGATTTACAACCAGTGTGGAATGTCATGATCAAGCCGAATAAATGAATGTTATTCCAACGTTGGTTTTCGAAGTTAAAAAAACTTGACACGAAATTCACTACACAAAATTACTCAGTGGCAACCCAGTGACGTGATAAATTAAATGTCAACAAGACAATTTTCATTTTTCGTTTTTCGCTTGAATTAGCAAACAGACAAATCAATTAAAATATAAATGCAGGTCCAAACACGAAAGTCATCCCGAGAATTCGACTGCACGGAAAATGCACGATGAACTGATATACAATGTAAGTGGCAAAGGTTTACGAATACGTTTATGATATATTAATATATGTTCATTCATACGCAGACAACATTGATATTTTACGCGAACCTGGCAAACCTATACATCGCAGTGGCGCAATTGAACTCACTGGTTTGATCTTCGAGGCACGTCGTGGATTTTACAAGAAGTTCCTGTACACTGCCACCGGTGCAGGTGCTGTTGCAGCTGTAGAACATACACCCAAAAAAAAAAATTATGAAAAATTGATAGTATTTCAATAGAAAACAATAATTTATACCATTAAAATTGGTCATAGGATGCGTCCCATTTGTTCAGTAATATTGAAGCTGTTAATACAATGTGTGGTTGTACCATACATTTTATAATGTGATATTTTAATTACAAAAAGAAAGACCTATACAAATTTAATGATACGTATTATTAATTTTATGGTATGTCGAAATACATTTTCCTAATAATTTATTAAAACAAAAATGTATTTTAGTTAATTTATTGTATATATTATTTTATTTAAAAGACGAAATTGATAATCACTTTTACAACATACACATAAAAAGACACTTCTTGCTGCAAAAGGTTATAACACAATTAATGTTTGTTTGGTTTCCAATAATTGATTGTAGTACTTAAGTCTGAAGTTGTTTATGAGTCCGTTACCATAATATAAGTTCGATGTATTATTTATTTTCTGTAATAAATAAATATATAAATAAATATAGAAATATAATTTATTTACATTAAATACATTGAGTCCGTACCAATGTCGCGTTTAATAATGTGGATTATTACAAAAATATACATGCGACCATTTTGAGTAAACAATTACGTACAAAACGAACATGTTTGTATTCGTTTTTATGTTTTTTTACACCACGTTTATTATTACAGGAGGAAACCATTAAAACAACAGTATTTATTCTATTTAAAATAATAATATTGAAATATTTAAATTTATGGTACTGAATACTATTGAATTAATTAGAAATTGATTAATTAGAATTTGATTTAAAAGGAAAAATCTATTAATACATGAACCATAAGATCAATGGTCGTACCATAAAGTACTTAATGGTACATTTTCTTTAGAATGTACTTTAATTCCTTTTAATATATAGTATTACAACTTATATGCGTTTTCTTTTATTTTATATTTTAACCTTTCATTAGAGAAATATATGCGTTTGAATTCAAGTGTAATTTGAAGGTCGAAACACATTTTATTTAGAGCTTACAATTATGTTAAACCTCGAATGTATATTGAATGTCGGAATTCAAAATTATGTAAAGGCTAGATTCAATTGGATAAAAAGCTACCAGTTTTGCTGGAGAAAGCTGTGGTTTTCAAGCTTACAATTACAAAAGTTGAACGCTTTTCTCCAGTGAAAGCTTCGATATCCATGTTCAATATACACTAAAAAAAACAAGATGTTTATGAAAGTCTTGCTGCAACTATCCTTTTAAATTTACGCCTTGTAGCAAATATTAAAACATCCCATAAGTTTCAATAAAGTTAAATAAAGCAAAACTATTAATATTTTTTGAATATGATATATATGCAGATAGTAAAGAGATGTTTGCCACAACAGCAATGAAAATTGAGATATTTACAGTTGACTGATAGCAAACATCCAGAGTTCTTGGACATTTGCAGCAAAATTTTGAGGTATTTTGACATTTAACTACCATAAAAAATGGCGTACTTTTTCCTGTAAAAAAGTGCCCACTCAAATATGGTAAAAGTGAAAATAAAATATCCTGTGATTTAAATTATCAACACGTGATGGAAAATATTTCTTTTCAGAGTTTACTTTGATGATAGCGTCGTCGGTCGAACTTGGTTCTTCTGCAAAGAAATCTCAAGTCGTTGTACAATTTTGCCTTCGAAGGATTTAAAGAGACGATGGCGATGTATACCAGGATGTACCATATACCAGGATACTGTTTTAATTCTAGAACAAATAAAAATACATTTGATTCATTTTCTTCCAGTTCAATAAAAATTACTCCGCGAATTCTAATGGAGTACCTTTTCCAAATATTCATCAAGTATCTTCCTATTTGTAAGATGTTTAATTGATAGTTGCTATACATAATTAGTCGCGGTAGCTCAGTGGTTAGTGCGTTGGACTGCGAGCCGAAAGGTCCCCGGTTCAAGTCTGGACTGGGGCTAACAACATATTTTCATAGAAATATTTTTCTATACCGCGCTACCTCTCGGCAGTAAATGGCAAACCTCCGAGAGTAAAAACATTGCCTATGGAAAAAGCTCTCACCCGCCGTTCGGATTCGGCAATAAACTGTAGGTCCCACCACTTTGAGTACAAATATAACACGCACAGCTCAAAATGGTGAGAGAGCTCGGCCTAAGTTCTTATAGAGCTGTAGTGCCAAACTATTATTATTATTACATAATCGTAAATTTAAAAGATGGTTGCCAGCAATATTTATCCTATTTGACGGATGTTTGAGAGATGGTTGTCTCAAATACGATTTAAATAATTTGTAAATAACGTGATATTAAGGGCTGTGATATTTCTGGCAATCATCTTTGTTTTCTTAGTGTACATTCCATAATCACTTAATAACCAGGTTTTTGGTTTATTGGGTAATTATAAATCTGAAGTATATACAATGTAAGGTTGTATTCATACTTTTTAAAATAACTGTTTAAATATTATTACACGCATAGAAAAATATTGTTAGATCCGACAATAAAATAACAATAGACATGTTCAAAATAGATCCCATTATAATATTGTCATTTAATTGTCGGTTTTGAAGATTTGATTGTGAAAGTTAAAAATTATTCAATTGTTACTGGTGACATTGCATATTGTCATTTTCAAATAAAATTAAATTGTAATTTGTAATAATTGATTGTCAAATAGAAATAAATTAAACAATATTTTTATGTTTTTATATTTTATTAAATCATCGTTAAACAATATAAAACATAGATAAATACTGTTTCACATTATGGGTTCTAGTATAACGTCAGCCGCAAAGCTAACATCTATAGTGCACCCCGATGTCGTCGAAGCCACATCCGACAACTAACAGTCAACAGCCATATGAATGTAACGCCGAGTATGGAGGCGTATGTGCCACTGCTGGCGCACCGACCGTGCCATACGATGCATTTCCAATGCTGCACGAACAGACCGATGGAGTTGTACTGCGAACATTTGTTTTTCCGTTGCCCACATGCTTAGGCTCTGCGTGCGGTGCTGTCACACCGCAGCATATGTCTGTGTGTTCTCCGGCGGATCGCCGCCCACTGCCGCCCTCATAGATGTGGGCATGTACGGACTTTGCGAGTGCGCCTCTAGGACCTGGAACGGCGACTGGGCCTGTTCGAATAGTTGGGGTTTGGGGTATGCATGATATTGTCCAACGTTGTTTCCAAAAACGGACTTGTTACTAAAATAAACAATATAAAACAAACTAATTAAATTATAGAATATATTTATTAATTTTAAATATTACTTACAAATATTATTTGAACTCTGTCTCTGCACAACGACATAAAAACAATAACAAAATTACAAATGTCAATTTGAATTGTTTTAGAAAACAGAGCTGCCACATTATTTTATATAGTTTTTCAAATGCCAATCGAATATTGTGAAAAATAACAATATATTTCTATGCGTGTAGAGTACAGTTATACAATGTTAATACAATTATATATAAATATATTTTTATATTATATATTTTATTAAATAATAAGTTTATTCACGAAACGGAGCAGTTGCGATGTAGAGTAGCAGTTTTGTCAAGTAGCAGTTGTACAACAACAAAATATATTGGTGGCAAAATAAAAATTATCTGCTAATCTACTTCGCTAAAAGCTTGAGTTTACTTCGTGATACTTTTGTAGTTTTTTAGTGATGATGAATTTATGACTTTTGGGTACTTGATATTACAGACAGTGTTTGATTATTGAGTTGATATTCACCAAAATGCATTATATTTAAATGAAAATATATATTTTTAATGAATATGTACATATATGCATGTGAATAAAAAAGAAATGATGGCATAATGTCCACTGTTTTAACAATAAATTTTAACGAGTTCCTATATAAGGTATTAGTTTTTTTCTTAAATCGACATCACTAATCTAATTCGTTTACTTTGTTTTAATTATGACTTGATATGAGATATTGAATTAATAATAAGTAACAAAAGGAATACTTATATATTGTATATGGCCAATAAGAAATAAATCTAAAATTTTTAATAAAACAAAAACATCTGTTTTTGGTACATCAAACTGAAAAGTACCATACTACACAAATATGAAATAAGTGTGTTCACGAAATATGCAAGAATAATAGAAACAAAGATTGCGCAGAACGTTGTTCAAAACTTGAATATTCTGCGCATGTACGTAGAAGTTTTTTGACAACTGTAATTTTTTCATTGTGTCAGAACGTTTTTGTAAAAAAAAACAAAACATTTGAATTATTTTTGAAAAAATTGCGTGTTATTAATAAATATGTGTGCAAAACTGCACTGAATCGGAATTCAAAACTAAAAGATAAGAAAACACCATCGAAATGCTCTAAAAACAAAATAATTCAACAGCATTTGTGTATATATTTTAGATTTGAATTTTAAATAAACTGCCATCCACCCATGACCATGTACAGCAATGTCTTGATCAGCACTATAGTTGATTCACCCACTAAGAAAACAGCCGGAAGCCTGCTTCCCACCAATTTTTTTCAGCAAAAATGTAAAAAAAAAAAATATTTTTTCAATGAAATAAATATTTGTAATGTCTAAATTTAAATTTCCTTTACTTGACATTCCATACTTTTTGACGTCAGCAATACAGGGTGCACATGCGCAATGCGTAATCTTATTATTCTATTATTCTTGCGAAATATGATACAATTCTACAATACTGCTAATGTACATCGGCAACTGCTACGTTTCGTGAATACCTTCAATATAATTAAATTTTTTCGTTTTTCTGCTCTGAAATTAATTAAATTAAAGGTCCATTCCTATCAGACAGCACGTTGCGTACCACGCACGTAGCGTATCATGCACGACAAATATTCTTCAGTACAATTTATGGGAGAACTTTACTTTATAGGGCCGGTCTCAAAAAAAAAATGCCACGCCCACTATAAGGGGCGGAGAATGTCGAAAATCAATACATTTTTTGCCGCCCGCCCCTTTTGAACCGCCCATAAATGGAAAACCGATCGAGGTTTTTTGCGAAGTGGGCGGGACAAAATTTTGAGTTTGAGTTTGAAAAAAAAAATGTTTTTGATTTGTATGGGATACCACGTGACCTTGAATTCACTTTTTTTATTTTTTTAATTTTCAGCCCTGGTTTATGCATCGTGTGACAATTTTCTTTTTTTTTTTTTGCCCCGTCCACCTAGTAATAATTCAAAAACCACTTATGACCTCGTTCGGTTTTCGATTTCGCGGTAAAAAAAAATTTTTTTTTCGTCACTCTCCCCCCCATAAAGAACGTCGTGACAATTTTTTTTTTTTGAGATTTCGACCGGCCCTATAAAGTAAAGTTCAGCCCAATTTATATGAGAGTGTTCATATCATGCGTTTTGGGTCCGTTCATGCACACCCAGAAAAAAATCATGGTAAATTGATAGTATTTCAATAGAAAAACAATAATTTATACCATTAAAATTGGTCAATAGGATGCGTCCCATTTGTTCAGTAATATTTAAACTGTTAATACAATGTGTGGTTATACCATATATTTTATAATGTGATATTTTAATTACAATAAGAAAGACCTATACAAATTTAATGATACGTATTATTAATATTATGTTCAAATTATATTTTGCTAATAATTTATTAAAACAAAAATGTATTTTAGTTAATTTATTGTATATATTATTTTATTTAAATGCCGAAATTGATATTCACTTTTACAACATACACATAAAAAGACACTTCTTGCTGCAAAAGGTTATAACACATTTAATGTTTGCTTTGGTTTCCAATAATTGATTGTAGTACTTGAGTCTGCAGTTGTTTTTGAGTCCGTTTCCATAATAGAAGTTTGATGTATTATTTATTTTCTGTAATAAATAAAAATATAAATAAATATATAAATATAATTTATTAACATTAAATACATTGAGTCCTTACCAATGTCGCGTTTAATAATGTGGATTATTACAAAAAATACATGCGACCATTTTGAGTAAACACGCAGAATGACGTACAAAACGAGCATGTTTGTATTCGTTTTTATGTTTTTTACACCACGTTTATTGTTATAGGAGGAAACCATTAAAACAACAGTATTTATTCTATTTAAAATAATAATATTGATATATTTAAATCTATGGTACTGAATTTTTCAAATACTATTGAATTAATTAGAAAACTTTTGATTTGAAAAGAAAAAAAGATCAATGGTCGTACCACAAAGTACTTAATGGTACATTTTCTTCTGAGTGCACGTATCGTATCATGCAAAATATTTTTGCAGGAGCTTGCCGCATGCATTGTTGTACAAATATAAAATATTTACTGCTTTTTCTTGTTTTTATTACAAATATTTTGATGCTGTAGAGAAATTGTAATATTTTCCAATTATTTTTATAAACAAGACTACCTCTTTTTAAGTCAAAAAATTTTAAATCAAATTTAAATTTTAATTAAAATAAAAATAACGTTAAAATTTGCGGTATCAAAAGGAAATGTAGGGTCGAAGAATTAACATAGAATGTCCTTAAGTCCACGGCACCATATGACCGGACAAAAGTTATACTGACAAGCATATGAAAAACAAGCATCAACTCAAAACCACAACGGAGACATATCACATTCCGGCGTATCACGGAAGAATTGCTTCCACTGCCTATCAATGACCCAAAGTGCCAGCTACAGAGGAAAATGGCTGCCATACAGGCTGCGTTTTTAATCTCAACCAATTTGCGGAGCAGCTGAAAAGAGAAAATTGATCTGCTGCGTCAGGGATTCGATTGCGAAGTAGGGATACGCACAGATCTTGAAGGGCATTTAGAGTCGCGTAACTGCCAGTGATACGGTGGACGAGAGTCAGAGCAGCTGAAATCAAGTATATCATTATATCAAATCGAGAAAGCAAATGTTCTCCAGAATACAACAGCAGTCTCTTTAGTAATTTATTTCGAATATTCCATAATTTAATCATAAAAACGAAACTTTTATAACACGAACATCAAGTTTATTTTATATAAATTAAATGGAAGTGCAACAATTGTTTTGGCCAACGCTTTTTTGCGCAGCGAATGACAGCTTCAATGCGTACAGTGCTTTATCATCTCGTAGACGCATGTTCATGGTTGTTTTAAGCAGCCAACTGCCTGTAGTTCCTGCGCCTCTAGCAGTGGCGCCGCAGTTCTCTACGAATTTTTGTAGTTAAAAATAAATGCGATGGCCAGGTAGTCATAATCGTCCCAACAACTACCTTGTATTCCAATTCAACGTTTTTCGTGTTCATCTGGAAGGGAACCGCAGTAGACGGCCGCAGTATGACATTCAACGATGCTGCATACTGGTCGGTGTGTGCGAGCTTCCTTTGAGACTTCGTTTGTTTGTAAGGATTCGCCGAATGCTATATCCAATAGCAGGATGCACCAGGATATATTTCAAATTAACTACTGCGACCAAGCCCCTTACCGATGTTAAATCGCCCGAAATATTCGTCAACACAATCGCAAATTTTGTTTACATTTAATTAATTTGACAGTAATTGAAAGAGTTGCTGGCTTATAATAAATGTATGAAAAGGAGTAAAAATTTTACAACTCTGATTGTTTTGCATGATGCTGATATGAACGCCTTTGCATGAACGTGCATGATACGCTACGTGCATGATACGCAACGTGCTGTCTGATATGAATGGACATTAAATTGTATTATTTTAATAAAATTAATTTTAATTGAAAAAAAAAATATCTTTACACTACACTAAGAAAAGAAGATGTTTATGAAAGTCTTGCTGCAACTATTCTTTCAAATTTACGCCTTGTAGCAAAAATTCAAACATCCCATAACTTTCAATAAAGTTGCAGCAAAACTATTAATATTTTTTAAATATGACGTATATTCTGATAGTTACGAGATGTTTGCCACAACAGCAATGAAAATTCAGATATTTACAGCAAAACTTTTGAGGTATTTTGACATTTGACTACCATAAAAAAGGAAAATGGTGTACTTTTTCATTACGCTCGATTTATCCACAACAATGCTGTAAATGAAATGGTGTAAAAAAGTGCCAACTCAAATATTACATTTTAATGGTAAAAGTGAAAATAAAATATACTGTGATTTAAATTATCAACACGTGATGGAAAATATTTCTTTTCAGAGTTTACTTTGATGATAGCGTCGCCGGTCGGACTTGGTTCTTCTGCGAAGAAATCTCAAGTCGTGAGAACCAATTGTTGAAATCTGCAAAATTTTACGAATTCAATTTAATTGAAAGAAGTACACATTAAGAAAACAAGATGTTTATGAAAGTCTTGCTGCAACTATCTGTTTAAATTTACGCCTTGTAGCAAATATTCAAACATCCCATAAGTTTCAATAAAGTTGCAGCAAAACTAATAATATTTTTTAAATATGACATATACGCAGATAGTTACGAGATGTTTGCCACATCAATGTAATTGAGATGTTAATAGTTGACTGGTAGCAAACATCCTGAGAACTTGGATATTTGCAACAAAACTGTTGAGGTATTTTGACATTTGACTACTATGAAAAAAGAAAATAGCGTACTTTTTTCTTACGCTCGATTTATCCACAACAATTAAGTAAATCCAATGGTGTAAAAAAGTGTCAGCTCAAATAATACATTATAATAAGGTTATTCACTAAACGGAGCAGTTGCGATGTAGAGTATCAGTTTTGTCAAGTAGCAGTTGTACAACAACAAAATATATTGGTGCCAAAATCAAAAATTATCTGCTAATCTACTTCGTTAAAAGCTTGAGTTTACTTCGTGGTACTTTTGTAGTTTTTTAGTGATGCTGAATTTATGACTTTTGGGTACTTGATATCACAGACAGTATTTGATTATTGGGTTGAAATTCACCAAAATGCATTATATATAAATATAAATATATATTTTTAATGAATATGTACATATATGCACGTGAATAAAATAGAAATGATGGCATAATGTCCACTGTTTTAACAATATATATATTAACGAGTTCCTATATATGGTATGAGTTTTTTTCTTAAATCGATATCACTAATCTAATTTGTTTCCCAACCAGACAAACGATGCCCAAAACCTAACTTTATGCTAACTTTAAAAAGTTAACGATATCCGAATGTTGTCGTAAAAGTGATGAAAAAGGTATCGGAAAGACTTACGTATGTCCGCCTCTTTGTTGACTTTTAGCTCTCGAAAAGGTAACTAAAAAGTTATTTTTAAGTCAACTATTAAAAGGCATCATTAAAAAGTTGTCCTCTAGACAGTCGATAAGATAGCTCAAATACAGCTTTTAGTTAAGTTTTTTAACTACCAATACACATGTGAAATATGACAACAAATTATTAACAATGTATTAGGTTGTCATTCGATTATTTACTTTTCCAAATATTGATAGAAACAATCAAATGACAAACTAATACATATGTAATAAATATAAAAATAGACAATAATAATGAAAAACCAAAAGCTATATTTTAAAATTAAATGCATATTTATTTGATATTATTTTAGCTGCACTGTTTATTACTGCCACAGTCACGTCCTGAGACTCCTCCTCACACGGCAGAATGACGCCTGCAGTAAGTAACTGTTCACGAACATTTTCAATTTCATAGACCCGATTTTGTAGCGATTCATAAACGCAATTTTCTCGTCGCGGTTAATATTGACATTTTTGTGGACATTTTTGTTCAGACAGAATACACGGAGCACAAAAAAACGCTAACAGCAAACAATATGACGCAGCAAAAAAAAAAAGTAATGCCAACTTTGAAGTATGAAGTTCAGAGGTGCCACTATGTGGGTATTATCCCGAATTGTTTGGTTTAAAAAGTTACCTTTCTGATATATCTATACGATGCTTAATAGATAACTTTTGTAATAACCTTTAAGCCACCTGAAAAACGATAGTCACAAAGACAACATTTCGTATTTTGTTCTAGTTGGGTTACTTTGTTTTAATTATAATGTATTGATATGGGTTATTGAATTAAAAATAAGTAACAAAAGGCATACTTATATATTGCATATGGAAAATAAACAACAAATCTAAAATTTTAATGAAACAAAAACATCTGTTTTTGGTACATCAAACTGAAAACTACCATACTACACAAATATGAAATAAGTGTGTTCACGAAATATGATACAATTCTACAATACTGCTAATGTACATCGGCAACTGCTCCGTTTTGTGAATACCTTTAATGGTAAAAGTGAAAATAAAATTTTCCGGGATTGAAATTATCAACACGTGATGTAAATTTTTTTTTCAGCGTTTACTTAATTCGTTGTACAATTTTTGCTTCGAAGGATTTATAAAGATGATGGCGATGTATAATCAGGATACTGTTTTAGAATAAATAAAAATATATTTGATTCATTTTCTTTTAATTCAATAAAAATTACTCCGCAAATTCTAATGCACTCACACAAAAAAATAATTGCTTGGCGTGCAGTTGTTTCAACGAATATTCATTTCCATCTACCAAATTTAGTCAGCCTCAACTGATTTTCATGTGTGGTGAACAATAGTATGAAGCGTAACCAACTATTAGTTGAAACAACTGCAACATTTATTTCCATTGCTACGGCAACTGAATTCAAAATGAGACCTAACCAATATTTATTTGACTTCATAGATAATTATATAACATTAAGTTGTAGCAACCAATTTTTATTTGATTCAACTGCGAAATCAGTTGTCTTATATAAAAGCAATGCCAAAGCAGGACAACACCAGTCGCGCAAGCTTTAGATTTTTCACTCGTTTTGTTTTGTGCTGCGGACAGCGCGTCCTACGTGTGAAACAATTTTTGGAATTGTTTTAAGGCTTTATCGTTGTTACTGTTCGATTCTTTCATGCTCAATTATACTTTCTTCAACAAGTGACATACTATTCTACAGAGTTCTTGCGATTTTGTGTCTATATGTTGTATTTCTATATGCAGCCCTAGCGCTCCAACGTGTTGCAAACACGAAGTCAGCAGCACAACGAATCGTCGGCAATGTTCGATCTCAAGAACGCTGTTGTGACGCTGACTTCGTCTTTGCAACATGTTGGAGCGCTAGGGCGAGGTAAAATGACCGATTTCGTATAATTAAATTGGCTACCACCACAACTAAACAAATTGGTTGTGGCAATTGTATTCATTAGTTGTGTGAACTGATACGCGGTGTTGCAACAACTGAATCAGTCGAATGTTGACAGAACTAAGTAAATCGGTTGGCAAAAAAAAGACGGTTGCCCCAAATGATTCGTTCTTTGGGTGCTAGAATACTCTATGGAGTACCTTTTCCAAATATTCATCAACTATCTTCCTATTTGAAAGATGTTTACTTGATGAAAGATGGTTGCTAGCAATATTTATCGGATTTGACGGATGTTTGAGAGATGGTTGTCTCAAAGACGATCTAAATAATTTGTAAATAACTTGATATTTAGGGCTGTGATATTTCTGGTAATCATCTTTGTTTTCTGTTCTGTGCACTGTACATTGTATAAATTTACAACGTATATAATTGAAATATGCAATGTTCAGTTTTCTCTGTGTACCCACAAAAATTCTCTTTAGGCATGAGGTTAATTGAACCAACGTTTCAATGTTGCAACCGAAATACATTTGTTGTAACCTCATGTCATTAAAATGAACGTACCATTTGTTAGTCTAACCGAAATGTTAGTTCGCGCAACTGCACGTTCGGTTGTCGTAACCTCATGATTGCATTTTTCATTCTGCCAAAATTTGACGTTTGTGCATTTGTTACGGCAACTGAGTACGTTATTGTATCAACAAAATAAATGACAAACATGACAAGAAACAAATAAACGTCAAAAATTTTCACAAGTGGCAAATATTCAATGTATTCAATAGAACTGCTGTTTAGCTAGTGAAATATAATAAAAATATAAAAATATGTGATCATATGTGGCATTATAAATAGTTTTTATTTTGTTTAATTATGATAAAATATTAAATGTGTTTCCATACTGTTTTTATTTTTCAGGGAACAGTAATTTATAGATATATTTTTTGAAATTGTATGCCTGACATATTTACGCATCAAAAATACATGTATAAAACTTTACATAAATAAGTTTTCTATATAAAATAATATTCTTACAATAAAATTTCAATTGGAGGTTTCGGCATGCTAGGTGACTTGGAGGTTTAAACAACCTCATGCTTGCTGAATAGAGGGTTGGCACAACCTCATGCTTGCTGACTAGGAGGTTAGCACAATCTCATTCTTGCCCCAGGAAGTTTCCGCAACCGAATAATTCGGTAGGGCAATTTAGTTGGTTGCGGCAACAAATCAGTTCTGTGTGTGCAATTAGAACATTATACAAAATGATACCTAAAAGGACGTCTGTCTAATGTGAACTTATTTGCATTCTCAAAAATCTATCCAAAAGATGAATTTCTAACAAGTTCCATTTGCATCGTTTTTTAGTCAGCAAAACGATTCCAGTATTCCATAAACTTATTTGCCTACTCAAAAAGTTTTCAAAAAGACGACTGTTTAATAAGTCCTTTTTGTATCGTTTTGTAGTCAGTGTAACGATGCAAAAAAAGTTTGTTTACATTAGAATTTTCAATCTGACAAATAAAAAGCAAAAATTAATTTATTTTTTAATTTTCTTTCCGTCACGCAACATTCATGCGCAACATAAAAAAAAATATAAATTCAAATTGGCATTGGATCTGTATAACGTATAAATAATGAATCAGGAAGCCACGATCATGCTCGTTCGATAATACGTGCGTAGAGTTCGCTCGGAATCGCATGGCGAAGATTTGACAGTTCGCGCCCAAGTCGGATTTGGCCATGTGGGTGCGCCAGCGTGAACGTAGTGGTGCCAGGGGTGGCAGCGCAATCTACATCATTGTACTGGACAAGCAGCACATATAAGAACTGTAGTGGTAGATGGGAGGCATTAAGCATATACCGGAAGGGGCTACAAGTAGAACTGCAAATGAGACAAAGTGCAACCACAAACAAAAGGACAACTGTATTCCGCGAGCCAAATATCAGTTCCTGATACACATTTTCGACAGTCCAACCAAGTGCAATCACTGCACCTCGGAAATAATTTAACTAACGCGCAAGGACGTTTAGCCAAATAAAGCGGGTGGTGTTTCTGAGATAATGTGACTGCCCCTTGTCTTCAAAACGATGTTGGGATGGTTACGTGCTCATTCCTAAGATGACTACAGATTAGCTTAGATGTCGTCGGCGGAAAAAGAATAAAATGTGTTATGAAATATTTCAATTTGTTTTAATTTATGTTTAACCAAAATCAAAATCTAGATATTTGTCAAAAGAATAGTTTTGACGTCAGCTTTTAGATATATCTATTTTGTACACTTTAAGATGACTTACTCCGGTTGCCTTTTATTTACTAAAAAATACTACTTTATGATAATAACTTTAAGACATCTTTTTGTATACCATCATACAGACAAATCGAAAAGGCACCTTCCGGTCAATCATTTGTATTACAAGAGGACATCTTTTCCGTAACATTTCGGAAAATTTTCGGACATCTATAACATTTAAAATATAACTTAAAGACATCTTTCAGACATAATTTGTCTAGTTGGGTAATAATAGTTTTTTTCTTTTCAAATCAAAAGTTTTCTAATTAATGTGATGGTTTCGAAAAATATATAAATTTAAATATTTCAATATTATTATATATAATAGAATAAATTATATTATTTTAATGGTTTCCTCCTATAATAAACGTGGCATAAAACACATAAACACGAATTTAAACTTGTTCGTTAGGTACGTCATTCTGCGTGTTTGTTCAAAATGGTCGCATGCTTTTTTTTTTGCAATAATCGACATTATTAAACGCGACATTGGTAAGGACCCAATGTGTTTAATATAAATACATTATATTTAACCTTTTTTATTTAGCGGCTAAGGAGCAAAAATAGAGAACTTCCTAAGGTTGATTTCCTCTGAACACTCTAAGTTTATTTCCTAACGATTTACCACCAAATTGAATGGTTTTCTATTAACAATTCCGTTTAGGAGTTATAACCAGTAGAAGAAATCAGAAAACTACCATAATGTCTTTGGGAAAATATTAAAATTGAGCTAGGCTCTCCAAACAACTAAATTCTCCAATACGTACTATTTCTGAAATATAAGCCTACTAATAACAAATAATAGTTATAACTTCAATTTTGGTGCAGTGAAAATTGCATCAATTCCCAAGAAACATTTCTACGGAGCCTACGACACACACGGAATCACAATACCGTCATTGACGGCATGTTTAAGTATCCGTCGTAGTATATACGATTACGCACCATAAACGTACCGTCAAATCGGACGACTCCGTTAGAATTCCGTTTTGCTCCGTATTTCTAAATAACTCCGTAAGATTTGCGTTTTGTTGTAGTCGTTTACGGTACCGTTGAAACGGAGTACTCCGTAATGTTTCCGTTGAAACGGAGTACTCCGTAAATTTTCCGTTTACACTCCAACTCAACGGCACCGATTTTCATCCGTTATTAGTGTACTTTTTACATTTCAATTCATTTGGTGAGAAATTGTGTGCACACGCTGCAACTATAATATATATTCACTCAGAAGAAAATGTACCATTAAGTACTTTATGGTACGACCATTGATCTTATGGTTCATGTATTAATAGTTTTTTCTTTTTAAATCAAAAGTTTTCTAATTAATTCAACAGTATTTGAAAAATACAGTACCATAAATTTAAATATTTCAATATTACTATTTTAAATAGAATAAATACTGTTGTTTTATTGGTTTCCTCCTATAATAATAATCGTGGTGTAAAAAAACATAAAACGAATACAAACATGTTCGTTTTGTACGTCATTCTGCGTGTTTACTCAAAATGGTCGCATGTATTTTTTTGTAATAATCCACATTATTAAACGTGACATTGGTAAGGACTCAATGTATTTATGGTAAATAAATTATATTTATATATTTATTAATATTTTTATTTATTACAGAAAATAAATAATACATCGAACTTCTATTATGGTAACGGACTCAAAAATAACTGCAGACTCAAGTACTACAATCAATTATTGGAAACCAAAGCGAACATTAAATGTTTTATAATCTTTTGAAGCAAAAAGTGTCTTTTTATGTGTGTGTTGTAAAAGTGAATATCAATTTCGACATTTAAATATAATAAATTATACAATAAATTAACTAAAATACATTTTTGTTTTAATAAATTATTAGGAAAATGTAATTCGACTTTACCATAAAATTAATAATACGTATATTTAAATTTGTATAGGTATTTCTTATTGTAATTAAAACATTACATTATAAAATTTATGGTACAACCACACATTGTATTAACAGTTTCAATATTACTGAACTAATGGGACGCATCCTATTGACCAATGGTTTAATGGTATATATTATTTTTTTTCTATTGAAATACTATCAATTTACCATGATTTTTTTCTGGGTGTTATTAATAAATATTAAAAGCTGTAACTATTATTACAGGTAAGTTTAATTATGCAAGTTTATTGCAATTTATCCGTTTATTGTATTCAATGGCCTCATTCAAAACATAGAACATGCAGCAGATATGTTTATTCTATAAAATGTTAAACGTTGTGTTCTGTGTTCTGAATGCGATTATGGAAAATTACGCTTTTGTGAAAACCCACACATTTAATTGGTGGATTTTGTAATATGCGCCTGTATAATTTAAATAGATGTTACAAGCCATTTATAAAATTTAAATATTAAATAGCGTGAAAATGAGGAGTTTCAAAAAATCCAGAAGAGAAACCAAAAATATGTTTGAATCCATTTTTCCGGAAGACACTGTTGCTAAGCCAAGTCACAACGAAACATTAAACCATATTGTGGGGCCACAATATTCAAATGCAAGTCACGACTTAACATTAAACTCGATTGTGGATAATGTTCTAGAACTGAGTGCTGAAAGTGATCTAGAACTGAGTGCTGAAAGTGATTTTGACACTTTCAGTGTACCAAGCGATCGTGAGAGTTCCAGTTCTCAAGATCATATTTCGTTGAGAGAAGAAATAGCTAAATGGGCAGTGCAATATTCCATAACAAATGTATCACTTAATGCTATGTTGGACATTTTGCGGAAATTTGGACATATCTCACTATCTAAAGATAGCAGAACACTAAAAGAATGTACTAAAAAAGCTCCAGTGAAAATTTTGGAAAATGGAAATTATGTGCATTATGGCCTGCGAAAAGGGTTGGAGAATCTTATTGATAAACAAAACATGCACTTGAATAAAATAGAATTGGACTTCAATGTTGATGGCCTGCCATTATCAAAAAGTTCACATAGCCAATTGTGGCCAATTCTAGCTAATATTATTGGCACTCGTCATGTATTTTTAGTAGAAACTTATGCTGGAAATTCGAAGTTATCGACACCAGATCAATTTTTATCTCAGGTTGTGGCAGAAATTATTGACATGGAAAAATTTGGGGTTTCTGTGTCTAATAAACACTTTGAAGTTACCTGCAGATGTTTTACTTGCGATGCTCCGGCAAAAGCTTTTCTTACTGGACGCAAAAATCACAATGCATATTATTCTTGTTTTAAATGCGAACAGAAAGGAGAGATTTATGAGAGACGTGTAACATTCCCACTAAGAGAATGTCCGAAGCGCACAGATGAGACAATACGAAAAAGACTGCAAATTGAACATCATAAACAAATCAAGGAAATGGAAATAGAACCAGTTGGGAAGGTTAGATCACATGGGAAATTTTAAAGTAGGTGTAATTATGATAGTTAGGATTATCAAAATTATATTCGGTCTAAGTCGACTATAAATACCCTACACATATGTGTGGTATATAGGTCACCAGGGTATACGAATCCTGAAAATAACTACAAACATTCAATCGTTGAAGAATATCCATTCATTTGATACCCATATTTACAAATGGGTAGGTGTACCGAATTTCGATTTTTTTTTTTGTGAACCACAAGTCTTTTCGCCGGAAAACATTATTATCATGTATTTGAGCATGATGTCAATATATATTTGACCAAAAAAGTTTACCTAAGCACGTATACATAAAAATTGATCTTTATATGTACATTTTATATGAGGTATTTGAACATAAGTGGTCGGATCATAGGTCACAATGGACCGATCTCGCCAATTTTTTCGCACATACAGCGTAGGTATATTAGTAATCTAAGTTATAAGTTTCGTCTAGCTCTTCAATTTTAAAAGTAGTAGGGATTTCAACAGACAGACAGACAGACAGACAGACAGACGGACAGACAGACGGACAGACGGACATCGCTAAATCGACTTCCATACCGGAGATGCTTCCTTCTGGGTGTTACAAACGGCGTACCAAACTGAATATACCCTTTCACTCTTAGTGTAGGGTATAAAAATTGAAATTAAATATGGTAAAAGATTTCTCTGCAGATTATATGCATGTAGTCTGTTTAGGAGTGATGAAGAAGTTGATGCTCGCATGGTTTCGTTCGCCACAAAAAGAAAAATATAATGTATGCAAAATAAAAGTGGCTACAATAGAATCGAAAATAAAAAATATTATATCACAGTGCCCTAAGGAGTTTTGCAGACGAATTCGCTCAACAAGTGAAATAGAGCGATGGAAAGCCACAGAGTTCCGTCAGTTTTTACTGTACACAGGTCCTTATCTGCTTAAAGACGTCTTGAGTTTAGAATACTATTCACATTTTATGAAATTAAGTTTGGCCATCAGGTTACTATGAAATCCTAGAGATGCTGTTGAAAACAATGAAAGTGCAAAACAATTATTACAAAGTTTCGTAAAGCATATTCCAAATTTATACAGTCAAAGATTTTCCACATACAACTTTCACGCACTAACTCATCTTGCAGATGATGCTCTAAATTTTAAAGGTTTGGAATCAATCAGTGCATTCAAGTTTGAAAATTTTTTAGGCAAAACTAAGAGACTTGTTAAACAAGGAAATAACGTCGCTGCTCAAGTGTACAATAGAATTACAGAAATTAATCGTTTTCATATTTCGAATGTCGACCCATTCTTAAATTTTAAATTAAGCCAAGAAAACTCAAATGAATGGGCTTTTACTAAAGACTTTATATTATCAACAAATGCTCCAAATAATCATTACAGTATTATGGATAATATATATAAAATTACTAGTATAAAAAAATATTCAGACAAAACAATTATTTGTGGTCAACAAATTCAAAATTTAACCAAATTCTTTGTGAGACCACTACCATCGGACAAATTTGGAATCATGCACTCGGACAAACTCAGAATAAATGAAATTATATTCCAACACAATATCAACGAAATAAATTCCAAAATTATAACATTTTCAAATTTCTATGTTCCATTTGTGCACGGAGCGTAACAACGAGCAGACTCAACTTTCCAAAAGATGTCCATTCAAGAATCGCAAAATCTAGTTCCTTCGGAGGAAATGAATTATATGGATAATGGTAAGTTAAGTGAACACAAGATCCAATTTACCTTTTAAATATTTGCTGCGGAAATGTCGCCAATGTTTCTGGCAATTGACTCGCTTAACATATTTTAATAAATACGCTTCTGAGGGCGCTCTAATTAATAGAAGGCAGTGTGCATATTGAGGAACTAAATCACATAAAGGCCGTAGCACTCAACGTAAATCATCAATTTATTAATTCGCATCAGCAACAACCTCCGGACGCGGGATGAGTGCCGGACTCCCAGGCATTGCATTGATTCGATGAGTGCTGCAACCAAGTGATCTCGCTTTTCTGATGGAGTGGGCTCAATTCGGTATAACATAAAAGTGATGGCCGAGGAGAGGTGGTAGGTGCAAAAAAAGTGCTTAAATTATCTAAGGGAAAGACAAAAAGTCAATAAATTGAAATGAAATGAAAAATTTTATACAAAAATTACCAAAATAATTTGTTCGCGGTTCGGATTTATATTTGGCCGTCTTGAAGTATAAAAAGAAAAATTGGATGGGAGGTGTTTAGAAAGGGAAACACAAAGTTGACAGCACAGTGCTGCATTTTAAAGTTTTAGAAAAATTTTCAAGGGTTTTTTCAGCGGTGTTTATATTTGATACTATTTAATATTCTTAAAATTTTAAAAAATCTTTTTTTTTTAGAATCGACGAATGTTCAACAAATTGTAAATTTCCCGCATGAAAATTATGATCCAAATTCAAGAAATGGTAAGTTTAAAAATAAAATAAAAATATTGAAATAATATTAATAAATTTTTTATCAGGGACAGAATATTACGTGCATTCTGATATAGCAGATCAATTCGTTGGCGAACATCATCCAAACAAATGTATGTATTAATTTTGTAAACAAGATATAAAATAAAAATAATTAAATATAAATATTTTAAGGTAAATCTTGTCATTGCGATTGCTCAATTAAAATTTCAGAAGCTCTCGAAAAAAATGAGGCTTCAATAATTAAGAAAATAACTGCTGAAAATGCGAAAATGCAATCGGCATATTTAAACGCACTATAAGAATGCCACACGAAGATTTTAGATTTGAGGCAAGATATGAGATCTCTTAAAGAAAATAAAACTTACGAAAGGGTATTACCCGAAATACAATATAATGAAATGGATGAGTTTATTATATTTGATGAAGAATTAAAAGTAGACTCGAAAAAAAGAGAAAATTTGGTAATTTGTATTCCCTATATCTATTATTTTTAGTATTAACCACTCTTTTTTTATATTATTCATAGAAAAATGAATTATTTGCCTTTTCAAGCAAGGACGCCTCCGGCTATTCCAAATTGTTTTGGAGGACGCTAATTTCCGAAAATTGCATACAAAATTTTACGTTTTATGGCTCAACGGGGGAAAAGAGAGCAATTTGCCAATTAGCAATATATACAATTTATTCAGGTTAAATTTAATTTTTTTTAATTTTGTTTATTGTGTTTAACCTTTCTGTTATTATTTCAGAAGTATTTATAACTAAATTTAAGGACGTAGACTAAGCTAAATCCTTAACTATGAAGAACATTAATAATGCGAGGGACAAGCTGAAGAGGAAATTAAATGTTTAATATAATTATGTTTTTTTATTTTTTATTAACTTTTATTTATTGTTAAAAATATTTATAAACGTTAATATGTTTGTTAATTAATAAAAAATATTGAAAAACATAACTTTAATTGTTTGTAAATAAACAAAAATTTGCAACCATTTTCACTTGTTTTTTATGCCGTGTTTATATCAAAAATGACGAGTCCGTTAACGTACTCTCAACGGACTCACTCCGTATATCATCCAGTATGACGGTCCGTTAACGTACCGTCGAAACGTACTCTCAACGGACTCACTCCGTATGTCATCCAGTATGACGGTCCGTTAACGTACCGTCGAAACGTACTCTCAACGGACTCACTCCGTATGTCATCCAGTATGACGGTCCGTTAACGTACCGTCGAAACGTACTCTCAACGGATTCGAAATCCGATTCGATGTTCCTCTTTATCCGTTCACTGGACCGTTTTCGTATCCAGAAAACGGAACGTTTACGGAATCGTATTCCGTATTGCTGTTCCGTATACGGCACCGTTTACGGACCGTTTTGTTTCTTGGGTTCTTTGTTAAAAATGTGACGCTGATTCCAAAAATGGCATCGATTTTATTTTTTTGGCTCTAGTTTTTGAGATATAGCCCATTTTTATTTTCTCATTGTTTTGCTCTTGTAATATTTTTCATATTCCAACCAATGACAAGAATGAATATATCTTTTTGCATTAGACTCGTAGAACCTTGCGCTATAATACACAATTTTACTTTACGTGAAAAAAATTTAGTTTGCCGGGGCATACCATTCTGTCCGGCCTAATCGTCTACGACTTCATTTAGCCGTCAACTTATCAATCGGCACAAGTCTCTGATTGTAAACAATCAGTTTTTTCATTTGTAACCATTTGAAAAACAAAACAAAGCAACATATAATGCACCGAATTGTTGCTTTAAATGAATCGGATCAGGAGGGTGATTTTGATGATGAAGATTCACTTACGAAAGAAGCTCAGGTAAATTTCAATATGAATAGTCTCCCTTTAACATTATGTGTCACGTTAGAGAACAGTGCTCACATACCTTTTTAAAGTTGCGATACTCCTATGGTCTTAATAACTCCTTCGTTGCGTCGGTGGCGCAGTGGTATAGTGCGCTGGACTGCGAGCCGGAAGGTCAGGTATCACATGTTCATATCTGGGTGAGAATGTCAAAATAACAAAGTATGTTTCGGCTGAGATTTACTTTGTAAAGCCTCTCGGAATGTTAAATAAAAATTGTTATGCCCTAAAAGTGAAGAACATCGAATAATGTTTTCATGCTTTTAACTCGGAACCGACCAATAATCGAAAACCGACGGAGGTCACAACTGGTTTTTATTGTAATAAACAGCGTCGGTGGCTCGTCTGGTTAATGCGTTGAACTACGAGTCAAAAAAGTCACCGGTGCATTGGACTATAAGCCGAAAGGTCTCGGCAGTCAATGGCAAACCTACGAGAGTAAACATTGCCTATGAAAAGCTCTTACCCAGCCGTTCGGAATCGACATTAAACTGTAGGTCCCCACAAATATAACACGCACAGCTCAAATGGTGAGACTGCTCGGCCTAAGTTTTCCAAAGTACTTTAGCGCCAAACTATTATTATTATTATAACTGGAATATTATAACTGAAATAGGGGAGTGTCAAAATCAAAATTTTAAAAAAATACTTAAAATCCTTTGCGTACACGTTATGGCGGATAGAAACCAAACTTTTATTTTTATTTCAAAATATAATAGGTCTCGAAAGGTATATTATGCTTCAATAGTTTACCATAAGACATTTGAGTCAAAAATAATAATGTCCTGTGTTCGTGCATTGCTAATTAAGTTAAAAAAAAAACACTTTAAATTAATATTTTTATTTTTACCATCTAAATAAAGTCTTTTTTGGATCGAAATATGCTAAACAAATTAGAGATTGTATTTATTAATGGCCTAAAATTTTATCAATTTTAAATAAAATCATATGCTCGCGCATCGTCCTTGAAGTTGAAAAAGTACAAAAAAATCGACATTTTCGTTGGTTAAACCGTTCTAAAACCGGAATGATTGGTTATTTTTATGTGTATTTTTTTATTATATTCTTAGGTGTGCTGAATTCAAATTTTTTAACGGTCAATGTCTATTGTGTATAGTTTTTGAAAAAAAAATCGTAAAGTCTTGTGCTTTGCCAATTAAACAAATTTGTTACTGATTATATCATATTGCTCTAAGTTTTATTGGCGTTATTGGTCTTAAAAGTTAGATAATGGTCCTAGAATTTCCCTCAAACAATTTAAGTAAAAAAATCTCGTCCTGAGTTCGCGCATTGCAACCGAAGGTAAAAAAATACTCTGCCCAATGATTTCGATATCATCAGCGTACCCGAGCAGCATGGAACTCTTGTTGAAGATAGTGCCATTCTGATGGAGTTGTGCAGCTCTTCCAATCCCTCCATTATTAGGTTGAAGAAGTCACACGATAGGGAATCGCCTTGTCTGAAATCTTGCGCGGTTTTAAACGTATCGGAGAGGATGTTCCCAATTCTCACTGAGCAACGTGTGTCATAGACTTATAAGTTTCGCAGGTATACCGAACGTATAGGCAACTCACAGTGCAACGGGTGCGGCCAAAAATAAAAAATAAAAAATATTTTAAGTAGAAAATCTGATGATGATGTTCGTTAAACAATACTTTTAAACTTAGAAGTCAGAAAAATTTAATTAAAAAAAAGTGTTTTTGAGCCACACGGTTACTTCAAAGGCAAACATTAAATTGTATTGCGTAAAAAGTTAATTCACAAATTTTAATACTTGATGTTTCGATGAGTGTATTTATTATTTCTCACTTGGATATATGTTAGTAATATACATTAAATTACAATTTAGAATTTCTTCTTCTGATGATGCTTCTATTTTGTTTATATTTTAAACATGTAATGTGTTTTGTTACTTTGAAAACATTACTTAAAAATATAACCTAATGAAACAACAATTAAAAGTTTGGTGGCGTTTTAAAAAGTACGTTAAAAAACATACCTCCAATAATTTCCTAAAATATTGGTAAAACTATGTACAATAATATGCCAAAAAGTCTTGCTGCCTTAATTTGCCTAAACTTTATAACAAATCACTTTTTCTAGTGGTACCTCCAGTGAAAATACACGATATCTATAAATATAAAAATCAATTGCCGTGCGTTAGTTTCCCATAAAGGCTTTGATAGTCTTTGGCTTGCTTTGTACAAACTTTACGATATTTAATTGTCACAACGCGCCAACTTAACTTTTTAAAACGGAATGTCGCTTCATGCGTTGTGTAGGCATAGCACGGAATATGTATGATCAACCGTTATTTTTTTATTTTTATAATGGATTTTTACCAATGGAAGTTCGTAAACTTTGATCATTAGCAACATTTTATTATTTTCTGATGATCCTTCAATAATCGCGGTGGTCACATTGGATTTGGTGTGCCGTCAAAAAAAAAGCATGTCACAACATAAACAATGGGTTCCATGAATTCTACAGATTATTAAAGTGAATAAAAGCCTGTCTTAAAGGAAGAAGTGGTAGGAAGGATTGCCAATGCGTTGAAGACTCATCTAGTTGAAGACATATTAGAGCAATTAACATAGATTTTAATATGGGCGGAGCTTGTATTCTATTCAAAATTCCAAATATCGCAGCCAAATGCGATTTCCTGTGATTTATCCTCTCTAGCTGCTATAGCGAGACTCAACAGATCAGGCACTCTAACAAAACGCGTAAACACTACTGCGAACATCCAACGATCATTCTTGTGCCAAATATAATTTGAAATTGATGTTTTTCTTCAGAACTTTTGAATTTAACAAAAAACGCGCTAGCTCAATCCAAATAATTTTATTTAAATTTGTCAATAAATAATTTTATTTGTCAAACGCTCGACTGACTAGAAAGCATGATACAAATATATACAGGTACGAACACTCTCTCATTTTTTTCCAATGTTTACTTTAGTAGTAACTTCATTTTATTTTAATAATTATATAATATAATGACGGATAATCAGAGACAATTTAAAGTTATCTCTAAAAATAAATTCGACTTATTGACAGATTTTGTTTAGGATAAATTGTGAAAACGACGATATTAAAAATTGTTTGAATGTTTTGTTGTTTTTTTATACATATTTACAGCAAATTCTTTAAATTCAACCGAAACTTCTAAATTTTTTAAAATTTATTTACTGTGTTTATTGTTTATTAACTGTGTTTATAGGACTGTTAGTTCCATTTACATATTATTGCATAACACACGATAAATATGTTTAACATACGATTTTCTACAAGAAGACATATAATTTTTATTGAAGCTAAATTTTCACTTTAAATTGTACAATCGTTATTTTTAATTGACAGTTGTATTATTTTTACCAGCAGTTTGTGGGAAATTTCCCTCGTGTGATAATTTTTTTCCCACGGTGGGAAAATAATTCTCACATGGGAAATTTTAGTGTGAGAATTCTCACATCCCACAGTGACAGAAATTTCTCAAAAGCTGTATTTTTCCAGCAAAACTGGCAACTATGCAGGGGTGGTTTAGAAAAAAATAAAATCACGGAAAACCCCAAAGGAAAATCGGGAAAATAGAAAAAGAACAATCGTAATTCGACCCTTAGACCTATGATCATGAAAACAGGTTGCTTATCTCCCGTCTTGTTGGTGCATTAAGAACGGATTTATTTGAAATTCGCACCCTAAGGTACACAAATGGGTGTGCCAAAACTGAAAATTTAATTCGAAATATGAGTGTATTTAAGATAGCCAAAGTCATGGAATTTACTAAGTGGTGTATACTGTGATTGTTTATCTTTTTGACAAATTTTGGAGGGTTTGTACAAAAGGGCATGCCACATGCCATATAACCATAACTTTTAAAATGATAAAACTTCTATCTTTTAAAAGTAGTAGTTATAAAAATCAAAAGAGATCATATTTACCATTTTAATCGCCATGTAGAATGTGGGTATGATTTAAAAAGGGGCGTGGGACCTTCCACATAATCAAAACTTTAAAAAAGCCATAACTTCTAACCTCCTAAATTATAAAAATCGATACAAAGGATCCTAGTTGTATAAAATTTTAATTGTCACGTATAATAGCTTATTTTTTTCCACATTAAAAAAAGGTATTACTATAGGTTGTGGGCGTATCTATTGTCCAATATCTTACATTTGTCTATATTTATTAATATTTATATTAAAATATTTTTTTCATTGTTCTCATTAAATTTTTAACTAATGGTAAATGCAACAGTTCGTTACTATGGCAGGTGGTTGTGCCTCTTGCCCAAGTTCGCCCAATTTTTTAATATCAATATATAATGAAATAAAACACCTAAATATTGATTTTTGTTACTATATCTCCTTAAATGTCCAATCAATAATCGTTTGAATTTTCGGTTTATATGGGAGCGGCTTTATATAGCGGATTTATATGGCCGAGGCTTAATTGGGGACGTTGCACAGTGCGACTCCTTATCGGACTGTCGAAGGTAGTTTTGTAGTCGACGAGAAGGTGGTGGGTGTCGATCTGCCTCTCTGTTGTCTTTTCCAGGATTTGGCGCAATGTGAGAATCTGGTTTATGGTGGTCTTGCCAGGTCTAAAGACGCACTGATATGGTCCAATCAGTCTGTTGACGATGGGCTTCAGTCTTTCACATAATACGCTCGTTAGAACGTTATACGCGATATTAAGGATACGTATCCCACGGTAGTTGGCGCGTATCGTGGGATGCCCCTTGAGAGTCAAAGGCGCACAATGAATGATACACTCAATAACGACCTTATAACAATCTCCGAGTGGGGTCTTGCAAATAGAGTTGATTTTAATGCAAGCAAGACCCAATGTTGTCTGTTATCTCACAAAAAAATGGATTCACCCCTTCCTCCCCTCAATATGGACTCTGTGGATATTGCGCAGTCATCTGCTCTTGACGTTCTGGGCATATTAATTCAATGTGACCTCCGTTGGAATGATCACGTATTTGATGTGACGAAAGAAGCGGCCAAGTGCCTCGGTTTTTTGAAACGGTGTAAGACATACTTCACTCCCGCTGACTTGCGCATTGTCTACACCACCTATATTGGGACTAAGATGGAATACAATTCGCACATATGGGCAGGGGCTTCAAAATCTTCCTTGGAGTTCCTGGATCGAATCCAACAACGTGCAATATATTTAATAGGGGATATTTCATCCTTTATTGGTTCTGTTTTCTAGGTATTACAATGGTAAGTGTTCGAGGGAAATACATGGCCTGGTTCCACCAGGTCGTGTATTCGCTCGTTCTACTCGGACATCGAACCAAGCCCACCCCTTCGTAGTCTACTCGGTTCTCAACAGAACCACGCATTACAGAGATAATTCGTTCTTCAGTCGCACGATACGTTTGTGGAACAATCTCCCTGCGTCTGTTTTTCCCGACATTTTTAATATTGGGAAATTTAAAGCAAACATCCACCGACACTACTCCATCTTTCCTCCTCCCTTTAACCTATAATCCTTTCTTACGATCAACACTGTGCATTGCACGAATAGGGGGCATCCCCTGAACGTTGGTTAATTTGTAAAAAAAAAGGATTGGGCAGAGTATACTGACATTCCATTCGCTATGCATGCTTTCTTCTGACCATATTCTGCTTATGAGCTGGTGCATGCTTGTTATGAGCTCATCGCCTCCGGTCTTAAACAACTCAGCAGGCAGACCATCAGATCCTGCTTTGTTGTTTTTCAGAATGTTGATGGCTGTATAGACCTCATCACGGTCGGTCAGCGGTATGTCAACGCCGTCGTCAGCAACTGGGGTTGTCAAGCTGTCTTCTCTATCGGCGAAGTATTTGTCTTCACGCCTGCTAGAAGATGAGAGAATTGCTCTCTCCATAATCTCAGTGTACCCTGGACATCTGTTACTAGATTCCCGTCAACGTCCTGACAGAAAGAGGTTCCGGGTTTTAAATCTCCGGTCAGTCGTCTTCTGAAAGAATTTTCGAGCCTCGTTCCTGTCGCCATGCATCTTAATATCTTCCCACTATCGTCTTTCTAATTATCTTTTCTTGCGCGTGAAAAGATGCTTCTCTTCCATCCTCTTCCCTCCGTCCACCTCTCTCTTTATATCTCCTTCGCGGCTCGCGTAACTACCGACTGCAGGGTGGCTCTATATGCAGCGTATTTCTCTGCAGTGGGTGCGCGACACTCTTCGTCATAGCACTTGGTCCGTAGTGGGCGTTGGAATCCAAGTACCTCTTCGGCAGCCGTACGCATTGAGCGGGAGACGTGTACCCACTGCGCGCATATACACTGTGGTACATAACTATAGCCGAACCATTTTTTATGCGATTCTCTGCTTCCAAAAAATATTTTTAAAAACAAACAAAAAGTAGACAATCTCTTAAATTAATGTAGACAATGTATACTATGTAGACAATATATACAATTCATAAATATTGTATTTTGTAGTGATTTATATCGAGTAACATCGTAGGTATTAAAATTCATTTATATAACAAATGCCTTACAAACTTACAAGTGTCGTTTTTTTTAATACGTAGCGTTCGTAATAGTGCTATCAAAATTGTATGCCCTTTTAAGCCAGTTAAATATATATAAATATATATATGAACCTTAAATATATGTATAAACCTTACCCAACTTGTTATCCAAAAAATGTTCCTTCTAATTTTACTAATTTTGATAGATACATAAATTCTAATTTTGTAATATAAAAAAAAGGATTAAGATTTTTAAAAATTTTGAATTTTGAGAAAAAAATAATGATCTTTTAAAATTTGAATGAAAAATCGTGTATTTGTAAAAATATAATTATAGAAATTAAAAAAAAAATAAAATTAAACTATTGACTAAAACAGAGATAAAGAGAATAAATTTATTATGATTTTGTGGTAATCAGTATCAGAGATATCATTTAAATGTCGTTTAAATATCGTTTGTCCGTTGAAATATAATTTTTTAATGTTTTTAGTAAAGATAGGTTATGGGTTTTTCTATACATTTTGTATTATTGTCAATTGAATAAATTAAATTATTTAAGATTTGTGTACCTATTTATTGTATAATTATTAGATGTAATACCTAAAATTTCGACATTTATACATTAAAAATAAAAATTCAATATCAAAAGAATTAAACAAAATTGTTTTAAAATTAATTGCATTGATTTTAATAATCTAGCGTTCTAGAAAAGTCCCTAACAATTTGCGGTATCCCATGTAGGAAAAAAACGATCGGCCCAATGTTGGCCCAGACTTGCGCCAATAGTACTCAACTCTGGGCCATGTACGAAATCAAGAGTTGGCCAATGTCTGGTCAAACCTTGGGATGATAACTAGGGCGCAATACTGGGACAAAGGTTTGGCCCAATACCAGAAAACAAAATTGAACCAATATTGTTCATGTCAATTGAATGTCAAAAATGCAAAAAAAAAAAAAAAAAATTATTACTTTCCTTTTTTTTTCTTTTCTTCCATTCTTCTATTTTATTTTATTCGTCTGTACTATTTTATTTCTTATTTATTTCATACAATTTCCAATCCAGTCCATTTTCATATAATTAATTTTTTTTTTCATTACAAGCTGGGGAATCGATCTCCTGCCTTCGACGTTAAAGTCCACTACTCTCCCCGTTAGGCTACGCAACTAACTTGTCTTGTCTGAGATTTTTGCCTCAAAAACAAAAGTTATGATTTTTTTTTTCTAATTTGACAATTTCTTTTTAAAGACATTTTTAAATACTCCTTGCTATAATATTTCTACAGAAATAAGTTAACTGATACATTATGATATCTTTTAAATTTAAATTTAGTTAATAATTAAATTTAGTTAATAAAGAGATATACTGTGAAGTGATATTTTGGGCAAAATAAGAAAAATTGCATAGGTGTTAAGCCATTTTTAGTATTTCTTATATTTAAAATATATGGTAATATATACCATATATTTTTTCTTAAATATTAGTGTATTCAGCGTCGAATATTAGTTTAAACATTAAACGATTTAAAACAATATAATAAAATAACAATTAATACAATAACAAAAAAATAATAAAAAATAAAAATATAATGTATTTTATTATTTACCTTAATCAAAAAAAGAATTGTATGCATAGATCCAAGACTCATAACGCTACAAATAATAATTATTATTTTTAATATGTGCATTTTATGATAAAAACAATTTACATATTGAACAAAATTGAATTACATTAGGTCAGTATATACAATTGTATACATAGTCTACACATTGTTTACACATAAGTGTAGACAATCCCGAAATACACGAAATTACCCATCCCTGGTTAAAAGATCATGCAAAAAAAAACTATTTCTTGATAAAAAAAAATCTCCAACTACACTACACAACAAAATGAGAAAAAAAAGTTTGCGCAGTAAATTCCACTATTTTTGTATTATTGGAAATGACCCGCAGAATTTGAATATATGAATTAAAAAATTTTCTATGGATAGGTTTTCGAAATTTCGAGCAATAACTTTTGTACTGAGCTTTTGATATTTGTAAATATCTCGCGTTTTATAAAACGCATATGTATTGAATGAAAGGTAATTAAATATCCAATAAACATTTCTTAAAACACTTTGGAATTGGTTCACTGGTTTAAGAGAACTCTGTAGATAAACTCGAAAAATGTAAATTTTTTCGACCAAAATTGTAATAAAAAATGCATTTAAAAAATGGCGAAAAATTGAAATGCAAGATGATGCACAGTTTGTAATATTCCAAAATTAGCAGGCACATTTTTAAACATTGTTAAAATAAAAGAAACATTGTTAAAATAAAAGAAATCTATTGATACATTTTGAGAGCAGAAAAAATCATGTGAAAGCATAACAATTGAGTATTAACTAATAAAAATCGTATTACCTATACCCATGGGTTACATGTTATAAAATGTATGTAGGCGTGACTGGTATGAAAAAGTATATATTTTCTTGATCAACATCACTTTCCGAGTCGATTTAGATATGACCGTCTGTCTGTACGTCTATACACGATAACTTTAAAGCTGCTATTCCGAATGATGTGAAATTTATTTTCAATATATTTTAAAAGAATAGTAATTCAAAGTTCGAAAATGAGTCGAATTAGTCAACGTAATCTACTACATCCACTACGAGATATGGGTTTACTTTTTAGGATCACATATCACGTTAAGTATTAAAGATAAAGTTATAAAATTTGAAATTAATTACAAGCAATCATCTATCAATATGTGCTCAAAAAATGGGCATGATCCGCTCACATTTTTTATTTTTATGCCTATTTGTATTGCACTCAATTATATTGTTTTCACATAACTTTTTTTTTTCTAAAACTTTTCCCATATATTTTTGTCATTTATAGCTCAATTTCTTCGAAAGAGTGTGAACTAATTTTGGAAAATTATAATTTGTGTATCATCTTATTTTCTTGATTTTTTACCATTTTTTAAAATGATTTTTTTTTAATTTTTGTTGAAACAAATGCTTTTTTCAAGTTCTCCTACCCAGCAGATTTTAGAAGCACTTTGCAACCACTTGGGCAATTCATAATGTATTAAGGGAGTCGCTCCAAAAATGGTTCCAGAAGTCGTTATTTTCTCAGGCGATGTCTACACGAGCAAGTACTTTTCCGTCAGCTTCTAAGAGAAGCGAACGCTGAAGTACATCTCCATTCGCTTCTACTGCAATGTGTTGTGGAACCACTTTAAGTACTGTTTTTAAATTTCTCTCTTTACTGGTTGAACAACTTCTCTCCCAGTTCCAAAAGACGTAGTTATGGAATAACGTCCGATGGAATGACTTTTGGAACTACTTCTTAAAATGGTTCTCATGGAATGACTTTTGGAACTACTTCTTAAAATGGTTCCCATGGAATGACTTTTAGAACTACTTCTTAAAATGGTTCCCATGGAATGACTTTTGGAACTACTTCTTAAAATGGTTCCCATGGAATGACTTTTGGAAATACTTCTTAAAATGGTTCCCATGGAATGCCTTTTGGAACATCTTCCACATACAGTTTCCATATAATACAAATACAATAAATAAAATTGTTCATTTAATTTTTATAAAACTAGTATAATTTGAAATATTTAAACTTTAAGGTATATTAACAAATTAAATATTTTCATGGACATTTTGCTTCTGAACTTATTATATTTTTGAGGTTGATATTCTCCAGCTATTATATGGACTTCCTGCGCACCAACCATCTGAGCCATCGACACTACCTGTAGTATCAACATATTAAATTATATTTTTAATTTAAATAAAAAAGTACTTACTAAATATGTTTTATATCCTATGTTTTTAATTGAATTGTTGATTTAGAATACGCAGCTAACTTTATTTTTCTTAAATAAAATATTTCAAAGAGGTTTGATACGTTTTTGTATGTTCTCAATTACATTCTAAAAGAAGCGAACGTGGAATGACTTTTTATCGGAACAAAATGTGAAGTTGTTCTCGTTGGTGTGCCGTCAGTACCAAGAGGGAAGTTATTCTAGAATCAGTTGTTGTAGAATTGGATAAAGAAACATATCTCCGTTTGCTTCTACGCTCTCATTAGAGGCTCAAAAACTGTATTCGCTTCTCGTATACGTCCCGCCAGAAGCGAACGTAGAATGACTTTTTATCGGAACCCAATGGGAAGTTGTTCTTGTTGTTGTGCCGTCAGTACCAAGAGGGAAGTTATTCTAGAATCAGTTGTTGTAGAATTGGATAAAGAAACATATCTCCGTTTGCTTCTAAGCTCTCATTAGATTCTCAAAAACTGTATTCGCTTTTCGTATACGTTCCGCTAGAAGCGAACGTGGAACGACTTTTCATCGGAACCAAATATGAAGTTGTTCTCCTTGCTGTGCCGTCAGTACCAATAGAGAAGTTATTCTAGAATAGCTTGCTATAGAATTGGATGGAGATACAGAACTTAGTTAAATTCTCTCTCATATTTCCATATTCAACTGATAAATTTAAATTTGTGTACTCTTTATAACTCTCGAATATAAAGTGATTCCTAAAATGCTTTCACTAGAAGCGAACGTGGAACGACTTTTTATCTTTGCATTCCAAATAAATGTAGTTCTAGAAGTTGTTCTTTTCGGAACAACTTGCGATAAAATCTGCTGGGTATCGAGTTCTCTTAAACTAATGAACAAATTTAAAAATGTTCTGAGAAATGTTTATTTAATTAGAACGCAAGATATTTATAAATATATGTGAGCACCTTTATGTAAGCTGGGTTCAAAATTTATTGGCCCATATTTTGTAAACCTATCTAAAGAATCATTATTAAACCATAATTTCGGAATCAGGGCGTCATTTTACATAATACAAAAATAACCTTGACTGCTGCGCAGAATAGCTGTTGTGTAGTGTTAAATTTATTTTTGTAACCGTGGTAATTAAAAGTTTGTTTTTATAGTGGTGCATAACTATACACGCATTTAAATAAATAGCAACAATAAAATGACACATTATTGTAGGTTAGACTTAATTTATATTATTTTAATTATGAGTATTGCCTTCTTGATTATAAATAAGCCTAAAAATTCTTTTTGGCATGCTATTAACTAAGCTTATTTGCACTTCTTCACCAATTGACACCCAAGGTTCAATCAAGAAGTGTGTTAATAGTATACTAAAGTTAGCATTCCCATACACGAGTATGAACTCTGGAAAATACACATCGATGTTGAGAACTAACCTCCTTCTGTATTTAGAGAGAAATAATACAGAAAATATGACATTGCAGCAAAATAATGCTATTTAAGATAAGGGCAATGAGACTAGCTCATGGCTAGAATCGCATAACGTGAACGTTTGGCATGGCCAGCCTACTCCATGGACCTGAATCCAAAAGAAAATATCTCAGGAGTGATGTTCAAAAAAATATTTGTTGAAAACAATTTGTTGAATACAAATAAATTTCACGTTTAAAAATGGATATGATTGAAGCTTGGGTGTCAATTGACGAAGAAGTGCGAATAAGCTTAGTTCATAGCAAAAAGAATTTTTAGGCTTATTTATAATCAAGAAGGCAATACTCATTATTAAAATAATATAAATTAAGTCTAACTTACAATAATGTGTCATTTTATGCTATTTATTAAAATGCGTCTATAGTAGTGCACCACTATGAAAACAAACTTTTAATTACCACGGTTACATAAATAAAGATAATTGGAGATTTTCTACCAAACAAATTTTTTTTTGCATAATATTTTAACCACCTTTGTTTGTTTTTAAAAATATGCACCACAGTGTATCATCGAGAGGGCAAGCAGGTGTGAGAGTAGAGCTTGTTCCGCAGCTTAGTGACGTCTACACGCTGCCAAAAAAGGGCTCTCCCAAACATAATTTTTCAGGCATTAACATGTATGTTCGGAATTTTATGTAAACATAATATATAATTGACTGATAAATCATTTGTAAACAGGGTTGTATTAAGACTTGAACAGTGTTGTAATGAGATCCGACTTACATTATAATTTCCCGGAAACATTTTTATGTTCCCCTTAAAATGGAGTATGTTCTAATGGAAACATAATAACTACTACATCCAAACAAAATAAATATTTGAACCGAAACATAAATATGTTCAAAAAAAAACATCAACATTTCTAGTGAAACATATAAGTTGTTTCAGTTCAAAAAGTAGTATGTTTGCATAGAAACATATTTAAATATTTTTGGAAAGAAATACTGAAAATAAAAGAAAAATAAAATGTTTTTTTTTATTAATTTTTATTAAAAATCTTTAAACATGCACAGTGGGAATTTATAATAATTGAATTCGTTTAAAACTGCAAGTACAAATGACAGCATTAATGAATCACAATTGCAGCAGCAGACGCTAAACCAGACGATTCAGGCTCGCTTTATATTTGGAACAGTTACAGTTGATCTCAGTACAGCACATAGCGTAGGCAAGGAATTCACGGAGACTTTTGTAAAAAAACATGCCAAATTCTGTTTGAAAATCGAAACACAGATTTTTATTTGTGGGTTTTTTCACATTACCCAGCAAACCAAACGATAATTTTACGATATCGAAATCTATAATGATTCGAAAACGATAGGGTTTTCAATAAAAACGAACCTGCCTAAAACGATATCGTTGTTTTTCTCGTTATAAATATCGAGATGATATCATAAATGGATTTATTTTCGATAAATTTTATTTTGTCGTCAAATGGTTTGTAGGGTAGTTTCAGAAATTATATACTGAACTATATTATATTCTGTTACTATTTGTACTTTTTGTAACACAATTTATATATTTATTTAATTTACAAATAACAAAATTATTACCGACGCGAACACGTTTTTTCAACGAACAACAAAAGTCACGTACGCAGAAAATGCCGATCACAGAGTGCTGAACGAGTGCCAACTTCTTATACGCAATGTTGCAAGAATACATTTATTTAAATCCATTACACTTCATTCCTAATACATTGTATGGTAATTTCGTATTACTTTTTAATTACATTCAAACATATTCAAACAAATTTTCTGTGCGTGGATATATATATATATATATATATATATATATATATATATATATATATATATATATATATATATATATATATATATATATGTATATATATATATATATATATATATATATATATATATATATATATATATATATATATATATATATATATATGTATATATATATATATATATATATATATATATATATATATATATATATATATATTGAATTTATTTTGAAGTCCGTGATGATAAATACGTATTTAACTAGCAGAGATTCAATCTAGAGATGGGCGCGTTCCTGTTTTTGATGGCACGGACACGCACAGGCACGCCGATAGATAGATGACACGCACGAGCACGAGCCCGACGAGTAAATTTACTGGCACGCACGAGAAGCACGATAAAGCACGGGGTTTTAAAAAACACGAAGAAACACGCAAAACACGGAAAAACACGACAAAACACGAAAAAAGCATGGATAACCATGAAAAAGAAAGCGAAACGTGAAAAATAATGCCTGAACTGTTTAGATTTTTGGAACCAGAATCGTTATTAAAAATGCGTTGAACCGGAACTGGAATCGGAACATATATATTTTTTTATTTTCTGAAGCTGGAAGTAAGGGTTTTTTTTAAATTGTGGTAGAAACTATAAAAAAAATCTTTAATGGGCGCGTGCCTGATTTTGGAGGCACGGACACGCTGGCACGACAGCAACTAGCACGCACGGAGATTGGCACGCACGAATTCAGATTTTCGGGCGTGACACGAAAAAAGCACGGCACGCGACCATCTCTAATTAAAACCAAAATTTTTAACAGCGCATTTACAGACCGTTTACAGAGGCGGGTCAATGGGAATAATTCATCAATCGGTGCCTCTAAATGGCCACGGTCCAGTCGAAGATGATTGTGTACTAACCGAACCTAATACCTTGGATAGATAATGGATAGGGCTTTCCAAAAATATATCGATGTTCCCACATTTTTAATTTTTTTTTTTTGAAAATGGGACATATTTTGTAGAAAAACCTGTCATGATAAAGTGGTCCCTGTCCAGGTGGGGATAACTGTATACTAACCGACCCTAATACGTTGGATAGCTAATGGATAGAGCTTTCAAAAATATTTACCAATAGTTTGGGTCGATCTTCCTAACATTTTTAATTTTTTTTTGAAAATGGGTCTATTTATTAGAAAAAGTGGTCATGATGAAGTGGCCACTGTCCAGGTGGGGATGTCTGTGTAGTAACCGAACATAGTACGTTGGATAGATAATGGATAAGGCTTTCCAAAACTATATGCCAAAAGTTCGGATATATCGATTTGGTACGACTTAATCATCCATTATGTATTATGCTCGGTTAGTACACAATCAATCCCGACTGGTCCGTGGCCATTTAGATTAGAGATGGGCACGTGAGTGAGTTTTGACTCACACTCACTCACGCTCACGAAAGAATATTTCTAATCACGCACACTCACTCACGGCCTTTTTTGCTCTACTCACACTCACTCACAATCACGTGAGTAAAATCAATCACAATCACGAGTGATCACGCGTGATTCACGTGAATCACGCTGAATCACGTGTTTTTTTTTTGCTATTCTTTGTTGGTGAGATTGGTCGACCGATCGTGGCACCTCCAATACAACCTACATTTTTAAAACGCAATAATAATGTTATGATGTTAGGCATTTTGATAAAATATATCTCAATTTTTAACGGAGATGGAAATGTGAAAGACCTTTGATGTGCTGTTCATATAAAAAAGTAAAAATTGCCTCAAAGAATAATTCTCCGTTAAAGAATTCGTGTAAAATCTTTGAGAATAGTCTCTGGAAAAGAATCTACTGTATATTTGTGAATGTAAGTATGTATGTCTGTCTGTATGTTCCGAATAGACGGCTGAACCGAATTGAATCAAATTTTGACACAATATGTATGTTGGGTCTGGGCAGAGTATAGGCTATATATCGATGGGATTGGTGGACTGGGCGTGGCACCTACCATATATCCGAAAAATTAAAAACACATTATATCAGCAATTAGGATAGCAAATTTAATGAAATTTTGGTCAACGTTATATATAACCATTCTAAACGGTCTCGCGGAATGTGGGCGGGATTAGACCATTGGGTGTGGTACCCCCAATAGAAGGTATATTTTCCACATGGTGTATGTCAACAGTTATTATAATAATAACAAGATATTTCGCACCAGGGTAACAACCACCACAATTTTTTTAAACTTACCACAACGAAATTCACCACACCAAAATTCACCACAACGAAACTCACCACACTAAAAATTACCACACTGAAACTTACAACACCAAAATTCACCAAACTAAATTCACCACACCAAAATTTTATGAAATATTCGACTCACGCACACTCACTCACTCACGAAAAAATTGTACTCACGCACACTCACTAACGGTATTTTTTGGTCTACTCACACTCACTCACAATCACATGAGCAAAATTAGGATTCAATCACAATCACGCGTGATCACGCGTGATTCACGTGAATCACGCTGAATCACGATCACATGCCCATCTCTAATTGCCCGATTGATGAATTATTTTCATTGACCCGCCTCTGTAAACGGTCTGTAAATGCTCTGTTAAACATTTTGGTTTGAGTCTCTGTTAGTTAAATACGTATTTATCTTCACAGACTTTTTATTTTGAATTCCCGCTCTTATAACTGTTATTTGCACTGCGAATTTATTAAATAAATTACTTCAACGATATTCGAAACTAAAAATGGATGAAATTAATATTTTTAATAAATTAATATTTGCATATATTCCGAATCGTCGACATTTCATCCATGCCATAATATTCGACGTTACTGGCAACGCATGAGTTATGGACAGACATGTGGTGTCTCCACAATACATTTTGATAGTACAACAAAAATATTCCATATATTATGGCTATTGGAGACACCATGTTAAAAACAAAAAGTTCAATTATAAGATATTCATTATAAATTATAAATAAGATTTTTTTTTTACTGACAATTAATTACCCCACATTAAAATCCCACCAAGATATATATTATTTTATAGTCGGTTTCGACCAACTGGTAACTCTCGAGTATGTGAGTTAACTTCCCATAAATGTTTTTAATTAATATAAATTCAACAACGATACAGTGAATTCCCATATATAAAAATAGTTATAATATAGAATACAATATTAATAAAATTACATTTTCTTTGAAATTTATTTTAGGAAACTATAGCAGAATCCGAATATATGCGAGCTATACAACTAAAATGTAAGGGGAAAACAGAAGATGCTCTTTCTCTTTTAAATAACTTGCTGGAAACAAAAGTTCTCAATGAGGTAATTATTTATGTTTTAAATATTGCTAGAACATTTTAAAATGTAATATCGTCAGTGATACTGCAAAACCGCCTAACTGCATGTGAAAATTACGCAAATTTTTGTGTTATAATAATATAATAATAATAGTTTGGCGCTACAGTCCTGTATAGAACTTCTGCCGAGCTCTCTCAAAGTGGTGGGACCTACAGTTTATTGCCGAATCCGAACGGCGGGTGAGAACTTTTCATAGGCAATGGTTTTACTCTCGTAGGTTTGCCATTTACTGACGAGAGGTAGCGCGGTATAGAAAAATGTTTCTATGAAAAAATGTTGTTAGCCCCAGTCCAGGCTTGAACCGGGGACCTTTCGGCTCGCAGTCAAACGCACTAACCACTGAGCTACCGCGGGATTAATTAATTAATTAATTAATTAATTAATTAATTAATTAGAAAATTAATGAGATATGACATACTTAATTTTGTATGAAGTAAGTGCAGAATTGAAGCTGAAAATAGTTTTGTTTCTTCTGTAAAATTCATTATGTAAGAGGTATTCGAGAATATAGATAGGCGGTTTTTCAGTATCACCGACGATATACATTATAATTATCCTTTAGTTTGTTGCCATCTGATTCGTGCCTATTTTCATTAATGAGAAATAATATATCGCTCAATGATCGAAATGAATTCTCATCTCAAAAGTATTCAATTGATGATGAAAATAATTTGTATATTCAATTTTTCTCATCATTGAAAGATATATAAATGAAGAGAAAAGATGAAAAAATGGTGAGAAATGATGAAAAAATAGTAAAAAAGATGAGAAAAAGATGAAAAAAATCATGAGAAAAATGATGAAGACAAATGAACGATTGGACACATCCGATTGATAAACAAAGGTTTCGACATGTCCTTTGAAGGATGAGGTGCTCCTGGACATGTGGATACATTGAAGATACATATCATTAAGGAAGGTTAGATCACATGTGATATATTGAAGTATGGAAATTGGATAGTTGGTGTGAAATCACTGAAGAATTCCCTTTCATTTGATACCCATATTTACAAAAGGGTAGGAGTACCGAATTGCGTTTTTTTTTATGAACCAAAAGTCAGTTCGCGATAAAACACTATTTTAATATATTTTAGCATTAATTAGATTTATATTTTATAGAAAAATAAAAAATCACTTTATCCCGTATAAATTAAAATTCATCTGTAGTGGTTGGTTCACAGGTCCAAATTGATCAATCATGCCAATTTTCTTGTTCAGACATCGTAGATATATCTAAATTAGGAGTTTCCTTGATCCAGCTGTTCTAGTTTATCTGTAATCATGATTTCAACAGATAGGCGGACATACATACATACATACATACATACAGACTGACGGTCATTACTAAATCGAGGAGAGCATGCTGAAAGATAATATATATACTTTTCCATACCGGAATTGCTTCTTTCTGGGTGTCGCAAACGGCGCACAGTGCAACGTCCCCATACAAGCCACGGCCAAAAATATAAGTTTGAAATTTTGCACATTGCATTTTTTAATAAATGAAAATTATGGTAAAAAAAATTGGAAAAATAGGGCTATGTTCACGATTATTTCTCGGACATTTAAAGAGATATAGTAACATATTTGGATGTGTTATATTAGTACTGGTACATTTATCATTAGTTAGGCATTTAATGAGAATAACAATTAAAACAAATATTTTTATTATTGATTTTAATATAAATATTAATAAATATAGAAAAATGAAAAATATTGGACAATATATACGCCCACCACCGATAGCAATTCCATATTTTAATATGCACAAAAAAAAGCGATTGGATTTTTATATATATAATCCTTTGTTTCAGAAGGTTAAGGTTTTGATTATGTGGGAGGTGCCACGCCCTTTTGTTCAATCACACCCACATTCTAAATGGCGATTAAAAGGATAAATATAATCTTGTTCGATTTTTATAACTACTACTTGGAAAGTTGGGAGTTTAAGCATTTTAAAAGTTATGGTTGGAATGTGCCACACCCTTTTATCTAATCTCTCCCAATTTGTCAAAAAGATAAACAACCACAATATACACCACTTAGGCAAATTTCATAACTGTGACTATCTTAAGTACACAGACATTTCGATTTACATGTTCAGTTTTGCCACGCCCATTTCTGTACCTTAATTAATTTTAAAAAATCCATTTTAATGTACAAATTTCATGTTGCTAGGTGTAAGAGTGAAATTAGGTTTTTTTTCTATTATCCGGATTTTCCTTTGGGGTTTTCCGGGTTTTTCCTAAAGCACCCCAGAATTGAGACAAAGATAACAAAAAAAAAAAGAATCATCCAAATCGGTCGAGCCGTTCTCGAGTTTTTCGAGTCTAAAGCACGGCAATTGATTTTTATATTTGTAGATATCACGTATTTTCATTGGAGTTACCACTAGAAAAAAAATGATTTTTTATTAAGTTTAGGCAAATTAAGGCAGCAAGACTTTTTGGCATATTATTGTACATAGTTTAATAAATAATTTAGGAAATTATTAGAGATATGTTTTTTGATGTTTTTTTTTAAACACCATCAAACTTTTATTGTTATTTTCTTTGGTTTCACTTTTGAGTAATGTTTTCAAAGTAACTTAACATACACTCTGAAGAAAATGTCCCATTAAGTACTTAATGGTACAACCATTGATCTTATAGTTCACGTATTTATAGTTTTTTTTTCTTTTTAAATCAAAAGTTCCATTTAATAAAACTAGTAAAAACTATCCAACTAGCTGAAAATTTGTTTATAAATATAAAGGAAAAACATAGTGATATATGAACATTTTTTATATTTTTCATTTTTTTCTGTTCTCCACAATCTTTATCTATAGTTTAAAAAGTATGAGTCTTCATGTAAAACTTTATTTTAAATCATTTATGTTTTTTTTAAAATATGAGAAAACACTTTTAAAATTTTAAAATTGTTTGCTAAATGTTTGGTTTTTTTTTTAACACTTCTTTAATTTTACTTTAACTTGTTCTAATTGTAGTTTGTTATATTTATCGTTGACTACACGCTGCAAAAAAAAGGCTCTCCCAAACATATTTTTGCAGGCATTACATATATCTTTGGAGCAAACAAAAATATTATTTCATTGCCAAACATTATTATAATAACAACCAAACATATTTTTGTTTTCGTTCAAACATATTTATGTTCATAATGAATAATTTTCGGCGTTTTGCAAACATATATATGTTTGAATATGAAAAACATTTTGTTCAGATGTAAACATATTTATGTTTACATTTAATTTTCATGTAAAAAGTATATTTAGTGCTAATAACTTCTTTACACAATATTCATTTTTCCCTTTTTTTAAATTACAACTTTTTATTCATATTATATAATTATGGTAGCCGCGGTAGCACAGTGGTTAGTGCGTTGGACTACGAGTCAAAAGGTCCCCGGTTCAAGCCTGGACTGGGGCTAACAACATCTTTTCATAGAAACATTTTTTTCTATACCGCGCTACCTCTCGTCAGTAAATGGCAAACCTACGAGAGTAAAACCATTGCCTATGAAAAGCTCTCACCCGCCGTTCGGATTCGGCAATAAACTGTAGGTCCCACCACTTTGAGTACAAATATAACACGCACAGCTCAAAATGGTGAGAGAGCTCGGCCGAAGTTCTGTACAGGACTGTAGCGCCAAACTATTATATAATTATAAACTTTAACATTTATTTTTTTCTTATTACACTTTTTTTTTATACTTAAATATTTTATTTCCATCTATTGTTCATATTTCGAGTTCAGTGAATTACGGATTAATTGGATATTTAACAAACAGCCACTATCTGGTATTAACAGTAGTTGGCGATACTTAAACAAATTCTTCTACCAAAATAAACTTTTGAACTATATGAAAAGTATTATAACTTTCAATCGCTGAAGAATTTCCATTCATTTGATACCCATATTTACAAATGAGTAGGTGTACCGAATTTCACTTTTTTTTTTTGGAACCACAAGTCGTTTCGCCGGAAACCATTATTTTCATGTATTTGAGCATGAGTCAATATATATTTGACCAAAAAAAGTTTTCCTAAGCACGTATACAGTAAAATTGATCTGTAGATATAAATTTTATACGAGGTATTTGAACATAAGTGGTCGGTTCTCAGGTCACAATAGACCAATTTTCTTGTTCAGACAGCTTAGATATATAAGTAATCTAAATCTTAAGTTTCATTGCTCTAGCTCTTCTATTTTTTCTGTAATCGTGATTTCAACAGACAGACAGACGGACAGATATACAGACGGACATACATACGGACAGACGGACAGACGGACATCGCTAAATCGACTCAGGAGGTCATGCTGATCAAGAATATATACACTTTTCCATATCGGAGATGCTTCCTTATAGGTGTTACAAACGGCGTACCAAACTGAATATACCCTTTCACTTTTAGTGTAGGGTATAAAAACCATGCGGTGGAGTTGTTGTTGTTCTTTTGTGTGCAATTTCTTTTGTGTGATGCACTGCACTAACCACAGTGAGCGCAGTCAACTGCAGTTCTCTTTTCATATGGTTGTTGTAATTTACTTTTTACGTTTTTCTAGCGTTGTTTATTCTAAAATTATAAAAACTAAGGGCAGTTTTTCACTACACGTGAGACTTTTTTAATGCATAGTGTACAAAAATACAAAAATTAATAATAATTTGTGAAACAGCAAAGCGACAGTGAAAATAGTGTTGTGAAAAAATTCATGTCAAAAAACTATGAAAGTTTAAACGTAGTTTAAACCATCAGCATCGGTCGTTTAAACTAAGTTAAAACGACTTTTGAAGTTCACTGAAAAAATCGATTTTGATTTTAAACGAAGTTTAAACCACAAACAAAGTTCAACTAGCACTGACAAACTGGACCTAAGTATAGCACGCACTACATTAGATTAATACGAATCGTTTGATACCAGTATCATTAAAATCTGTTCAGAAATACGGCAGGTTAGTGCAAGAGAAACCAGTTGAGAAGGTTTGATCACATGGGAAATTTTAAATTTTGTGTTATTATGATAGTTAGGATTATCAAAATTATAGTCGGTCTAAGCCGACTATAAAGACCCTACACATATGTGTGGTTACCATTCAAAGTGGTATATAGGTCACCAGGGTATACAAATTCAGAAAATAACTACAAACTTTCAATCGCTGAAGAATTTCCATTCATTTGATACCCATATTTACAAATGGGTAGGTGTACCGAATTTCGATTTTTTTTTGGGAACCAAAAGACGTTTCGCGGGAAAACATTATTTCCATGTATTTGAGCATGAAGTCAATATATATTTGTAAAACTGAACTGTAGATGTACATTTTATATGAGTTATTTGAATATAAATGGTCAGATCACAGGTCACAATAAACCGATATGCCTCGCACATACAGCGTATGTATATAAGTAATCTAAATTATGAGTTTCATTTATCTAACTCATCAATTGTTTAACTAGTAGTGATTTCAACAGACAGACAGACAGACAGACAGACGGACATCGCTAAAACAACTCAGGAGGTCATGCTGATCAAGAATATATATATATACTTTTCCATACCGGAGATGCTTCCTTCTGGGTGTTACAAACGGCGTACCAAATTGAATATACCCTTTCACTCTTAGTGTAGGGTATAAAAAACACGTTTTGTTTTATTAATATAGATACTAGGAAAATGTAATTAGACTATAGCATAAAATTAATAATACGTATCATTAAATTTTCATAGTATTTGCTTATTGTAATTAAATGACTACATTATAAAATTTATGGTACACCAATATATAGTATTAACAGTTTCAAAATTACTGAACTAATGGGTCGCATCCTATTGACCAATTTTAATAGTATACATTATTGTTATTCTATTGAAATACTATTAATTTACAAAGTTATTTTTCTGGGTGTATTACATGTTTAATTCCCGTAATTTCAACAACTAGTTATCTAGCTGTACATGATATCTAACGTGTAAATCAAATTTAGCAATTTCAACAATTTATACACCATACCTTTGTCGTGTATCTTACACGATTTCCTATAGTTATCTATTACACTCAGAAGAAAATGTACCATTAATTACTTTATGGTACGACCATTGATTGATTGGTTCATGTATTAATAGTTTTTTACTTTTAAATCAAAAGTTTTCTAATTAATTCAATAGTATTTGAAAAATTCACTACCATAAATTTAAATATTTCAATATTATTATTTTAAATAGAATAAATACTGTTGTTTTAATGGATTCCTCCTATAATAATAAACGTGGTATAAAAAAACGTAAAACGAATACAAACATGTTCGTTTTGTACGTCATTCTGCGTGTTTACTCAAAATGGTCGCATGTATTTTTTTGTAATAATCCACATTATTAAACGTGACATTGGTAAGGACTCAATGTATTTATGGTAAATAAATTATATTTATATATTTATTAATATTTTTATTTATTACAGAAAATAAATAATACATCGAACTTCTATTATGGCAACGGACTCAAAAATAACTGCAGACTCAATAGAAAAACAATAATTTATACCATTAAAATTGGTCAATAGGATGCGTCCTATTAATTCAGTAATATTAAAACTGTTAATACAATGTGTGGTTGTACCATAAATTTTATAATGTGATATTTTAATTACAATAAGAAAAACCTATACAAATTTAATGATACGTATTATTAATTTTATGGTATAGTCGAACTACATTTTCCTAATAATTTATTAAAACAAAAATGTATTTTAGTTAATTTATTGTATATATTATTTTAATTAAATGTCGAAATTGATTGACTTTTACAACACACACATAAAATGACACTTCTTGCTGCAAAAGGTTATAACACATTTAATGTTGCTTTGGTTTCCAAGAATTCATTGTAGAACTTGAGTCTGCAGTTATTTTTGAGTTTGTTGCCATAATAGAAGTTCGATGTATTATATATTTTCTGTAATAAATAAAAATATAAATATAAACAAATATATATATATAATTATTTACAAAACTAACATGTTTGTATTCGTTTTTGTGTTTTTTTTACACCACGATTATTATTATAGGAGGAAACCATTAAAACAACAGTATTTATTCTATTTAAAATAATAATATTGAAATATTTAAATTTATGGTAGTGAATTTTTTAAATACTATTGAATTAATTAGAAAACTTTTGATTTAAAAAGAAAAAAACTATTAATACATGAACTATAAGATCAATGGTCGTACCATAAAGTACTTAATGGTACACTTTCTTCTGAGTGTAGGTAAATAAAATTCAAACAAAATATCAAATTAAGTTTCAGATTTTTGGATGTCAACAAAATCTGAAAAATTTCAAGTACAAATTTTGCGTTTCTTTGCAAAAAGATATTTTAACACAAAAATACTGCGTATATTAAGTTTTGCACGATTTGGAAAGACTGCGAAGATTTCAAGGGATTTGCTCGACGGTATTTCGAAAACAATTGCTGGAGTTACAATGAGGCTATAATTTGAAAGTTGCGCAAAGTTTATAAGTAGCAGTCCATTTTTGCATTAATACAGTCTGTTTCCCTGCTCTCCAGATCACATTTTTGCTGCAAACGGCAATTTTTTGCACCTGCTTCAATTTTATAAATTTTAAAATAAATTTTTCAAAAATATAAAAAGTCAAATACAAATGATGTCATATTTTAGGAAGAATTTCTTGAGTAGAAACACTTAGTAAAAATATCAATTAAAATTACCCAACTAAAAATATCTAATGGGTGCAAACACTAATAGATATCTACTCGTTAAAATTACGGGCATAAAATATAAACAAAGGAGAAGCATCGTTAGATAGAAAAAATTCTATATTTTAATTTAATGTATAATAGTTACATATTTTCAAGTAAGAAACTTCAAGTATTAAAATTTATGAATTACCTTTTTACGCAATACAATTTGGAATAACCGTGTGGCTCAAAATTTTTTTTTCTGTTAATTTTCTGTCCAAAAATTGTTTTCTGTTATTTTTTTGATTTTTGGCCGCACTCGTTGCACTCTGCGGCGTACCAAACAGAATATACCCTTAGTGTTGGGCATAAAAAGTATTAATTGGTTGGGCATAAAAAGTATTAAAATTAATACCTACCAATTTCAGCATACACCCAGAAAAAAATCATGGTAAATTGATAGTATTTCAATAAAAAAACAATAATTTATACCATTAAAATTGGTCAATAGGATGCTTCCCATTCGTTTAGTAATATTGAAACTGTTAATACAATGTGTGGTTATACCATACATTTTATAATGTGATATTTTAATTACAATAAGAAAGACCTATAAAAATTAAATGATACGTATTATTAATTTTATGGTAAAGTCGAATTACATTTTCCTAATAATTTATTAAAATAAAAATGTATTTTAGTTAATTTATTGTATAATTTATTATATTTAAATGTCGAAATTGATATTCACTTTTACAACACACACATAAAAATACACTTTTTGCTTCAAAAGATTATAAAACATTTAATGTTTGCTTTGGTTTCCAATAATTGATTGTAGTACTTGAGTCTGCAGTTATTTCTGAGTCCGTTGCCATAATAGAAGTTCGATGTATTATTTATTTTCTGTAATAAATAAAAATATAACTATAAATAAATATATAAATATAATTTATTTACCATAAATACTTTGAGTCCTTACCAATGTCACGTTTAATAATGTGGATTATTACAAAAAAAATATATGCGACCATTTTGAGTAAACACGCAGAATGACGTACAAAACGAACATGTGTGTATTCGTTTTACGTTTTTTTATACCACGTTTATTATTATTATACATTTTATTATACATTATTATACATTAAAACAACAGTATTTATTCTATTTAAAATAATAATATTGAAATATTTAAATTTATGGTAGTGAATTTTTCAAATACTATTGAATTAATTAGAAAACTTTTGATTTAAAAATAAAAAACTATTAATACATGAACCAATCAATCAATGGTCGTACCATAAAGTAATTAATGGTACATTTTCTTCTGAGTGTATAAATTGAAGCGGAAGAAATTGAACCGCATGTTTGGAACTTAAAATAGTTGAATATTGAAAAATTTAAGATGTGGGGAGTAGCTTCATAACCTTATATAATAGACATCTGAACAAATATTTTGAAGTTTCGTCTGCAAATCTGAACTACTGCACTCTACAGTTTTGAATGCATTTTGAAAATGACAGTCGAGACAGTATTATGGTGAAGTCTCTCGGCCGACTTCACTTCACTGCAGTATTTGTTTCATTGGTGTCAAGTCAAAACATGAAGCCATTCAAAACATTCAATGTTTTGAAAAACAAAACCAAACTACAATACTGTCGCTGAACATGCAACGAATACAGTGGGTGCAGCGAGTAAGCGCAACTAGTAACGAGTGAGAACCCGAACATTGAAAACATCAACAAACTTGACGCTCGGCGTTCGACGGCAGTAATGCTGTTGTCGGTATTTATGTGTTAATAAAAAATACAACAAACATTATTTAAAAAAAAAAAAATGTGTACGACAAAAACAACGCTTTGGTCGAAAAGTAATATATCCAACAATTATTTTTAATTAAATACTCAAAAAAAAAAAAAAAATAATGAAAAAAATGTTGTTCGATAAATAAAAAACTTAATATAAAATATTATATGATTTTCTTATACCTTTTGAATTTTTTTTTATATTTCAATATTAATGATATTTTCTAAGAATGTAAAAAAAAGAATGATAAAAAAAATGTAAAATGCACTAAATACTCACTGTAAATTTAGCAGTTCATTTCACATATAAAAATTGTATTCATAAATGGAATGAACTCCGTTAATTGAGACACCGTTCATAATATATATGAAAGAAATCATTCTATTTATGAACTATTCTTCGTATATACGAATCGCACAATTTGAGCGATATTGATATAATAAACGCGTTCATAATTGTTATGAATTGCGTTCATTGAGGTATTCATATTCATTTTTTGAGGCAAAGCAGCGCAGCCTCTACGTCATGTGCAATTCAGCCGAGTGTAAAGGCGATACTGAAAAATAAAAAAACAGTCCACAAAAAAGGCGAATAGCAAATACGACACAAAGTAGGTAAGTTGGTATTCGAGTATTTCTGTAAGGACTGCGTCGAATAAAATTGTCCCATAATGTGCTATTGCAAGATTCAAATTGAAAAAATTTGATCATATTAGCTCTGAATTAAATGGCAGAAAATAATTTGTGTCAGTTATAGTCAATACAAAATTTATTTAACGTGAAAATGGCAAACGAAGTGGAAGTGCGAGAAAATATAATTAATATTTTTCAAAAACAACCTAGTTGGTCTTTTAAATAAATTTCCAAGGCGGTAGGGGCTAACCCTAAGACCATTTCTCGCGTTATCAACCGCTTTAAGGAAGACCTGAGTATTGATCGGAAGAAAGGTTCTGGTAAAAAAAAGGCCCACATGATCGTGAAAAGTCGAAGAAGGTTGTGAATATTTTAATGAAAGAAATGGGCAGGAATTATATACAGCCGATTCTCGAGGAAATGTCGCTGAAAAATTCAAATAAAAAAAATGACAAAATTCCCAAAGAAATTCCTTGTTTGGCAGGCAATTTGCAGTTGTGGAAAAAGGAGCAGCTCATTCGTGACATCGGGTACAATTAATAGCGAAATATATGTGAAGGAATGATTGCAAAAGAGATTGCTTCCATTTTTACGCCAACATGACACATTTTTTTGGCCTGACCTCGCTTCATGTCACTACAGCAAAACGGCCTTAGAGTGGATCCAACAAAATGCAGTGATTTTGGTGCATAAAGAAGCCAATCCACCAAACTGTCCAGAACTCAGGCCGATTGAGAGATACTGGGCTTTAGTAAAAAGAGAGATGAAGTCAACAAAAAAAGTGTCCAAAGACCTTCAAGACTTTAAAAGAAAGTGGTCTTCAGCAGCTGTGAGGGTGTCGGACACTACCATTACAACATTAATGGAAGGGGTTCCGGAAAAATTAAAACTTTTTAATAAAAATTATTAATTTCTGGTTTTTTATAATTTTTTTTTTAATCTAAAAATAATTTGCAAAATAAAATATTTTATTCTATAAAAATTCGATTACTAGATTTCTAGGTTTTTTCATTTTTGTAGCGGACAATTTTATTCGACGCAGTCCTTATGATCGTATGTGTACAACCGCAGCCATTATGACCATTCTATAATAGATATTTATACCCTACACTAAGAGTGAAAGGGTATATTCAATTTGGTACGCCGGTATGGAACAGTATATATATTCTTGATCAGCATGACCTCCTGAGTTGTTTTAGCGATGCCCGTCTTTCCGTCTGTCTGTCCGTCTGTCTGTTGAAATCACTACTACTTAAACAATTGAAGAGTTAGATAAATGAAACTCATAATTTAGATTACTTATATACCTACGCTGTATGTGCGAAAAAATTAGGCATATCGGTTTATTGTGACCTGTGATCTGACCATTTATATTCAAATAACTCATATAAAATGTATATCTACAGTTCAGTTTTACTGTATATGTGCTTATGTAAACTTTTTTGGTCAAATATATATTGATTTCATGCTCAAATACATGGAAATAAAGTTTTCCCGCGAAACGACTTTTGGTTCCCAAAAAAAAAAAATCGAAATTCGGTACACCTACCCATTTGTAAATATGGGTATCAAATGAATGGAAATTCTTCAGCGATTGAAAGTTTGTAGTTATTTTCTGAATTTGTATACCCTGGTGATCTATAACCACTTTGAATGGTAACCACACATATGTGTAGGGTATTTACAGTCGGCTTAGACCGACTATAATTTTGATAATCCTAACTATCATAATAACACAAAATTTAAAATTTCCCATGTGATCAAACCTTCCCAACTGGTTTTATTTTACTGACGCGTCATGCCGCATGATGGGCAGTGATTATTTTCACTACTCGTCGATAGTCGATGATGGTAGATATATTTATTAGTTTTTTTATTCGTACGTCATTTCGTACATATAAAGCAAATCGTTTCCTTTGTTGTTTAAAACTCCAAAGAAACGTGCGCTCAACAACAAACATAACATCGCTCAACAACAAACAGCAGCAATAGGCAGCAACAGCAAGATTAGATATAAAATAAAATGTAAGTAGTTAAATAATAATAATAAAATTAAATAAAAAGTAATATAATAAAATAAAAAAAAGACTAAAAGAAAATAAAAAAATATTTTTTTTTGTTTTTTAATTAGTTTAAAAGTTCATAAATATCATGAATTTTTTCGTAAATAGGAACATCTTTACTTTTGTTGCTTAAAAATATCTCGTACTCTCGGTGTAAAGCTAAGTCCCTAATCGGAAAGCGTTCATTAACATTATGAACTTTTTCATTACGGTTTTATGAACGATTCATAAATTGGATGAATTTGGTCATTGGTTGAGTCGTAATGAAAAATTCATAAAATTGATGAACAAATTCATAAATAGTATGAACTTTTTTTTCTGTGCAGTATTTGATTTTTTATTGCACATCATCATATACCTCTTCACTTGATGCTAGAATTCCATTTATTAAGTACAATTTAAAAATCAACTATGATCTGGCTCCAAGATTTTTAAAAATGATTGCGATAACAAGAATAAAAAATTCTTTTAAAAACAACGATTCCCGATGTTAAGGGTGTTTTATTTTCCAGCTGAAGCATCCTCAGCGGCTCCAGGGTTCGGAAACAAAGGAACATCTTTACTTTTCTTGCTTAAAAATATCTCGTACCCTCGGTGTAAAGCTAAGTCCCTAATCGGAAAGATCGGTCTACACGAGCGTAAAAAGTACGCTCGATGTAAAGCTAAAGGACCCTAAGCGGGAAGATTTGCTTCTATGTCCGTAACGAGTACACTCGGCGATGCACATGAATCACTCTTGATCGCACGTATTGTGATTGCATTTTAATTGACTCACCTGAGTGAGCGTGAGTAGAACATAAAAAGCCCGTGGCTGAGTACAATTTTTGCGTGAGTGTGCGTGAATATTTCACAGAATTGAAACAGTTGAATCACACGAGAATCGCCCGTGACTGATTAACATTTACCTTAATTTACGCTTCATTTGAAAAATTTAAAGTCTTTGTTTCTTCTCAAAAAAAAAGAAAAATGATTGTAGGTAGAAAGTAACTTTTGGCGATCCGAACGTCACATTTTTGATCCACCAAATGTACAAGGAATCTGGCAGTGTATTATTTTCCACATTAAGTGAATGTTCAGATGTGTATAAATGCAAGGTTTTTGTTACCTTGTACCTAAGACTTAAAATTTATATGTTGTTCTTTTTTTTTTTATATAATTGAGAAAACATTTTCAATTTATTTTCGATTTACAGATGCTAGTTGATAATAAAAACGAAAAATTATGGGCTATACGCTATAATTGTCACAAAAATGTAGCACTGCTATATGAGGAAAAAATGGACTTTGAAAATGCACTGGAAAACTACGTTTTGGTAAATGTTTAATTGTTTATTTAATGTTCTTATTCTTATATTTTGCATATCTATACCTTAGGCTTCGAAGTTCGATGAAGGCGATGTGTATACATTAAATCGGCTCGGCCAACTGGCACTGAAAACAAGCGCGCTTGAGTTAGCAGACTATGCATTCGAAAGATGTCTACGACGCAATCCGAATCATTGGAACGCTGTCGACGGGATACTAAAGTTACATTGTTGTAATAAAAACGTTATTGGAGCATATGGCTGGGCACTTCAAATGATGTTGAAGGATCCCAACTATATACGAGCATCAGATGTTATATTTGAAATCCGAAAAAAATTTCCTGATTCAATACCATTTTATGAACTGATTTGGAATAAAAATACTGTTAAAACAAATATGAAAGAAAATAATATGAAAAGATTTATTTTTTCTCACTCGAAATTATCAGAGGATAGTGACGAGAATTGTCTAATAAAACCCATGCACTTAAATACATTAAAACTGAATGCACTCAATTGGATTTCGGTCGGAAAATACATAACAACAATTTATAATTATTTAACCGAAACACGAAGTAATATACTATTTATTTTAGAGTTGAATGATATCTACAAAGGTGACACTATTGCCAAACAAAATGAGTTACATTTAGAAAATGATGAAAATAGTCTATCCAATTTTGAACTAACTGTACAAACAGACACATATAATTCAAGTAATCATTCGACAGGATATAACATTCTAGAGGAAATATGTACTAAAATTGAATCAACAGAACCGGCCTTAAATGATTTAAGCAAGTTCGTTGCTCCTGTGTCGGAAAGTGAAATCATTAGAAATCAACAAATTGAATCGGCAAATGATGATTCAGATTCAAATGTAAAATCTGACCAAAATGAAAATAATAAGCCGAAATCCAGGAGACGTTGTAGTGATTTGCATTTTTTGGAACAATGGGGCTGGCACAAAAATAGGAGGTATTCATCACGTAAAAAAAATCAACAAGATCGCCCTGAAATCGATACTACTCTTAAAGGCTTTCTAGGCAGGATATTTTCGAAATATTTAAAGTAAGTTAACATTTTTTAATATTTATTTAATTATATAAAATATACTTAAGCTCGAATCACACGATTGACTAAATTGTATCAATTTCTGTTTGCATCAACAAAAAAATGTATCTATGTTGTTGATGCTCGTGTCGTCAATAAAAATCGAAGCAGTTTGGGTGAGGCTTTTAAAATTTTCAAAGAACACAAAATTAAACCAGTTGGGAAGGTTAGATCACATGGGTAATTTTAAAGTAGGTGTTTTATGAAGCCGACGATTTTTTTTTTGGGAACCACAAGTCGTTTCGTGGGAAAACATTATTTTCATGTATTTGAGCATAATGTCAATATATATTTGACCAAAAAAAGTTTACCTAAGCACGTATACAGTAAAATTGATTTGTAGATGTAAATTTTATATGAGGTATTTGTACATAAGTGGTCGGTTCTCAGGTCACAATAGACCGATGCCAATTTTCTTGTTCAGACTGCTTAGATATATAAGTAATCTAAATCTAAAGTTTCTTTGCTCTAGCTCTTCAACTTTTTCTGTAATCGTGATTTCAACAGACAGACAGAAGGACAGACGGACAAACAGACAGACGGACAGACGGACATCACTAAATCGACTCAGGAGGTCATGCTGATCAAGAATATATATACTTTTCCATACCGGAGATGCCTTTTTCAGAGTGTTACAAACGGCGTACCAAACTGAATATACCCTTTCACTCTTAGTGTAGGGTATAAAAATAGCGCATAATTTACAGAATTTTTGAGCTTTTTTAAAAGATCGCAAAATATTGAGAGAGACGCAAAATTTTCAAAACAAACACAAAATGGAAAAGGCTCCTATTTACAAAAGGCGCAGCTTTTTTAAAATTGTCCAAGACATCGGGTACACTTTTATTTTAAAGATGACTTTAAATTGTCTACGAATATGTGCCATTATATTTTGACAAAGAATACACAAATATTTTTTTTTTAATGTTTTAAATATTTTTTAGTTATATATCAAAATGTATCAATATTAAATCGAATTATAACATTATAGGCGCATAACCATAAATTTAAAGTCAACTTTAAAAATAAATTATACTTTTTTAATAATTTTGGTATAGAATAAATTGTCAAAAAGAAGATTTTAAATTTGACTTAAATTGTTTATGATAATGCGTTTAGTTTTATATTTATAAAAATCAAAATTTATTAATATTTTTGAGATATATGGAGGAAAATTCGTAACTCATACTCTTAAAATCTTAAAATATCAAACAAAAAAAATGGCTGAACTTTACTTTACCGGATGAAATGAAATATTTTTTTTTAGGATCCCAGACTAAATTAGGGTTCGGTCGGACCTGTGGTACTCTAGAAAAATCGAAAACTTTTACACGTACCTATATGAACATGTAGGTACTGAAATGAAAAGTAATGATCCCACGATTAATATGTAATACGATAAATCCGATAACTCCAGTGATCTCGGGGACCTTTTTAGTTCCAACAACTGAGTCCATTTTAAGCACAAATTATATGTAAGTAGATACAAGTGTACGCGTAAATTTCGATGGAAATTTACGCGTATGAATTATGTTTAAAAAAATAAAATATAAACGAACCGAAATATTATCATTAAACTGTTAGGCCTGCGACGCTTCAGCGTAAATTATTCATTTATAAATTTCTTCGTCATTTAGATAAATAATTACATATTTTTCTTAACAATCAGCATTTCATTTTAATTTTTTTTTATATAATTACAAATCCCTATCACTATGATTATCAGATCATAAAAAGAACCATGCAATTTCATTGGAGTACCTATATGAATAGATAGATGCACCGGATTTCGATTTTTCTAGGGTACCACAGGTCCTCGCACCCTATTTTTTTCTTTTGTATCCAAACAAAACTGCTGATTTGAACAAAAAAGTTCGTTTAAAGAAGTAAAATTTTGCATAATTCATTATTTACAGTATTTGATGAGAAAATGTTGCTTTGGATTGCGAAAAGAAAATTCCCAGGTTCAAGCCTGGACTGGGGCTAACAACATCTTTTCATAGAAACATTTTTCTATACCGCGCTACCTCTCGGCGGTAAATGGCAAACCTACGAGAGTGAAACATTGCCTATGTAAAACTAATACCCACCGTTCGGATTTAGCATTAAACTGTAGGTTCCACCATTTTCAGTACAAATATAACACACACAGCTCAAAATGGTGAGTTCTTATAGGACTGTAGCGCCAAACTATTATTATTATTATATTTTCTCATCAATTACAGTTAAAAACTAATTATGCCCGATTTACCTTGTATTTTCTGTGAAATAAAACGTAATGCCTAAGGTTGCATTTTTCAAAAAAAAAAAAATTGTTAAACAATCATTAAGTTGAGTTAACTTAATTGCGTTTATTTGAAATACATTACATAGGAAGTCTGTTGAGGTATCGTTTGAAAAGAATTAAGGTTACCAATAATACATATGACATATGAATTGCTAGTTTTTCCAAAGGTTCTAGGTCATTATCACGCGATGGGAATTTTTTTCTAGGGTACCACAGGTTTAAGTTTTAAGTTTTGGTTACAAACAGAGGGGATAGTTTGAATAAACAAATATTTCAAATAGAATACGAAAAGCCGAAGAGCAATAATATTAAACTTATACATTTTTTAAAGTGTCTTTAATATGGAACCATGACTACAGAATCATGTCGAACAGGAAGACAAAAATATGATAATAAGGAATTGTCATCAAGTTCTAGTTCAATTACACAATTTGGATCGAACAGACAGACAAAATGCGACCTAATTATCGATTGTGAATAGCATTTAAGAAGAAGAAAATTATTTTCTCATTTGAAACAGCTGATATTTAATTTGCGATAATGACGAAATGTACAAGAAATTACAAAATAATTTAGAATAATGCATGAAATTATATTGTTACGAAAATTCAGTCTATGGAAAACTGTTGGACTGGATTGTGAACAAAATAAAAAAAAGTTTCTTATGTTTGGTTTATAGCCCTAACGAGCAATTGCAATGACAAAGCAATGACTAAAATGAGGTGAGTGACAATTGTCAAGAAATGGTATTCTAGCTGCAAAGTGACAATAAAAACAATGACAATATGAAATTTGTCACCACATAAAGAGCAGCTGACAAGGAGTTAATTCTTAAAAATATGTGTTTTTTTTACTAGTTTTTAGTTATGCTTTTTAATGAATTGCACTATATCTTCACTTTGAGATGCAAATATATCAACGGATTTTTGTTGCGGTTCGATTTTCTGCGACATTCAGATGGAAAATCAATCTGATGTAATTGGAATTGGTTTTACCCAACTCTAATTAGATTTGCTACTTGCAGAACCGACCGAAACTCACTATTAACACAATCCACGTCGCGTAATCACTTTTGTTGCAAATAGTGCGGAAATATCACGAAAATATTTTCGAATATTTAAAAATTGTTTACATTTGAATTTTAATTTATTTGACAGTTTATATTGAAAAAAGCTTTTCACCACTGAGTTGAGTTTCAATTTGTCGCTTTTAAAGTAGAATACAGTAACAATTATTTAAAACAAAGGCATGACACGGTGAATGACAACATTTCAATGACTAGACTTTGTCATGAAAAAGCCAGAATACGGCTATTAAATTATAGCAATTAACTTTATTAAGTCACTTTAATAAACAACTTTACTAATAACAAATTATAACAACTGCTGCATGTCCACTATTTAACTTGATATTGTTCTCACACGAGACGTGCTCGACCACTTTACAATTACTACTGAAGTGCTGTGTCTCAGATGCGTCAACTCGACATGCATCAGTTCGACACGTTTCGACAAGCTTCGACATGTTTCGAGAACCTTCTACTCGTTTCGTGAATGACGCATGCTATTGGCATCTCATTCGCATGTATGTGTTTTTAATGCGCTGATCTTCTATATCTTTCTCGTACATTGCCTCAGTGCGCTGAATGATCTTCCGTCTCTTTCTAACATATTGCTTAGTGCGCTAAATTGTCTTCCGTTTCATTTAATCTTGCACAGTGGAGCAAATTACCTCATTTTTTTCGCGTGCCATTGCCCACATTTTTCACAGTTGTAGCATTTATCTTTCAATTGTATGTTTCCGTTGGCAGCATAATGTCTGATTTACCGTTGTCTTCGGATGCTCTAGACGCTCCTTTCTCCTCATCTAGTACACGTGTCTCCGTCTCTAGTCATTGCAACCCGTTTTGTCTCAGGATCCCGTATGCCATCAACGAACGCATTTATCTTGGTCATTTCCAAGAAATCACACGCTGAATCGGAATACGCCAAATCTACAACCTGCAACTATTCGCCATTATTTTGCCTTCGGAACTTCAGCTGTATTCTGTAGATCGGTGTCATGTGGTCACTGTCATATTTGCGTTGACGTGCAACCATAACCGCTAAATAACTGTTTATATCACTTTTTGGAACTATCTGCAATACTTCGGCTGCACCTGCTTTTAACGCCACGATAAGTGCGGCTACGCTCATTTTTTTATCGATTACTTACAGTCGTGGTCTCAAATTGCAGCTTGCTGCTGTGGTTCCATCATATATGATTTCAACCTCGTACCACTTTCCATTTTCCAAATTTTGGAACCGCTTTAATAATAATAGTTTGGCGCAACAGTCCTGTATAGAACTTCGGCCGAGCTCTCTCACCATTTGAGCTGTGCGAGTTATATTTGTACTCAAATTGGTGGGACCTGCAGTTTATTGCCGAATCCGAACGGCGGATGAGAGCTTTTCATAGGCAATGTTTTACTCTCGTAGGTTTGCCATTTACTGCCGAGAGGTAGCGTCGCATAGAAAAATGTTTTCTATGAAAAAGATGTTGGTAGTCGCTGGGGATCGAACCGCGGACCTTTCGCTCGTAGTCCAACGCACTAACCAGACGAGCTACCGACGTGGACCCGCTTTACTTTTGTAATTTATTGCCTTTGAGCCAAGTTATTCTATTAAATTTTTAAATTGTCAATGTGGGTACCAAAACATTGATGTCGTAGGGTCCATTTCGCATAACCGGATTCATACATTTAAATAAATGACATTGTTGTTGAATTGTGCAATTGTGAGGTTGATTAAGTTGCTTGATAAGGACTCTTATTGTTTTTTCGGAAAGATTGTATTCAATTCACACTGAGCAGCGTGTGTTGTTTGGTGACAACTAGACTCCTAACAGGGACTGCCGAAAGCAGCTACCTCATCTCTTTGCAGATTCAGCGGTTCTGCACCGATATATTCGATTTTCATATATTTGTTTTCTTTTTAGTTTTAGGTATTAGGTATTTTTTCAGAGTGTAGTACTCTTATCCTTACAAAATGAACAGTAATAGTACGTGTATTTAAGATATTAATGGCCATATTCCACGTAAGCCTGGCGTAATAGGATGTGATATATCTCCTCCGGACAAAAAAATATTTAATTTACCAAACTACATTAGGTATCTCTAATAAATAAAATCAATATAATAATTCATTAACTATTTTTTTTTGTTTTATTTAAAGATTACATTTTGATACATCATGGCCGATTCAAAGTACAAATTTGGACATCATGCTGAGTAAAGATCCATGTACGTGTTCTAATAGTAACATTTCCATACTCGAATTTCAAAAGAACACACAAAATATGCTTAATGATTTTTTGGCCGAATTGACGGTAAGTATCATTAGTTTGGTAATATATTTCTGGGATCATATTTTCTTTTTTATGTTGTATGTTATCAACCAATCTATTTTGAAAACAGCGACTGTTTTTGAAATTGAAACTGGGCTACAATTCGTCTAAAGTGTATAGATTAGAAAAATATCAACATGATTTTATTCACATTCATTGCACTTATATTTGCGTCACTATTCACTTAATATGTATCTAAGAACGGGTCTAAACTATCGACTGATCGAAAAAAGTCAGTATTGTGGGTATTTGACTATGTTGTTTCAATAAACAGTAGACAACTAACTTTAGCGAATGTGAACGCGAGAGCGGAAAGCAAAATAAAAATATACAAAGAGCACAGTAATAACAAAGTAACAACAAAGCTGTAAGCGTCAAGTGTGCTCAGTGCTACATTTTTCTAAAATTAAATTAGGTAAAAAATATTTTTTTTCCATTGGGTAATTTTTTTCCATTGGGTAATTCGGGTAAAACATTTAAATTTTCATCTTCTTAGGTAAGAAAAACCGTTTTCAAATCTTGCAGAAGAAGCTTAAAGAACATATTTTTAAAGATCAATTAAAAATCTTTTTTCCATTGTAAGCTCCGAAAAAAATAGTTGTAACATTTCTATATGGTTATCACAGTAATAAAACAAAAATTTAGCAGAGTTTTAGCTTTTTTAATGTTTGTATAAATCAATAGGAGAGCCTATGGTAAAGTTGGAAACGTTTTGATTTTCTTTAAAAAAAAGTACATAATAATTTTTTAAATTCATTTAATTACTCCAATCCATACACGCATAGAAAAAAAAACGTTCCTCACAAACGAAAAATTAGACAAAAGAAGTTTGTTTGTTGAGTTCTGTTGACCAAACCGGTTTTTCGTTTGGACCAAACGAGTTTTTCGTTTGCTTTTTTAAGTTAAAAAAAAATAATTTTTAGTTTTATTTTAATCTTTTTTTTTTATTAAATTTTTAATAATTTTTTTTTTTGGTTTATTTATTTTTATTTTATATATATATATTAATTTATTTAAAATTTATTTTTATTAATTGAAAAAAAAAACATGATTTTTACTTTGCCCGGGCGGTGACTTGAACTCTCTTCCTTCAGATTGCAAAGTCAGTACACTTCCATTCGACCACTGTCCATTAACAGTGTGCAATTCATTTTGATGTACAATACTCCAACGTATGTTATTCGTGAATGAATTATTATAAATAAAACCGTACGTATACCGTATGACAAAAAACACACACACTATCTTGCAGGGTAACATTTATCTTTGCGAACACAAATTCAAACGCTACATAGCGAACACTAACAGAAAGAAGAGAATGCAACAATAACGAATTACGATGTGTATACACACACTCTCACAACGACAACTCTTCGTTGCTATCCTGTATCATCGCATGGCAACAAACAGACGCATGACAACAGACAGACGCATAAAACGGACAGACGCATGACAGCAGACAGTCGCATGACACCACACTTTATGTATGTATCTAGTACAGCTATCTAGTTGGCAACAAGAACTAGTTTTTTTTGTGGTACAAAAAATTTCCCGCCAACAATTCTATCAAATGCTTGGATGCGGCTTTATTCGCATTTTTGTTGTTGTACTTTCAAACGAATCAGAGGATTTGTGAAAAAAAACATAAACACAAAAAGCAATATCAGCTAAATGAGGTACACTGTGAAAATGATCATATATTATTTTTTGTTGTTTTATAAGTTAAATGAAATAATGCACATAGAACTTAACGTACGAAAAACTTCATGATTTTACAATTAACAAAAAAACTATGTATAAAAGTAAAACACAAATAATAATGTGAATAGCACAGTGCATATGCACAATCGATGTACGAACTAAGAAGAGAAACGAAGAAAAAAGAAACAACATTGTATTGTTCATTTTGTCTTTTTGAAGCGACTATTGAAGCTATTGACCGCTTCAATAGTGCTTCACAGACCTTATTTTTAAGATGCCTTATTTTTAGAGGCTAACGAATGCCTTGAAAAACAAAATAAAAACACACATCTTCATTAATGTTCACGTTCATAAATATTTTGCACTCTTTCCATTGTTACTTGTTGTTCAATATTTAGTAATATCATGAATTCTGAATCATAAAAAAAACTCAAGAGTCTTGCTTTTCTTGCAAATCTCGATCTGGTTCTCGCTTTTGTTCTTGCAAAAAAATGCAAGAACAAGATGCGAGAACAAGAAATTTTTGATCATCACTACAGCCTATACAATACGAACTTGCTGCAATACAACTACAGTAATTGACAAAAATTAAACTTGGTGCAGTTTTTGCGTTTTGCCTTTTCGTTACCTTGAGCAGAACCAAATTCGCATTTTGTTCATTATACAATGTGATATTATAGGTTTAGCTAAGTACAAACTGCATACAAGACCGCTGATGAAGGAGCTTTGCTGCTTCCGAAACTACTGTAGGGTCGGCCAACAAGTTTTTGGGTTTTTGTGTTCTAACAAATAGCAAGTAGATAAAAAGACCGTTAATGATAATATAATTTAATAACTTTTTTTTATAGACAAACCAGTTCGATATGCTATTACTTATGCAGAAATGGCTGAAATATATGTCTAATTTCTGGAATATCGCTTTAACGGAAGATCTGAAAACAATATATCGCCAAATATGCTTAATTTACATGTAAGTAATATAAAAAGATTGAACTGCAGTTTATCGGCCACCTCAGAAAAATTAAAAAAATAAGCTCCATCAAATTATTTTGCTCTCCCCCTGAAACCCCGAAAAATCAAAATCGAGGAAGGGTAATTACTGAGCGAACAAATTTGATTTAACTTATTAGAACTTATTAGATACACGGGTGGCACATTTTTCACTCGTAGTCTTTTTTTTAATTTAAATTAAAAACTTTTTATTTAAACTAATTTAAATACTTTTTATTTAATTTTAATACGCACGTAACAAACTCTAAAATAAATATATACTGTATTTTTATTTCGTTTTAAACTGTACATTTGAAACTTTTTATTACGTATGAAATGCAATTTGAGTTTAATAAAGAATGTAATAAAAAAAATAATTTTTCAATTTGAACATATTTTACATACCTAAAATTATTAAAAAAAAATCTTTTTTTTTTATTACGTACGTAATAAAAATAAAAAAAGACTTATTTCAAATTCTATTACGTACGTGCGTATAAAAAATAAATAAGAAGTATTTAAAATATGTTTAAATAAAAAGTAAATACATTTTCATTAATTTATTAAGGTTATGGAACAATATCCTTACAGACTAGCATATACATTATTTTGTTATAAAACTAAACATTTTTAACTAAAAATGGATTACATTTAACAGATTTTTAAACAATTCTAACTGAAGAATCAATATTATGAGAAACAGCGACTTAATTTTCTGATATTTTTCTGAATATAAATAAGACCGTTCATATATATTTACACGAGACTTTTCGGGTTGATACTAAATTCATACGGTATATCACACACATATAAGTCAATATCGATATATGTATATGCGTATTTTTTGAATATATTTATTTTTGTATTAATCAAGGATTTAAACCGTAACCGAAACCGATATCCGTTTAAAACCGTTTCATTTTTAAAACCGAAACCGTTATACGAAAATCAGAAATAAACCGATATCCAAAACCGAAATAAACGGTTTCGGTTTTATACCGGTTTAAAACGGTTTTTAAAAAAGCATAAAAAGAAACCGAAAAACATATTTGATTTTATATAGAAGATCTTAAGTACAAGGCATGTTTAAATGTCATTTACTGAAATTTGGAGTTCTCAAAATAAACATTTCCTGTTGTACAAAAATTCACATGTTGTTTTTTGAGAAACAATATTTCCAAATCAACGGTCTTTGGTCTAAAATTTGTTTTTTGTTTCATTAATTTGTGTAGCGGTAAATCGAATTAACAACAAAACACCAGCAACTACAAGCACAATTTTTTGTTAAAAAATGATTCAAATTTTAATGATGTTGGTTTTTTATTTATTGTATTAGTAAAATATATAGGGGAGCTTGGGGTAAAGTGGGATAAATTTTGAAAAGTTTATTTGAATATTGTATAAATTCTTTTAAAGGATCTATTCAATAGAATACCATTTATAGGTCTTTTAATGGATTTTTGAGTGATTTCTCAAAAAGCTCAATTTCGAAAGTACAACAATGGTAATGCAAGAAAAAATTTGAAAAAAAGATTCAAATTTTTAAAATCTCAGTAACTAGTTAAGAAAATACGAAAAATGAAGTGCAAGTTCGACAAGTTCGAACATTTCAAGTATAAGGCAGATATTGCAGTTCACTGAATTGTTGAAATTTTATTTCTTTGGCTTTTATGGATGGAAATTGTACAAAATTCTTTTCATTATGAATTTTAATAATATTTATCGTTGTATTCTTGTTGCTCTTGTTAAAGGTTCGCTTCTCTGATCTCTTTTGCAAATCAGATCGTATCTCACGAGAAGTCAAAAGGTTGCTTTTCATTGGTTTGATCACGAAGTTTTGAATTGAAATTTTTTTCTTTGCGAAATCAATTAAATAATTCATATAACACAATATTTTTACTGAAATAAAAACAAACACAATTTAAAGCGCTCACAAGTTTTATACAGGTCTTTATGTTTAACTATACAAATTTTGTCATTTATATATAGAAAAAAATGTATATCTTATCCCAAGTAACCACTTTGTGGCAACTTAAGTGGTAGCCACACAGTAGCCATTAAAGTGTTTGTTCTAAATCATAATCATGCGAAATATACTTATTTGCCACCCAATTGCCAGTGAAAAAGCCCCGGGCGAGGCTTAGTTGCCACAAATTTTTATCCATTAAAGTTTCGCTTCACCTTTGTGGAACTTGAACTGTAATTTTAACTTGAACTGTAATTTATGTGTAGATTAAAAATAAAAATAATAAAGATCCTGCGCAGTGCCATTAACGTGAACGTTTGTCCTGTAAAATAATAAAAAATATGCATGGCATAATAATAGAAGTCTTTACGAACATAGTTTTCGGCAAACTACAACTCTAATTTAACAAACGGTTCAAGTTTCCGGGTTAAAGCTTATATTCTACCCCCTCTAATTTTTACGCGCACACAAAAAAATGAAATTTGTGAAAATTTATTAAAATTGTGATTTTTTTTATTTTTTAAATTATGCTTTTGCGGATGTTATTTTTGCAACACAACTTTCCACAAACATATGTAGTGGATGTTATAAATATGTCGTGTATAATAATATACATTTATTAAACATTAAAGTTAATTATATATAAACATGTTCCTATTAGGTTCTTCATTCTATACTTGCCACATATATGGAACATAATTCATTTAAAAATTTGCCACTTTTTGCCACCTAATAGCAACATAGTTAACTCCGCACTTTATTGTATATGTTCCATTATCCGAATGAAAGACTTATATATCACAGCATTGCGACATATTATTGCGTATGTTCCATACATGTCCTCTTTAGGACTACATATTATTTTGCAACACTGGTGTCAGAGGTAACTTAAAAGGTACACATATGCCACAATAGTTTGTGGCAATTGTCGAGCCGTGGTTGCTTGGGATTTGGAAGAACACCTCTTCAGATATCAGGTAATATATTGAGAAATAATATAACTAATTTTGAAAAAAAATTGAGACAAATCAAAATTAGTTTAGTTTTTTTTACTGAGAATTGAGTTCGAAAACATTATAAACAGCCCAATTACAAATAAATATTCCCACAAATATTGGGAGAAATTGTTGGGAGAAAAAAGTTTAGTATGTAAGTTCAATACTAATATTTTTTAAATTTAAATTTTAAATTTTATTTTCACTTTTACCATTAAAATGTAATATTTGACTTGACACTTTTTTACACCATTGGATTTACTTCATTGTTGCGTAAGGAAAAAGTACGCCATTTTTATTTTTTTTAGTAGTTAAATGTCAAAATAACTCTTCAGTTTTGTTGCAAATGTCCATCAGTCAATGTCAATGTCAACTGTAAATATCTCAATTTTCATTGATGTTGTGGCAAACATCTCGTAACTATCTGCATATATGTCATATTTAAAAAATATTAATAGTTTTGCTGCAAGATTATTGAAACTTATAGGTTGTTTTAATATATGCTACAAAGCGTAAATTTTAACAGATAGTTGCAACGGTAGCCGCGGTAGCTCAGTGGTTAGTGCGTTGGACTGCGAGCCGAAAGGTCCCCGGTTCAAGCCTGGACTGGGGCTAACAACATCTTTTCATAGAGACATTTTTCTATACCGCGCTACCTCTCGGCAGTGAATGGCAAACCTACGAGAGTAAAACATTGCTTATGAAAAGCTCTCGCGCGCCGTTCGGATTCGGCAATAAACTGTAGGTCCCACCACTTTGAGTACAAAAAATCTCGGATGCGTCTAGCTGGTCGGCCTTGAGCTATCGTCAAACAACGCACGGGCGGAAGGCGTACTCGCTGCCTTCCGAAGGATCGACAGGATAGCTAGAACCCAAAAAGTGTCGACCGCAATCGAAACCCATATAATTTTATTGGAATCGGAACTGAAATCACTATTTTAAAAATTTGGAAATCAGAAATTGAACCGATATTTTAATCCCTGTTAGGGACCGCAACTGGAATTGGAACCGTCTGGTTTTTTCGAACCGTAAGCGAGATCGGAACCGTTCTTAAAAATGTGTGGAACCGGAACCCATATAATTTTTTTTGATTAGATTCGGTATCGGGACCGGAACCGTTATTTTAAAAACATGGTATTAAAACCGGACTCTATATTTCAAATAATATGACAAGAATTATGGAAACAAAGATTGCTCATATTGATGTCCAAAACTTCAATACTGCTCATGTACGTAAAAAACAAGTTGTCAATCAATGAAATTGCTTACTACTGATGTATTTTGCTGATATTTAGGGCAAAAACACAAAATTGTAATATTTTTAGAATTTCGGTACCATTCGTCAATTTTGCAACGAAATCTGTTCAAGTCTTAATAGAGGTTGGCTCTCTTCCAAAATAGTACATTGCAAAAATCTTAAATACTGGTTTTTGTTTATTTTGTTCGTACAATGTGACCTCGAGATATTTTTATTATATAGGTACATATTTAAACAGAGTACCTACACCTAACTACAATTGCTTTTTATGTAGTTTGGTTTCGCATATCTTCTACTTATTTTGAAAGTCCAACAACAAAAAAATGTGAATCCAACAACACAGTAGCCAAGCTTCAAGATCGAGTTTATCGCAGACATATATAGAAAGTCCTTAATATTAAAAACACACCTCAATGCAAAAATTATTATGCATCCATTCATTAATTTACATTAAATTTGATTAATATATAATATATATTATATTTTTGCTTTTATTTTTGGTTTATTTCTACAGGAATCATTTTGACCTATCGACATGGAACCAATTATCAGAAGAGGCTTTCATTGAATCATACACAATATGTTTGTTTTATCTAGAACTAGAATATGATGAAATCATGAGATCACAAAGGTATGTTGATTTTTCAGCGTTATTTTAAAATATTAAAGAAACTTTTTTTTTTGGGCGATGCGAAAAATGTATCTACTAAACAAATCTTTTCATTGTAGGATGGTTTTATGACTTGGAATTAAGAAAAACACAAAATTTCAGTTTCTTAACTAAAGTGCTTACAGAGATATTAGATAGTGATTTCAGATATATGTCCTTGTAATATCAAAAACTACAAAAAAATGCTCCAAATTGCGATAGTTTAACTTACTGTAACTTAAGAATAGTTAACTTACCGAAACCATTTCAACAGCCATGAGTAAAAGTGAAATATTAAAGTTTTAATTATTTGGCTGATCATAGGTAAATAATAATCATAGTAATATTAAAAAGGGGTTATCTCAATATCTTCCTTTTTGAAGTGACTTTTCTAAATTTTCAGAGAACTGCAACAAGATGATGTGGTAATTTCACGATGATGGTATGAACTGCTTTATTTTATTTATTTATTCATTGCCGTCGGAATGGCCTAATGACTAAAGTTATATACATTTAGATGGCTTATATAAAAAATATGTACATTAATTTAAATATAATTGGTTAAATTGGTTCACTATTTTAAGAGAACTCGATAGGACAATTTGAAAAAAGTATCAAAAATTTATATCAAAAATTCATTTAAAAAATTGGGAAAAAATCGAGAAAGTCAGATGATACACAAATCGTAATTTTTCTAAATTACTTTACACTTTTTCGAAGAAATTGAGATATCAATCACAAGAATATATGGGTAACATTTGAGGATAAAAAAAAGTTATGGGAAGCATTATAATTGAGTGCTATATAAATAGGAATAAAAATCAAAAAATAAAAATGTGAGCGGATCAAGCTTATATTTTGAGGACCTGTTGATAGATTATTATTTATAATTAATTTTAAATTTTATAACTTTTTCTTGAATACTTTACGAGATATGGGATCCTAAAAAGTAAACCCATATCTAGTAGTGGAGGTACTAGATTACGTTGACTAATTCGACTAATTTTCGAACTTTGAATTACTATTCTACTAAAATATATTGAAAATAAATTTCACATCATTCGGAATAGCAGTTTTAAAGTTATCGTGTATAGGCGGGCAGACAGACGGTCATATCTTAATCAACTCGGAAAGTGATGTTGATCAAGAAAATATATACGTTTTCATACCAGTCACGCCTACTAAAAGGCGCTAAAATATCCTCACATACATTTTATAACATGTAACACATGGGTATAGGGTATAAACATAAAATGCGATTTTTTTAGTTAATACTCAATTGTAATGCTTTCACATGATTTTTTTCTGTTCTCATAATGTATCCATAGATTTCTGTTATTTTTACATCATTTTCTTTAAAAATGTGCAGGGTAATTTTGGAATATTACAAACTGTGCATCATCTTGCGTTTTCGCCATTTTTAAAATGCATTTTTTAATACAATTTTGGTAGAAATTATTTACATTTTTCGAGTTTATCTACAGAGTTCTCTTAAACCAGTGAACCAATTCCAAAGTGTTGTAACAAATGTTTATTGGATGTTGAATTACCTTTCATTCGATATAACAATTGAGCATATGAGTTTCACAGAAAATTTTGTAATTCATTTATTCAAATTCTGCGGGTCATTTCCAATAATACAAAAATAATGGAATTTACTGCGCAAACTTTTTTTCTCATTTTGTTGTGTAGTGTTATCAAAGATGTAAAACGCGGTCTATAAGAGAATGTGTTCTACTAGAATGTGAGAATATAAAAATTTGCGAATTGAACTTAAATGTTTTATAAAAAAAGTAAAAATAGCTAACCAAAGTCATTCCCAAAAATTGTATTGTACAAGTGTTACAAAAAGAATAATTATGAGCTTCGAGATAGTTCTATATTCCTTTTCGCGGATTATATTAAACACTATTAATTAATTGAAAACACTTTTTTAATTTAATATCGTAAAACACTTTTATTGCCGCACCTCTGCTTGAGGTTGTTCAAACTACAATACTTAGAACTGAAGCGAAAGGTCTTAACACTGCCTTCGCTGTTATTTTCACTTAAATTATAATTTCACTATGTTCGTAAAACACTTTTATTGCCGCACCTCTGCTTGAGGTTGTTCAAACTACAATACTTAAAACTGAAGCGAAAGGTCTTAACACTGCCTTCGCTGTTATTTTCACTTAAATTATAATTTCACTATGTTCTAGAGAGTTTTCACTTTCACTCAATTTTGGTGTACGTGACTTTTAAAAAGTCCGACTTGCAGTTTATTGCTGACACCAATTGCGAAATATTGCAAATGTTGGGAAACGTTGTTTTGCCTATCTTAACATAGACCCAAAATCATTCAATGAAAAATTTGCAGGCCTCTGTTAACTGTGCAAGCTAAATTGGAAGAGGTGTGGTCTAAGCAAAGATTTAGTACTTCACCAAATTATTAACAATGCTATGAACATTAGTGCGGATCGAAACCATACTTTTATTTTTATTTCAAAATGTAATAGGGCACTTAAGACATTATTTTTTTCGATTCAAATTTTTTGTGGTAAACTCTAACAGCATAATGTTAGAGTTTACCACAGAAAATTTGAATCGAAAAAAATAATGACTTATGTTCGCGCATTGCAGATAATGTTAAAAAAACACTTTAAATCCATATTTTTATATTTTTGGATCGTAATAGACTCAAAACATTAGAGATTGTATCTATTAATGTCCTATTAATCTATTAATGTCCTATTAATCTATTAATGTCCTATTAATCTATTAATGTCTAAAATTTCATAAATTTTGAATAAAATCTTATGTTCGCGCATCGCCCTTGAAGTTGAAAAAGTACAAAAAAAAAACGACATTTTCTTTGGTTAAACCGTTCAAAAATGGGTGGTTATTTTTACATGTAATATTTTTTAAAGATATAGGTGTGCTGAATCCAAATTTGTTAAAGGTAAATTTCTATCGGGTAAATTTTTTGAAAAAAAAAACAATCCTAAAGTCTGGTGCATTATACAATTTTTTACTGATTACATGCCGATTTTAACGGTTTAACCAAAGAAAATTTCGATTTTTTTGTACTTTTTCAACTTCAAGGACGATACGCGAGCATAAGAAGTTATTCAAACTTTATGAAATTTTAGAAGGACATTAATAGATACAATCTCTAATTTTTTGAGTCTATTACGATCAAAAAAAAACTTTAAGCAGATGGTAAAATAATAAAAATATAGATTTAAAGTGTTTTTTAACTTCATCTGCAATGCGCGAACACAGGACTTTATTTTTTTCGACTCAATTTTTTTGTGGTAAAGTCTAGCAGCACAATGCAACTTTTAAGCCCTATTAAAACTTTGGAAAAAAATTTCGATCCGCCCTAATGAACATGTTGCTGTACAACATGAGTACAACATGCTATAAACATGATAATAATAATAGTTTGGCGCTACTGTCCTGTATAGAACTTCGGCAGAGCTCTCTCACCATTTGAGCTGTGGGTGTTATATTTGTACCCAAATTGGTGGGACCTACAGTTTATTGCCGAATCCAAACGGCGGGTGAGAGCTTTTTCATAGGCAATATTTTTGTACTCTCGTAGGTTTGCCATTTACTGACGAGAGGTAACGTCGCATAGAAAGATGTTTTCTATGAAAAAGATGTTGGCAGACGCTGGGGATCGAACCGCGGACCTTTCGGCTCGTAGTCCAACGCACTAACCAGACGAGCTATCGACGCTACGAGAGTAAACATTGCCTTTGAAAAAATCTCACCCGCCGTTTGGATTCGGCATTAAACTTTAGGTCCCACAACTTTGAGTATAAATATAACACGCACAGCTCAAATGGTGAGACAGCTCCGAATAATTTATTATAGGACTGTAACGCCAAACTATTATTATTATTATATTCTGTTGTGTTGTTCCAGTGTGCAATTCCAGGCCATAAAGTAAAATAGGCATAAACAAAGAATAACCAAGATTTTTTCTAACATGATTTCGTAAAAAACAATTTAAACTAGGTACGTATCTTGCGTAGTATAAATAATATTTTAGAAATTATGCTACTAATATCATATTTAAAAGAGAACCCAAGAGGCTTATAATGTTTTTGAGGGGTTAAGCTCAGTGAAATTGCGTTTAGACCAACTTGATATTTTTTAAAGTCTTTGTTTATTGAATTAGGGAAATAATAAAGATTATCCGGAGCTGTTACACCAACTAACTGCACATCATCTGCATAAATATGTCCAGTACAAAGAGAAAGACACTAAAAAATATCGTTGATATAAATTATAAAAAGGAGCGGGACTAAAATACACCACGACTCAATTCTAATCAATTTGATACAGAATTTACCGTTTAAACAAAGTGCTTTCGTTTATGGAGAAACGAGTATATAAGCTTACAAGCTGCTGAAGAGAATTTAAACTGATTAAATAAACCTGAAACCTGTAGGGCGATTCTGTAACTTATTAACGACAAAAATCGATATCGTTCACTTTTTTAACGACAAATATCGTTAAAATTTACATTTTTTTCATGACGATCTCTTCTGCATGCCACAATTGTTGTTAGTTAACGATATCGATATTTGTCGTTAATAAGTTACAGAATCGCGCTTCTGGAAATGAAATTGTTTGCGTTTAAATGCCCAAGAACTTGATTATTCATAACTACTTCTAGGATCTTAGACCAAACAGGAAGGACGCTGATTGGACGATAATCCGAAACGGTTTGTGAATTTCTTATTTACGGAACTAGAAAAATTTTGGCTATTTTCCAAGCATTAGGAAACATAGATGTGATTAGGATGTTGTTAAAAATGTACAATAAGTGCCGCCAGATAGAAAAAAAATAATTTTGGATATTTCATCCTCTCCCATAGCTTTAGACTTAATGTATATGATTGCATTCCACAGCTCGGATTTCAATTATTGCTTTAAAACAAAAATCTCTAACATATTGTCTGATTATTGATGGTAAAGCAGGTTCGTTCTGAATTTTAGGTAAAACTGGACTTTCATTGAACTCGTCTAAATTAAGAAGTATAGTAGAATAAACATCGTCATTTGATTTTGAGTACAATTAGAAAAGAAATTAATGATAGCTTTTGCTCTCAAATAAGAATGATTGGCGCAAATTCATAGTCACTTAAAGTCGACTCTAAAATGAGACCTGTGTATATTGCGCAGTCAGCTGTTCTTGACGTTCTGGGCATATCAATACAATGTGACCTCCGTTGGAATGATCATATACTTCACTCCTGCTACTTCACTCCTGCTGACTTGCGCACTGTCTACACCACTTATATTCGGGCTAAGATGGAATACAATTCGCACATATGGGCAGGGGCTTCAAAATTTTCTTTGGAGTTCCTGGATCGAATCCAACAACGTGCAATGAAAATATTTCATCTTCTATTGGTTCTCTTGAGCACCGAAGGACCGTAGGGTGTGTAAGCCTGTTTTACAGGTATTACAATGGTAAGTGTGACGCGGTCGCACGATTGGTTTGTGGAACAATCTCTCTGCGTCTGTTTTTCCCGACATTTTTAATATTGGGAAATATAAGCAAACATCCACCGACACTACTCCATCTTTCCTCCTCCTTTGAACCTATAATCCTTTCTTACGATCAGCACTGTGCATTGCACGAATAGGGGGCATCTCCTGAGCGTTGGTTAATTTGTGCTACTTAGTAGCGCATGCCCATACCGGTGCCGCGTACAGTTTGTTACTTTTGCCAGAAGCTTGCGTCTGCTCGAGCTTGGCCCACCTATGTTCACCATTATGCGAGATAGCGCACCGTTGATACTTGAGGCTTTCTCACTTACTGCCAGAAAATGATCCTTAAAGGACATACGCGTGTCGATCAGTACCCCTAGATACCGTATGTGGGGTTGTGAGATGATCTCGTGGCTGCCGGATCTGATTGTGAAGACCTCACATTTTTGTCTAGAACTCAAGAGGACCGCTTCTGTTTTATGCGCTACCAGTTCTAGATTCGCTGAGTTAATTAGCAATAATTCGTTGAAGGTACGCCAAACGAGCTTAGTGCCAGCAAAATTCGCGACCAGCATGCTGAGTTAAAGGCATTCTTGATATCAAGCGGCACCACTGCGCAGTATTTCTTGTCGCCACCTTTCCACCTTACCCTTGTGCTTGTGGCGTCGCGCGCTATTTATCACAGTCTGGATGGCATCGATGGTGGATATCCCATGCCGGAATCCGAATTGCTGTGTGGATAAACCGCCAGGTCTCTCCAGCGTCTCCTGCAGTCGGTTGACGATTATACTCTCTAATATTTTACCCAGTGAGTCCAGCATACATCGGCTTTAGAAGTAGCACCAATCGTTGGTGCTTCCAAGCGGCTGGAAACACGCCTTCCCTGAGACAAGCAGAATACATTTTAGCGAACGAATCGGGGTCCGCTCGCATGGCCGTCTTCATCGCTTTCCCGTCAGGTACTTTTCGCAGCTTCTGTAGCACCTCTGCGGCAGTCACCTCCGGGATGTAGCCCGCGTTCGTTGGCCGCGTTCGTGCTATAGTGCTACTACAACGCTGTTCATGAACTCAGGGTTAGATGGCTTTGGGCCTTGGGGCCCCTCACTCTGCTCATCACCACCTTGTACCCCTTACCCCATGGATCGATATCCGCACTATCGCTTATAGCCTTAAAACAGGAGTTCTTACATGCTCGTTTTGCTTTTTTTTAGCTGTTGCCGACAGACTTTGAAGTCAGCATGCAGCGAATCCCACGCCGGGAGGTTTCGTTTTCTGCATTCAGCAACTTCCTCGTTCCACCAATTTACTGGTGTCCTATTTGGCTTATGTGTTCTTCTAGGCATTGCTGCGTCACATGCGGAACACAGTCGCTTCCTCATGCTTGTCGCCATGTTAGTGGCTATGTTGTCAACTATTTCTCCCTCATTCCACACAAGCTGGAAGACTTCGGTGTCGAATGAATGCAGTTTCCAACCCTTGTTCTGCGCTCTAGTTGTCCTCCGAACGTTTTACTGCAGATCAATATCTATTATGATGGTGCGGTGGTGGCTCTGGGTATGGAAATTGCCAATGCCCCATGTGGCGTTCCGCGCGATCGAGTTGTGAGCAAAGATAAGATCCACCGCTGACCGCTTTTTCCCAGCCTCAAACGTAAGCCATCGTTCAATAATTCAACGTTCAGTGTCGCAAGATATTCCATAAGAAGTCTTCCTCTTTGGTTTGTGCTCTTGCTACCCCACGTTGTTGACCATGCGTTAAAATCGCCGGCAATATTTACCGGGGACTTTCCTCTTTCCTCGGTCACCAGTTCCATCATCATGCGTTCAAGCTGACTTATATCCATGCCGGGTGGCGCGTAGCAAGAGAAGAATTAAATTTCTTCAAATTTGACCCATGTGAAACCAGTGTGGGCCACTCGAGCTCTGGATTCGTATCCGTGCACGTTATGATGTTGCTCGCACAGGAGAGCGACATTGAATTGTTGCTCAACGATCGTTTGATGCAGAAGATCTTGTGCTCATATAACCCAAAAATTAAAAACAATATCCCAGCAATTGGGATAGCAAATTTAATGAAATGTTTGTCAGCATTATATTTATACATTCCAAACAGTCTCGCCGAACGTGGGTGGTATTGGAAAAATGGGTGTGGAACTCCCCATAGAAGGTACATATGTCGACAGTTATTATAGTGGCATCAAGATACTTCACAACAGGGTATACCAACCAGCCCAAATTCTTTATACTCACCACACCGAAACTTACTTACTTACTCACTTAAATGGCCCTTACAACCGTGGGTCGGTTTTGGCCGCTGAGATGAAGCCGCGCCAGTCGGATCTGCTTTGCGCGCGCTGACGCCAGTTAGAAATACCAAGCGTTGCCAGGTTGTCCTCAACTTGGTCTTTCCAAAGCAGATTTGGACGCCCTCTTCGATGCTGTCCGACTTCGAGTTTCGATTCAAGCACCTTCTTGGCTGGAGTGTTTTCATCCATTCGTTCGACATGACCTAGCCTAGCCGCTGGATCTTAATGCGCTTGAATATGTCAATGTCGTCGAATAACTCATACAGCTAGTGGTTCATCCTGATTCGATACTCGTTAGCAAAGCAGATAGGGCCAAAGATTTTACGGATAATCTTTCTCTCGAACGCTCCCAGTACTCTCTCATCGGTGGACGCCAGCGTCCATGTCTCTGCACCATAAAGTAGGACGGGCATGATGAGTGACTTGGATAGCGTTATTTTTGTACGGCGAGAGAGGGCTCTGCTTCTCAATTGCCTACTGAGCCCAAAGTAGCACCTGTTGGCAAGAGTTTGTCTCCGTTTGATCTCCAGGCTGACGTCGTTGTTGCTGTTTACGCTGGATCCCAGATAGACGAAGTCCTTCACAATGTCGAACTTGTGGGTGTCAAAATCAGCTTTTTTCCAAGACGCACGAACTCTTTTTTGCTTGTTGACACAAGGAACTTCGTCTTGTCCTCGTTCACCGCTAGACACATTCGACTCTTTCTCCAATCTGGAGAATGCTGTCTGTCTTTTCCTGGATTAGGCGCAATGTGAAAATCTGGTCTATGGTGGACTTTCCAGGTCTGAAGCCGCACTGATAAGGTCCAATCAGTCTGTTGACGATGGGCTTCAGTCTTTCACATAATACGCTCTATAGAACCTTGTATGCGATATTGAGTAGGATGGTCCCACGGTTGTTGCGCAGATAGTGGGATCCCCTTTCTTAAGGATTGGGTAGAGTATACTGAGGTTCCAATCACTTGGCATGCTTTCATCCGACCATATTCTCCTTACGAGCTCGTGCATGCTCTCTATTAGCTCTTCGCCTCAAGTCATAAACAATTCAGCAGGCAGGTCATCAGAACCTGCAGCTTTGTTGTTTTTCGGGTTTACTTCTCTATCGGTGGAATTGCGGTCATCATCACCAGTCAGCAGTTTAGAGAAGTGATCCCTCTAAATATTCAGTGTGCTCTGGATATCTGTCACTAGATTCCCGTTCTCATCTTTACAAGAAGAAGCTCCGGATTTTGAACCTCCGGCAAGGCGTCTTATTTTCTCAAAGAATTTTCGAGCCTCATTTCTGTCCCCATGCATCTAAATCTCTTCACACTCACGTCTTCCTGCCTCGCTTTTTTTACGCCTGAAAAGACGTATCTCTTCCCTCCTCTTCTCTTTGTATCGCTTCTTCGCAGCTCGCGTAGCTACTGACTGCAGGGTGGATTTGTACGCAGGGTCTTTCTCTGCAGTGGCCGCGCGACACTCTTGGTCATAAGACTGATTCCTCAGGGGGCGTTGGAATCCAAGCACCTCTTCGGCAGCCGTACGCATAGAGCAGGAGATATGGTTCCACTGCGCGCTTATATCGTCGAGAGGAGGAGTGCTTTGTCTAAGCAGGTGTGAGAGTCGAGTGGAAAAGGCTTGTGTTGTCTGTTGTGATTGCAGCTTTCCGGCGTGTGGATTTGTGGTCTACCGCCGACCACAAATCCACATCCAAATTCGTGTCTCCGCATGGCAGCTGTAGTAGATATCACAGGACACTTGTTTCGAACAGCCCTGTCCCGTCCATTGCATTTATATTTTTCGAGGACATCTGCCAGCTGGATAGAGGCACCTTCCCTAAAAGGGTCCGGACATTCCAGGTGCATATCCGTAAATCATGGTCCTTAAAACATTTGCGTGGGTCGTCATCGTTGTAATCGGTCGTTATCCGAGGCTTCTTTTTTGTTTTCATTGGGCGCATAGGTTTTTTCCGTGGTAGGACCCAAACCCAACGCACGAACCCTCACTCTGAGGGAGATGCTCGCCACTCACTTTAGCCGACACAGACATATTAAAGTTGTTGTACAACAGACATATTAAAGTTGGTGAAAAAATTTCTGATAGTATCACTATTAACAAAAAGATTTGAAATCACCCATGAAAATGAAATGCGTATATTGTGATGCTAAGTCTCCTAAAATGTCTTCATGAGCTGAAAAATTTCCATGTGGTAAGTAAGCGACACATACAAGTATTTTCAAATATAAATATAGCTTCTATCGGTCTTCTAGACTTATACACCTATTCTAGCTATCGACCACTTTCAAAAATTTAGCAAAAGGCAGCTATTTAGTCGTATTCGCACACACCCATAGTATACACTTCGCACGCCCCATAACATAATTTAAGTTGATTTTTATTTTAAATTTAAATTTTGTATACATAGCGAAGTTAGTGCCATGTGGAGGACTGTTCTAGATCATTTAATGTATTATTCGGGGAGTGTTTACGTTGTAAATGAGAATAAATACAGGTTAAACTTGATTCGGTTGGTGAATATGGAATACAATTACACAAAATATATTCATGATTTTAACAAATCTGTGGAATGCCTGAAGCACTTGGAGAGTTTATTTGATATGGAAGAAATTGGATACATCCTTCACATTCCGAATGTAAAAAAATCTTGTTTAAACAAAGAGAAAGTACACAGTAAACGCATCGATATACAGAGGTATTTATGAAAGTTTTGCTAAATTTCTCAAACTTCATGTTTTTTTCTTGTAGAAAATTATCATTGAAAATGGTGCCGCAGCTATTCGATGAAAAAAAATGGACCGGTGTAATTGCAGTAATAATTGAGAATTTTACGCATATGCAAAATACAATTGATTGTGAATACTGGCAACGAGATTTTAAAACTCAGATTGAGGTTCTACTACAATCATATTGGAATTTGTGTGAATTAGAGGTAAAGTAACAATGGGCAGAGATTATTAAAACTCAATTTTTGTTTATTTTATTTCGTTTATTATCAGCTTACAAACAATTTGCTAGCACTCACTTAACGGGGATTCTCCTTAACCACTTTTATTTTTTAAAGTAATAAAATCATGTTGAGATATCGTTTTAAAGTTCATAATTTTAACATTAAAGTGGTATCTCTTAAACTTGAAGCAGTGGTCATTGTCTTTGCACTTTATATTATACAAAGGACCCTTTTTAAAATTATAAAAATAAATATTAATTTTTGTCGATTTATTATAAATGTTCATTCCAAATTTCAAGACGGCATTTTGATGGCGTCAAATTTAAGTAAAACTTGTTCAAATATATATATTTTTTCAATGTCAAAATTGGCTAATGCATATCTCAGCACTCTTAATCAGTTGCCCAACATTAGTGAAAATCCAAAATTTTAAGGATCCTTTTTTCCAAAATTCTATAAAGTCTTCAATGAATTGAATTTTTTAAATCTACCACCTCATTACCTACTTATTTGAATTTGCGTTTTTGGGAATTTCATCGATTGAGTTTTCAATTGCACTATAAATTGTTCAATGACATTTTTTCCAAAATTTAAATATGATATCAAAGAGATTTATTCAAAAATTCATAAAATTTGTAAGTTTTTATCGTTTTGGCATTATTTAGGTCGTATAATTCAAAAAATACTGAACGTAAATCTGTATGTGGACTCTATTCTTATGTAGTTTTCGCAAACAAAATTTCATAACATTTGGTGAAAACACGCAAATTATTCCTATTCGAGAAAAAATTCGTTTTTTGCTTGTATTTATGTTTGAGCCTTTTGTGTTTTCCCGTTTTTGTCTTTGCTATTCGTTTGGTTTTGATATTCCTTTTTTGCATTTTTTTATTTATTTGTTTTTGCTTTTGAGATTGAGTTTTTGTTTTTGCTTTTTTGTGGTTTTGTGTTTGTTTTTGTGTTTTAAATTTTGTTTTTTGCGTTTTTGGTTTTTGTATTTTTGCTTTTGCATTATTGATTTTGCTTTTCAGTTTTTGATTTTGTTTTTGCTTTTGTTTTTACAAGTTTGATTTTATTTACGTTTTACGTTTTTTCTTGTGTTTTTGATTTGGTGTTTTAGCCGTTGTTTTTGGTTTTTTTCCTTTTTTGTGTTTCTTTGATTTAGTTTCTGCGTTTTTGGTTTATGTGTTTGGATTTTTGATTTTGTTTTTCCTTTTTGTTATGTGTTTTTGATTTTGTGCTTTTGTTTTTTTGCTCTTGCTCTTGTTTTTGTGTTTATACACCTATGAGGGAGGTACAGGGTATATTAATTATGTGCATATATTGTAACGCCCTTAGGAGGCGTGTCCGGTATGGAAAAGTATATATATTCTTGATCAGCATCACTACCCGAGTGTGTTTAGCCATGTTCTTCTGTCTGTCTGTCCGAAAACATAGAAACTTGAGAAATACTTCTCAGAATGCGATGAAATTTCGTTTCAATATGTTTTAGCCAAAAGTAGGAATTGACTTTGGAAATGAGCCAAATCGGTCAACGGACACGCCCACCTTCCATACAAGTCACTTTTATATATGTTTTTAGGAACTAAAACCACGAAAAGTATTCAAGATATAGTTATAAAATTAAAAACGTGTTGTTGGAATTATCTTAAAAATTTTTTTTTTTTTTCAAATTATTTTCCGGGTTTTCATAGTGGAAATTTTAGCCGTGAATTATTAAAATCAAATCTATGATATATTAGTCTAAAAAAACTTAAATATAGGTGTGGTCTGCCCACTTTTATTTTTATAATTCTTTTTATTAGTTTTTTTTTATACTTTTATATCAATTTTTAAAATTAAGGGGATATAAGAAGTGAATTTCTGATATTTGAATAATATACCAATGTGGGGGGCGGGATTAATAAAATTAATAAAAAAAAGGTATACAATTAAATATTCACACCAAAGGTGTAGGGTATTCTATAGTCGGGCCCGACCGACTATTAAGACCGTCCAATGTGATCGAACTTACCCATGTGACCTAACTTTCCCAACTAGTTTTTCCTTTATTTACTTTTGTTTTTGCTTTAGTTTTTGTGTTTTTGATTTTGCTGTTGTTTTTGCTTTTGTTTCGTGGTTTTTCTTTTGTATTTGTGTTTTTGCTTTTGTAATATTTTTTTTGTATTTGAGTTTTTTTTTTTCATCTTCTTAGCTGGGTAAGTGTCGAGTTATATCGTTTTTAAAGTTTAGGTTGTAAAGGAGGTACCACTTCCCTTTGTCCAATCCCGCCCATACATAAGCGTTCATAAATACTCAAACCTATCCGAAAACGGTTTTTTCCGAATAACTCCGAATTATCAGGGTTAATCCGAAAATTTTAGGACTTATTTGTGATGTACTCAACAAGGCCTATAACCTGCACTAGGTCATTTTACAAGTAAATTTTCACTGTATCACCGTGTAATTTATTTGCCGATTTTTACATATACTTTTCTTAGATAGCTTACACCCATTTTCGCCACCTTGCTACATATCTTTTAAATATGCAAAAAACATAATGTAATCTAATTCGTCTGAGATTTAAATTGCAGAAAACACTATTAAATATGAGTTTCTATCTACTTTTAAAAAATCAATGTAGAAAACACCCTGTATATCATCAGGTGTTCCAGATACATCTCATCTTTGTAACATTTTTTTCATGAAATTAACCAAGGAATCTGTTCACAAAATATTTGCAACCTGAAGCGGACCACCCTCTTTATATAAAACTATATATTACTTATAATCTTCCCAGGCATATCTACATACTCAGCAGTAAAAACGTTAATAAAAAAATATATTTGTATATTATTTTTATTATTTTTACATGTATTCGACTTTATGTATCAAATTAATTAAGCTTTATACAGTATTGCCTAATTAAAATATAGTTTGTAATAGTCAAGACTTTTTCTTCTTAGTACTTACTTATTTGGCCATTACAATCCATGATGGCTTTCGGCCGCAGCAATTATGCTTTGTCTGTCGCTTCTGCGTAGCTTGCGCTGGCGCTAGTTTTGCAACCCTAGTATAGTCAGGTTGTCTTGCACTTAGTCGCTCCAACGTGGATTCGGTCGTCTTCTCCTCCTGGAGCGCTTTCATCCATACGCTCGACATGTCCAAGCCAGCGTTGGCGCTGGATCTTAATGCGCAAACTAAAGGGTTTTTCAACAGGGACGCTACAAAAGTAGAGCGACAAGGACTGCAAACGACGCGATATTTCTTGCCGCTCTTTTGACATTTTTGTTCAGTAAGGTTTGCCATTGCATGATGGCTTGACCACCAGAAGCGTCGTATGTTCGTGAATTGGGCTGAGCAACTACTTGAAAATGATTCGGATTTTCATAGAAAAATCATCATATATAAAACTATATATTACTTATAATCTTCCCAGGCATATCTACATACTCAGCAGTAAAAACGTTAATAAAAAAATATATTTGTACATTATTTTTATTATTTTTACACGTATTCGACTTTATGTATCAAATTAATTAAGCTTTATACAGTATTGCCTACTTAAAATATAGTTTTTAATAGTCAAGACTTTTTCTTCTTAGTACTTACTTATTTGGCCATTACAATCCATGATGGCTTTCGGCCGCAGCAATTATGCTTTGTCTGTCGCTTCTGCGTAGCTTGCGCTGGCGCTAGTTTTGCAACCCTAGTATAGTCAGGTTGTCTTGCACTTAGTCGCTCCAACGTGGATTCGGTCGTCTTCTCCTCCTGGAGCGCTTTCATCCATACGCTCGACATGTCCAAGCCAGCGTTGGCGCTGGATCTTAATGCGCAAACTAAAGTGTTTTTCAACAGGGACGCTACAAAAGTAGAGCGACAAGGACTGCAAACGACGCCATATTTCTTGCCGCTCTTTTGACATTTTTGTTCAGTAAGGTTTGCCATTGCATGATGGCTTGACCACCAGAAGCGTCGTATGTTCGTGAATTGGGCTGAGCAACTACTTGAAAATGATTCGGATTTTCATAGAAAAATCATCTTCAGCGATGAGGCTCATTTCTGGCTGAATGGCTTCGTCAATAAACAAAATATGCGTTATTGGTCAGACAGCAATCCACACGTACTCCATGAGTCATCATTGCATCCCGATAAAATTACGGTTTGGTGCGGTTTATGGGCCGGCGGCGTCATTGGGCCGTACTTTATCCGTGATGATCAAGACCGGCACGTTACTGTGAATGGGAATCGCTACCGTTCAATAACCGAATATTTTTGGACCTAATTGGATGATATGGACTTGGAGGACATGTGGTTCCAACAGGACGGCGCCACAAGCCACACAGCGAATGCCACAATCAATTTATTGGAAACCAAGTTTGGAGAACGTGTTATCTCACTATAGATTGGCCGCCTCGGTCGTGCGATTTGACGCCGTTAGACTATTTCCTGTGGGGCTATGTCAAGTCTATGGTCTATGCCACCAAGCCAGCGACGATTGATGAACTTCGTACGAATTTCGAACGTGAAATTGCAGCAGTATCGGCCGATTTATGCTTGAAAACCGTCGAAAATTGGGTTCAGCGTCTGGACTTCTGCAAGCGTGCCCGTGGTGGCCATGCAAAAGAAATCGAGTTCCATACATAATGGCATCGAACGTACTTTTACAGGAATAAAGAATTTCATTGATATCCAAAACCGTTTTTATTTTATTTAAAAAACACTCTTATAAAAAAACCCTTTATGTCAATGTCGGCGTTGAGTCGACGTTCCATCTGATTCTGTTATCGTTTTCATCGTCATAGATTTGCCGAAAAATCTTTCTCTCGAACGCTCTGAAAGTTTGTTCATGGGTGTTGGCAAGCGTCCATGCCTCAGCGCCATAGAGCACTACTGGCATTATGAGTGACTTATAGAGCGTAATTTTTGTCCGCCGAAAGAGGGCTCTGCTCCTCAATTGCTTACTACGCCCAAAGTAACACCTGTTGACAAGAGTTATTCTTCGGCTAATCTCAAGATTGATGTAGTTTTCTTTGTTGATTCTGGTACCTAGGTATACGAAGCCCTTCACAACTTCGAATTTGTGGTTGTCAATAGTGACGTATTGTCCAAGACGCCGGGACTTGTCCTCGTTCACCGTAAGATCTGCCTATCTTTGTTTTTTTTTTTTCAGGATTTGGCGTAAGGTGAAAATCTGGTCTATGGTGGACTTGCCAGGTCTTAAGCCGCACTAACGATGGGCTTCAGTCTTTCACATGATACGCTCGTTAGAACCTTATACGCGATATTGAGGAGACTTATCCCTCGGAAGTTAACGCGTATAATGGGATTCTTCTGACCATATTTTGCTGATGAACTGGTGTATGCTCGTTATGAGCTCATCGCATCCAGTCTTAAAGAACTCAGCAGGCAGATCCTACGGCTTTGTTGTTTTTCAGCTGTGTAGACCTCACCACGGTAAGGCTGCGGTTTGTCAACTCCGTCGTCAGCCAAAGGGGTTGTCAAGCGTCTTCTCTATAGGCGGAGTAGTTGTCGTCATCGCCAGCTATAAGATGAAAGAAGTGCTCTCTCCATAATCACAGTGTACCCTGGACACCTGTTACTAGATTTCCGTCACCATCCTGATAAGGGGCATCGGAATCCAAGCACCTCTTCGGCAGCCATACGCATTGAGCGGAAGACGGGGGAGTGCCTTGGACAAGCAGGTATGAGAGTCGAGCGGCATAGGCTTTTTCGATCTATTGTGTGTGCAGCTTGCTCGTCTAGTTTTCTTTGAGTGGGTTTTCGTGCATTTTTCGAAGCGCATATGCGTTTGCGAACCTTGGCGGCTACAAGAAATTGATCCAAGTCGATATTGACATTTCGGCATGCCTTTTGTCAATCACAACATTATCAATTTGCTGGCGCGTGTTCTGATCGGGTGACCGCCACGTGGCCTAGTGAATATCGTGTTTTCGGGTCGGTATCTGAGGCATGTTGTCTGTTTTCGTTGATCGTCTCATTATCATGGCGGGTTTCTAGCCCACCGCAAAACCTCCGTTTTGGTGGACCAATATCCCTATCTCGTTTGTCCCCGACCAGGCTTGCCACCAGGGTTAAAAACACGATCTTCAGCTGGTTGAATATGGTAACTAACAGAAGTCAGTTACTAAATTGCGCATGGACTACACCATTATGAACCCCTTATTATTAATATGAAGCCGAATTTTCGAGGTCCTTGCCCGTGTACCCGTTGTTTAAATTATAAAATATTTCACACAGCTGTTTTTAGGTTCTAATAACCCCTTGTCCTTTGGTTTCTTTTCCCAAAAGAAAGAGAATACACAGTCCAAAGGAGAGTACGCCGTCTTTCTTTTGTTTAATTTGTCCTTCTTTTCATACAGTTTTCATTTGCTATTCCATGATTGCAGTATCACTCTTTTTTTATAAAAACGCTCATACATTTATTTACTTTATTAGTACCTCACTACTGTTTTTTTCTATTTCATAAAACTCAACAAACATTAAAATTCAGTTCTACCTTCACTAATTTTTTTGATTGGAGTATAAACCATACATTCGGGTGTAAATCAAATTTATTTATGCCATTTTAAGCCTGCCGTCATAGTAGGGTGTTGAAATTTGGACAAAAATTCTTTTTTCCACATGTTTATGAACCACCCTAATTTGCAATTTATTAAAAACATGATTTTATTTTTCATATTAGTTTATATATTTTTTCATTAGATATTTTATTTTGTGAGAAATAAAACAAGTCAGAGACCCGATGTTAGTTAGGTTATCATATGAAAGGAAATAGTATGAATATTTTTATAAAACCTGGAATGCATAAGGTTTTCTTATGTAGGAAAGACTTAACTAAACCCTATGCTTCTTACACTCCCGATATTAAAATAGTTTTCATGAACAAATTTACATTCGAGAATATCACACAAATTTGTTTAATATAATTGCAGAATTGTTTGATTTGGGCCGAAAAATGCTTACACTATGTTGTTAGTAGATATATCAGCGAAACATCCGATAGTCAACGTTCTTGGGCAGAATCTATAAACTACATCTTTACGTATATAGAGTCTTTAATTTTTCATGATGGATATGAAATTTGTAAGTTTTAAAATTTTTTGAACTACATCACAGTAATGGAATCTATATTTAGTAAATCATTTGGAAGATAATCTGTCGCGCTTGGTACAAAATGTTATACGAATATTAAGTTACCAATTGGATGCACCATACGATAAACATAATAACCCAACACATGAATTAGAAATTAAACGACCATGGGTTGTTCTACATCAAGTTATGTTAAGGTACGTGTTTTAATTATTAGATTTTTATAATTATAATAAGTATATTTAAACTAATGTGCGACATGATGACCATACATGTGGCATATCCATTGAGAGGAGATCTTAAATTTTAATTTTGAAATCATATTTTTATTTACAATGCTCAAAAAATGTTTGAAACATGATTTAATTTTTTTTTTTCAATTGAAATAAAAAAGACAATTTTTTTCTTAAAATAAAGAAAAACACGTCTGCTCGTATCAAACATTAAAATGCGACTGATTGAAAATGTTTGTTTTGTTTTTAAAAAAAATTATGTCTTTTGTCGCAATGTTTGCGCATGTCATATATAATTTGACGATTTATAAAAAATAAAATAGACGTTTTTGACTAATTTCGTATTGTATAAAAAATCAAAAAGTTGGGGCGAATCGCGGAAATTGTTATCGAGTAAACAACCGTATTGAATAAAATGCCATATTGTTACGAAAAAAGGTATTTTGCTTCACTCTGCAAGAGTAAAAAAGACATGGCTTCAGCGTACTGAAGTCATGTTTTAGAAATAGACGGAAGATCATTTAGCACACTAAGGCAGTGTGCGAGAAAGAAATGGAAGATCGGCGCCTAAAAACACATGAGTGCGAATGAAATGCAAATAGCATGCATCATTCACGAAAAGTGTAGAATCTTCTCGATATGTGTCGAGGAATGTCGAACTAATTTATGTCAAGAGTAGTGATTAAAAAGTTGTCGAGTGCATTTCGTGTGCGACCAATAGCAAGTAAAATTGTGGACATACAGCAGTTGTTTGAATTTATATTTAGTAAAGTTTATTAGTTTAAGTAAATTAATAAAGTTAATTGTTGTAAATTAAACCAAACATATGTTTGTTTTTAGTTTGTGCGCAATCCAGAGGTACGAACTTGTAGAATATTTTCTTGTAGACTGAATTTTCCGAACAATATTATATACATGTAATATATTTGTAATATACATTACAGAAAAATAAATCACTGGCATTTTTGTATTTAACACGGTTTCAGTTGAAAAAGTGTAAATTTCAACTGTTTTCGATGGCAGTAGAACTACGTTAGGGTTCATTCGAACGTTTGCTCGTTACGTATGCCATCATTCCAATATTTTTGTTCGATAACGAGTGCCGCAATTTGAAACGTTCTTACTCGATCACGACTGCCGGAATTCGGGCCTTGATTTTAAAGTTAGCTTTATATTATCTATTATTATGTATCATTAATTGTATTTAAATATTGATACGTAATTATAAAATAATATTATTGTAGTAATGTTATTATTTATTATATTATTAATAAATTATAAATAAATTTATACTTTTCGCTGTATTTAAGAGAGGAAAACAACAGCCCTGTTATAGTAAAAACAAAGTCCATGGACACTACTCTTGATGCAGAAGAGATTGAAGATTTAATTCCACATTCCTTTCTACTACTTTTTACGGCACATGAATTTTTGGGAAAAAGATTGTGGTGTACAAGAGATAATGGAGCTTTACTTCTATACATTTTAGATGTGATCACACCAAATCTGCGAGCGCCTTTATATGATTCGTATAGAGATATTGTTTATGAATATTTAGAACAGGTACGTATTATATTATATGTGTTTTAATTTGTACACTTTAATAACAAATTATGGAAATTTACTATTACTACAGTCGGAAATTGATTTCCTACTACATAGAAAATAAAAATGGATACTATTTATTATTTTAAATTTCTCATTACGACTCAACCAATCACCAATTCTTACAATGTGTGAATTATTCATAAATATATGAATATATTTTTCAATATCATTTATGGTGTGTGTGTGTACATTTTGTATATATGAAATACAAAAATTAGTGAAATATTTCATTCTATTTATGCCCATTGTATTGATGAACCAATATATAGTTATATATACAGTTTTGTGCAACTTATTAGAAACGCAGTACAAACATAACCTTCGCTATAACACAAAATATTATCTCAGTACAAGTCCTATTACAATATGTTTGTTTACACGTTCTTAACATTTATTAAGTTTTATTGCTATTGGGACAATTCACTATCATTCCTCATTTAAATATTTGTCAAAATAAAAAAATAAAAATTGCACTTTTGTCTAGCTAAATATTGAAAATCTCACACTGTGTGACGGCTGTATTCGATTGATATGGTTCCATTTTGAAGACAATCGCGAATGAAATGATGTCTGACATCTATATGTTTAGTTTTGCGCCGAAACCCTCCACCATCAACTTCCGTGCGATCTGGCTGTCGTGTATTGTAACAGTTGCGCACTTTACACATGAATCGATTAATATGCCATACAGTTAGAGTAGTTCTTTCGCAGCTTCGCCTACTGCTATATACTCAGCCTCTGTGCTGGACAAAGACACTATGCGTTGTTTGTTTGCCTTCCAGCTTATAGCCCCGACTGCTATCATAAAAGCGTAACCTTAGTATGATCTATCAGACACGTACAAGCTACAATCTGCATTTACGGCACTCTGAAATGACGCATTGGTCTTTCAAACAATAGTCCATCCTTTTTGAAATTGTGGGCGTGACATGTTTACACATCTAAAATACATATAGAAAACTTTACATAAATAACTTTTATACATAAAAAATTCTTAAAATAAAACTTCAATTGAAGATTGCTGACTTAAGGTTTAAACCAGGTCTAGGAACCGAAAATCTATTCTCTGCGGTTCCAGTTCCGGTTCTATAAAAAATAAAAAAATGGTTCCGGTACCGGTTCTTAAATTATTTTTTATTTCGGTTTCAATTCCAGTTCCGGTTCTACAAACAAGCCAAAAAACGCAATAAAATATAAATATTTTTTATTTTTACGTAACACACAATGAAATTTATATACATATCTATCTATGTATATACAAATCAGTGTGGGGCATTATTGAATAAATTTTTATACAAATAAATGGTAACAAATATTTTTTTTATTTGTATTTTTTACTTTTCGTTCAAATATCAAATTTTTATCTTTCATCTTTTTATTTGACGAGACAAATAAATTATTTGTTATTTGTTAATTAAAATAAATTTATTTGAAATGTAAAATGAAGCAATAAATAAAAACAAAATTTTAAAATTATGTTCCAAATGATCGTCATGAGAGTTTGTACCATCATTATTGGAGTTAAATATACCAACAATAATAATAATAGTAATAGTTGACGCTCGGTTCAGTGTTTATTCTCGGTGGTTTGCCATTGTTTGCCGAGAGGTAGAGCGGTATAAAAAAATGATTTTATGAAAAGATGTTAGTCCCAGCCATTAGTGCTGCAAATATCTCTAAAAAGATTTGAATGATTCTTTTTGTTTTATTCGTCTCAATACTGGGAATTCGGAAAATTCCCAGAGGAAAAACGGAAAATCGGAAAAATCGAAATTTGTGTTTTGTATGAGAATGCATTAAGTGCACCACCAATGGGAATTATATTTTAATAATGAGGATTCGTTTTTATAGCCCTACAGATAGATTGGACAAAGGGGAGTGACACGTCCCATATGACCAATCTTTTCTAAATGCTATTTCTCCTGACCTCCTAAGAGGAGATTTTAATAATGTGACGCTATATGTTTTTTCCCTTTATGTTTTTCACATGTCGGAGATGTAAGGGCTTTTTAGTTTGTAGCATTACAAACTATCTGGATATAAAAAACTGCATATTTCTGATAAGCTACGTCTTAGCGTTTCAAATAGAAACCTCAATTTAAATTTACCAAAATTTAATTATCTACAATCGCAGAGTATTTTTCATTAACGCAATTCGGCTCTGAAATTCATTACCACTTAATATTTAAAATATAAACAGAACATGTAGTTTACGTTATAATACCTTATAATACTAATACATTTTTCAGAACAATAATCCATTAACATCTTAAATCTACTATTTATTAGTAACCACACATCTAATTTCTCTTTAAATATGTAAAATTATAAAACAATTTTTGCATTAATCTTAATTTTTAATTATTTAATTTTTACTTTTTTATAAACTGACCTCTTGATTATCTACGTAATTTTAGTTTCGTTGAACTGTAAAATTATCACTTCTTATTGTACTAATATATAAATGAAATCAAAAAAATATATACAAAAACTTCGCACCGGTGAAGCTGTGCATTTGTCTAAAAGGAAAAAAAAATCTTTAAAATAAATACATTTGATTTACGTCTATACATAAATGTATTCGTTTTTACTTCATTGACATAGTTATTTTGTATGCAATTAACTACATAATTTGACTGCATTTATATACAATTTTTAATACATTTGTGTTGAAAATAACTACATTTTGTCTTTTTTAATACGTCCGAAATATGAAGATAAATTACTACAGCTTTATTTATATTAACTACATTCCGTATTTATTTAACACCAACATGTATGGTATCACGCAGAGAAAAAACATGGTTGTGGTGGTCATATATGAAGGGCATCATACTATGATAGGGAGTTATGGTTGTAGGAAATCATATAATTTGTCTAATATGATCCTCAGTGACAATATTGCGTACCATAATATGATCCTCAGTGACAATAGTACGATTTTCTACAAACATACCATGGTCCTCAGTGACCATACGCCGATTTCACACAACCATACTGTGGTTATCAGTGACCATACTATGGTTGTCAGTGACCATAATATGGTTGTAAGTACCATACTATGGTTGTGAGTGACCATACTATGGTTGTCAGTGACCATAGTATGGTTGTCAGTGACCATACTATGCTTGTCAGTGATCATAGTATGATTCCACACAAGCATAGTAAGGTTGTCAGTAATCGTATTTCGATTAAATAAAACTATACTATGGTCCTACGTGACCAGAGATCATATTATTATATTATGATTATTCTAAATTCCTAAAAAAAGCGGATCAAAAAGAAATTATAAATAGACACATGAATAATTACTGATTATTTTGTCTACATTTTTTATTATATAAATGAAAGATACAATTTTGTAAACTCCGTGAAGCTGTACTCTGTGCAAAGCTGTGCTTGCAATTGCCGGACAGCATCGTTCGAGTTTTATCGTGCACAAGAACTTTCGTGTAAACTACAGCGTCACCGTCATGAAATTGACAACGCGAGAACACGATTAGTCACTGAAATTTGTTATACACATTTGTATTATATATTATAGAAATTTGTTAGAACTATATTGTCTTCATATTAAGCATTTACAATTAACGTTTTAACATTCGGATATATGTTTATTTTTAATAATGATGTTTTAAACATTAAAAGACACTTTGTCACGAAAAAAAAACTCGATTGCACACCGCCATAGTCAACATCAAAGTGAGTAAGAGAGAGTAAAAAATACCAGTAAGTGCGAATTATATGGTTGTAAATAATAAATTACTATATTATGATCAGTATATATCATGGTATGATTGGTTTTGACCATACTTTGTTCGTGGCAGTCTTTATCGTAATCATAACATGGTTCTAATCAACCATATTTTGGTTTTTCAGAAATACAATCATATTATAATAAATTGTCTACTATAATATGATTTTAGCGACCTTACTATTGTTGAATAAAATTGAAAATACTATACTTTGATTGTGACAACCATGTAGGATTGTAAAGATCATAGCATGGTTGTCGCAATCAACCATATTATTTCTCTGCGTGATGGTGAAACAACACAATTTTAAGTTATTAGCTAAAAAAATCATCTTTTCAGATGGTGTGGTTTCAAAGATTTGAACATATCTGAAATATTTAAAATAATATATATTAAATTTTGACATTTTATCTTTAACTACACCAAAATGAGTATGGGGGTGGTGTATGAAGGACGGAGAATCATGGACAGGCGACACTTTAGAAATTAGACAAAACTTAGTGACCTTTAATGAAGGAATTTGGGTGACAGAATTTTTAGAAATTTAGGAGACAGTTTCACACGGCAGCCATTAAGCTCGAACGGGGGACAATTTATTATATTAATTCCCGGTAACAACGATATCGGCTACAATTTGTTTCAAAATCGGTTGAGTTACGTGTGACGTTGAGTACGCTTGTTTTGAGAGTTGTTTCATATAAATCATACGCGAAGGTAAAAAAAAAAAGAAATTTTCTATATAAAAAAAAAGTTGGCAAATTGAACAAACGTTCGAATCAAAGAGCGAAACGAAAAAAACGTTTTAAATACTTTACACAAACTTTAGACGAAAAGGACTGAAAACGAGGCGATAATAAAAATATACATGATAAGGGGCAAAATAAACTTTTATAGAAAATAGAAAAATAATTGTGTTTGTATTCAAACGTCGTAGGTCTCATTCCTACATGTATGTTTTAAACAAATATAATATATGGGAATGTCAATTCCATTTATAAAGTCGCATGGTTTCGTAGTCGTATTTAAGATTCCTCGCGGGGACACGATCTTAAACGTTAGTAAAACGTCAACATTAATTATAATGTACATCTTTTGAGAAATAAGTGAATGAAATATTTATCAAAAATTCAAAACATATTTTGTATGACAATCAATACACCCAGGAAAAAATTCCTTCAAATCCCATTAAAATTGGTCAATAGGACAATTATTGATTTAATAGTATACAAAAAATAAATATTATCATATAAACTCAATGGCAATGTCATGGTATTTTCTAGTATTTAATGGTATTTTCCGATTAAAATAATAATTTATCCTATTGACTATTTTTAATTGTTAAAAACTATTATTTATACAGTATTTTTTTCTGGGTGTATGTATAAAGAAAATGTGCAAAGCTCAACATTTTTTAAAATGCCATTGCCCATATGTGGAACTTAATTAATATTTGTTTTTGTTTCCAAATTCATTGTCCAAATTGATCTAATTATTATTTTTTGTTGATATATTAATTTCTGATCTAATTAATTTAGTAATGGTTCCAGTTTCGGTTCCGGTTCTGGTTTTCTGTTCCAGTTCTATAAAAATAAAATAACGATTCCAGTTCCGGTTCTATAAAAATGAAACGGTTCCACTTTTCGGTTCCACCCGAGTACTGGTTTAAACCACCTGACTAGAAGGATGTTAGTACAACCCATGGTAGAAGTGTCACGAAGAAAAAAAAAATACAAAATCTAATTGTCATTTTAAACATTATGTTAAGGTTAAGAAATAAAAACAATGTGTTTTGCATTTGAATTTCGCGGATTTATTAAAATTTCACTGCACTTCACTAGAGCCATATATATTTCAAAAATTAACACTTTGTTCAGTTTTATTTTTTTTAATTTTGAATTATATTTTTTTATGAGTTTTCAAAAAAAAAAAGTAAATGGCGACTGATTTTTGAAAGATGACAACTCATTTTTATTTGGATTATTGGTATATATTTTTTTACACATTTTTTTATTCTTTAAGAAAATCTCTCCATTAATACCTTTACGGTAGTTTAGGACTCCTTACTGGAAATCTTGAACATCATTGGTCACTGTCTTTGATGACTTCATTGTCCTGTACATTCAATTGTACAGTTATGAGCCATTTGCTAGATTTTGGTAGATGATACAATTAATAGCCGTTTTACTGTAGTGACCGGAGGCTATGTCAGGCCAAAAGATGTGGACACTTCATATTCACACCAGAATGGCAGTAATCACTTCTCTAACCATTCTTTAATGTAAATGTCTTTATTTTTTTGTCCTTATTTTATTTTGTCCAATTCTTGACAATTCTTGACCAAGATGTTGCCAAGACCTTCGTCACCCATTTTGTAGCATTTGCTTTTTCAAAAAAAAAAAATTATTTAATTTTTTAGTAAGTTGTTTTACCCCAGTGTACTTCACCACACCTGACTGAAAGTTTTATAATATTAAACGTCTTCAGTCATCTTATTTTTCAAATCTATGGACAAAAGTCCCGAGCCTAAATCATGCTACAATGAGAAGGTAAAAGAATCGGAAAGTGCTTTACGAAGAAAGCGAGATATTGGGAAAGTTAAAATGTGTAAAGCTTTAGTTCTTACGTAATTGACCGTAACTAAAGCTTTACACATTTTAACTTTACCAATTTCTCGCCTTATTCGCAAATCACTCTCCTATTATAAATGTGTTAATTTTGTTTTGTTAACAAAAACATTCAAAACGCTCTCAATAGAATTTAGCCACGACCTGGGCTTTAGTCAGTTAGATGTCGGCTCTCTTCCAAAAGAGTACACCGAAAAAACCTTAAAATGAATTAACGGTTGTTCGCACCGATAAGCAACAACGTGCCACATATGTAATGTTATTCCAGTGCTTCCTAGAGCAAGTTGTTATACTAACAACAAGCATAGGCCTGAAAAACGAATCATTGCGAAAAGGAACACGAATTAATAGCAACAATATTGAAAGCAAAAACGATGCGTTACTCAAATGCATTCGTTCTACCGATCATCGGCACCACTCGTCATTGTTGTTCTAAAATAGAACAGTCAAAAATGCTATTTAGACGAGTGATGGTTGTGTGGTTCAGTAGCCGAGCACCTAGCGTGCTTGACTTCCAACTCCCGACGTTTCTTACGGCATGAGTTCGAGCCCCAACCACACTAAATTCGTATATACGAACAAGTAGACGAGTGATGGTTGTGTGGTTCAGTAGCCGAGCACCTAGCGTGCTTGACTTCCAACTCCCGACGTTTCTTACGGCATGAGTTCGAGCCCCAACCACACTTAATTCGTATATACGAATTATTTGATGTTATCAATACGTCATCACACAAAGATAACTGATAAGGATACTTCAATTCAAAACGCTCTCATTAGAATTTAGCCACGACCTGGACTTTATTCAGTTAGATGTCGGCGAAAAAAAACCTTAAAACATTTGTCCTATATGTCGTGCTGCCATATATTTTTTTAAATATATTTGTACGCATTTAAGTGTAGACTGTGAAACGCAGAAAAACTTAAGTAGACAAAAAATCTTAAAACTCAAATTTTACTTAATTACACACTGTGACACCGGGTCTAAAACGAAAACAATATTTTGCAGACCAAAAAATGTGTGCAATTTTCGAGGTATTCTTTTCCTGTGAACATTTTTAGGCAGTGCGATTAGAATCATTAATGCAATATGCTGCACGCCATTTGCAGGGTGCGATGCCGATGTGCTTTAGTCGATGTCGGGCATAATTCGGCAGCGTCAATTTCTGTGATGAAACGTTAAAAGTTAATCAGATTAAAGGTTGCAAATAATCTGAAGAAACAGCATATGCCATTAACAGTGGATGTTTGCATGCCAAACTCGGGCGCTCATTGAAGTCTGGGGTTATAAAATATTTTTCGCAAACAATTGAAGAAAATTTCAATTGTGCCCATAAGAAGTGTTTCTTTGTTGCTTTTCATTTTTGGCTTTGCTCATTTGCTCTTATTGTATCATGATTCTAAATATTTATTAAATTGAGCTTATTTGATTAAAATGAAAACCATAAAATAGTGTTCATTTTTTTTAACTTAATCTACGAAAACGATTAAATATTTTTTGAAATAACGTTTCGCTAGTAACTCTTCATTTTGAACTTTATTTTTCTCATTCCGATTGAAACTGTTTTTCTGATCTTGATTTTTTGGGTCAATAACAGTCCTGGTCGGACTGTTATTCAATTTTTTTTCATTTTTTAAGTTTAGGCAATCTAAGTGTCGTCTATAATTATTAAATCCAAATTATTACATGGAAATTTAATACTTTACACCAAACATTTAGTATTCCTAGTAATTTTGACTTTTTATAAAGAATATATTATTTAAATTTATCATTTAAACTATATTGGAAATATTATAACACGCGAGTAAAAATTGTATTCATATATTTTAACAACAGTACAAACAAAGTTTGAACAAAAAAAACGGTGATTTAGTAAAAAATACAATAACTAATTAAAAAAAAATATGTAAAAAATATTTTCATCAAAAAGACTATAAAACCAGTTGGGAAGGTTAGATCACATGGGAAATTTTAAAGTAGGTGTAATTATGATAGTTAGGATTATCAAAATTATAGTCGGTCTAAGCCGACTATAAATACCCTACACATATGTGTGGTTACCATTAAAAGTAATATATAGGTCACCAGGGTATACGAATCCTGAAAATAACTACAAACATTCAATCGCTGAAGAATTTCCATTCATTTGATACCCATATTTACAAATGGATAGGTGTACCGAATTTCGATTTTTTTTGGGAACCACAAGTCGTTTCTGGGAAAACATTATTTTCATGTATTTGAGCATGATATAAATATATATTTGACCAAAAAAAGTTTACCTAAGCACGTATACATAAAAATTGATCTTTATATGTACATTTTATATGAGGTATTTGAACATAAGTGGTCGGATCATAGGTCACAATGGACCGATCTCGATTTTTTTTTTTGGGAACCACAAGTCGTTTCTGGGAAAACATTATTTTCATGTATTTGAGCATGATATCAATATATATTTGACAAAAAAAGTTTACCTAAGCACGTATACATAAAAATTGATCTTTATATGTACATTTTATATGAGGTATTTGAACATAAGTGGTCGGATCATAGGTCACAATAGACCGATCTCGCCAATTTTTCGCACATACAGCGTAGGTATATTAGTAATCATTTATCTAGCTCTTCAATTATAAAAGTAGTAGGGATTTCAACAGACAGACAGACAGACGGACAGACGGACATCGCTAAATCGACTCAGGAGGTCATGCTGATCAAGAAAATATATACTTTTCCATACCGGAGATGCTTCCTTCTGGGTGTTACAAACGGCGTACCAAACTGAATATACCCTTTCACTGTTAGTGTAGGGTATAAAAAGATTTCGAAAACAAAATACGCACACTTACAGGATTTCAAAGCTGTGATACCGCAGGATTCTCATTATTTCAATGATATTTATATTTTACTCATTATTTTTTTTCTATTTTTATTACAAATATTAATCATTAAATAAACTGAATATCTATTTTAACAAAATATTTGTAATAATAGTGCATTTGTATCCGTAATGAGTTTTAAATCAGTAAATATTCCCTTTTGTTTACCGTAAACCACCCTCCCAAAACCTAATAATTCTGTATTGCCATTTTTCAATATTAATCCTTTATTATTATAAAATTTTAAAAATAAACCTGATAGGTCAATCTCAAATAACTTTAAAATTACAGAAACCCATTCTTTAAAAGTTTCATTCATTATTGGACATTTTACTTGAATTCATTCCTTACAATACCGCTTAACTACAAAAATAAAACAAAAAATGTTGTAGCGAACACCGCCTATCTGAATCGTTATATCTTATACTTATAATTTTTTAATTTAATTTTTAAAATTATTAGATAAGTACCATTAAAAACTATGACATATATCGGGGGTTGTAACCGTTACAAATAACGGTACGGTAACTGATAACGGTATTGGAGTAGTTTTGGTAACGGTATTGTTTTCGGTAACGGTATTTGATTTGAAAAAGTAAAGTTTTACCGGTAATTACCGGTATTTTACCGGTAAGAGCAACATTTTTTAGATATTATTTTAAGGCGTACATTTTTGAACTTTATTTTCTTTATGAGTAACGGCATAAAAAAATAAACAAAAAACAGCTAACACAACTCTTTTTTTAATTGTTTTAAAAGAGAAACATTAAAAAAGTTAAACAATTAATTACTTTTAAAAATGTTGTTTGATTTTAAAGCATTATAGAATTGAGCATGTTTGAATCAAGCTGACTTTTTAGTGGGTTTTTTTTTGTTATAAATTTCACTCCTGAGAAAAGTTTTTCCACACTTACTTGAGTGTCTGGTATATCAAGAGCCATATTAGAAAGCTCGAACAAGAGTGGTTTTATTTAGTGACTATTGTGCCCACTATTCTAGAATATCTCTTTTTTTGTGCACTCGATTTTCCATGAAAAAATAGTGCAGCAGTACATGAATGGTGTCCGTGTATTTTCGATCATTGAATCATTAAGCTTGTCATGTTCCATATGCTAAGGGCAATGCACACTATAACAAAATGCTTAAGTGTAGAGTTTGTGCGTTTGAAAGCTCATGTGAAAGATTTTTATTTATCTTTTATTGCCAAGATTGAAATATTTATTTTGTGTGGTTTTTGTTAAGTTTTGTTTGTTATACCACTCTCAATACGATGGTCCCACGGTGGACAATGGTCCCTTTTTTTATTTTTTTTTTATTTTTTTGTTTTAATTAAATTATTTAAATTTAACTTAAAATATAGACAAAACAGATTAATTATAAAACAAAAAAAAAAAAATAAGCCAATAATAAATTAAATATTTTTATAGTGTGAAATAAATAAAGATGCGATTTTCAAATAATAGAGCAGCAATGCGCATTGTTGCTTGCATAACAGCTCAACAGAGACAAACGCGCTTTCGTTGTGAAAGCTCTATATATATACCATAAACGCACGCGTGTATGCAAATGCCTTTCGTTGTTTTAGCATCCGACCCATTGGACATGTTCGAATTCACGGTGAATTCATCTACTGAATTTTCACTAATTGTCTTTTTTCTTTTATCTCTATCATAAAGTCAACTTCACCGTTTTACTATTAATAAAAAAAAGGCATCCGACTACTGTTTTGCTTGTTTCTATTTATACCCTACGCTAAGAGTGAAAGGGTATATTCAGTTTGGTATGCCGTTTGTAACACCCATAAGGAAGCATCTCCGGTACGGAAAAATATGTGTATTCTTGATCAGCATGACCTCCTGAATCGATTTAGCGATGTCCGTCTGTCCGTCTGTCTGTTGAAATCCCTACTACTTAAACAATTGAAACGTTAGATGAATGAAGATTACTTATATAGCTACGCTGTATGTGCGCCGTGAGCGGTCCATTGTGACCTGTGATCTGACCATTTATATTCAAATACCTCAGATTAAATCTACAGATCAGTTTTACTATATACGTGCTTAGGTAAACTTTTTTGGTCAAATATATATTGAAGTCATGCTCAAATACATGAAAATAATGTTTTCCGCCGATACGACTCACACAAAAAAAAATCGAAATTCAGTACACCTACCCATTTGTAAATATGGGTATCAATAAATGGAAATTCTTCAGCTGTTGAAATTTTGTAATTATTTTCAGGATTCGTATACCCTGGTAACCAATATAACACATTGAATGGTAACCACAGATATGTGTATGGTATTTATAGTCGGCTTAGACCGACTATAATTTTTATAATCCTAACTATCATAATAACACCAAATTTAAAATTTCCCATGTGATCTAACCTTCCCAACTGGTTTTAAATTATTTTTTGGGTTTTTGAAAATAATTTTTAACTCCGTTTGTAACAACTAGAGGGAAGCATAGCCGGTTTTACAACTTTACCACTTTAAATGGTAAACGCTAATGAACGCATTAATAAAAAATCTGAAAATGTAATCTCACTACTTTTTTGATTATTTTCAAATAATCCGAAAATAATCTAAAAATATGTGAAAATAATAAAAAGAAGTAGTCCTATTAATAGTTTTTGATTGTTTTAAAGTAGTCTGAAAATAATAAAATAAATACGAAGAATTAAATTACTTTTTGATTATTTCTAATAGTAATCAAAACTATTGATTACGACTACTTGAGAATCGTAATCAAAATTTTTGATTACTAAAAGTATCGTAATCGTTTAATAGTCTTTATATTTACAGCTCTGCTCCTGACCTATTAAGAGCAGTGTTGTAAAAGTCGGCAGGATTGGGCAAACAGTCGTGGTACCTTCCATACAACCTCAGATTTTACCACGTTATACATTTTTACTTTTCTAAGCACTACGTTTAATGTGGGTGGGAGAAATGGCGACATAGATATGCACTAAAATGGAAAAATGGGCGTGATTGTATCCACACTTTAAAAACGATATAGTGTGGCATTTACAAAAATTAAGCACGTCGAAGATGTGTAATTTTTCATAGTGAGTTGGCAGATTATGATTTCAGGTTGGCAGATTATGATTAGGCGGTATTCGCAGTTGCAGATAGGTGGTTTTGCAGTATCACCGATACTGCAAAACGATTACTTACTTAGTTGGCCCTTACAACCATGTGTCGGTCTTGGCCGCTGAAATGAAGCTACCCTAGCGAAGCTGCTGGATCTTGATGCGCTTGACTATGTCAATGTCGCTAAATAACTCATACAGCTAATGGTTAATCCTGATACGATACTCGTTAGCAAAGCAGATAGGGCCAAAGATTTGACGGAGAATCTTTCTCTCGAACGCTCCCAGTACTCTCTCATCGGTGGAGGCTAGCGTCCGCGTTTCTTTTTATATCTATATAATATAGATTTATTAAAAATCAATCTGTTTATTAAAATTTCAGTATGATAATTTAAAATATGTAAATTATAAAATTATTTTTTTTTAATAATCCCAATATGTATTCAATATATTGCAGGTAACCTATTGTTTATATGGATTTCCACCAAAAAAAGCGAGATCGCGGCATATAGAAGATCATGAGTCTAGCCCTACTGAAATAACTTGGCCGAAAGCTTTACAATTATTTGATTTGTACAGACCTGAGTGTTTGCCAGAGTTCAATTCTTATAAGCTTGAATCGGTGTCTGCGGATATGGAACAGTTGTTGCTGAAAATTGTTTTATTAATGCATAAAGAAATATGTACAAAATTTGCTACCACAAAAATATTACAATTTATTAGCGGGGAGTTGAATGAATTGCCTGATGATGCAGATTCTGTAATATTACCATTTAAAATTTCATGCATATACTATTTGTTGGCAGATTATTACTTCAAGAATAGAGACTTTTCAAAAACCCTCCGATACTATACACTGGACTTGGCGTGTAATCCCACACGCCTTGATTCGTGGGCGGGAATGGCTTTATCCAAAGCAAGCAAAATTGAAACGAAATTAAATGATTTTTTGCCACAACAGTAAGTTTTGCATTTACATATCATACTTCATTCAAATCGAATATAATCATTTACAGACTAACGAGTTTCTTAATTGAATGCGAAGATACAATTCGATGTTTCGAGCAGTGCATAAAACTTAATCGCACTCAAACACTGCTGTGGATAGAATATGGTTCTTTTTCCTATACAATTCATTCATTTTGCTCCCGATATCTCAAGCAAACATCGAATAAATTGTCAACAGAAGAGTGAGATTATATCAAATTTTTGTATATAGAACTTACTTTATGTCTATTTTTATTAGGTGCATTTATGTTGAGGGAAGGAAAAATAAACTCTTAAATATAGCATATAATTGTTTTTCCTTAGCAGCTAGTCTACAAAATAATTTACTAGATAACGACAATACAGAAGAGGAATCTCACGAAGAAAAATGGCTATGTCAATATATGCTGGGCAAGGTCACAGAGAAACGGAAAGAGCAGCCTAAAGTCTACCTAAATTATTACCTTACGGTATATAGTAAAATTATTCATATGTAACATTTAAATAGTAAACTTTTGCTCCTTCTATTCAAGGCCGCGAATTACTTATACGAAAGTAAAGCAACTTATCCAATAAAAATTAATCACAGCAATCCAACGCCATTGTCGGTGGAGGCTCTTGAGGTTTTTTACCGAACAAATGCTGCAATTATTAAATACATTGAACATGAAAAGGAAATAGATCGGGAAACTGGAGACTTTTTCAAAAATGTGCTACACAATTTGTCTAACAGCCCATTTGCATTTAATAAAGCAAAAATTGATGGTAAGCTACTGTTTAACGTGTTATAAATTCACTTTGAAAGTACCCGTAGCAAATTTAGTTCAGAATGCGACCATTGTCTGATCAGGCTGCCTGATTTCAAATAAGGGGTTCAAATTAGGGGTTCACATCAGTGCCTGATTCAAAACGTGACGCTATCCTGATCAGGTTGCCTTATCAGAACTTACTCCCTGAACTTACCCTTTTCCTAACCATATATAATTCGATTTATTACAATACTTTATTTTATTAGAATAATATATTTGGAAATTTTATTATAAAAGGTATTTTAATCATTTTTTTCATACGTGTAAAATCAGGTTCCATTAAGTAGGCTTTAGATGGATTTTTTTTTATTAAGGATGGATTAGGTTGCCTTATGTGATTTGAAATTAGGATTACTCTAGACGACCCCGACCAGGATCATATCAAGTGGAATTTGATGGGGATGCCTTATCGATTTATGATCAGGGACGGATGCGAATTAAGGCTAACCTTAACCAATTTCCACTCGGGTTCGTCTCTAAAATCGTGGGTTGAGTCGTTTGTTTTTGTTTGTTGTTTATTAATTTTATATTACGTTCTGAAAATAAGTATATTAGACATCTGAACAAATGGTTTTGAAGCTTCCTCTGCAAATATGCACTACTGCACTCTACAGTTTTGAACTCTTTGAGCAAATGACAATCGACAGTATTATGGTGAAGTCTCTCTGAGCGACTTCACTTTCAAACATTACTGTCAAAACATCAAGCCATTCAAAACATTCAATGTTTTGAAAAACACAACAAACGACAACACTGTCGCTGAACATGCAACGAATACAGTAGGTGCAGCGAGTGAGCGCAATGAGTAACGAGTGAGAAAACGAACATTGAGAACAACAACAAATCTAACGATCGTTCGACGGCAGTAATGTTGTTATTGGTATTTATGTGTTAATAAAAAATACAACAACCATTATTAAAAAAATTATAAAAAAAAAATTTTGTACAACAAAAACAACGCTTTGGTCGAAAAGCAATATATCAAAAAAAAAAAAAAATTAAATATTGAAAAAAATTAAATAATGAAAAAAATGTTCTTCGATAAATAAAAAACTTAATATAAAATATTATGTGATTTTCTTATAACTTTTGTTTTTTTCTATATTTCAATATTAATGAAAATTCCTACTCTATTCCTTACTCTAGTAAGAATGATAAATAAAAAAAATTAAAAATGCACTAAGTACTCGGTGTCATAAGCAGTTCATTTCAGTATTTGAATGTTTATTGCACATCATCATAGACCTCTTCACTTCAGTTTTGTTTTGCTTGTGTTTTCTTTTGACAGTACTTGGTTCTTTGTTGTTGTGAGCAAGACATTCTTTTGATTTTCAAGCATAGAGTTGACGACAGTAAATGTTTTGAAACGAAATGAATGTCTTGAAGTGGGTTTCAAATGGACTTGTGCAGATGTCTAAAGTATATACCAAATACACAGTTTTAACTGCTTAAGTAAGTCAAGGTACAAAAATGGGAATATGCACAAAGATGCGGACCTTACATAAAAAAACAGGAAGCGAGAGAAAAATTCCGAACTGAAGATAATCATTATTTTTTGATATCTATCAAAAAATATAGGTCGGAAATTATGTATAAGATTTTTATACACTGCACCAATAGTGAAAATGTATATTCAGTTTGGTACACGACCTCCTGAGTCGATTTAGCGATGTCCGTCTGTTTGTTGTAATCACGATTACAGAAAATCTAGAAGAGCTAGATCAATGATACTATAATTGAATTACTTATACATCTAAGCTGTTTGGCCCAGAAAATGTTTAAATTAGAGATGATTTTTGATGACACGGACACGCCGATAGGTGATACACGAGCCGACGACTCAATTTACAGGCACGCACGAGAAGCACGAAGAAACACGAAAAAACAAAACACGGCAAAAACACTAAAAACATGAAAAAGCAGGCGAAACGTGAAAAAAAATACCGGAACCGTTTAAATTTTTGGAACCGGAATCGTTATTAAAATGTGTGGAACAGAAACTGGAATCGTAATATTTTTTCTGCTTGAAATCGGAACCGCTATTTTTAAAATCTCGGAACCAGAACCGGAACAGATATTATAGTTCCTGTGAGGGAAGGCAAAGAACCGGAATCGGAACCGTTATTAAAAAATGTAAACTATAAAAAAAAATGTTTAATGGGCGTGCCTGATTTTGGAGACACGGGCACGACAGTAACTAGCACAGTAACTAGATTTGCACGCACGAACTCAGATTTTCGGACGTAACAAACAATCCCAAAAATTTATACATATGATTGGTAATTTTGAAACACAATCATTGACATCAATTATTTAATTGATTGGTAAAAAACGATCAGCATTCCCTTTGAACAATCAGATTGTAATCTCTTTTAAAAATCCTATATAAAATTCAATTAATTTCATTCACTTAGTAAACATCTTTTTGAAAAATCCTTCTTAGAATAATGTGCAAAGGAATCATCAAACGTTGCAATCATGTTTTCCTTTCATAGGAGGACTTGAATAGCAGTCGCTACAGAAATGCTACAGGCGCAGTTGACGAAGCTCTTGCTGACTTTAAAAGATGCTGTAGTACCAAAAGAAAAGCACACGAAACAACAGACAGCACAAACGCTGGGTCAACTCAGGCTGCTCGTCGAGACGCCCGTTCACGCTGCAAACTCTGTTGCTACTAGCGCTGCTGCCGCATCTCAAGACATATCTTAGCGTTACACTTCATCGATCAGCTGTTGCAAGCTTTAAACGTAGAACCAAAGCTACTTAAACAACATGAGAATGCATTGAATGCATTTGGCATGTGTTTTAGCTTGCTTCATACAGTTAAAATCCAAACCCATTAAATTCCTATAACGACCACTCGGCAGTTTTTATTTATCTTGAGGAATTTTTCCTATCACAATCTTCCATATCTCCTAGATGAGAAATCTATTTCATGGTTTAATTTTATAACAATTAGGGCCACTGTTATATGTTTGATATCCTGTCGCGATGCGCAGGAGAACTGGAAATTGGTTGTTGCTATTATAATAGTTTGGAGCTACACTCCTGAAGCCGAGTCCTGGCTGAGCTCGCTCACCATTAGAGCTGTGCGTATTTGTATTCATAGTTGTGGGACCTACTGTTAATGCCGAATGCGAACCGCGGTATAGAAAAAAGCTTTCTATGAAAATATGGTGTTAGCCCCAGCCCTGATTTGAACATGGGACCTTTCGGCTCACAGTACAACGCACTGACCCTTTAGCTGCCGATGCTACGGGATAGAAAATTGCATAATTATTTTGTAACGACCACAACACTATAAATGAGTGTCTAAAAATTGAATGGTGAACATATAAATGCATCTTTCTTTTGCGCTTGATAATCTGCATATAGAATAGTATGTCTTTACTTTACAACATTTTTTCCCAAAACATTTGTGAAACTCGTGCTTATTTTTTTCTTTCAGAAATTTATTCGAAAATTTCAAAAATAAAATTCTGAACAAAAATTTTACTTTTTAATTTTAACGTTTTTTTGGAACAAAATAATTTTGTTTCGTTCAGAACAAAAACTTATTTTTTTTGTTTTTTTTGTTTTGTTCAGAACTAAACGATTGAAAAAGCAATTGTTTTCGTTTTTTTTTTCTTTTCGTTCAGTACCCCTGTCATAAACGCCCCTAAGCAAATGATTTTGAGTTAATTTTGTTGAAATATTTTTTTACACACAAGATTTTAAGTAAAACAAACTCAAATCATTTGTTATTTAAAAATTGTCAATTCTATTTTTTAAATCTTTGTACTGAAACAAAAACAACTGAAAGTTTTTGCCGAGAGGGGGGGTGTCTTGAAACAAGCAGGTGTGAGAGACGAGTAACATAGGCTTGTTCGGTATATTACGTGTGCAGCTTGCTGATATCTAGCTTTCTATGTGAGGGTTTCAGTTCATTTTTCGCAGCGCTTAAGCGCAGCTACATGGAAGTGTAATGTTGGCAAATTTGGATCGAACGTACGTCCATCAAACTATAAGCTTGCCTCCCGTCAATTACAATATGATCTATTTGGTTGCATGTTTTCTGATCAGGGTACCGCCACGTGACCTTGTGAATATTGAGATGCCGGAATCTAGTACTACTAATTACCATGTTTCGTACTGAGGCGAAGTCGAACAGCCTCAATCCATTGTCGGAAGTGTTGTCGTGAAGGCAGAATTTTCCGACTGCAAAGATAGATCGCGTACTTCTCAAATTATTGTGATTTCGGACAACCGACCACGACTAAATATATTATATGCCACAAAATACTTCATGACGAAAATATTTTTTTAAATTATGCATTGTAAGCCTCCTTTTATTAACTAACATAATAATGTGGTGACCATTTTATTGTACCATATGTTGCATTAATGAGTCCCTTTCAATCATTTGAAATAAATATACTCCATAAATAAATATTTAAAAATGTGTTTTGAAAATTTTCAACAAATGATTTGAGTTTGTTATACCCTACACTAAGAGTGAAAGGGTATATTCAGTTTGGTACGCCGTTTGTAACACCCAGAAGGAAGCATCTCCGGTATGGACAAGTATATATATTCTTGATCAGCATGACCTCCTTAGCGATGTCCGTCTGTCTATCCGTCTGTCTGTCTGTCTGTCTGTCTGTCCGTCTGTCTGTTGAAATCCCTACTACTTTTAAAATTGAAGAGCTAGATAAATGAAACTTATAACTTAGATTACTAATATACCTACGCGGTATGTGCGAAAAAATTGGCGCAAATATATATTGACATCATGCTCAAATACATGATAATAATGTTTTCCGGCGAAAAGACTTGTGGTTCACAAAAAAAATCGAAATTCGGTACACCTACCCATTTGTAAATATGGGTATCAAATGAATGGAAATTCTTCAGCGATTGAATGTTTGTAGTTATTTTCAGGATTCGTATACCCTGGTGACCTATATATTACTTTTAATGGTAACCACACATATGTGTAGGGTATTTATAGTCGGCTTAGACCGACTATAATTTTGATAATCCTAACTATCATAATTACACCTACTTTAAAATTTACCATGTGATCTAACCTTCCCAACTGGTTTTACTTTAAATCTTGAGTGTGAAAAAAGATGTTAACAAGACAAACTCAAAATCATTTGCTTCGAGTCGTTTATGTAGCAATCATATGACTTGATTGTGTGTTTTTGGGATTGAATCTTTTGCTTTTAAAAGTGATTGCAAGTTTTTTATTATTTTTTGACACGGACACGCACGGTCACGCCGATAGGTGACACGACGGGCACAAGCCCGACGAGTAAATTTACAGGCACGCACGAGAAGCACGATAAAACACGGGATTTTAAGAGACACGAAGAAACACGGAAAAGCACGGAAAAACATGAAAAATCAAACGAAACATGAAAAATAATACCGGACCCTTTTAGATTTTTGGAACCAGAATCGTTATTAAAAATGTTTTGAACCGGAACTTGAATCAGATAATATATATTTTTTTCTGGTTGGAATCGGTACCGCTATTTTAAAAATATCCGAACCAGAACCGAAACAGATATTATAGTACCTGTCAGGGAACGCAAATAACCGGAATCGGAACCGTTATTAAAAAATGTATTGAACCGGAATCGAAACCCATTTAATTTGTTGGTTGAAACCGGAATCGGAACCACAATTTTAAAAATCTTGGAACGCGAACCGGAACTGATATTCCAATGGATTTTAGTCCCTGTAATAAATAATTCAAAAATTAATTTCGATACTGTTTTATTCTCTTAAATCGATAATTAAAACTAAAACAACAGATTTTTAAGAAAAGGTTAAAATACCACAAAATTTTTATTTTCTGAAGCTGGAAGTAAGGGTATTTTTAAATTGGAGTAGAAACTATAAAAAAATCTTTAATGGGCGCGTGCCTAATTTTGGAGACACACACTGGGACTACAGCAACAAGCACGCACGAACTCAGATTTTCGGGCGTGACTCGAAAAAAGCACGGCACGCGCCCATCTCTAATGCAAAAGGAATCGGTCGAATGCACATGCAGATATATTTATGAATTGATTGTTAATTATTGCAGGATCGTAAAATTAGTGATGGGCAAAGTTGCTACTTTTCAGTAACTGTTACTGACTGTTATTGCTACTTTTCAATAACAGCTAAACATACCTGTTACTCAAATAACAGTTATTCTGATCACAGCTGCGATATTCGCAATAACTGGCAAATACCAATCACTGTAATTATTATTAGCTTCGTTTTTTAAATCGGTCTGCGAAATTGGTGAATACAATTTTTAAAAGTTAAAAAAATTAATGAAAAATAAACTGAAATTGTGAATAAAGATAGTGACATTTTTGATGAACAAATTTTTAAAATCGGTGTGGTAGAACCAAAGTTGGTTTTTGATTGATAATAACTTTGATGTTTATCGGTGAAAAGTTAAATTGAAATTCTTAAAAAGATAGTGAATTTTGAGAGTAAGAAATTGGTGAAAATAGGTTCAATAGAACCAGAGATAGTGATTCTGTGGATACTGTACTTATTCAAAAGTAGTAATAATAGCCTGTACTCAAACCTCAATAGCAATCACGTGCTTGTCTGTTATTTAAGTATGTGAATAACAGGCTGTTCTTTTTCATTCGAATAATTACAACCGTGATTGGTATTTGTATTTGCCTGTTATTACGAATATCTTTGTTGTATATCAGTTGCTGTGATTCACAGCTACTGGAGTATTTCTATAACAGGATGTTCATTTTCATTCGAATAATTATTACAGTGATTTGTATTTGCCTGTTATTGCGAATATTCACATCAAAGATATTAAAGTATCAATCACTGCTACTGGAGTATTTTAGTAACAGGCTGTTACCGTTACTTTTGAGTAACGGTGACAAAATAACTGTTACCAAAATATCGGCACATGCTTACGTAAGATAGCCAATTTAGAATAAAATATTAAATTAATTTATTTTATATTTAAATATTTTAAATGATCGTGAATGATTTTTTTAACAATTATATTTTTCTGAGTTGACAAACAAAAATTCTAACATAAATTCAAAAAAAAAATTGATAAAAAACAAACATTTAAAAATAAGAAAGTGTTCATTTAAATAAAGTATTTTATGTTCCTACAGTAATGTTGTAGAAAATCGTACTATGGTCACTTAGGATCATGTTAGACAAATTATTTGATTGTCTACAACCATAACCCCCAATCATACACTAAGAAAACGAAGATGATTGCCAGAAATATCACAGCCGTCTTTGACACATCCATCTCTCAAATATTCGTCAAATACGATAAATATTGCAAGCAACCATCTTTCAAATTTACGATGATTTATAGCAAACATCAATTAAACATCTTACAAATAGGAAGATAGTTGATGAATATTTCGAAAAGGTACTCCATTAGAATTCGCGGAGTAATTTTTATTAAATTAAAATAAAATGAATCAAATGAATTTATATTTATTCTAGAATTAAAACAGTATCTTGGTTAGCTCTCACCCGCCGTTCAGATTCGGCAATAAACTGTAGGTCCCACCACTTTGAGTACAAATATAACACGCACAGCTCAAAATGGTGAGAGAGCTCGGCCTAAGTTCTTATAGAACTGTAGTGCCAAACTATTATTATTATTATCTTGGTTATACATCGCCATCGTCTTTATAAATTCTTTGAAGGTAAAATTGTACAACGACTTGAGACATATTCGCGGAAGATCCAAGTCCGTCCGGCGATGCTGTCATCTAAGTAAACACTGAAAAGAAATAATTTTCTCATTGAATTCAAAACACGTGTACTATTTTTGGCCACCGCTTGTAAGGAGACGCAACACTGTGCGTCGGTGGTTCGATTGGTTAGTATGTTGGACTACGAGTTGAATGGTTGCTGGTCCACTCAATTTTTTGGTACACGGAATGAAAAGATGTATTTTTTGTATACTATTTAATCAAAAATTTGTCCTATTGACCAATTATAATGGGATTTGAGGGATTTTTTTACAGGGTGTATAAATAGCTTTTTTTATAATGAAAACTTAATTTTACAAATTGAATATAACAAAACAAAATATTATTTTAATTAAATCATAATTTAGACAAAAAATTAAAATATTTATTACTTAATTGCAACAAATACAAGTAGAAGAATATCAAAGACATACATTTGTTACAAAACGGTGATGATGAGTGATAACATGGAAACTGTGCATTATTCAGACTTAAGCTGAAACTATATTACGCTTAAGTTAAATTATGAGGATGTCAAAATGAACAAACACTGTGAATTTACTTAAGGAATGAGCGATCTGATTATCTCATTCCCTACGGAAATTTTTAATTTTATTATATTTGACAGTTTCGAACGCTTGTTAAGCGTACTATACATTTATACTGATCATGCATTTCTCTTTGAGAACGATATCGTCCACAATTCGTTTCGAAATCACTTGTATATCGAGTGACTGAACTTTTTAAATAAAACTAAATTAGTATATAAAGAAAATATAAGAAAATATTTATATACCCTACACCTATGAGGTACAGGGTATATCAACTTTGTGCATATAATGTAACGCTCCATATGAGGCGTGTCCGGTAAGTAAAAGTATATATATTCTTGATCAGCATCACTACACGAGTTCGTTTAGCCATGTCCGTCCGTCTGTCCGACTACAAGATAATTTGAGAAATACTAGTCAGAATGCGATTAAATTTGGTCTTAATATGTTTTAGCCAAAAAATGGTTCTGTATACGGAAATGAGCGAAATCGGTGAACGGACACGCCCACCTCCCATACAAGTCACTTTTATAGAACTTTTTAGGAAGCAATACATATTGTTATAATTAGCCTAAAATATATGTTCCAAAAATGGGCGTTATACGCCCACATTTGAATTTTTTCATTATTTAACTTACCCATGTGATCTAACTTTCCCAACTCGTTTTTTTATTAAAATCCGGTTTCGTATTTTTTACCCGCTAAAATGAGATAACTAAGGCATTATTGTCCAAGTTGAATACAAGGTGTTCAAGTTGAATAAAACTTTGTCCAAGGTGCGATTGCGACGCACACTAACAAAACGATTTTTACAACTACATTGACGGAGTTTCATGTCTTGTGGTCTATGATCAGCAGTCAATGGCCTACGAAGTATTACACTATTTATGAAAAACATTCGTTTTTATATCGTTTATTGGTTAAGCTGAATATCTTTAAGATTATTCGGTACATTACGCAAAAAATTACGCATCAGAACCTATAGGACTAACAGTCAAAATAGTTGAATTACATTCAAACGATAGTCCTAGACACTTTTTTTTAGATGAAAGATTTTTTAGAGAAAGAGATTTACAGGCACTCTTTTTTTATTAAAAGTAATTCAACAGTGATGTTTAAGCATCATTCTCGATGTAAATCTTTATAGTCGTGGCAAATATTTTGATACAACAATATTTTAACAGATAAAAGTATTTGTTTTTTTCTCTTAGTGAAAAAATAAATTGACATGTTTACGCATATATTTATTTATTTATTTATTTATTTATTTATTTATTTATTTATTTATTTATGTAAGGGACTTGGGCACAGTGGATGTAATGAAATCAATTAATATTATACATATAGAACACATAAATAACTTTAATGTATTACAAATTTTATGGCAATAAAATATCAATTGAAGGTTGCCACAACCTTATGCTCACCGACCAGAGCTGTGAATGATTCAATCTATTGGTGATTTAATCTCAAACATATATGTACATGATTTGGTAATGTGAAAAACAATCATTGACATCAACCTAATTGTAAAAAAAAAACATTATTTCTTTGAAAAAATGATTGCAATCTCTTTTTTTTTGAAATCTTAAATTAAATCATCATAAATTGCAATCACCTTTCAAATCATTAAATTCGAAATATTAAGCTAGGTTTTGACTTGCAATCAGTTTTAATTAAGTGATTTAAAGCATCTGTTCATTTATAATCTAGAGATTAAATCACAAGAAAACTGCAATCAGTTTACAAGTCAAACGATTCAATCCCAAAAATAAAAAAATCAAATGATTTTGCAATCACTTTGCTCAAATCACTGTTTTCTGAAGACTTGAAGCAAAACAAACTAAAATCATTTTTCACACTCAAGATTTGAAGTAAAACAAATTCAACTCGACATATTGCTCGGCCCAGGTCTCTGCCCAAATATATTTCGGTTTCTACTACACCCCTAGGTTCATATAACCTCATGGAAAAAGAGGATTATTCTGGATGTGTGTTTGCTGACATCCAATTTGGACTGCTCGAAAATTTGTTAAATTAAATAGTAAAAACTGCATTATCGACAAATTCAGTTTAAGTCTTCAAATTTAACAAAATTCACTCACACCCAAAATTCCTCAAATACTTTCAACAATCGTTAAGTTCTACATTATTCTATGAAAAATATATTTCTATTTAACATTGACAATTAATTATATTTTCTATTTTCGTAAAATGAAAGCTAATAGTTATTTACTTAATTAATTTTCAGGTAGCAGTTTAAATGTGTTAAAAAGAAAAATTGAAAATTCTCTCCACGAAGTATGCATTGAGAAAAAATCAAAAGTAACTACAGAACCAGTAACTACGAATGTGAAAAATAAATCAGAATTGCAATCAGATCTTCAAAATAAAACCGACAAAAAACATGATGATAACCCAGTTGTTGAAAATGTAAAAAATGTCGAAACCTCTTCAACGGACATAACCGTTATAAGCAAAGGCAGTCCATCGCGTAGAGGCTCAAACGTGAGTTATATTTTCTTGTATTAATATATCATAATAAACACGAAGCACAGTTGGGCAGGGAGTACCAAAACTTGGCGAAAATCTCAAATAGTGCTATTTTTGAAAAAATAAGTGTGAGGATTGACTAATATTGTAAGAAAATTTAATTACACTGTGCGCACCTATTTTACCATCAGAAATGAAAGTTACATATTCTTATGGATTTGGACAATGGCGTTTTCAATTTTTTTACCTACACGTACAGTTTCAAGGATATTCGACAATAATGAAAATACACGTTTTTGAATATTCTATTGTTTGGTAAGCGTTGGAAATAAAGTCAATTGTTTGGTAAGCGTTGGAAATAAAGTCAGACTTATTTCTATTTTATCCAAAAAAATGCATAACAGAACACAAATTATATGTCCATATCATTTTTCAAAATTCCTTTAACAGGGCCTGAGATATGAAGAAAAAATACTCATTTTTGGGCTAAAAATCTTTCAAGAGGTCCAATGAATTTATACATTTGACCAAAATATTTCCCTTTCCACCATAATATTGTAAAAGAGTAAAAATAGAGTTGCTAATATTTCTATGAATTTATTCTGCTTAATAGTTTTATTTTTAAAAACTTTTCGCTTTTTTTAATTTGTATGCCCAATTACGACGTTTACGATTTTTTTTGGGTAAAACTGGTTTGAAATTGATGAGATTTGCTAATTGATAATGTAAAGTACAGAAATGGTCCAAAAAATCACAAAAAAAAGGCATTTTTTTAGGCCAAAAATATGTCCTTTTTGGTTCAAATCTCAGGGCCTGTTAAAGGAATTTTGAAAATTGATATGGACATATAATTTGTGTGCTGTTATGGAATGTTTTAGATAAAATAAAAAAAAGGTCTAACTTTATATCCAGCGCTCACCAAACCATAGAATACTCAAAAACGTGGTTTTTCGTTATTGTCGAATATCCTTAAAACGTGTTGGTAAAAAAAAAAACTAAAAACGCCATTGTTTTTAGAATGTCCCAATATATGAGAATATGTAACTCTTATTTCTGGTGTCAAAAATGTTTGTGAAATTTTCGCTCAGTGTATTCAACATATGTAGGTTTTTAAAAGTGGGCGTGGTACCTCCCACACATGTTAATTTATTAAATTAATATATGTTGGGAATTACGGGATCTACAGTGATGAAACTTCAAATTAGAATGTTTTTCGTTAATATAACGCACTTGTCGACATTTAATCTTGATATATATCAAGGATTGAAACCGTAACCGAAACCGATATCCGTTTAAAACCGTTTCATTTTTAAAACCGAAACCGTAACCGAAACCGTTATACGAAAATCAGAAATAAACCGATATCCAAAACCGATATAAACGGTTTCGGTTTTATACTGGTTTAAAACAGTTTTTAAAAAAGTACCTATAAATAGAAACAGAAAAACATATTTTATTTTATTAAGTAAAATGTCATTTAATAAAATTTTGAGTTCCCAACATTTTTTCAAGGCTAAAGAATATAAGCATCTTAAAAATAAGGTTTGTGAAGCACTTTTGTAGCGGTAAATAGCTTCAAAAGTGCTTCAAAAGTCGCTTCAATAAGATAAAATAGACAAAACAATGTTTTTTCGCTTTTCATCGCTACGCTAGTTCGTGTATCGATTGTGCATATGCACTGTGCTATGCATATTATTATTTTTGTTTTACTTTTATACATAGTTTTTTTGTTAATTGTAAAATCATGAAGTTTACTTAAGTTAAGTTCTATGTGCATTATTTCATTGAACCTATAAAACAAACAAAAAATTAATATATGAACATTTTCTCAGTGTACCTCATTTAGCTTATATATTGCTTTTTGTGTTTTTCTTTTTTTCACAAATCCGCTGATTCGTTTGAAAGTGCAACAACAACAGAAATGCAAATAAAGCAGCATCCAAGCTATTGATAGAATTTTTGGCGGGAAATTTTTTGTACCACAAAGAAAACTCGTTGTTGTTGCCAACTAGATAGCTGTACTAGATACATACATGAAGTGTGGTGCCATGCGACTGTCTGCTGTCATGCGTCTGTCCGTTGTATGCGTCTGTCTGTTGTCATGCGTCTGTTTGTTGCCATGCGATGATTCCGGATAGCAACGAAGAGTTGTCGTTGTGAAAGTGTGTAATACGAATCGTAATTCGTTATTGTTGTATTCTCTTCTTTCTGTTAGTGTTCGCAAAGAAAAATGTTACCCTGCTAGATATTATTTGTGTTCTCTTTACATACGGTACGTGTAGCATACGGATTTTTTTTAATCTCTGACGAAAACAGAAATATGCCTATACGAAATATTACTTATATTTATTATGAATGTATAATATACATTGAACATATTATGTTTATTTTATTATGACCTTGAGATTTTGAATTGTCTTGTTTTACTTTTATACATAGTTTTTTTGTTAATTGTAAAATCATGAAGTTTACTTAAGTTAAGTTCTATGTGCATTATTTCATTGAACCTATAAAACAAACAAAAAATTAATATATGAACATTTTCTCAGTGTACCTCATTTAGCTTATATATTGCTTTTTGTGTTTTTCTTTTTTTCACAAATCCGCTGATTCGTTTGAAAGTGCAACAACAACAGAAATGCAAATAAAGCAGCATCCAAGCTTTTGATAGAATTTTTGGCGGGAAATTTTTTGTACCACAAAGAAAACTCGATGTTGTTGCCAACTAGATAGCTGTACTAGATACATACATGAAGTGTGGTGCCATGCGACTGTCTGCTGTCATGCGTCTGTCCGTTGTATGCGTCTGTCTGTTGTCATGCGTCTGTTTGTTGCCATGCGATGATTCCGGATAGCAACGAACAGTCGTCGTTGTGAAAGTGTGTAATACGAATCGTAATTCGTTATTGTTGTATTCTTTTCTTTCTGTTAGTGTTCGCAAAGAAAAATGTTACCCTGCTAGATATTATTTGTGTTCTCTTTACATACGGTACGTGTAGCATACAGATTTTTTTTAATCTCTGACGAAAACAGAAATATTCCTATACGAAATATTACTTATATTTATTATGAATGTATAATATACATTGAACATATTATGTTTATTTTATTATGACCTTGAGATTTTGAATTGTCTTGTCAACATCACTTGATTTATACAATTATTTTTTATTAGTTAATTCTTGTTAAAATATAATTCAAATTTTTTTTGTTAGTAAAATAATTTATTTTTTTGTTGAAGAAATTGAAAATATGGAAAATGAGTAACTTAAATACAATTTGTGTTTAAATTCTATTCGTTTTCATAATAAATATGAAGTTCGATCTTTTATTTAAAATTTGAAAAGTAAAATTTTGCAAGATTATTGCAAGCAAGAGCAAGAAAGGTATTGCAAAAACAAGATCATATGTACCTATGCAAGAGCAAGATTCAGCGTGTAAGAACAAGACCAAGATTACCATTTCTTGCCTTGCTCTTGCAAATGATCATCACTATTTTACATATATTGCAGTTCACTGAATTGTTGAAATTTAATTGCTTTGGCTTTAATGGATGAAAATTGTACAAAATTCTTCCTCTTTGCAATTCATATCATATCTCAGGTTATGTCAAAATGTTGCATTTCATTGGTTTGTGGTCACGATATTTTAAATTAAAATTTTTTCTTGGCGTAATCAATTAAATAATTAATATAACACAATATTTTAACTAAAATAACAACAAAAAAATGTTTAAATTACGTTTCCCACTTTACCCCAATATCATAATTTGAACATAACTTAGCACAATATAATATAATAATAGTTTGGCGCTACAGTCCTGTATAGAACTTCGGCCGAGCTCTCTCACCAATATGAGCTGTGCGTGTCATATTTGTACTCAAAGTGGTGGGACCTACAGTTTATTGCCGAATCCGAACGGCGGGTGAGAGCTTTTCATAGGCAATGGTTTTACTCTCGTAGGTTTGCCATTTACTGACGAGAGGTAGCGCCAGTGACCTTTCGGCTCGCAGTCCAACGCACTTACCACTAAGCTACCGCGGCTACAATATAAACAATATAAACAATGTTCAATTATTTGAAATATGGAAAAAAGAAAATTTACACAATAACCGAAATCAAAACCGAAACCGTAACATGGAATCCGCATAAGCATACATGTTCTATGAATAGATATCAATTTGAAAATTATCAAGATTGGTCCATTGCCACGCCCACCTGTCATATAATTGAAATGGTAAAACGACTATAACTTTTGTTTGGAGTGAGATATTTTGTTTATAATTGATATTTAGATACATACTGTAATTTCACATGACCATTCTTAATATGGGCGTGATTGGCCAACTGCCACGCCTACCATTCTTTTTAAACTATATAACTTGACCATCGTAGGAGATATTCTGATAATATTAGGTACTATGGTACATATCACAATTCTTAAGTACCATACCAAATATGAGCCAGTTTTGTCAACTATAATGACAGAAAAGACAAAACTGACATATTAAAGTAACAAAATTTAGTTAAATTATTTTACGATTTTCGTTCTTTTCTCATCACTGTAAAAAGATTTATGAGAGCATTTGGAAGCTTTTTTTTTTCATGTATACTTTTGTATAAAAAATACGTAATTTTTGTTTTATGTTTTTGACAGATAATCAGAAAAAACACGAATAGCCACTTGAAATTTTTGATATATAAGATGATAGTTCTCTCAATTCCCAATAATATAAAGCTTACACTCTGCATGTGGAGTATATATTGAAAGAGTTATGACAGTTTTAATGTAACCCATTTTTATTTCTTGAAAAACACTTGTTTAATTTACTTTAAGTAAGCCTACAGAAGGATTTTTTCACTAGGGTGTATCACTTTTATTTGTTCTCTAGGTTCTCATAAATTATTAATAAAATTACATATTTTTAAACATTCTGCAACTGATTTTCGGCGAGCTAGACTAAGCTTCTGTCCCATAGTGCAGTGTACGGCAGCGCTGCTTTCATAGGACATCCTGTGTTAAAATCTCACTAAGGTTCTTACGTACGAGCAGCGCTACCCTTTCACTGTCTTTCGTGATTCTTGAGACTTCTAATTTGAATTTGTTGATATAAGGGTTGCGCTATTTAAGTCAGCAAATGGATAGCGCTACAAGAGAGCTGCTTTCGTCACCGTAATGGTAGCGCTTCTAAGGCGTTTACAAAGTCAGCTTAAGGGCAACGCTTCCTCCCTAGGACATCATGTGTAAAAATCGCATGAAGGTTCTTACGGATGGGCAGCGCTATCTGAAAAAGAGCGATGCATCAGCGCTAATGCATCGCTTCATTTCTCCTGTAGGGATGTTACTGTTGAATAAGGGTTGGAACGACAGTAGGAAATGTCGTTTAGCTTAAATGTCAAAAAGCTGGTAAAAGTTGTTACTTTTGATAAGACAGTGGTCACTGTCGAATCCAAAATGTCAGATAACTACTGTCGTTTTGATTAAAATGTCTTTTAATATATGTAAAAAAAAGTTTTTTTATTTTTGGAAAAGTATGATTTTTAACTTATTAATGAATTTATCGTCGTTGTAGAACTAAAAGTCACCAAATACATTTTTATGAAAATCTTAAATTTCAACGTTGTTGGTAATTATTACAAAAAGTAATTGATACATTTTTAAAGTTGAAATACACTGAGGGAAAAATGTAATAAAATTAAATAAAAAAGGAATAAATTTAAATACTTTTCGACACGTTTTTCTCCCGTTGTCTTTTTTATTTAAATTAAATACTTTTTATTTAAAATTGAAGTAAATACTTTTTATTTAAATTTATTACGTAGGTAATAAAATTTGATGAAAATATTTTGTATTACTTTTTATTAAGATAATAAAGTTTTAATTTAATCGCAAGATCATAAACTTGTCAATTGGTATTTTAAAACACTCACGGTGGTTCTATAGGTTGGACACATGCCCACGTATTACTTAATTTTGTCGTGGTTACTTTCAAACAACAAACTTCAATAATGTTAAAAACATTTCTATAATATAATTTTGTTTGAAATAATGAATTTAATTGCATACGTAATAAAATTAATTACTTTTTATTTAATTTGAAATTAAATACGCGCGTAATATATTTTTGTATAGAGTATTATTTTTTTTATTACAAAAGTATTTAAATTAAATTTAAATAGATTTTATTTAATTTTATTACGTCACTTTTTTTCTTAGTGTACCAATTTATGGATTCACATTTCTTATCATTTGGTACAAATATTGAGCTCATCGATCTAAAATTGAAAGATAAATATATTAAGATTTTTGTAAGTGAACAATTGGTATTTTGAAAATGTAGTTGGTGACTTTTAGTTCTACAACGACGATATTATTTTTGAAATAAAAATAAAATGAGCATACAATAAAAATGTATACTTTTCACACTTAGTATAATGGTACAATTCGCATTTAAAACACATATATATATAAGCTTATTATGTTGCATCAAATTTATAAACCGCGTCAACTCCAATCAGGAATCATGAAAAACGATTTGGGAAAGTTAGATCACATGGGACGGACTTTTATAGTCGGTCGTGCCCAGCTATGGAATACCCTAATACCCTATCCTACCCCAGTATACCTTAATTTTAAAGTTCTTAATTATGTTGAACCACATCGCCCTCATATTATAATTCACATATCAGAAATGTACATCTTATATAAATTAAAAATTGATATAAAAGTATAAAATAACTAATAAAAAAATTCAGAAAAATAAAAGTGGGCGGACCACGCCTATATTTAAAATTTTGTAAGGAAAATATTTCATAGATTTGATTTTAATAATTTACGGGTAAAACTTTCATTATGACAACCCGGGAAATAATGTAAAAAAAATGTGGGCGGGTTACACCCATTTTTGAACCACATATTTTTAGGTGAATTGAATTATAACTATATCTTGAATACTTTTCGAGGTATTAGTTCCTAAAGTGTTATATAAAAGTGACTTTATGGGAGGTGGGCGTGTCTGTTGGCCGATTTGGCTCATTTTCAAACTGAGTTCCTACTTTTGGCTAAAACATATTGTGACCAAATTTCATCGCATTCTGACAAGTATTTCTCAAGTTTCCTCGTATACGGACAGCAAGATAGACGGACAGCAACACAGACGAACATAGCTAAATGAACTCGGGTAGTGATGCTGATCAATAATCTATATACTTTTCCATACCGGCCACGCCTTCTAAGGAGCGTTACAATATCTGCACAAACTTAATATACCCTGTACCTCATAGATGTAGGGTATAAAAACTGGAACACTGACAGTACTTGGGTCTGGCCAAGGACAAAAAGGAAAATGTGCCTTATTATCCATCATCGACTACAGCCAGATGAGCTATACATATTGGTATTGCCAAAATTGCTTCTTATGCAGCTGTTTAATCCATCAGTGATTGGGGATAGAATAAAAAGTTTGTGATTTAAGGCTGATGTACTAATGAAAATTATCACTTACGCCTTTTTGTTTTCGAAGAACTTCAGATAATACCGACGGTATATGATGGAATAGCAACCTTCCATAACACAAATATTTATATATTTTTTCATTTCGTTTTTTGTTTTTAATTTGTAAAATTTTCAAAATGACTTTCAAAATGTATTTAAATATTGTATGAATTAGAAAGCACAGCTGCCTTAAGTCCCAACCATAGTATGCATATGCCAACAGAAGTCGGCACATTGAACTGTGCAAACAAACTGTATGTACAACCCATAATATGAATATGAGAGAATTTTTATATTGAGAAATCAATTTTTTATTTTTTTTTTCAAATTAAAAAAAATAATAAAACTGGCAAAGAGTGCATGTGAATTTCAAGACTACTAGGCTATGCGGTTTTTTGAGCCTTATTCCTGTCCATTTGCATCTGAATGTCCTCACACACGTCTTTCTGAATCTCTTTTTTGCGGCTGAAAAGACGTCTCTCTTCTCTTTGTATCGCACCTTCGTAACTACTTACTAGCTACTGACTGCATGGTGGATCTTTCTCTACTCTGGTCGCACGACACTTTTGGTCATACCGCTGATTCCTTAGGGGGCGTTGGAATCCAAGCACCTCTTCGACCTCTTAGAGACAAATCCACATCTAAATTCATGTGTCTTCGCATGGCAGCTGTAGTAGATAACACAGTACGCTTGGTTGGACCAGCCATGTTCAGCCCATCGCACTTCCTGGATAGCGGTGATGTCAGCTGGATAAAGGGTCCGGACATTTCAGCTGTATATCCTTAAATCCTCGTTCACCGCTAGACCCATTCGACGTGACTCTTTCTTCAATCTGGAGAATGCTGCTCGTGTGCTCCTGCCAATGATATCAATATCGTCGGCATATGCGAGTAGCATGACACTTTTGTTGAGGATAGTGTCGCTTTGAGGGAGTTCGGCAGCTCGAACTATTTTCTCCATCAATAAGTTAAACAAGTCGCACGATAGGGAGTCACCCTGTCTGAAACCTCGTTCGGTATGAAATGGCTCGGAGATGTCTTTTCCTATTCTCACTGAGCAACGTGTGTTGCTCAGGGTCATCCTGCAAAGCCTTATAAGTTTCGCAGGTATACCGAACTCAGACATTGCGGCGTATAATCGTTCCCTTATCGGAGTGTCGAAGGCGGCTTTATAGTCGACTAATAGGTGGTAGGTGTCGATCTGTTTTTCTAGGGTCTTTTCCTGGATTAGGCGCAATGTGAAAATCTGGTCTATGGTGGACTTTCCAGGTCTCAAGCCGCACTGATAAGGTCCAATCAGTCTGTTGACGATGGGTTTCAGTCTTTCACATAATACGCTAGATAGAACCTTGTATGTGATATTGAGTAGGCTGATCCCACGATAGTTGGCGTGAAATTTCACTTTGCTGAAATTTCTAAAAGTTTTTGTTAAAGTCGCTAACAGCCACATATTGTATCTCGTTGTGAGTGAGTGCTCTCACATCGTCTGAAAAGTTGTATTTCATATCGTGACACATTCCGCCCGTAAAGCCCTTACGTTGATTTTGATGGATCTTACGTTCTACGACTCTCGAAAACATGTCGTGTTACCAGCAGAGAAATTTCAGATAAAAAATTAAAAATTTATTTAAAAGTTACGAAATTTTTAATCTGGCAATACTTTTTACAGCAACAAAACGAGACTTGATTCGAATATGGAATATCAATTCGGTAAACAAAAAACAGCTGTTATGAAAAACAATTAAATAACAACGCTGTCTACTTTTAACACTCAGTAACACTCACATTAATACTTTTCTTATGATTCAAAAGTTCTTTTTGGTGGGAGAATTTGTTTAAGTACCGCCAATACTGGTAATACCAGATAGTGTATGTTTATGAAATTAATTCATAATTCACTGAACACAAAAAAGAAACAATAGATGGAAATAAAATTATTCAGTATATAAAAAGATGTGTAATAAAAAAAATAAAAGTTTATAATTATATAATATAAATAAAAAAAATATTATGTAACGAAAAATTTACATTAAAATTAAATATAAATATGTTTACATGTAAATAAAATGTTTGTACATTCAAACATATATATGTTTGCAAGAACGCCGAAAATTCTACATTCTGAACATGTTTCAACGAAAACATGTTTCAACGAAAACAAAAATATGTTTGGCTGTTATTATAATAATGTTTGGCAATGAAATAATACTTTAGTTTGCATAAAGCTCCAAAGATATATGTAATGCCTGCAAAATTATGTTTGGGAGACCCTTTTTTTTTGCAGCATGTACATATTGATAATTGTTGTATCTTATTTTTGATATTCAAAAAATATCATATTAATATTTTCTAAATCAATAAAGAATAGTTTTTTTTTTATAAAAATAACGTACCAATAATTTAATATTTAATGTTAATTTTTGAGATTAAAATTTTACCCATTAAAAATAGTACAAAACAACGAAAAGTTGGTAGATTTTATATGCCAAACTAAATTTGACAAACTTTCATGCTAAATAACTGTAGAACCATGAAAGTTCAAAAATCTGAAAGTTCTGACATGCCAATTTGTCCAAGTTTAAATACTGCCAAAGAAAAATACAAAAAAAAATAGATGTAAACTGCTAACATTGATTAGTTCCACTTCATACATTTTAGAAGCTGTTAATCAAAAGATCTGCTTTTCAAATTGTGTTATATAATTATAATTCTTTTTTTTATTGACTTAAATATATTTAAAAAAATTAACTTATTTTAAGTATATGTGTATATTTTAATCCAACCTCGAAGAGCTTGATTGGAAGGATTGCGTCATATCGTTTGGCAAATGTGAGAGTTTACGTTGCCCTTGGTGCCATACTTGTAGCCTATGAGATATTTCGGAAAATGATGGTCTTCTTACAGATTGTTCATGCCAGCATTCAATCATTAAAGAATACACAGCTGTCGGACAAGCATCTGGACAAGCAAGTAGTTGTCTTGATCTCACCAAGTTTATGACTTCCTGATTACTGTGTCCATAGTATGGCTAATAAAAAACAAAATTTATGACTGAAATACCTTTTTGAACTAAAACAAAATTGTCTAACCTGTATGCCATAGCTATAAATTTCCCATATTACTACTCCAAATGACCAGACATCACTCTCTGTAGTAAATTTCCCATATAATATTGATTCAGATGGCATCCATCGCACTGGCAATAAAGATTTTGATTGTACGCTAAAAATATAAATGAACATATATAATATTATTTTTAATATATCACATTATCTATTTATTTACAAAGATTTTTATTTCATTTACCGGTAATAATCAGAGCTGTATATATCCCTCGATAGGCCAAAATCAGATATCTTTACGGTTAAATCTTCACCCACCAAACAATTTCTCGCAGCCAAGTCTCGATGAACGTAGTGGTGTCCCGAGAGATATTCCATACCTTCGCTTATTTGCAAAGCAATTTTAAGAAATTCCAACTGAGACAATGATTTATTTTCATTTGGAGAGTTTGCTATTAAAAATTCGTGCAAATCACCATGTGACATGTATTCAAAAAGCATGCAAAATGGTTCCTTATTTAGAACAACTCCCAAGATGCAGACAATATTATCATGTTTCAAGTCCGAAATGAGCTCGATTTCACGTTTAAAATCTTGTTGTATTTTTAACGATGCATTTTCCTTAAGTGCTTTTACTGCGACATATGTTCTCTCTCCCACTGCAGTGATTAGCTGGCCTTTATAAACTTTTCCTGTCATTGTTAAAAAGAACAAAATAATATATACTAAAATTATCAGATTGTTCTTAGAAAATTATCTTTAAAATTAAACACAAAGTTCTCGGATTTAAAGATGGCTAATGAGATGCAAAGTGCAAACATTAAATGTCAACACGTTTAGATGTTCGTTTAGAATTTTTATTTAATTTAAAATTAAAGTAAATTTAAAATGAAAGTAAATTTAAAATTAAATCGAATTTAATATTAAAATTTTGAAATTTGCCAATTGTTTGGTTATAATTATTAAGTTTGAATTTACCAAAAGCTCCCTCTCCCAACTCTTCGACAAATTCGACATCCTGAAGAGTGTATTGCGGTACTCTAACCAAAGAGCTTCTTTCTAAGTTTTGTGCAAACGTAGCAGATGGTTCGTTTGTATTTGTCATACTATTTAAACGCGCCATTTCTAATGACGAATTTATTTGGGAGTTCCCATAAATATTTTTATCCGCATTTGGAGTGTTTATCTGAAAACAAAAAATATATTACATACATATTATCTAATTAACAATTTTATATGCATACATTTTGAATATTAGTCATTCCATTGTTGATGTTTTTCTTATATAAGACCACAAATATGTATATAAGAAATAAACATAAACTTCCACCGATAGATAAAAATATGTGAAACCATATTTGATCTGCACATTTGGGAATGTCACAATGTTCTATAATTTTTTCAAACGATGAATCATCCACAAAACACCATGGTTTGTCCTCTGTGCTTCCTGGGTTTCTGTTTACATGTCCAATATTATTAAAATAATTATTTGTATAAGTCTGTCTTTACCTGCAATAGTTCTGACCTGCCAATTCCGGGTAATCTGAAATTTCCTTCATTAGCCATGACCAACGTAGACATGGTTTACCTGAAGCTGATAATGCCAGAGTACCCCTGTACCCAGTACCATCTTCCCAAAAGCAGTTTTGGTCCGGATTCACGTCGATTGCAATGCCTAATGATGAACAGTCACCATGATGTGGCAAACTGGGACATTCTTCTAATGGAAGTTTTTGCCCAATGACCGGATGTCGCTTTGCAATAGCATATTCCTTTTGACATAGTTCATTCTCTAGGAGCTCACATTCATCACGGCAAATGCGTCGCAGATTCTCAGACTCTCTCGTTGGCGGATACCGACTGGATATGTCTCCCGAAAATATGTCTTCATATGTAATAGATGATTTTCGCTTTAAAAAAAGTTTTCGATCTTTTGAATTTTTTTCAATATAACGTCTGTGTCGGTTTTCCTGAATATGATTTCCAGTTCTAGTAGGAACATCTAGGGTATAATTTTTTTTCACTTTTCGCTCTTTATGCGTGGCGCGATTGGAAAAATATAAAAGATTGGTTCTCTCTGGTGTACGGCATATCGGTAGAGTACTGTAACAGAGACTTGGAAGAGCATAAATTCGGCAGTTCTGGTTCATGTCCCTGAAAATATACGGATACGGTTTTTTTTATAAATAAATAGTAAATAAAACTCAATAATTCGATATATACTTAGATTCCTTTATGACTCCGTATGCAGACTTTAATCTATCCTCTAATTCATTTAGTGTTAGATTTGGGGGAATAAAAACACTTTGATTTGTTAAGTACTGTTTACATGTTGTACCATTGTATATTTGACAAATACCAACTAATATCTATAAAAAATATAACACTTAAATTCATATTAATGTAAAAACTTTAAAACTTGCCTCATCATTATACGGATTTGATGCAGACTCAAACGATTTAAAACTATAAAATAAAATATAAATTTGTAGAGTTTTTAATCACAAGATTTAATCTAAACTAACCCTGTATGCGAATGTTCTGATTGCTTATTAATATCATCCGTGATAATACTTAAATGCTCCGCTCCAACTATTGTATTTACATGTTTCACTCCTGCTGTAGCCCAACAAAATATTGTTGTTAATAAAATTCCAATTTTTTTGGACATTTTAACCAAACTGTATAAGTCCAAAGGTAAGAACTGCTTGAATTGCAATGTTTTAAAATCACGAAATTTTTTTGTATATGTATATATTGTTATTATTTCAATTAACAAAATTGTTCATAATATTTTTAATTTAACTGTTTTGATGCAAATATAATTTTTATTTATTGAAATAATTTGTGTTAAAAACAACCCCATCATTGACACGGGGTTGTTAAATGAATAACTGAACATTTGCAACAAAAACTACCCGGCAAAATCCAACCTCACTATGCCTGATTACAAATGAAACTGAATCTACAACTCTCACAAAATACATTCTTTGCCATGAGGGTGGAAAAATAAACGACTCTGTCCTGTCTATGGAATTTTATACTTACAATTTATAGGTGCGGTATCTTCAATTAATTTCGTGCATCTTTATTCATACGATGTAAATGTTATATGTTTAGTTATGGTTTTTAACTATGTATTGTAGGTGTGGCAAAAATTTATTTAGATTATGTCTTCATTTGATACATTAAATATATCTAATGCTAATATTGGTATATAATAATGTTATGGAATTTTATAGTCGAATTTAAAAACGCGTATCGAGATTCTGGGACGAAATCAGAACTCACAATTTTAAAATAGGTGATTTTGTTTTAGAGTGCATGATTGCTGCAATCATGCTTTTACGACCATCCCTGTTTTTTTGACAAACGTACCGGTTTGAAGAAATCAGTGCATGATTGCTTTTCACAGACCGTCTTGTTACAGAAATCATAACATGATTATTTCAATCTTGTTGGACAATGTGACTATTGTGCTGAAATAAATAAATAAATAAATAAATAAATATATGAATAACACTTTTAAAAAATTATCTTTAAACTTTTATTAAAGAATATTACATACTATATTATAATATTATCTGGACTCTCTTCTCCGTCATTTCATGTTTTTTATGTTCACAAAATTTTAAGGGGTTCACATCAGTACCGCTATTCGTATTCGTGACGCTATTCGTAGTTGCTATCCTTATCAGGTTGCCTGATTATGCTTCGTGATCTTACCTTTAACCTGACCTTATATTATTCAATGTATATTTAACTTTTTCTGAAACTGCTTTTACAAATTCGAGCCCTTTCAAACAAAAAATTGTTTTGTGAAGATGAGATATTTGACAACATTTGACACGTGATATTTTAAATTTATTTCTTAGAATATTTTATTTGATTATAATAATTCTGTTACCCAATTATTTTATAAAATGTTTTTAATAACATCTCGATGATATAATAATATAATATCCATAAGTGTTTTTCATAAGTGTAGATCAGGTTTCATTAGGCAGGATTTTTTATAAAGGATGGATCACGTTGACGTACGCGGATTTCAAATTAGGATTTCCGAGTGGAAATGTAGCAGACAGCCTGATTTCAAATCAGGCAATGATCAGGGGTGACGCTATTCGAAGCTGTTATCCTGATCAGGCTTTCTGATCTTACCCTTATACTACCCTATATATTTCGATGTATATTTAAATTTTTCTTAAACAGCTTTTACCAAATTTGAGACCTTTCAAACAAAAAATAGTTTTGTGAAGAAATGTATCTCAATAACTTTTTCAGAGATATTTAAATTTTTTAAAAATGTTGAATTTTAATGTTGTTTTTTTTAGTCGACATTAAAATAGAGTAAAGCAAAAACAAATTTGTCGGGCTCTATTATCCGAAATAAAAATTTTCGGACAAAAGAAATAGTTCCGAAGAAAAATTTGTCAACAAAAAAAAAATCGAATAATAAAATGTTTTTTTCGAAAAAAAAAATACTATTTGCTCACGCTATGATTGCCATCGCACTTAACCGGCGCACAATGGTCAAAAAGTGTATGTTTCGAAAAAATGTTAAGAACTTTGGAACCAATAAAGTTTTTTTTTTTTTGTATTATTTTTTGTCTTATTGCGGATCATATTTAATACACCCAGAAAAAAATCATGGTAAATTGATAGTATTTCAATAGAAAAACAATAATTTATACCATTAAAATTGGTCAATAGGATGCGTCCCATTAGTTCAGTAATATTGAAACTGTTAATACAATGTGTGGTTGTACCATAAATTTTATAATGTGATATTTTAATTACAATAAGAAAGACCTATACAAATTTAATGATACGTATTATTAATTTTATGGTATAGTCGAATTACATTTTCCTAATAATTTATTAAAACAAAAATGTATTTTGTTAATTTATTGTATAATTTATTTTATTTAAATGTCGAAATTGATATTCACTTTTACAACATACACATAAAAAGACACTTCTTGCTGCAAAAGGTTATAACACATTTAATGTTTGCTTTGGTTTCCAATAATTGATTGTAGTACTTGAGTCTGCAGTTGTTTTTGAGTCCGTTGCCATAATAGAAGTTTGATGTATTATTTATTTTCTGTAATAAATAAAAATATAAATAAATATATACATATAATTTATTTACATTAAATACATTGAGTCCTTACCAATGTCGGGTTTAATAATGTGGATTATTCCAAAAAAATACATGCGACCATTTTGAGCAAACACGCAGAATGACGTACAAAACGAACATGTTTGTATTCGTTTTATGTTTTTTTACACCACGTTTATTATTATAGGAGGAAACCATTAAAACAACATTATTTATTCTATTTAAAATAAAAATATTGAAATATTTAAATTTATGGTACTGAATTTTTCAAATACTATTGAATTAATTAGAAAACTTTTGATTTAAAAAGAAAAAACTATTAATACATGTACCATAAGATCAATGGTCGTACCATAAAGTACTTAATGGTACATTTTCTTCTGAGTGTATATTTTGCGAATTTACATTTTTTCAAAAATGTTATAACCGCAGTGAAATACGTATAATTAAGACATTGATGTATAGTGGGCGTACCCGTTAATGAAATGAAACCATTTTAACATACTTTATCCTTATTTATGTATGCACTAAAAATCCAAAGATTTAAGTATATAGTTCTTTTACGTTCCAGGTTGAGACTCTTCAGACAAGCCAATAATCAAAACATCTACACGAAAAAGTGCTTTAATATATATACTAATTTAATATTACATCTTAACCACTTTTCATTTTTTAACCAGAACCGTTGCATATATCCGCTCGAGTTATACCATTTCGCTCGAAACGCTCTGAAACATCTTTTTTTAACATCGTTAAGAACAATTTCGATAATAATAATTTACAAAAATAAATAAAAATTTAGTAAATTATTTTTTAAAATATGATGCCATCAAATACCATCTTCAAATTTTGACATGAACATTTATATTAATTTGATTTTTTCAGAATTTTAAAAAGAGTAATTTCTAAGGAAAACAATATTGAAGTACACGGATAATGACCACGTATTTATGATTAGAAGTTACAACCTAATTGCTCTAAAAGCTTGTTATATTAGTTTTAAAACGAGCCATCAATGGAGTTTCTAGCATTTCTACTTTAAGAGATATTGAACAACAATACAAAAGAGATTTTTGTCCCATTTTTTTGTAACTTTAAAGCATTGTATATCTGGAAGTAGTGGTTGAAAAAAAACGTATTCGGTGTGGCTGGGGCTCGAACCCATTCCGTCAGAAACGTCGGGAGTTGGTAGTCAAGCTACTGATTCACACAATCATCACTCGTCTAAGTTACAGTTTTGCTTGTTCTATTTTTAGAACAGACTTTGTTGCAAGAATGACGAGTGGTACCGAAGATCGGTAGAACGAATGCTTTTGATTAATGCATCGGGTTTGCTTTCAATGTTGTTGCTATTAATTCGTTTTCCTCTTCTCGCAATGATTCATATTTCATTGTTTTTAGTATAACAACTTTCTATAGGAAGCATTGAATAAGCATTGCATATGTGGAACATGTCTGCTTATCGGTGCAAACAACCACCGTGTATTCATTATTAAAAGGTTTTTTCGATGTACCCTGACATTTAACTGACTAATGCCCAGGTCATGGCTAAGTTCTATTGCAAGTTTTTGAAAAAACAACAACAAATTGAAAACACAACACAGTCAATGATCATACGGACCGTTTCGGATACTTCCAAGTATCCTCATCAGTGATCTTTGTGTGATGACGTATTGATAACAACAAATAATTCGTATATACGAATTCAGTTTTGTCTATTTTATCTTTGGAGTGGCATGTGCTTTTGTAGTTGTAATAGTGTCGGTAGCTAAGAGGTCATTGGACTGTTAATCGGAAGGTTCCATGTTCAAATGTGGGCTGGGGCTAACAACATATTTTCATAGAAAACATTTTTCTATAGCGCGCTACTTTCGGCAGGTAACAGCTAACTTACGGTAGTAAACATTGCCTATGTAAAGCTCTCAACCGTGGATTCGACATTAAACTGTAGGTCCCTCTATTTTGAGTACAAATTAAATACGCACAGCTTAAATGGTGAGAGAGCTCGTCATGACTTTAGCGCTATTATTATATTCTATCTCTTTGAAAAATAAGTGAATCAAAACCAAAACACTCATCTTCATTACTGTTCACGTTCATAAATATTTTTCGAGCTTTGCATTGTTACTTGTTCATTCTTTCTTTGAATATTTAGTTATATCTCCAATTATTTCGAATTCCAGTATTACCATAGAAACATAATAAATACATTAATATGGTTAAAAAAATGTCAGAGTCTTGTTTTCTTGCATTTTTTGCAGTTTTAGTCTTGCTCTTGCACTTCTTACCTCGCTTTTGCAAGAAAATATCAATTTTGTTCTCGCTCTTACAAAAAAATGCAATCGCAAGATGCAAGAAATTTTTGATCATCACTAGTGTCTAGTTTTCAAAACAATTTTTCAAAATCTTTTTTAGTTCAAAAGTTACAAAGAAAAAACACCGATGCGCGTCTTTTCCAAAGCTCAGCACAAAGTGAGACGGGACTAATTCATTTTTTTTTTTCAAATTAAATTTGTTCATGAATTGAAAAAAAAAAATTTTTGCACCCACTATTCAATACAAACAAAACGAGTTGGGAAAGTTAGGTCACATGGGTAAGTTCGGTCACATGGGGCGGATTTTTATAGTCGGTCGGGCCCGACTATGGAATACCCTACACCTTTGGTGGGGATATTAACCCTCAGAATATTATTCATATATCAGAAATTTACGCCTTATATCCCCAGAAATTAAAAAAATTATATAAAGTATAAAAAACTAAAAAAAAATAAATTTGAAAAATGTAATTGGGCGGACCACGCCTATATTTAAAATTTTGTAAGGCTAATATTTCATAGAATTGATTTTAATAATTAACGGATCAAATTTCCACTATTAGAAACCGGGAAATAATGAAAAAAAAAATGTGGGCGGATCACGCCCATTTTTGGACCACACATTTTTAGGTGAATTATAACAATATGTTTTAAATTTTACAACTATATCTTGAATACTTTTCGAGTTATTAGTTCCCAAAGATTTATATAAAAGTGACTTGTATGGGAGGTGGGCGTGTCTGTTGACCGATTTGGCTCATTTTCAAACTCAGTTCCTACTTTTGGCTAAAATATATTGTGACGAAATTTCATCGCATTCTGAGCAGTATTTCTCAAGTTATTCTGTATTCGGACAGCAAGACAGCAAGACAGCAAGACGGACAGACAGACAGACGGACATGGCTAAACGGACTCGGGTAGTGATGCTGATCAAGAATATATATACTTTTCCATACCGGACACGCCTCCTAAGGGGCGTTACAATATATGCACAAAGTTAATATACCCTGTACCTCATAGGTGTAGGGTATAAAAATATTGTGGATATTATACTATTATGCACACATACACAATAATAAGAAATATTTTTTATATATATATGAGTCATTCCATATCTAATTTTTATTAATTGAACGTTATTTAAGCTGTAGTGAATCAAAATAAAACACAAAGATCTCATTTTAAAAATAATAAAATTGCAAAAAAGATGTTTTACAATATCCATAATAGTGGTCAGTTTTAAACAGAGTATATTTCAAAAAAAACATATCTCAAAAAGCAAACCTTTTTAAAATTTGGACAATTTATTAATTTCTTTAAATTCTGAGATGATGCTGTCATAATTTGATTTTTTTCGGTTGATTTGATGTGGAATGACTCATATATAAATCCATATTTGTTATTTCGTTTCCAATGTTTTTTTGACATTTTTAAATATATATGATATTTGGTGGGTGCTTGTTTATTATTCAATTACCTACGTTAACAGCGATGGCCCACCAATCCTTCTCCACTACTGGATAAAACCTATTTCAAAGAGTTCAATAATTCTAATTAATTTGTCTTTTTGTAGGAAAGTACAGCAACTGCAGAATCTACAACAACTGGAACGCGAAGTACTAGTAATTCTTCTTCTACGAATAGCACCGACTCATCAAGTTCTGATTCTGAATCCGACTTCGAATCGGATACTGCGACTAAGAAACATACTGAGAACACTCCATACTCAGAAGATGAACTTGTGAACATTTACATATCAACAGTGCAAAATTTAGAAGAATGCGTAACAAGATTTCCGGAACATTACAAATCAATCTACAGATTGGTCTACCATTATATGAATGGACCGAAAAAACTACAAAACTTAGATCGTTGTGAACAGCTTTTACTTGGTCAATATACAACTGATATGGGCAATCAAGTGAATGGAATATTCTTTGACAGAAAGAATAACAATATTTTTAATGGTATTTGGAGGCTTCCATCATCAGAAATAGATCGTCCCGGTAGTTTTTCTACTCACCTTGTGAAATGTGTTGCAATTTTAATTCAAATGCTCACTAAAAAAAATAACCACAAATTACTCATTGATGTGGGTCTTCAGCTTTACAAGACACCAGACAATGACAAGTTAGTCTAAATGTTTATTTCACACGAGTATTATATATATGTATATATATATTTTTTTTTCAGGCGTTACATTACTGATACGGATAGAATCGAACTATATCAACAATCTATAAACCACTGTGTTTCAATATTGCGTGAAATTTTAAATAAAAACACATGCTTGCGAAACGATAATGAACTCCTGAATCTGCTCATTGATATTTATAAAACACACAAAAAATGTGTTAAGTATATGAATCAAAAAGAACCATTATTTACTCAATTACTTATTGAGGTTTACAAGTTTTTTATTCAGGATAAGGTAGATAAAGTACCAGAACATCTTAACTTTCTCGACTTGGCAATCAAGTTGTGTTTACAGGAGATTGCTTCTCGAAAAAATCAAGAAAAAATGCTTGATCAAAACAATAGTTGTACAAATTTGAATGATGCTCTATTAGGCATAAGCAATATACCATTAAATTCCGGATTGTTGAATACAGTGGTAAATCATATAATAACTTAATATTAAAATCGTTGTAATAAACTATGTGTTTACAGACATGCAAGCCAATACAAATTCCAGGTTTGCCGTTGAAGCCTCGTGTTCGCACTAATACTAATATGATAAATCCATTTGCCTCTGATACATCGAATCAAATAGACGTGTCTTTAATTTCATCAATGCAGAAGCCAATTGGATCCACAAATATGGTATGTATAATTCATGAATACGACCACTATTTGCAATTAAAGTTCTTTTAACGCTATGATTATATTGTTCTTGTTAAAATGAAATGTTTAAGGAATTTAAAGAAAAATAAAATTGGCGAAGTGGAGTAGAAAAATGCTGTCACAAACATAAAATACCGGGATTATATGGTTCCGCCATAGATGCCAACCTTAATTCTGACAGAAAAAAATCTGTTTTTCTTACATTGTAAGTAAAAAATCTACAGACAGATTTTTGAATATAAAAATCTCTCATGCATTAAGAAATTTTACGAAAAATCTAATATTCTTAAAAATTCTTGCTAAAATATGGAAGAAGTTAAGTAAATTTTTTGTAAAATTGAGAATAATACTTCCGACTTCAAATAACTATGACTAAATAATTAAGGTATACAAAAAACTGATTTGTGGAAGAAATAATCCTTTATAAATGGTATACATTTATTTATTATTACTTACCCGATTCTTCCACTGGAGTCTTCATATAATAATAAAAATACCACAAAAATCTCTATTAGTAAAAAAGAACAAAACAATCGAACTGTATTGTCCTAAAATATAAGCAACTTACGTTATGCGACAAAAAGTAGACTTTTCTGTAGAAAAGCTTATACCCAAGTAACCGAAAGCTGCAAAAAAGGTTGTACTATCGTTCTTCAATTGCATTTCTAAGAGCTAGTTTTTAATGGTTTGATATATGTATTTTAAGAACTCTTCTACAGTTAGCATTAATATATAACTCAAAGACCTAATATAGAACCAATAAAAAGCATTCATATATGGGCCATTCCACACCAAATCGACCAGCGGTTGGAACTCACCTTCTTCGATTTCAATGAAATTGGGCAGCTGATAAAGCTTATTGAGATATGCATTGACCAATTTTTTTATTTTTTTCGACCTCTACTTCCAGAGATACAGTGCTTCAAAGTTACAAAAAAGGAGCAAACTTAAAGTAGAAATGCTAGAGACTTCGTTGATGGCTCGTTTTGAAGGTAATAGAACAAGCTTTAAGAAAAATTAAGTTGTAAATTCTAAACTTTAACATGTGGCCCGTGATCATTATCCTTGCATTTCAAAATTGATGTCCTTAAAAAGGACCCTTTTAAAAATTCTGAAAAATCACATATTTTGGTTGCTTTTAATAAATGAAAAATATAATGCAATTAATAGACCATGATAACTGTTTTGCAAAACAAATTTATATTTTTGTAAAGAAATTAAAAAAATTAAAATAAATAAAAACGTTTGATTGTGGCTGGGATTCGAATCCGAGTCCATTTTGTTTCAGTGCGACACCTTACTCATCATGCTATTTTATAAATGTTTTAATATACTGCACATATACTGCACATAGCTGCACAGTCGTGCCTAAAGTATTGAATGCGACTGTTATAGCACTAGATCTATTGCAGTAATTTGCTGTATAATTACTCCAAATTAGCTACATAAATGATCTTAGTAGCTTTTACTACTTTTCAAGTTCATTAAGCGACTATTGAACCATTATGCAGCTACGTTATACTGCAAATGGTTATTGAGTATGTTCCTTCTACAGAATATTTGGGCCTGTGCCAATCGGTAACTTTTTACTCAATGAAAATAATTTAAATATAAATTTTGTCTGGTGAAACAAAATTTTCATTTAAGCTGTGCCAAATGAAATGAAATTAATAATTGAATAACATTTTTTAACGGCTTTGAATGCGCAATTGTAGCGACATATATTCAGTTGCCTAGTGCATCGAATTACGATGCGAGAGATCGCAAATTCTAACACCCAAGTGTGCAACATAAAAAAAATAGAAATCATTTTGTATAATGCGCAAACTTTCGGTAGACAATACAAATGTGCTGAGCATATTTTTTAAAGCCCAAGTAGTACTGAAGATTTTACGACAGTTTGAACCAAAGATTTGAAATGCCTTACGCAGTTCATTCAATGCCCCTAACATTTGTGTATGTAGTCCTTGCACTCGTGTAATAAATATTTTTCATCTAAGACCGGCGTCGCGAGCTCGGCAATGTACTACTTTTGGACAACTGCAATCGTGCGGGCTACGAAATGTAAAAGACCGAGCTGCAAACTACATACCACATTACGTGCCCTCATGAAATGTAAAAACATACATTGAACACCAGTCATGCATGTGGTGGTTACAAAATTTGCACGTGCTGATTCGCAATATTTGGTCCCTGTTGGAACCCAATATTTGGCCGTACTGATTGTCAGCGCAAAGATTGCATCGCTCAAAGCTAGCGCGTGCTTTGGTCCAAAGTGCTTGTTTTGTGGGCATCTGCGATCTCTGTCTGTGACTTCTGTGAACATGACTTCAGAGTCTTTAAACATATTAATGATTGCACTTGGTTTCGTATTAATTAATTAAGATATGGTTTCCATACTATCTTTCGTTATCACTATTTCGCCGTCTTATAACATGGGGGGATAACGAAAGATAGAGGAAGTTGAAACATTTGCTATCACTCGGAAATGAGTGATAGCGAAAGATAGTACGAAACCATGCACAATGCGCGTCAATTGGTAATACAAACTGCAGCACCAGTTCACGAGCAATGTGAAAACAGGCTAAATATCCTGGCATAAAATATTTGATAGTCTGTTTACCATGCACTAGTTGTCCGCGCACTTGTCTGACGTGCTTGTTTCTTTTCACACTACTGGTGCTTTTTATTTTATTTTTTATTATTCAAACTTCATTATTTTATATTTGTCAGAATTTCACCTCAATAGCTTCAGGACTCCTGATTTTTCCGAATTTCAGGTCGACATCACGTCGACATTTTGCTAAAAATTAAGTCGTAGTTTTTGGTACTTTATATCGCAATTTATCGCATTATTTCTATATGATGCAGATGCACAAAATAAAATATAAACCTTGCTCTGCGGATATTAGTCCAGATATTAACGGAATAGAATTTTCCAGATATTTATGTCGGATTCCATGGCAAGTTTTTAGTTGTTGCCCCAAAAACTCTGTGAAAATAATATAGTCTAAAGAATAACAACAGCTGTCAAAGTTACCCCTGGCATCCTGTTGTCAATATATTAAATAAGGTTTGTCATTTCACAATTCATCGTTTGGTGCTGTTCATCGGACCTTATTTCATTTGAAATGAGGAAGGAGACACCGTTACCAACAGTGGTCCTTGCTTTCTGTGGACAGAGCTCGAAGTGGTGAGGAACAAATGGGTCATCTCAAGACTTCATCAAGTGGCCGCCGCGATCATTCTACTTGACACCCCTTGATTATTTTCTCTGGAGATATATCAAGTCGTTAGTCACTATATCAAGACCACTTTGGCCGAGCTCGTGGCCAACATTCGAGACGCTATTGCCGGAATAACGCAGCACATATTAGACCGAATCATCAAAAATTGTACCGACCGCTTAAAGCACTGCCAATGAAGTCGGCCGACTCGATTTAAATGATGTGGTATTTCATACATAATAGCATGAATGTAGCTTCAAAATAAAGCCAGCAGCAATTTGATATCTCACAGCGATGTGGTTTTATTTAAATTTCCATTCCTATTACTTACTTATTTGGCCATTACAACCCATGTTGGGTCTCGGCCGCAGCAATTATGTCTCTCTAGTCGCTTCTGCATTGCGCGCGCTGGCGCCAGTTTTGCACCCCAAGTGTTGCCAGGTTGTCTCGCACTTGGTCGCTCCACCGGAGATTCGGACGCCCTCTTCTACGTTGACCACCACCGGGTACATAATTGAGTACCTTGCTGAAGCGCTTTCATCCATACGCTCGACATGTCCAAGCCAGCGTACTCGTGTTCAACGTAAATCGGGCCATAGATTTTCCGAAGAATCTTTCTCTCAAACGCTCCTAACGCTCGCCATCGGTGTTGGCAAGCGTCCATTCCTCAGCGCCATAGAGGAAGACTGGAATGATGAGCGACTTATAGAGCGTAATTTTTGTCCGTCGAGAGAGGGCTCTGCTCCTCAATTGCCTACGGAGCCCAAAGTAACACCTGTTGGCAAGAGTTATTCTTCGGCTGATCTCCAGGCTGACATTGTTTTTCTTGTTGATGTTGGTACCTTGGTAGACGAAGTCCTTCACAACTTCGAAATTGTGGTTGTCAATAGTGATGTATTGTCCAAGACGCCGGGACTCTTTGTTTGTTGACACTAGGTACTTCGTCTTGTCCTCGTTCACCGTAAGACCCATTCGACGCTTGTACGCTCTACCCAATGATGTCGATATCATCAACGTACCCGAGCTGCATGGAACTGTTGTTGAAGATAGTGCCATTGTGATGGAGTTGTCCACCTCTTATAATCTTCTCCATTATTAGGTTGAAGAAGCCAAACGATATGGAATCGCCTTGTCTGAAACCTCGTTCGGTATTAAACGTATCGGAGAGGTTGTTCCCAATTCTCACTAAGCAACGTGTGTCGCTCAGAGTCATCCTGCAAAGCCCTAAGTTTCGCAGGTATACCGAACTCAGACATGGTGGCGTATAGGCGACTTCTTATCGGATTGTCGAAGACAGCTTGGTAGTCGACGAAAAGGTGGTGGGTGTCGATCTGCCTCTCTTTGGTCTTTTCCAGGATTTGGCGCAATGTGATAATAGGTTTTATAGTGGACTTGCCAGGTCTGAAGCCGCACTGATAAGTTCCAATCAGTCTGTTGACGATGGGCTTCAGTCTTTCACATAATACGCTCCTTAGAACTTTATACGCAATATTGAGTAGACTTATCCCACGGTAGTTGGCGCGTATCATGGTTTCGCCCTTCTTAAGGCTTGGGAAGAGTATTCTGAGATTCCATTCGCTGGGCATGCTTTCTTCTGACCATATTCTTCTGAAAGAATTTTCGAGCCTCGTTCCTGTCGCCATGCATCTTCACACTCGCGTCTTTCTAATTCTCTTTTCTCGCGCCTGAAAAGATGTTTCTCTTCCCTCCTCTTCTCTCTGTATCTCTCCTTCGCGGCTCGCGTAACTACCGACTGCAGGGTAGTTCTATATGCAGCGTCTTTCTCTGAAGTGGTTGCGCGACACTCTTCGTCGTACCATTTGTTCCGTAGTGGGCGTTGGGATCCAAGCACCTCTTCGGCAGCCGTACGCATTGAGCGAAAGACGTGTGTTCACTGCGCGCATATATCATCCCCCGTGCCTTGGGCAAGCAGGTGCGAGAGTCGAGCGGCATAGGCTACTTCGGTCTGTCGCCCATAACTATTTTGATGTCGTGTCGGGGGCAGCGCTCATAGGCTTCGTCGAGGCGCTTATAGAAGGTCTCTTTGGTTTCATCGTCCTTCTCATTCGTCGGAGCGTGCGCACAAATAAGACTGATGTAGAAGTATTTAGCATTGGATTTTTGCCAGTCGTTCGGGTGTGAACCTAAAGACAAGGTGGCGGAGTCTCTTGCCGACTACAAATCCACAACCAAATTCATGTCTCTCCGCATGGCAGCTGTAGTAAATGTCACAGGATGCCTGTTTAGAGCAGCCCTGTCCATCGCATTTCCTGAATTGCGGTGATGTCAGCCTTGTATCTTTCGAGGACATCAACCAGCTGGATAGTGGCACGGACGGATAGTGGGTTCGGACATTCCAGGTGCATATCCATAAATCATGATCTTTTATACGTTTGCGTAGGTTGTCATCGTGTTTTCGGGTTGGTATCCGAGGCATCTTGTCTGTTTCGCTGACTTTCTTTTTCCGTAGCGGGTTTCAAGCCCTGTTTTGGAGGACCAATATCCCTGTCTCGTTTGTCCCCACCAGACTTCCCATCGGGGTTGAAACCCGATCTTCAGATGGTTGCTCGGGTTCACCAACGTGAAGGTGAGACTAGGAATTGTGTAGGAGAGGCTATGGTAACTAACAGAGGTCGGTTACTGAATTACTGAAATGATTTTTTCATATTAATTATGAAGAGTGTCGCAATTAACGCCGTTCATTCTATTTATGTACAACAATTTTTCTGTAACCTTATAAATTATGTAACGAATTTGTATGTCTTATTTCAGGATCCCACCGGATTTCAAAAATTAGTTGCGGAATACTATAAAATATTGGAGAATAAGCAAGGACCATTTAAACCAAATCTTCAAATGTCTGGAGCTAGTTCTGGGCATTCAGCGCTTTCATTTGCATCAAGCCTACCCACTGAAACTACAATAACACCATCTAGTCGGCATTATAAAGCCGCAAATGTCATACAACAGACTTCAATTTCTACGAAAAACACTTCCATTAACATTGGAGAAAGTGAATTAACAATCACACCTTCATATATGAAAGCAATGCCGACAACAAGTGATGCCATGCTATTACCGATTTTAACAAATACTTCTCCATCTGTATCAATTGCAACAACTTCAAATAATACTACTGATGTTTTCTCTCGAGGAATATTTGTTAAGCCGCTTGTGGATATGCAAGATATACCGCATTCAGTTTCACCTGCACCGGATATGTTACAATCGTTAATGTCATCTTCATTGTTACAAGCAACACATATGTTACAGCTATCAGATTATCAAAAATTGCAGGAAAAAAAGGCTGTAGACAAACTCAAAGTTGTTTCAAAGAAAAAAAACAAACCTTTAACACCATATACACGTCCAGTTAGTACCTCCCCCCAGAGTGCACCATCCCTAAACGTTTTAGCAAATACGTCCAGCACACTGATGAGTCATTTGAATATGACCAATGTCAATCAACAAGCAAGTATTTTAGCTGCATATGCAGATCTATTAAAAAAGATCCCGATATCGCAACAGTCACAATTGCAACCATTTTATGCTAATGCTCATGGACAATCTCTCCCAAAACGGAAGCAAAAAATCAATAAAAAATCATCAGCTGAACTTTTAACCATGCAATCATTAATGTGCAGTACTGAGTCAGTAAAAAACCAAAATCCAGTTATTTTACCAAAAATTAGCTCCACCGATGTTGCAACCACCGTAAATAACGCTGTTTATGTCACAACAAATCAACAAGATTCACCTGTAACTTTATCGGCTCAAACACAAAATATGTTGGCTTTCCAGAAAAGTCCCACTAAAACCCTTCAACAAAAACTTGCAGAACGTCAGAGAGCAAATCAACAAAATGATTCTAGAGGAGCTACAACCACAGAACCCACTTTGGATGTAATCATTTTAGATTAATTGATTTCTACGGCACATGTATATTTGAAATACAGAATAATTGTTGAAACATTTTGTTTTTATTTTTATGATTATAAATATACATATGGGCATTTCCAGAAAAATTACCACTACCGAAAAATTCAAAATGCTCAAACATTTGGAATCTTAAATATGAGGCATTTTTTTTCAAATCGGACACACATATTTTTGACACTCTGGATTGCTTCAATTTTTTTTATGGATTGCTTATTGTCTATAAGCCCACCCATATTTTTATTTTCGGCAGCTTTTTTTGTTTCACCCAGAACAAAAATACTATATAAATAATAGTTTTTTACTATTATAAATAGTCAATATGATAAATTATTATTTTAATCGGAAAATACCATTAAATAGTAGAAAATACTATGACATTGCCATTGAGTTTATATGAAAAGATTTATTTGTTGTATACTATTAAATCAATAATTGTCCTATTGATCAATTTTAATGGGATTTGATGGAATTTTTTCTGGGTGTAGGATTGTTCTGGAAGTTCACGTGAAGCATGATGGATCTGTGTATTTACCTATGAAATTATATTTCTTTAAATTTAATTATTTACTAAATACTCTACATAAATAATAGTACCATTATGTTTTTCCGTGACACTGTTTTTTGTAAACATTTGTAAACATCATTTTTATTATTTTAACAATTGTAAAAACTCCTACCAATCTATTAAAAATCATGATTTTATAAATATATGATTTAAATATGATATCATTATTCATTTGTTTATTCATATTTAAGTCATATAATGAGCTCTGCTTGATTTTAAATGATATTTCTTCTAACTTTTTGTGCATGGTATGATTTTCAGATGGTGAAATCATTTTGAACCCAAAATTAACGCAATTGATGACATTTAACATTTCATAATAGTGCATTCATGAAGTGATTTCACATATTTATCATGTTAACATATTTTATGAATTCATTTAATGAAATTCATGAATGTCTATCTGAGTAGGTTTGAAAATACAGTGTGTTTAAAAAATGAAAATATGACGTATGAACCTTTTTTAAAAATTATATAACTTTGCATCTGTGCATCGTATAGCGTCAAGTATAGTCTCATTTTGAAGGTAATAGAATTTTTTTCCTTATATAAATTTAATATATTTTTAATTACCATGCAACTATAATAAGCAATTAAAATGTTTAAGGACATTTTACTGAATGGGTGGTATTTTTTTTTTTTTTTTTTCTAAATTTAGCCTATAATTTTACTCGTTAAATTCTATATAAATAATATTCTTTTGTTGAGTGGTCATTTATAAGAAAACAATTGTTTTGTTCAAATGAATGTGCGCATAAGCTGCTTTTTTATGTGATGCTATAGCCAGTTTTGATTTGTCAGTACACGGATAGAAAAGATTTGTTTGAATATGTTTGAAAGCAATTAAAAAATAATACGAAATCATCATACGTGTATTACGAATGAAGTGTAATTATTTTTTTTTTTTGTCGGATGGTAATAATATATAACTATTTGTAAACATTTTATATATTCCCCAGCAGAATCTGTCAAACTTATCATAAATATGTTACAATACAAACATAAAATTTGAATATACTATTTCTTGGCAGTTTAATTGGTTATAACTATGTTCGCAACGCTCGTCTTCATTCGATTAGTTATCGACAAACGAAGTTGGCAACGATGCGCAGCATTTTCTACATACACCAACGTTTAAACATATTTAAAAACAAACAATAAAGAAATTGGATTTAAATAAATGTATTCTTACAATATTCGAAGTTGGCACTCGTTGGGCAGAATTTTCTATCTACGTCTCTTTTGTCATCGTTTGAAGCATAGACCACAAGACATGAAACTCCGTCAATGTAGATGTAAAAATCGTTTTGTTAGTGTGCGTCGCAGTCGCAATTTGGACAACTTTTTATTCAACTTAGACAACTTTTATTCAACTTGGACAATAATGCCACAGATTTTCTCATTTTAGACATTTTTCCCCCTTTATATTCAACATATTCACCACTGCTTTTGATGTTTGCGCCAAACAGAAATTTAATAACAAATTAATTTTCTGACAACATAAAAATACTCAAAACAAACGTAAACAACGTTTTAGTTTATATATATTTAGTTTTATTCAAAAATTGATAGTGTGGGTACAATTTTCAACCGATTTTGATACGAATTATGGATGATATCGTTGTCAGGCATGATGAAGAGCTATATTTAGCTGAACAAGCGTACGAAATTGACAACTAGGACAAAATTTTAAAATATCTCTACGGAAAGGGATTATCGGACTGTTAATTGCTTAATGCCCGGATGCATACAACTTTTAACCATGAGTTAGCGATGGAAATCGATTAGTTAATGTGACAATTTCAATATTGATATTAAAACAAAAAATTAAATTTATTTGTCAGATTGTTTTTAACTGATAACTGTATTCAACCGGCCGTAAGTAAATTCACAATTTTAGTTTATTTTATTTAACGTCCTCATTATATTTAAGCGCAATATTGTTCCATATTTGGTATGTACAGCGATATAAACATACACATAATTTCATTATAAAATCGATTTATAATATAAATATTAAGATAAACATAATATATAATAAATTTATTTTAATATTGTAATATTTGCAAAAGTTTTGTCCCTTTTTCCCTAAACTAATGAAAAGGGGGACACACTGGTTTTATTCACCAAATTGCTACTTTTTTCTCGTAAATTTTACAATTTTTTCAGAAAATGTTAATTATTTTTTCACTTTTCCCTTAGACTATGAATTTTAGGCATAGTTTTAAAAAAATAGCGCTAATTTTTAGACTCATTACGTGTAACTCAAAACTTCTGCATTTGAGTAGTTCGGTTGCAAAAAATGTGTAAATTTTGGCAAATTTCACAAAATTTTCAGCATCTGAATTAACAAACAGCTGTTTTGTGTTGTTGAAAATTTTACACGGTGAAACAACAACAATGCAAGCAGAGATGCGGCAGAGCTCATGTACACAATCCGTGTACCAAAAAATATCATAAAAAACAGGATTTTGCTATGTTGAATATGTTTTTTGCGAAGTCGCACGTCTTATAGTCTTTGGTTTGAAGTATGTATTGGTTCTTTTAAACATACTGATGTTTGAAAAGAAACAAAAACAAATGAAATTTTAGATGTAAATAAAATTATTCTTGCAATATTCTTCTTGTATACGAAGTTTACACTCGGTGACCGCCATTTTCTGCATACGTGTCTATTGATGTTTGTTGAGAAAACGTATTCGTATCGGTAATACGATGTCATTTGTAAATTTAAAAATATACAAATTTTGGTACAAAAAGTGCAAATAGTAACAAATAATATCATTTAATAGTGCAGTATATTATTTAATTGTTCCTTTATGTTTTACTAAAAATATTGTGAAAAGCCGACACGGATATTTCATCAAAAAACCACAACTGAAAAATCAGTGCTTCTATTTTCAAACAGAATTCGGCATGGTTTTTTACAACAGGCTCCGCGAATTCCTTGCCAACGCTATGTGCTGCACTGAGACTTGTACTTGCAATTATAAATTTATTCAATTATTTATTTATGCATTTAAAAATTTGTATATGAATTCGAATATTATTAATTCCCATTGATGATTTTTTAATAAAAATTAATAAAAAGAAAACAATATTTTATTTTCAGGATTCCTTTCCAAAAATATTAAGATATGTTTTTATGCAAACATACTACTTTTTAAACAGAAACAACTGATATGTTTCTCTGGAAACGTATATATATTCAGGTCGTTCCAAATCATGTTATATTTTAAACATATTTATGTTTCGGATCAAATATTTATTTTGTTTAGATGCAGTAATTATTATGTTTCTATTAAAACATATACTATTTTAAGGGGCAACATCAAAATGTTGCAGTGATATTATAATGTAAATCAGAGCTCATTACAACACTGTTCATGTCTCAAGACAACCCTGTTTACAAATGATTTATCAGGCAATTATATATTATGTTGTTTACATAAAATTCCAAACATACATGTTAATGCCTGCAAAATTATGTTTGGGAGAGCCATTTTTTTGCAGCGTGTATAATTAAGCTTATTACCCACCCAATGTAGTCGATTCTCTCAACTGTTAAGTCGATTCTTATAACCAAAACTAAAAAAATTGTAACATTGTACCAAAAAGGATTTAATTTAATTTTTAATCTTAAAAAAAACAGTTAGCAGGTTAATAAATAAACAAGTTATCATATAATTGGTATATTATTAAACATACATTCTAATAAATATTGGTGTAATTGTGCGATCATTGGACCAGGCAACTTGTATCATCGCATTTAAATTTAATCTTTAATATTTAAATTTAAGCTATAAAAATCAATAGTATAAGGGTCAAATTAGGCATTGACGTGTCGAAAATCCTTATTATAGTGTGTAAAACTACGAAAAACGTAAGTACAATTGTGCTCAGAAAACATAAATTTATTAATTTTTAATCATTAAAAATATAAACCCATTCAAATTATTCGGTCACAGCCTAAAGATATTGATAAAAATAATGTTAAAAAACTAGTAATAAACCAACCAATATCCTCTAGTTTAAAGTGGAAATATGTCCATGACAGTTATAAATGCATTTTTATACATATATATAATACACACAAAAAAAAAACCTTTATTGTTAGACAAACTAAATTTTTTTAATTATGAATATAAAAACCACACTAAGAAAAAAAGATGTTTATGAAAGTCTTGGTGCAAATACCAGTTTAAATTTACGCCTTCTAGCAAATATTCAAACATCCCATAAGTTTCAATAAAGTTGCAGCAAAACTATTAATATTTTTTAAATATGACATATTTGCAGATAGTTACGAGATGTTTGCAACAACAGCAATGACCATTGAGATATTTACAGTTGACTGATAGTAAACATCTTGAGTTCTTAGACATTTGCAACAAAACTGTTGAGTTATTTTGACATTTGACTACTATAAAAAAAAGAAAATGGCGTACTTTTTTCTTACGCTTGATTTATCTACAACAATTAAGTAAATACAATGATTTAAAAAAGTGTCAGCTCATCAAATAATACATTTTAATCGTAAAAGTGAAAATAAAATTTCACGGGATTGAAATTATCAACACGTGATGGAAAATATTTTTTTTCAGAGTTTACTTTGATGACAGCAGGGCCGGGCCAACATGGTTCTTCCGGGAAGAAGTCTTAAGTCGTTGTACAATTTTATCTTCGAATCATTTATAAAGACTATGGCGATGTATACGCAGGGTACTGTTTTAATTATAGAATAAAACAAATACATATGATTCATTTTCTTTCAATTCAATAAAAATTACACCGCGAATTCTAATGGAGTACCTTTTCCAAATATTCATCAACTATCTTCCTATTTGTAAGATGTTTAATTGATGGTTGCTATAAATAATTGTAAATTTGAAAGATGGTTGCTAGCAATATTTATCGTATTTGACGGATGCTTGAGAGATGGTTGTCTCAAAGACGATCGAAATAATTTGTAAATAACTTGATATTTAGGGCTGTGATATTTCTGGTAATCATCTTTGTTTTCTTAGTGCACACAACAAAAAAATATTCTTTACATAGAATTTAACGAGAAAAATTATAGTCTTAATTTTAAAAAAATTAAAAATACCTCTCATTTAGTAAAATGTCCTTAATAAACATTTTAATTGCTTATAATGGTTGCATGGTAATAAAAAATATATTAAATCTATATAAGGATATAAAGAAAATTCTATTACCTTCAAAATGAGACTAAACTTGACACTATACGATGCAATAAATAAAGTCGACTTTAAAGATGGTATCAGCTTTTTCACAAATAAATATATGAGAAAATTGTCGAAAAAGATGATACTATTTTCAAAGTCGACTTTATTTCGTTTATTGGTTAGGCTGTATGTATTTTCAAACCTATTAACAAAAAGCAAAAAAAAAATATGGGTGGGCTTATTTTCAATAAGCAATCCATAAAAGAAATTGAAGCAAATCCAAAGTGCAACTGAATATTTTTGACGAAATCCGTCCGATTTGAAAAAGAATGCCTCATATGTGAATCTTGATATCCCAAAAGAAAATTATATTCCATAAGTTACGTTACTATTCAACTTGCAAGTATATATAGCACTTGGAATACATACAGATACAAAATATTGTCTGTGTTTTTTTCTGGAAATATTATTTAATATTTCTAAAGCTTAAAATTAATGATGCAATTTACAATAACGAACAAATTTTGTTTTTTGTATAAGGCTGGCTGTCCTATTGTCCGGAACCAAAAAGATACAGTAAATGTAGAACATTTTCGGTCCCGACCGGATCCTTGAATATCAACTTTTCGCTAATAAAATTAGGATGCTAAAATTTTAAATTATGTATTTTAAGAGATCAAATTTTGGATATATTTACTATATCGATACCTTCCAGGCACAACATCGTAACCAACATTTTGGGAATTTTTGTTTTGGAAACCTCTTTGTTGCTATTCCCTGCAAAATCATATTTTGGAATTTCACTATCCAAATTTTAAATAAAGCCAAATAACACTTATTATCGTAACTACATTTTTGAAAAATGTTGGTTACGATACAATTTTTAATTATTTTTAATCCAATTCTGTGCACTGTTATAAGGATTAGCGAAGACTATAGAAAAACTAAAATTATGAGTATTTGTAAAAATATGTCCACATTTAAAATAAAAATATAAAATTTAATTTTATTTTGTACTGCCAATGCATTTGTCCATTAAATTAAAATACTGACCACTGGCTAGTCTTAACTTTCACTAAACATGTGCCAAATACGTGTTATTTCTCTTTTATCGTTTACCAAAATTTAAAATACCGAACCGTTTGTGTATAAGACCTTCCTACCTTAGCATCGTAAGTAGTACAATTAAAAATGTTTTCGTAATAAATTGAGACAGGCAAAACATCGTAACAACATTTTTCTTCAAATACTTCTGAATGTAATGGATATTTTGGTAATTTAACCACACTATTATTATTGTCAGTTCATTTAAAGGATATTTTACGAAAAAAATCAATAAAATTGCCTGTAAGGTATCGATATGTTCTTACGATAGTATAAAAATGGGTGGAATCGGAAAATGACGTGACACTATTATATATGTATGTTATACAAAAAACTTCTGTAGTTTAAGAGATAAATGAACGAAACTTTAAACTAATAAAAATGGGCGGAGAGGCCCTTTTATATATAAAAGTTTAATGTCTAACCCTGGCATTATTAAAACTTCTAAAATTTTGGATTTATATAGTTGTTACATGCCCCTTTTTATCGTACCGGATATGACCATCGATTAGCTCTAGATGGACCAGGGTTGGGGTGTTCGACCCGCCATATCCGGTCGAGGGCATCACAATAATTCTAACAAATTCGAAATTCAAACAACTCAAACAGACAATAACGGACGAATCCAACGGACATTAACTCCAACAAACACCCTTCCATAAATAACAAAAGACGTAACACTAAGCCAGGACACGGTGTTAAATCCTGGTTACTTTCATACCCTCCCTCCATGGTTATTGCACATCCAACATAATTAACAATAACCCCTTATTTATAACAACAATTCACAACAAACCGAACTCTACCACATTTTCATTCCCTCAATTACGCCCTAATCCGCCACACCCACAGAATATCGATCTATTCCATGATAGACATGATATTACAAAACAAAAATATCACAGATTGCAAACTTACAAATAATCATCCAATTTCCATTTTCATTTATTTTATTTTTTTTATTTATTTATTTTATTTTATTTTATTTTATTTTATTTATTTTATTTATTTTATTTATTTTATTTATTTTATTTATTTATTTTATTTATTTATTTTATTTATTTATTTTATTTATTTATTTTATTTATTTTATTTATTTTATTTATTTTATTTATTTTATTTATTTTATTTATTTTATTTATTTTATTTATTTTATTTATTTTATTTATTTTATTTATTTTATTTATTTTATTTATTTTATTTATTTTATTTATTTTATTTATTTTATTTATTTTATTTATTTTATTTATTTTATTTATTTTATTTATTTTATTTATTTTATTTATTTTATTTATTTTATTTATTTTATTTATTTTATTTATTTTATTTATTTTATTTATTTTATTTATTTTATTTATTTTATTTATTTTATTTATTTTATTTATTTTATTTATTTTATTTATTTTATTTATTTATTTTATTTATTTTATTTATTTTATTTATTTTATTTATTTATTTTATTTATTTTATTTATTTTATTTATTTTGTTTATTTTATTTATTTTATTTATTTTATTTATTTTATTTATTTTATTTATTTTATTTATTTTATTTATTTTATTTATTTTATTTATTTTATTTATTTTATTTATTTTATTTATTTTATTTATTTAATTTATTTTATTTATTTTATTTATTTTATTTATTTTATTTATTTTATTTATTTTATTTATTTTATTTATTTTATTTATTTATTTTATTTTATTTATTTTATTTATTTTATTTATTTTATTTATTTTATTTATTTTATTTATTTTATTTATTTTATTTATTTTATTTATTTTATTTATTTTATTTATTTTATTTATTTTATTTATTTTATTTTATTTATTTTATTTATTTTATTTATTTTATTTATTTTATTTATTTTATTTATTTTATTTATTTTATTTATTTTATTTATTTTATTTATTTTATTTATTTTATTTATTTTTTTTATTTTATTTATTTTATTTATTTTATTTATTTTATTTATTTTATTTATTTGATTTATTTGATTTATTTGATTTATTTTATTTATTTTATTTATTTTATTTATTTTATTTATTTTATTTATTTTATTTATTTTATTTATTTTATTTATTTTATTTATTTTATTTATTTTATTTATTTATTTTATTTATTTTATTTATTTTATTTATTTTATTTATTTTATTTATTTTATTTATTTTATTTATTTTATTTATTTTATTTATTTTATTTATTTTATTTATTTTATTTATTTTATTTATTTTATTTATTTTATTTATTTTATTTATTTTATTTAATTTTATTTGTTATTTATTTTATCTTATTTTATCTTATTAATTTTATTTACTATAATTGTTCTAATCGTGTTATTAATTTCACTAATGTCATAATTGGCCCTCCGTATAACATCACCCTGCTGAGTCGTTAATATAGCAAATGCACTATCACATACAGTGGCGTTGCCAATATTAATTATTTTATGAGACCAATCGAACAAAACTAACAACAGGCAAATAACAATTTAAGTTGCGAAGGAAATTAACAATAATAAAACAACAGATAGTAGACTTAAACTTTACGATTTAATTATTGATATTAGGAACAAAATAAATTCTTACAAAAATAAATTCTTAAACATCGATATTTAATAGATAAATTAATTTTTTTTTTTTTTTTAATTAATTACAAAACATTGAAAACTGACAATTAAATAAGGAAGAGCAAATAAATAGCAAATGCTACACACAAAATCAATGAAGGATACTCAATATTAATAAAAATACACTTATAGATGTTTTCAAATTTTAGGCCATATCAGTATTCGCAAAACTTATTAGGGAAAATATTCCTACGCTCAAAACAAACCTACCTCAAGAGAGCTCTTTGGAGGGGTATTTCGTACATATATATATATATTTTGTTTTCTACTATTTATGAGAGAATATGGATATGGCTGCGTTTCCTTCTTTATATCCTTAATCTAAACTCATCATTATTTTTACAAGATTTGAACCTATATTTATTTTGTATATTTTGTTTTCCTATTTAAATTTGTTTTTTTTTTATTTCCTATTTATTTCCTTATATTTATTCTATGTTATTCTTACTAATTATTTACTACTTTTATTGATTTTATTTTATGTAATCCTATATTATCTTATAGGATTTAAGATTTCCTTTTATTTTAAACTTTAGTTTAAAATTTAATTTTATTTTCAGCTGGTCACCTTAATCGGGACTTGAACTATTCCTGCTGCAACGCAGCTTAATGTTGAGACACAAATGACATCAAACATGAATTAATATGTATTTACACGTACAAATTGGACAAGATGAACAAAAACTATCGCAGCCGTCCTCTGGAGGATGTGCGCTACATTTAATTTTGGAGCACTTAGCTGGTCTTTAAAATAGTAGTTGCTGCATAGATGCCCAGCGCCTTTATATATATATATATATATATATATATATATATATATATATATATATATATATATATATCTTTTATTGGCCTCCTCAACTTTGGGCACGACTGCGATATCTAAATGATGTTGTTTTATTATTTTTACCTTCACTATTCACAAAAAAAAAAACTTTACCTTGATTGTCTTTTGTTCAGAGTTTGTTTTAAATAATAAATTTATAAGTTGTTATAATGCACATTGTAGTGATCTGTATTTAGTGGTGCTCTATTTCTTCTATCCTCGCTCAGTGCCTAAACAACACCAATGCTAAGGTGGTGAGAATAAAAAAAATTTTTTATGTATGCCTATTCTAATGTCTTTCACCACTAATCTGACATTGACATTTATGCAGAGAAGTGTTGCAGGTCGTTTTTAATTAATTATTTTTTTTTTTTTACGGACGGCCGCAACATAGTTTATAGTTATATCTCGCTGTAAAAAATGTATAAAATATGAAAAGAAGGAGTGGTCTTTTAGTATATGAAAATTCTAAAATAGACTTTTTGACCCTTTGTGTAAAATATCTAAAATGCATATTAGTTTAATAAATAACAATGTTCTACAAGAATTTTCCACAGAAATGAAACTTATAATTTCTGGTAGATTTCGGTCTTCTGATTCTCGCTTCGTACTCAGAATTTTCCCAAGTTTTTGCAAAAAAAAACGAGTAAAAAAAAGCCGTTTTTGGTACTTTATATCGCACGATTTCGGCATGTTGCACGAATACGAATAATTGGCAAAAAAAATCAGTGTCCAGATATTAGTTTTTGCAAAAAATTAAAAAGAAATTTGTGTTACCTAAAAAGTGTGGCGAGAGAGTAATTTATCACAATTCTTTAAGCTCTCTTATTATTTTTTAAAATATAAAGCGCCCAACCCAATCAATACTTCGTTTCCGTCACTTCAACGTATTTAACTGACGCGAGAGAGACGGAAAACGGTGACCGATTCAATACTTTGTTGCCGGAGAATATTTTTGGATTTGTTTTATTGATGTTGCCAAAAATGCAATAATACATAATTAATTCTCAAAAAATTTAAATTTATTTCATATCAAATATTTTAAAAACACACACAAAAGTAAATATATCATATGAAATTTATGTCAACGTATTCAACGGAACATAAAAGAGAAAAGTTGCCGAACTTTTTCTCTCCGTTGCGTTATTTAGAACGCTTATTTTGTCATTGGGACTTTTTTCATACATTTCAAACGTGATGTTAGTTGAATACGTTGCGTCCACGGATATAAAGTATTGATTGGGTTGAGCGCTTAAGTTCGCAATATTTTTGCTGTCAAATTTTCGAAAAAATGTTTTAAACTTTATCTTACTGACATTTTTTATGATTTTTTTTAGTTTGTATATAAAATATTTGATTAAAATAGAGGGACATGCACATAGTGATTATGCAAAATTCTTTGCATAAGATGTCCGCATTATGGGGAAACATAATAGGGAAAATATGCATTGCGTAATCATCTAATGTGTATTTGATTCGGCTAGCTTAAAAGGGTAAAAATAATGTATTACACACCCGCCTTCAACGAATGCTTCTGAACGATTGAACTAAAATTTTTGAAAATTTGTCAAAAAAAAAAAATAAAAACTAATGATTATAAAATTCAAATTTAATGTATTGTTTGGTAAATATTTTCTGAATATTTATATGTATGGCTGGAATGGAGATATATTTCGTTACGCATTATTATGTTAATTATTATTTCCAACTAAAATTGATAAAATACCAAATGAAATTAAGATTTTCCATATGAAATTGGGAAAATTCCAAATAACATTGATATTTTCCATTTTGAATTGAGAAAATTACAAATGAAATTGAGATTTTCCATTTGAAATAGGAAAAAATCCAAATGAAATTAAGATCTTCTATTTTAAATGGAGAAAATTCCAAATGAAATAGAGATTTTCCATATTAAATTGGGAAAATTCCAAATGAAATTGAGATTTTCCATTTTAAATTGAGAAAATTACAAATGAAATTGTGATTTTAAAATTGAAATTAGGAATATTTTATATAAAATTTAGATTTTCCATTTGAAATTGAAATTGAAATTTCTTCCATTTTAAATGGAAAAGATTCCAAATTAAATTGAGATTTACTATATGAAATTGGGAAAATTCCAAATGTAATAGAGATTTTCCATATGAAATTGGGAAAATTCCAAATAAAATTGTGATTTTCAATTTGAGCTTGAGAAAATTCCAATATAAATTAATATTTTTCCATTTGAAAATTAAGTTGGTATTTTCCGAATTTCATATATTTTCCATATATTAAAATTTTCTCAATTTAAAATGGAAAATCTTAATTTTATTTGGAATTTTCCCAATTTCATATGGAAAATCTCAATTTCATTTGGAATCTTTTCCATTTAAAATGGAAGAAAATTACACACGCAGAGAAATAATATGTTTGCGACATGATCGCGACAGCCATGCTATGCTCTTTACAATCATAGATGGTTGTCACATTCAAAGTATAATATAAGGTCGCTAAAATCATATTATAGTAAAAAATGAATTATAATATTATTGTATTTCTGGATAACCAAAAGATAGTTGATAAGAACCATGTTATGTTTACGATAAAGACTGCCACCAACAAAATATGATCAATACCAATCATACCATGATATTGTAATTTATTATTTACAACCATATAATTCTCACTTAATGACATGTTTACTCTCTTACTCACTTTGATGTTGGCAATGCCGGTGGGCATGTCTAAATCGACTTTTTTTGCAACTTTGACTCGTACGCAGTAAGAATCAGGAGAACGAAATCTAAAAGAAATGATAAGTTTCATTTCTGTGGACGCCAACAACCCTCATTTTGTAGAACAGTGAAAGGGTTCGTGAGTTAGGTTCGGGTCCCACCACTGGAAAAACGTATGGGCCCAATGAAAACAAAAAATAAGCCTCGAATAACGACCGATTATCACGATGGCAACCCACGCAATCGTTTTAAGGCCTATGATTTACGGATATGCACCTGGAATGTCCGGACCCTTTATAAGGAAGGTGTTTTTATCCAGCTGGTAGATGTCCTCGAAAAATATAAGGCTGACGCACAACTATCCAGGAAATGCAATGGCGGGACATGGCTGTTCGAAACAAGCGTCCTGTGATATCTAGTACAGCTGCCATGCGGAGAGACACGAATTTTGATGCGGATTTGTGGTCGGCAAGAGACTCCGCCACCTTATCTCTAGGTTCACGCCCGTGAACGAAAGGCTGGCAGCAATCCGCATCAAGGCTAAATATGATAAGACAAAAGAGCGCTTCAACGAGCGCCTAGACAAAGCATACGAGCGCTCCGCTGCCAAGATATCAAAATCGTGCTAGGCGATTTTAACGCCAAGGTGGGAGGATCCATCTATTGTCCCACAATCGGAAACTTTAGCCACAATGCCAACAATTCCGATAACGGAAGAGATTAATCGACTTCGCCGCAGCAAGAAACATGGTAGTTAGTAGCACTAGATTCGAACATCTCGATATCCACAAGGTTGTCGCCCGATAAAAAAACGCGAAACCAAATCGATTATGTTGTGATTGACGGAAGGCATGCTTTAAGAGTTATGGTCGTACGCACTATCCGAGGTGCCAAAATGGACTCGGATCATTAGCTTGTTGCAGCCAAGGTCCGCAAACGCTTAAGCGCTGCGAAGAACGTACGGAACCAAACGCGGAGAAAGCTAGCCGTCGAAAAGCTGCAATCACAACAGACAACGCAAGCCTTTTCCACTCGAATCTAACAACTGTTTAGACAAAGCACTCCTCCTCTCGATGATATAAGCGCGCAGTGGAACCATATCTCCTGCTCTATGCGTACGGCTGCCGAAGAGGTGCATGGATTCCAACGCCCCAGAGGAATCAGTGGTTTGACCAAGAGTGTAGCGCGGCCACTGCAGAGAAAGACGCTGCATACAGATCCACCCTGCAGTCAGTAGCTACACATACTGCGAAGGAGTGATACAAAGAGAAGGGAATATAAAAAAAAAATAGAGACAGAAAGACGTGAGTGTGAGGAGATTGAGGACAGGAATGTGGCTCGAAAATTCTTCGAGAAAATAAGACGCCTAGTCTGAGATTTAGAGCCCCTTCTTGCAAATATGAGAACGGGAATCTAGTCACATATATCCAGAGCTCACTGAAGATATGGAGGGATCACTTCTCTAAACTGCTGACCGGTGATGATGACAGCAATTCCACCGATAGAGAAGTAAACCCGGCAACCCTAGTACTTCATGCCGACGTTGAGATTCCGCCACCCGACCATGACGAGGCCAGAACAGCTATTGCTCGGCTGAAAAACAACAAAGGCGCAGGTGCTGAAAAAGACCAGATTTTCACATTGCGCCTAATCCAGAAAAAAGACCTAGAAAAAACAAATCAACACCTACCACCTGTTAGTCGACTATAATGTCGCCTTCGACACTCTGATAAGGGACAAATTATTCGTCGCAATGTCAGAGTTTGGTATACCGGCGAAACTTATAAGGCTTTGCAGGATAACCCTGAGCAACACACGTTGCTCAGTTAGAATAGGAAAAGACCTCTCCGAGCCATTTCATACCGAACGAGGTTTCAGACAGGTTGACTCTCTATCGTGCGACTTTTTTAAGTTATTGATGGAGAAAATAGTTAGAGCTTCCAAACTCCGCCATAGCGGCACTATCCTCAACAAAAGTATCATGCTGCTCGCATATGCCGACGATATTGGAAATAACTCTTACCAACAAGTGCTACGTTGGGCTCAGTATGCAATTGAGAAGTAGAGCCCTCTCTCGCCGGACAAAAAGAACGCATCATGCATGCAAGTCACGCATCATGCCCGTCCTACTTTATGGTGTAGAAACATGGACGCTGGCCTCCACCGTCTGGGAGCGTTCGAGAGAAAGATTCTCCGTAAAATCTTTGGCCCTAACTGCTTTGCTAACGAGTATCGAATTAGGATGAACCATGAGCTGTATGAGTTATTCGACGACATTGACATAGTCAAGCGCATCAAGATCCTGCGGCTTCGCTGGCTAGGTCATGTCAAACGAATGGATGAAAACACTCCAGCCAAGAATGTGCTTGAATTGAGACTCGAAGGTGGACTGCGTTGAAGAGGGCGTCCAAATCTGTGTAGGAAAAACCAAGTTGAGGAGAACCTGGCAACGCTTGGCATTTCTAACTTGCATCAGCGCGCGCAAAGCAGAAGCGACTGGCGCGACTTCATCTCAGGGGCAATACCGACTCACGGTTGTAAGGAGTAAGTAAATAGCAGGGCTCGGATTTTGATGACTTACTTATTTGGCTATTACAACTCATGATGGGTTTCGGCGCAGCAATTATACCAAGTGTTGTCAGATTGTCTCTGACAACACTTGTACTCTTCAGTACTCGTTTTCAACGCATATCGGGCCATATATTTTCCGAAGAATATTTCTCTCGAACGCTTCTAAAGCTCGCTCATCGGTGTTGGCAAGCTTCCATGCCTCAGCGCGATAGAGGAGGACTGGCATGATGAGCGACTTATAGAGCGTAATTTTTGTCCGTCTAGAGAGGGCTCTGCTCCTCAATGGCCTACTGAGCCCAAAGCAACACATGTTGGCAAAATTTATTCTTCGGCTAATCTCCAGACTGACATTGTTTTCTTTGTTGGTGCTGGTACCTAGGTAGACGAAGTCCTTCACAACTTCGAAGAGCATCAACAAAGAAAACAATGTCAGCCTGGAGATTAGCCGAAGAATAAATCTTGCCAACATGTGTTACTTTGGGCTTAGTAGGCAATTGAGGAGCAGAGCCCTCTCTATTGTCAATAGTAATGTATTGTCTAAGACGCCTGGACTATTTGTTTGTTGACACCAAGTACTGTCTTGTCCTCGTTCACCGTAAGACCCATTCGAGGCGATACCCTCTCTAAACTGTAGAATACTGCACTGACTGCTCGTACGCTCAGCCCAATTATGTCGACATCAGCGTACCCGAACACTATGGAACTCTTGTTGAAGATAGTGCCATTGAAATGAAATTGTGCAGCTCTTACAATCTTCTTCATTACTAGATTGAAGAAGTCACACGATAGGGAATCGCTGTGTCTGAAACCTCGTTCGGTATTAAACGTATCGGAGAGGTTGTTCCCAATCTCTCTTTGCACTTTGGTCTTGACACCAAATACTTCGTCTTGTCCTCGTTCACCGTAAGACCCATTCGAGGCGATACCCTCTCTAAACTGTAGAATACTGCACTGACTGCTCGTACGCTCTGCCCAATTATGTCGACATTATCAGCGTACCCGAACAGTATGGAACTCTTGTTGAAAATAGTGCCATTGAAATGAAATTGTGAAGCTCTTACAATCTTCTCCATTACTAGATTGAAGAAGTCACACGATAGGGAATCGCCGTGTCTAAAACCTCGTTCGGTATTAAACGTATCGGAGAGGTTGTTCCCAAACACTTTTTTTTTTCTTTTCCAGAATTTGACGAAATGTGAAAATCTGGTCTATGGTGGACTTGCCAGGTCTGGAGACGCATTCGTCGGTCTGTTGTGTGTGCGGCTTGCTGACGTCTAGCTTTCTTTGCGTGAGTTTCCGTGCATTTTTCGCAGCGCATAAGCGTGTGCAAACCTTGGCTGCTACAAGGAAGTGATCCGAGTCGATGTAGGCATTTCGGATTGAACGTACGTCCATCACACTAGAAGCGTGCCTTCCGTCAATTACACATGATCAATTTGGTTGCATGTGTTCTGATCGGGTGACCGCCACGTGGCTTTTGAATATTGAGATTCTTGAACCTAGTACTACTAATTACCATGTTTCGTGCAGCTGCGCAGTCGATCAGCCTCATTCCATTGTCGGAGGTGTTGTCGTGGAGGCTGAATTGTCCAACTGTTGGACCTAAGATATCCTCTTTGGGCAACCTTGGCATTAAAGTCGCCAATCAAGATTTTGATGTCGTGTCGGGGGCAGCGCTCATAGGCTTCGTCGAGGCACTCATAGAAGGTACTTTGGTTTTACTATCCAAACAAAAAAAAATATTTGACGAAAACATAAATATGTTCAAATTAAAACATGATTTGGAATGACCTGAATATAAATATGTTTCCAGAGGAACATATTAGTAGTTTCAGTTCAAAACGTAGTATGTTTGCATAAAAGCATATCTAAATATTTTTGGAAAGAAATCTTGAAAATAAAATATTGTACTTCTAACGACGACAAAAAAGACATAGGTAGAAAATGCTGCGTAAAAGGCCGGGTCGGTCTCCATACAAACATTTTTTTAAAGTCCGTCCCTAAAATGAAAGATTATCTCGTAAAAGTGTCAGAAACAAAAAAAAAATTGAAACCCGCCAAAACCGTTTTTTCATTATAGCTTTGTTATTTGATGTCCGGTCATTTATACACCGTTGAAAATGTCTCAGCGGTTAACACATTTGTCCCATAAATTGAATTGACCTCCGAGGTCACCTTCGATGAGAGACATCAGTGTTTAAGACTTCTACCCCCTAAATGCAATTTTTTTTTCTCATATAAGATCTCCAAAGATCTCCTAAAATTATTAAATTTTTCTGTTAAAAGTATTTAGTTAGCTTCATAAACAAAAAAAATGCAAAAAACTCATTTTTGAGTAAAGACGTTATTGAAAAATAATAAATATATATAATTTTATTTTTATTTGAAGTTCTGTCCTAAACTTAAACACTATCAGCCGTATTTATTGGATTTCCTTAAACAATCTCTGAGAAGTTGTTTAGTTACGCATTGTTTAAGGATTTACGCAGTCTCTCTTAATTTGTTATTTATAAAAAAACAGTTCTGAGTAGACAAATAAGTTCAATAAATGTAACAAATTTCAATATTCTACTACGTTTTGTTTCAAAATATAAACAAACGCAACTGTTTGAAAGATTATTTTAAAAAGTAAAAAATTGTTTTTAACAAAAATGAATTTTGTTTCAATATAATACGAACATGGACATAGAGTATCGACATGGTGTCCACAACAATATTTACAATCTCTGAGAAGTTGTTTAGTTACGCATTGTTTAAGGATTTACGCAGTCTCTCTTAATTTGTTATTTATAAAAAAACAGTTCTGAGTAGGCAAATAAGTTCAATAAATGTAACAAACTTCAATATTCTACTACGTTTTGTTTCAAAACATAAACAAACGCAGCTGTTTGAAAGATTATTTTAAAAAGTAAACAATTGTTTTTAACAAAAATGAATTTTGTTTCAATATAATACGAACATGGACATAGAGTATCGACATGGTGTCCACAACAATATTTCTATCTGGAAACTGCGCTGCTTTTTAAACAATTGCCGGAGTAATATCTGCACAACAAAGCACAACTTCGGGACTTTACGAATCATCGATTTCAAGTTCTGTGTTAATGTTCGCTAATGTTTTATCGTGTTATCCGAATTTTAAACTCTTCGGCCCGTCCTTTTGGCATATCTCATTAGAGAGGATATGTTTTTGACCAAGTACCCACGATAGTTTTTCTTTTGACTTCAACGCGTTCATATCGTATGCAGCACAACTTCACGAAAATATCTAGAAACATATCTCGCACAAATCTTTTTTTAATTTGTATAATACAGGCCGAAGAGTTCAGAATTTTGAACGCGGCAAAACATTAACGAACATTAAAACCGAACTTAAGGTCGATGATTCGAAAAATCCAGAAATTCTTTTTTGTGTTGTGCAGATATTTTTCACTTGGTAAAAGCTTTGCATTTTCCCGATAAAAATATTGTTGTGGACATGGTAAATCAATAAGAAAATACGATTAATAAATTAATCTTTAGATTTTTTTTATTTATATTTTTATGACATTTGATCACTCAAATAATTTTAAACAACTTATGCAGTGTTTAAATTACGCAGTCTCTACGCAACGTTGCTTAGGTTCAACTTTGTTTATATATAACGTTTTCATGTTTAAAGGCATTATAAGTGTTGTTTAAAGTTAAACGACATTTATAAATACGGCTGTATATTTGTAACTTTTTAGTTTATGAAGCAATCTAAATACTTTCAACGGTAAAGTTTTATAATTTTTCGATACCATTAATAATATGACAACAAAAATTGCATTTAGGGGGGTCAGAAATAACTAACAACACTTATTGAAGTTGACCTCGGAGATCAATTAAACCTATAGGACAAATATATTAACCGCCGAGACCTTTCCAACGATATATAAAACTTGATAATCGTACATCAAATAAAAAAAGCTATAAAGAAAAAACGATTTTGGCGATTTTTTTTTTTGTTTTTATCATTTCTCAATGTAAGCTTTTATTTTAGGGGTGAACTTTCAAATATTTTTTTAAATATATTATTTTTCGATAATGTTGTCACTTAAAAACGAGATAGATGTAACTTTTTTATTTATGAAGCAAACTAAATACTTTCGACGGTAAAGTTTTATATTTTTTCAAGAACTTTAATTATATAATAAAAAAAAACAATGCATTTAGGGGGGTAGAAGTCTGAAAAAACTAACAACACTTGCCGAAGTTGCCTCGGAGGTCAATTCAACCTATGCTACAATTGTGTTAACCGCTGAGACATTTTTGGCGGGGTCAAAAAAAAAATATATATATTTCTGACACTTTTACGAGGTAAGCTTCCGAATCAAGCTCCACTACATTATATCTGTATGAAAGTGCATATCTCTGCGAGCTTTTTCTTCCATTTTATTTAAATATTTCATAGACAAATTTTAATAAATATTCCGAAAAATTTCAGTACGATAAAGTTTAAAACATTTTTTCGAAATTTTGAAAGAAAAAAACATTGCGAACTAATATTAACATGTTTTTTAAGAGAGCTTAGAGAATTGTAATAAGTTACTCTCTCGATGCAATTTATAATTATATAATATAAATAAAAAAAAAAATTTATTTAAAAAAAGGGAAAAATGAATATTGTTTAAAGAAGATATTAGCACTAAATTTACTTTTTATTCATTAAAATTAAATGTAAACATAAATATGTTTACATGTAAACAAAATGTTTTTCACATTCAAACATACAATGTTTGCAATAACATCGAAAACTATTCATTCTGAGCATAAATATGCTTGAACGAAAACAAAAATATGTTTGGCTGTTATTATAATAATGTTTGGCAATGAAATAATACTTTTCTTTGCAAGCTGAAAAGATATTTGTAATGCCTGCAAAATTATGTTTTTGCATCGTGTAGGTTTGCCATTGACTGCCGAGAGGTAGCTCGGCATAGAAAAATGTTTTCTATGAAAAGATGTCCAGGCTTGAACATGGGACCTTTCGGTCCAACTCACTAACCACTGAGCTTTAATTATTATATGTTATATGTCCATTGACGCGTTTACACGGTTTATCGTGAGGACGGGTTTTTATGTTTGTTTAGGATCGATGAAGGGTGAAAATAAAAACATATCGTTTTTCACTTTAAATATGTCGCGGGTCGATCGTTTTATTAAAAATGTAACGAATGACGATCTTGCACTTAAAACGCAAAACTCATTGCAGCGATTATCGCTGCGAGGGGGGTGTGAGTTCGACTAAATTGCTGACTAAACTAAATTCTACGAGTTTTTATTCGGCCACCATTCGGTAACCGGTAGTTTTTAAAGTCTCTAATAAATCGATGATCACATGTCTGTTTGCTGTCTTCAATTTAGTTCAATTTATTTGCTCGTAAATTTGATAAATTGAAATATAAACACTGCATTACCGACAAAATTTTGTTTAGTCAGAAATTTAATCAAACTCGCACACACCCTAAATGCCAAATTTCAAAGTAAAAATTTAGGCTGTGAGCGAGTTCGACTAAATTCCTGACTAAACTAAATTGTACGGATTTTGATTCGATTGCCATTCGTTAACCGATAATTGTTAAAGTTCCTAATAAATCGATTATCATATGCCTGTTTGATGCCTTCCAATTTTGTTTAATTTAGTTTGCTCGAAAATTTCCTAAATTGAAAAATAAACGCTGTATTACCGACATAATTTAGTTTAGTCAGCAATTTAGTCGAACTCGCACATACCCTAAATATGTTTTCAATTTTATTGATTAAACATACTCTATTTGACACTTTAAACTGACTGCAAATACAAAACGAAAGTAATTTTAGGACAGTAGGTACGCAAATATTTAAATTTGCATAGTAATTTATGTTTCCAACATGCAAGCAGTCGACAAAAATTATTTTATAACTATTTGGGCATTTTAAACTATTTTCTTTTTGCCACCAATTACTTAAAATATATAATTTCATGTTTTCACATAAAATGTGAGCAAATTTGACAGTAAATTATCACTCAACGGTAAACTCGATTGCTTCGTTTCCGATAAAAATTTTCGAATATACGTCGGAAAACTGTGAGTTGCTTGATTGCTTTTTTATAAATTCAGTCGGAAATGTCCCCCGACATGTTTCTCGATTGGGCTGATTATAAAAATTTTGAAGCTTCATATAAATCTGAATTTTTAACATTGCAAATGTTAAAAATGTAAAAATGCATTTTACTCAAAAACATTAGGTACTATATATTTTATTCAAAATTCGTGTAAAACTAAAGTGAATATTCCACTTAACTTCAAACAATATATGATACAGATTGAGAAGCCCCACAGAAAAAGATGGGATCATACACGTATGATAATTTTGCGTCATCTTGCAAAACAGTTTTATTTAAAATACAATTTATAAAGACATTAAATTATCTAATAACATAAAATTAAGTTCATTAAGATACTTATTATTATCAAGCTTTTGGGTTGTACCTTCATGGTAGATATTAATTGTTTAAAAGATTCTTATGACATTTGAAAATATTTGTAACATACCAGCATATGAATTGTAATAGCAATTAAAAAAATATAATGTCAAGTTAAAATAGAAAAGAAGTAAACTTTAAATAAAATAAATATTTTGTTACATTATTTTAAATAATATTTTAAAAAAATTAGGGGCCGGTTGCATAAAAATTTTGAATTATCAGTTAAAAACAGTTTGACAGATAAATTTTATTTTTTGTTTTATTTTTCAATATTGAAATTGTCACTTTAACCGAGATCCATCGATTAATGTCAACTGATAGTTTGAAGTTTTATGCAACCGGACCTAAAGTAATAAAGAAAAATACTTAAAAATTCTTTTAAATAAGAAAGATAAAATAAAAAAAAGTTCCGAAGCTTTATTTTGTCAATATAAAAACTTAAATACATTTTTTTATTCATTAACGAAAAAATATTTCAAATAACCTGAAATAAGTTTATAGGTTTTTTTGTAATGGAATTAATTAAAATTTAAATACAGTTTTAGGATGTTAAGTCGATTGACACAATTCTACTTGGCGAACCGAACGATTGCATTAATGGTAAACTTCTAGAGGTACGTTCTCGATCTACAATACGATTATGCGTCATGTTATTGACAGTACTTGCGATATTCACGTTTCGTACATTACTATTCAATGTCATGTTATTGACATGCGGAAACCATTCAACCGCTGCTGTAGTGTTGGCGTTGGATGTGATTGCTGCACTGGAATTTCTCTTTGTGCCATTACTACTATTGCTATTACTTGTAGTGGATTTTAAATGGTTTTCCTGGTTTTGTGATTTAAAGTTTAAGTTGTCAGCTGGCAAATTTGCAGCATTTCGTTGCAAAACTATTTCGGTACTATTTGGTGAAACCACCGCTAAAGGACTGGTTGTGTAGTTTGAGAATATAAAGACTGACGGCTGTAATGCCTTATGTTGTGTCACTCCATTTTCGCTGGATAACGTTGCCGTTGGCGATAATATACGGATGTGTTCTTCATTCAATAAATTAGTTGTAATACCTTCAGTATTAGTACAACTTTTAGTATTTGTGGAGGAACTTGTGTTGACAAAGTCAGATTTTATGGAACTGCTAGATTTTTTAATGGGAGTGAGTGTTATTTCAGAGGCATTTAGTCGATTCCTAAGTGTTTTAAGTCTAGATTTTTCAACGTTATTATCACATGAAGTTGAAGGTGATGATGTCGCAGAATTGGCATTATTGCGGCCATTTAAAATTACGTTAGGTTTTAGCAAATGTACACTGACTGCAGAAGTGTCGTCATGATCATCATCTGAGGAACACAAATCAATTGTATCCACAATTATTTCAGTTGACGGCGAAGACGAAATTTTCCAGTTAGAACTGCGTGTAGTATCTCGTGTCAGCTTTATGTTAAGTTTAGCATTTGGCGATATTCGTTTTCGCTTGATTTCATTATCAGTAATTTTCTTAAGTCTTACTGAGATCGGGCGACACTTTTTAATTAACGGAGAATTGAGAAACATAAAATTTTCCGTTCGTCTTTTTTGAGAGAATTGTCGTCTGGGAAACACATATATGTGCGAACTATATTCCTGTGGCTTCTTAAATGTACAGTGAATATTATTGGGTACATATTTGCGTTCCAGATATTTTGGTTTAATTGAAGATTTTATAAGAATAGGCGCACTGCAAAAGCGCTCCATGCGATCTAAACGCTCGCCCAAATATTCCTTAGATACAACTGTTTTAGTTGAACGTACCAATAACTGTCCTGCGGGAGATGACAATGGTATAGTTGGACATCGAGCAAGTGAATGAACCGCACGATTTCTACGAGGCAGTCGCTTTGATGCATCCAAAATAACGAAATTGCTTTCATCCTTTGTAGGTACGGGGGGACGCATTTCTTGAAAGTTTCCAGAATTATCACCCCCAAAAGTGTTTCGATTTCGACATTGTAAATCAAAATTCAGTAAAAATCCAATACATAGCTCATTGTTTTCGCTATTTTTGTGCAAGTCTGGTTGACGGTTATCTTCCTGTGGTTCAGGAGTATCACATAGAATAACATCGTCATCTAAATTACATGTCTTTTCGTGTTCCTATAAATAAATATAAATATAAGTTATTAAATTATTATTTTGATCAGATGTAATATTCAAAACAGATAATTATATGTTGCACTAAGAGACAAAAAAACGACCTTTGGCGTTTTTATAATAGCTAAATGTCAAAGTCAGCCAAAAGTTCTGCTGCAAATATACCACAAGTCAGGGTGCTTGCTGTCATTCTATGGTAATTAAATTTTCAAACATCTACCTGCATATTTCATTAAAAAAAAAACAGTTGGAAAGGTAAGATCACATGGGAAATTTTAAAGTAGGTGTAATTATGATAGTTAGGATTATCAAAATTATAGCCGGTCTAAGCCGACTATAAATATCCTACACATATGTGTGGTTATCATTCAAAGTGATATATAGGTCACCAGGGTATACGAATCCTGAAAATAACTGCAAACATTCAATCGCTGAAGAATGTCCATTCATTTGATACCCATATTTACAAATGGGTAGGTGTACCGAATTTCGATTTTTTTTTTGAACCACAAGTCTTTTCGCCGGAAAACATTATTATTGTTACGAATTCATAACGATGTCATTAAGCTTCTCGACATAATACCTACATTGAATTATTTGTCAAAAAATCATAGCTGTTCAATACAAAGTGTATTAAGCAAGGTTAGCAAAGTTGAAAAAGTGTACTCTTTTAAACATCATTGTTTCGCCGCCTTAAAGTAGTGTTCATAAAAGGTATAAAACAATTATACAAATAACAAACATAAAGTATTATATACCAGCTCCCCACCTACATCATCGAAACGCTTCAATAGTAGTCCATCTAACCACACTCATGCATTCCATGAAAAAGGGGAACCGTGATTTTACAAAAATGTATTTTTAATATATTATTGCACATATATAGTGATATTATATTCTCGCCTAAAATAATTTATACAAATTATAAGAAGTTTATAACAATTTTAACATTACCGTAGGTTTTTTGAGAGTAACTACGACAAGTCTTTTTTATCTTTACACCATTTTTTGCGAGGTCGCTGTCACTATCGTTTATTATATAGAAACTAAATGTTTTTTCTTAGTTCAAGTGTGTGGTGAGCTGTATTTAGCTGCATAACCAATTTTTTGGTAACGTGTTTTGTTTACGAGAAATTTATTTTAACACCAAGCTTTGTTTTGATGTCCCGTACAAGCTTAGTTTCGATGCCATGCCAACCTTGGCCGACAAAACTTATAAAATTTTGATTTTATTAGAGAATTATTATATATTTATCATTTAGGACTTAATGATAAAATATTTATGGTTATCCATAGCATAGTCCATACTAAATATCAAAATTACGAACTTTTTTCTAATTGATCTAACACGTCTAATGAACATAATATTGGTACTCTTTTATATAATCAATTTTCGATAAAAACGTATGCCTGTAATTTAAAAATATCAATACTTCATATCTAAAGTATGCTTATTCTTATTGCATACTCAGTTTTTTTTTCTAATTATGTAGCGTTTTATAAAAAATCGGGTAAATGTTGAAGTATATTATATGTGTTAGTTAGTAATTATTAATACCTATTTTAGTTTTATTGATTTCTATATACTATATTATAAAATACTTTCTCATTTTTAGTTTTGTTTTTTGTTTTTTCTATAATAAGTTTTATGTACATTTATAAATTATTTTTTCACTTCGAATAACTTTTCAAACAATAGGTTATGGGACCAAGTTTGCTTTCAAGTGCGTAAAAATAGTGTGTTTCAAATAGTTTGTGGTTACAGAAAATATTAGCAGTTATTATGGATTTCGCAAAGCACATTAAGCCACTGACAGGAGAGGCAGATTGGCCAATATGGAAACGCAAGATTCGTGACTTGCTAGACTACCTTGAAGGCGCCGTGGACGTAATTGAGAAAAGGCTCGTGAGACCAGGACCCTTAGCAGAGGCTACGGAAGCGCAAATCAAGCTAAACAAAGAGAAAGCTGATTTGTATCGTAAGGCAAATAGTTACGCGAAGTCAATGATTACGAGTTCTCTTACTGATGACGTGTATCAGAAGATCATGAACAAAGAGTCTGCTCATGATGCTTGGGAAGCACTTCAACAGCAATTCGAGGCAAGATCGAAGGATCAGCTATTCAAGATATGCAGTGATTTCTTCGTTTTTCATTGGACGTCTGGGCAGGATGTTGCAATGCATATTGCTAAACTGAGAACATTGTGGAATGAACTAAACAATGGTCTTAGAGCAAAAGAAGAGAGTGCGTTGCCTGATTTAATTTTAGTGTGCAAAACGCTGAACATTTTGCCAAACATGTTTGAGAGTTTTAAATCCAGCTGGATGTTACTGAACAAAGAATACCATAAGACATTTGACGAATTGATAACGCAGTTGTGTATGTTCGAGAGAAATTTCATCAAAAGTGACGACAGCGAAATAGTTAGAGAGGCACTAGTAGCTAAGTCTTTTAAGCACAAGAATGATGATCAAGCGAAGGCCAGCGGCAAAGGATTTCGGAGAGTGGACAGCTGTAATTATTGCAACAAGAAAGGTCATTGGGTGAAAGACTGCAGGTAAATGGCAAAACGCAATTGATCACACTAACAGATGTGTGGTACGTACCGAAAGTATGCAGAAATTTGTTTTCGGTTCTAGCAGCTCAAGACAAACATCACAATAGTAAATTCGAATCTACGGTGACGAAATGCAGTTTGATAGTTAATGGGGAAACAGTCGTGTGCGGTGTTCGAGAAGTCCACGGAACATTGTTCAAAGTTGCCATTAAACCAATTTGTCCAGAATCAAAAATCGATGTAAACGTCACAGTCAGCAATAGAGAAACATTGCAAATGTACCACAAAAGATGGGGTCATCAGGACAAAAGGCACATCAAGAAGATGCTGGAGAAAGAGCTGGGTATAAATGTTAAAATTGATGCTGAAAAATGTGAGCCGTGCATTTATGGAAAGGCGCATCGTTTACCTTTTGGTACCAGGAATAAAGCAGACAAACCTGGAGAACTGATGTCAACTGATGTATGCGGACCGTTTCTAGATTCGTTCCAAAAGCTGAAATATTTAGTTGTCTTCAAGGACAGCTACACCAAATTTCGGTATGGTTTTATTGTCCGAGAGAAATCACAAGTTAAGAATTTGTTGGTAGAAATAATAGCACATGCGAAAACCCAAGGGCATTCTATTAAGGATCTGCTAAGTGACAACGGCGGTGAGTTTGATAACGCAGAAATTCGGCAAATCCTGAAGAAACATGGCATAAATCAACGGCTGATAGCGCCATATACACCGGAGCAAAACGGCGGCAGTGAACGAGAAAATCGCACAATTGTGGAGATGGCGAGAACATTCAAATACTCGAATCCAGATGTAATATTCCCAGAAGCAATTTGGGCAGAATTAGTGAGTTCCGCAGTCTACATTCTGAATAAAGTCGGAAAATCGTCAGTGGAAGACATGAGTCCACACTGCGACTGCAACTGCGGATTATATAAAATTGAAGTTTGGAATGTCCATGGCAAACATTTTTCTCGTTTTGTTGGTTAGGTGATTTTAACTTTCCTAATATTTCTTGGTCATTATCTGACGATGCATCTTTTCAAATGCTTCTAATGTCTCCTCTTAGTTGTATAAAAAACTATCCACACAAACAATTGAACTTTCCAGCAGGAAATGGCACCATTGACGACTAGGTCATCAATGATGAATCGAGGACATTACAAAATTTGTCATTGAAGAATATGTCTACAACAATTTCATAAAGGACATTGTATTAAAGACGTCATACACCATATGTCATATATACATATATCAATGACATTGGAAAAATTCGTCTTTGATGAAATGTTAATGATGAAAATTAACATTCACGTCACATGCTCCTAAAGGTATGCAACATTTACGTTGCATACAACATACATCTAGGGGCAGCATTTACACGTAAAAATGAAATTTTGTGTTCGATGTAACCGTGCCCAATTTGAGGAATCAATTTTTATAAAAGCGGGATAATGTAGTAGTAATGTTGATAGATGATGGCCGTTAGTAAAGTACGTTATTGACATTAGCAAGAACACATACCATTCCAACCGAGAACAGAAGAAAATAATAAAATTGAAATAATAAATAAAATAAATACAAATAAATAAATAAAAAATTAAATAAAATAATAAAAAAAAATATTTTTTTACTAAAAAAAAAAATAATTATGCATGACATTCATTAGTATCTTATTTGATGAATGACGTACATGCATCGTTAATGCTACATCATGCATGAATCGGAGGACATTTGTATAAAAATGTCATCACTGCCTTGCAGTGCGAAAATGCTATCGGTTATCGATGTTTCTGACCTGACATAGGGAAATCATTGAGGAATCATTCACGACAGACTCATCAAAAATATTCGTTTCGAATGCCAATTATTCTCTATCCAACACTCCTCTACTTTACCAAGCGGACGAAATTCTTCCTAATCTATTGATCTATTTCAAAAATGATGATTATGGTCTATTAAATAGATTATAATAATAGTTTGGCACTACAGTCATGTAAAGAACTTATGCCGAGCTCTCACCATTTGAGCTGCAATCTAAAAAATTAATGTTTATAAAATACTTGTGGGTTACTTCTGATAAATACATATTGGCTGCCAGAAATATTTATTGTTAGTCGTTAATAATAATGGCTTATTGCAAACAATTACACAATTCGAGTGTTTGAACAAAATGAACAAAAATAAAAATCATCTGATGAAAACCCAGTTTATACGACTTTTTAAGTCGCGTCAACTGTATGAGACACCTGTTCCTGGCATAATGCATCGATGTTGTAGCTTTTCAATATTTTTAGTGTCCATCAATATCAGTCGAAGTAAAAGGTTTATTTTCGGCAGTCGTTCGGTACGCGACTTGTCGAATAATCTACCTGGAATTCTGCATTATTAGACAAAAACTTTTACTTTGACTGAATTTGGGAAACACTTCAAATATTTGCCGGAAACACTTCCAAGTATTTGTGGCAAACTCCACAAAATTTTGAAATATTTGTGGTAACACTATTCGTTTTTGTGGGAATATTTGGAATGGGAATATAAATATTTGTGGAAAACACTTTTCGTATTTGTGCGAAACACTACTGATCATTTGTGCGAAACACTTCGATTATTTCCTATAAATCGACGCCCCTTACGAAAACTATTATATTAAAATTGTCTTACGAAAAAAAATATATATCACTATTAAACGAATACGATTTCATTTTTACTTAAATAACGAATATTATAATGTTCTCAAAATTTCACAGAAAATTAGTACAACAAACAGTTTTCTGTGGAAAATTATTATGTTTCAAATTTTTAGACGAAAATTGGAGCTTTGTATTGAAAAAGATTTTTTTTCAAAATCATATTGCGTTGCTTTTATGTTTTGATATATGTCATTTGTAAAATTTGTTTGACCAAATTCAAAATAATTACGTTATAATGATATAAAATATACATTACAATATACTATGTAGGTGACTCAGAAGGAATACAAGCCGAAACGTCGTTGGTTCAAACACCAGCGAAGGCAACATCAAAAAAATAAATAGAAAATATTTTTCTTCACCGCGTTATCTCTTGGTAGATGACGTTCGAGAGTAAAAACATCACCCATGAAAAGTTATGATTCGGCGTTAAACTGTAGGTTCCGCTATTTCAGTAAAAATGTAACATGTTTAAATGGTGAAACTGTTCAGCCTAAGTTCTTCAGAACTGTATCGCTAAAATAGTATTATTGTAATTATTATTAGGACCGTAGTACATGTCCATTTTTAGGATTTTCGAGTTCATTTGTTATGGTCTCCTAAGAAATCTAGACTGTTACAGAAAATTTAGGTTTAATTTCAGGACTGATATAAGTTTCCAATGGTCTGTGGTCTGTGTAATATGTACAGGTTTTATATGAAGGACCCAATCATAAATGCATTATTCATGTTCAACAAAAAAATCCAATCTTCTTCGCAAAATTTGAATCATTTTTATATTCGTAGATACACGGATATACATATGCATATTCTCAGAAATATCAAAAACATAATAGAGTTCCTGGAAAAACCATAAAACGTATTATTTTTCTCATCAAAAACAATAACATACTTTTATTTTGAACCTCAAAAAATAACGTATTTATTTTCGTAAGGGACGTCGAAATGAGCTTGCAAACACTTTAGTGTTTGTTTGAGAAAATGTTTACAGGAAACGATATTTTGTTTTGTGTGTGTGCGTGACATATTTTTTCTCAAAGTGGTCACGGTGCTATAGAAGCAATCATAAATAAGACAAAAATTGGTATAAAAAGTACCAAGTACTAAGTAGTTTAAATTTCTAGTTTAAAAATCCGTTTAAACCAAAATCCTACCGTTTCCTTTTCTCAAGTTATCGTCATTTACATTCAAATTTAACAATTTTTTTTCAATTTATCTCTATTTCTTCACATTAAAGGAGACCAATTTTTGAGTGTTTTATGAGTCCTCAGAAAAATTACTCTTAAAAGTATCTCATAAAAGAATTATATTTAGGAGTTTTTTAGGAGCCCTCATAAATTAGACTCCTAAAAGCATCAAAAATACAATTGTTTCTGAGCGCTCAAAAAATAGACTCATAAAAGTTATATATTTTAGAATGTTTTAGGAACGCTCCAAAATTTGACTCATTCATGAGCGCTTTAGGAGGCCCTTCAAATCAAACTCATAAAATCATCCAATTTGAGAGTATTTTAGGAGCACTCAGAAAAGGGAGTCATAAAAGTATCTTATTTATGCTGGCTTTAGGAGCCTACTCTTTAAATAAAATTGATATTCGTTTTGAATTTGAAATCAAATGAAAAATAATAAAATATTAGTGTAAATTCAACAGACAAACCTACATATTAAATGAATTTTTGGAATTAATGCATTTTCTCACGGATGACTGGACTAAGATAAACATGAACATGTACTATGTTGGATTAATTTCAGACACATTCAAAAATGAGCAATTGTGGTGTCCGGAAATTCTCAAAAATGTGAATGTTTTGAGAATAATTTAAAATGATCAAAAATACGCGGATTTTTGCGTTCTTTAAAGTGTGTGCACTACCCAAGTTTCTGTAGCCTTTTTAGGATCTTTTCAGTGCTCAAATACGAGTGTTTTAGGAGTAATAAAAGTGTTAGAAATATGAAGATTTTTGGGCTCATAAAATGGTTCCTTCTACCCAGGGGTTAGGAACCTTTTTGGGCTCTTTTTAGAGCTCAAATATGATTGTTTTAGGAGTAATAAAAGTGTCAGAAATATGAAGATTTTTGGGCTCGTAAAATGGGTTGGGTCTTTATGGACTCTTTTAAGTGCTCATATATGAGTATTTAAGGAGTAATAAAAGTGTCAGAAATATGAGGGTTTTTGGGGCCCTCTACCCAGGAGTCGGGAGCCATTTTGGACTCTTTTAAGTGCTCATCTGAGGGTAACACTCATAAATATGACACATTTAGGAGTCTTAAAAGACTCAAAATGTTTGCGGGGTTAAGTTGCGGCACAATAGCAACTTTTTCTAAATTAACTTCGATTTTTTTATTTTGTGCTTGTGATAAAAAGTGTAGGGGTATAAGAATATACTATTATACCCCTACACGTCTGGGTTATGCGCTATGGGCTTCGAAAGGGTTCAAAGGATAAGAAATATAGTTCGTGATTTTGTAGTGAAATAGTTCATAGTACGTTTCTATTGTCTAAGGAACGATTATAGGGAACATCCTAAGGATGATTTTCACTGAACACTTAAATATTGCATCTTAACGATTAACCACTATTTTTAATGGTTTTCTATTAACAATTTCGATAAGGAGTTATTACTTGTGGAAAAAGTCAGAAAAATATCATAATGTCTTTGGGGCAAATATTCATCTTTAAAAATGAGCTAGGGTCTCCAAACAACTAAATTCTCTAACACGTACTATTTCTGAACTAACTTGAAGTTGAATAAAGTCTTAGATACATATTATTACAATAATTTTGGTTCAGTGAAAATTGCAGCCATTCTTAGTTAAAATTATGTCGTTGATTCCGAATATGGGTTTTTGGTTCATTGGTTTTTTCATATTGGCTCTAGTTTTTGAGATACGGTCCATTTTTATTTTTTCATAGTTTTGCTCTTGTATTATTTTTCATATTCCAACCAATGACAATAATGAAAATACCTTTTCATCTTTAGACACGGAGAACCTTGCGCTATAATACAAACATTTTATTTTATGGGATAAAAAATTGGTTTCCGAGATATAGAAAAAAAAAATTAAAACTAAACAGCTTTGGCCAAAATTTGAGGCACCCTAACATAGTGCCCATATATCCATTGTAATTTTTTGGAAACCCCTTAATTGTACCGTTATGCATTACTTAGGACCTAATCAACATATTTCGTCATCTTAATGTGTGTTTATAAGCCGATATTTGGAAATTACTCAATATTTATACGAAATACAAGTTTTTTTTTTATAAAGTATATTTAGTTTGGTACGCCGTTTGTAATACCCAGAAGGAAGCATCACCGGTATGGAAAAGTATATATATTCTTGTCCAGCATGACCATCTAAGTTGATTTAGCGATGTCCGTCTGTCTGTTGAAATCCCTACTACTTAAACAATTGAAGAGTTAGATGAATGAAACTCATAATTTATATTACTTATATACCTACGCTGTATTGGCGATATCGGTCCATTGAGACCTGTGATCTGACCATTTATATTCAAATAACTCATATAAAATTTACATCTACAGTTCAATTTTACTGTATACGTGCTTATGTAAAGTTTTTTGATCAAATATATATTGACTTCATTCTCAAATACATGAAAATAATGTTTTTCCGCAAAACGACTTGCTGTTCCGTTTTAAGCACACTGGTACGCATAATTCCAGAGAGAGATGTGGTCGGAAACGCGTTACAACATGTCGTGAAGACCGAAATTGGATTCGAGATGTTTTGAAAAACAGGAGGTTGACTTCTTCAAAGCTCGCAGCGGCCATGTCCGAAAATATATTTCTTGTAGAACCGTAAGGAGACGTCTTCAGGATTCTGGGCTTAGAGGTTGCAAAGCCATGTCTAACAGAATGCAACAAAAAACATCGACTGGAATGGGCAAAAATACACCAACATTTAACAGCCGAAGATTGGTCAAACGTGCTGTGGTCGGACGAATCCAACTTCGAGGTACAATTAATTACATAATGTTTTCTTCGTAAAAAGTGCTTACATGTACCTGGTACTAACTATTAATTAGTTATTATATGTTTTAGTGAGCCCTCTTTTTAAATTTTTATTAGATTTTTGGAACACCCGGTGTTACATATGTAAGGTGCAGGGTGGTAGAAACATATCACCCAGACTGCGTGGTACCTACGGTGAAACACGGAGGAGGCAGTATTATGATCTGGGGTTGTATGGCGACTGGTGGTGTGAGTGAAATATCACTTTGCGAAGGTTGGATGAACAGTGTAAACTATGTAAATGTCCTTGAAGATGCACTACCATAATCATTTTCAAAAATTTATGGCGATACCAATCTGGGGGCGTCAAATTTCAACAGGACAACGCTCCTTGCCACAAATCTAAAATAACCATGCAATGGATGCAAACTAATCATATCGACTTTTTGGAATGGCCAGCACAGTCACCAGACTTAAATCCAATAGAGCATTTATGGTCTATTTTAAAGAATATAACTGGCGTTTTCAATTTTTAAATAAATCTAACATGGATTAAAAAAAATTAAACTTGATTGGGTGTCTCAAACTTTTGGTCAAGACTGTATGTTAATGATATGAAACCATATATATAAAAACATAAGAAAATATTATGTTTGTAAATAACTCTAGGATGATCTGAAGTCATTTGATATTTGGTGTAAAAAAACAGCTAAATATTAAATGCAATCAGAGATCAAAATTATGTGTTAATTATATAATCAAACACCACACTTGATGTTATCAAGGTTCATGGCGTAGAGTTCGATGATAAGCAGTCTTTTTATGTTCATATTCATATTATTTGCAGCAAAGTATCTGCAATGCTTGGATTTGTAAAACGTTGGACCTAAGATTTCAATAACACATTACACAAACACAAACTTTATATACCATATTGGTACAACCGCATCTCAAGTCTTGTATCCAACGTATAATTCACAACGTATAATTCACAAAAAAGTTCGTTAGATTTGGATCTTAGTTGGGCACTCCTAGCCTGAAACAATTTCAACCCAAAAGTCGTGGGACACTACACAATTTTTAAAAATATGTTTCGGACATCCCCCCGAATATTTTAAGACCAAAATAAAAAAATGGAAGTTATTTTTTTCTGCGTAAAAATATTTAATAAAAATTCAAATATTTAAAAAATAAATAAAAAAATAAAAATATCAGAAAGTTGAGACAAATTGATTGAAATTTTCAAAAAATATTCTGAATAATTATGCTCTATTATGGGTATTCTATTCTGCATATAACCAATGTTTGAAATACAGTTTGTTAACTTTTTTTTTGTAATAAACCCAGTAGAAAATATCACTTATCAAATAATTGCATTTGTGTCCCTATTATTTCGCACATCACTGTATTACCAGTTAGTTTAAATTAAAATTAGTTTTGAAGAGTGTGTGTTAGGAATAATTATACCCTACACTAAGGGTGAAAGGGTATATTCAGTTTGGTACGCCGTTTGTAACACCCAGAATGGAGCACCTCCGGTATAGAAAAGTATATATATTCTAGATCAGTATGACCTCCTGAGACGATTTAGCGATGTCCGTCTGTCTGTCTGTCTGTCTGTTGAAATCTTGATTACAGAAAAACTAGAAGAGCTAAATAAATGAAACGCCTAATTTGGATTACTTATATATCTACGCTGTCTGTCAGCGAAAATGGGCATGATCAGTCCGTTGTGACTTATGAACCGGCCACTTATGTTCAAATACCACATATAAAACATACATCTACTGGTGAATTTTACTGTATACGTGCTTAGGTAAACTTTTTTGGTCAAATATATATTGACTTCATGCTCAAATACATGAAAATAATGTTTTCCCGCGAAACGACTTGTGGTTCAAAAAAAAACCCAAATTCGGTACACCTACCCATTTATAAATATGGGTATCAAATGAATGGACATTTTTCAGCGATTGAAAGTTTGTAGTTATTTTCGGGATTCGTATATCCTACGAGAGTAAAACATTGCCTATGAAAAGCTCTCACCCGCCGTTCGGATTCGGCAATAAACTGTAGGTCCTACCACTTTGAGTACAAATATAACACGCACAGCTCAAAATGGTGAGAGAGCTCGGCCGAAGTCCTATACAGGACTGTCGCGCCAAACTATTATATTATTATTTATAGTCGGCTTAGACCGACTATAATTTTCCTAACTATCATAATAACAACTACTATAAAATAGCCCTACTTTAAAATTTTCCATGTGATCTAACCTTCCCAACTGGATTTAAGTTAAATTAGTACGAAGCAAATAATATCTATTATGTACCTCTATCAATATCAGCCTCTGCGTGGACATTAAATTGATTAAAATAAATAAATAAATATTTTCTGTTTACAATATTTTTTATCAATATATCTTTTGAAATATTCACAACAAGAAGTAAATTTTTTATTCCAACTTTTAGCTAATAAAGTCTATTTTTTGTTTGTCTGGTACATACTTTCATGCACGTTAATCCGTGTATAGACATTGAATGATATTTAACGATAATTGCTAATATTATGAATATTTTTGAATAAACATATTTTTTCGCACTTGTTACCACTAATTGTGACCCACAACGCACAGTGTGTCTAAACGCTCTTAAATCGGATGTTGAGATTTTTTTCATGAAAAATCTTTAAAAAATTGTAAAAAAAATCCAAAAGTTATCCGATTTTAAAAATTCGTTTATTTATGAAAAGCTTACCATAAAATCTAACTGTGCTCAGTTAAGAACATATCTTGTTTAGATTTTTAAGATATAGACATGAACATGCATTTTTTTCATTTTTGAAGACTTTACATATTTATACATAGATTGTACATTTTATCATAAAATCAAATAAGTTGTATGGGACATTTACAAACAATTAACACGTAAGGCATAAAATGAAAACCAGTGGTTTAGTATATATAAAATTATATAAATTTTAGTAAATTAGTATATATAAACTAATCTGGCAAGACTGGTCAATGTTAACGTTTTTATTTTTTTTTTACTTTTACCCCGTCAAAATCCAAAGTCAAAATTTAAGCAAATTTTAATAATTTCTTCGTATTTTTCGAAATGTGAATAACTCCGAAATGGCAAAAAGGCAAAATTTTCATAAATGTTTTGAAAAGCCTAATATGTGCACTAATAATAATAATAGTTTGGCACTACAGTCCTTAAGTACTTAGGCCGAGCTCTCTGACCATTTTAAGCAATGAGTGTTATATTTGTACTCAAAGTAGTGGGACATACAGTTTAATGCGAATATGAACGGCGGGTGCGAGCTTTTCATAGGCAATGTTTTACTCTCGTAGGTTTGCCATTGACTGCCGAGAGATAGCGCGGTATAGCAAAATGTTTTCTATGAAAAGATGTCCAGATCTGAACATGGGACCTTTCGGTTTGCAGTCCAACGCACTAACCGCGGCTAGATGTGTGTACTAAATAACACTATAATCAGTTTCACCGGAGCATGCCCGGAACGTTTTTGTTTTCATCTTTGTAAATAAAAAATAATTTCAAAATTTAAAAAACAGTTAATTTACTGCAGCATTTTTTTCTCAAGTATGAACATTTTTCCAAAACAATAACATTGCAAAAACTTTACAAATTTGTAATGGCTGCATTACAAAAAAAAAGGTTTTGTGGTTTTTAAAATAAAATTAAACGAATGAAAAAAAAAATAGTGTCTGTGGCCAATTTGATTTTTGAGGTTTTCGCCAACTTTAGGTACTCGATGCCCCACTGTGCGCCGTTCGGGTTTGGCATTAAACTGTAGGTACAAAAATAACACATACAGCTCAAAATGGGCTCGGCTAAAGTTCTTATAGGACTGTAGCGTCGAACTATTATTATTATTAGTACAGATATTAGGCTTTTCAAAACACTAATGAACATTTTGCCATTTCGGAGTTATTCACATTTGAAAAAGTAAGTACTTTTTAATTTCTTGTATTTTAAGGAATATTTCAGGCATATTTTCGGAAAACACACAGAAAAATGAAATATTTTGGAAAGAATATAGCAGGTTGTCAATTTTTGTGAAATTTTAAAAGCAGATTTAAGTAATACGTGCAGAAAACAGGAAGCTGATGATACAAACTATGCATTTGTGTTCTTGAAATGTTTCGAAAAAATGTTTCTGAACTGGAATATTTGTATTCGGTAACCGGATCGATCATCAAGATGCTTAATATTTTGCACAAATCATAAGACTCATGGGTACTAGTCTCAAAAGAAGAAGTTTGAACCAAGTCCACAACATTTAAAAATTAGGGTGCAGGAAATGCCTCATATATTATGGTGTCATTTCTCACCACCCTAGGATTGTATATTAGGACTAACAAACTTTTTTAATTTGAACAACGGGAACATTGCAAGAAAGGACGTGAAGGACATTGAAAATTTTACTGGGAGGAAAATTGTACTAGGTGTTGAAATTTTGAATATTCTAAAAAAATATTTCGAGTAAGCAATCGTGTTTCGATAGTTTTCCTAGATATCGATACAGGTACCATTGTTGTATAACAAATGAATGGAAATTAATTACGCTTTATATAGTATTACGTACTTTAAATATGTTTTACTTAAATTTATTTTTTAATAGTAAAAAGTTTTCTTCTTAGTGCAATGCTGACTTTTCGAGGTTCTTGCGGCTCGTGTTCCCGTTGATAAAATTCTAAAATATTTTGCACATCTTATTTTTGGTCCTATAATATTTTTGTATTATTGCACATACAATTATCTGCAAAATGGTTGTCACACTTATCTTTTCATATATTTTCTTATTAGTAGATATCAAAATTATGCACAGCTAAATTAAGCACTCTCAACTCAAAAGTCGATATCCACCCCAAATTTTTTAAGAACATTTTTTTTGACATTCCTTGGACAACATTAAGATCAAAATAAATAAAAAATCGTTAGCAATTTTTTAAAAATATCACGTTTTAATTATTTTTCGCGGTTTTTTCATTATTTTTTATAATAAGTTGAATGTTTTTTTTTCTTAAACTATTTAGTTTTTACTCTAAAAAAAACTTTTAAAAGTTTCTCATAATTTGTCCACCATTATGGTTCATAATTAGTGGTAACAAGTGCGAAAAAATAGTGTTTTTCCAAAATAGACCTTTTATCAGATTAACGTGCCTAAAAATATTTAACAAACAAAGAAAAAAACAATTAGCTAAATTTAATAGTTGAAGAGATATTATAATTCTAAGAAAAATGTTCGTGAAAATTTTAAATTTTAGTAAACCATAAATAACAAATTTAAACTCATTTAGTATTGAACCACTTTTCCAAAAAGTAGACTTTATTAACTACATGCTCGAAGAAAAATCTAACTCATGTCGTGGTTAGATTCAACGATATTGTATACAGAAAATCACCCTTTGTATAATTTTATTTTTTGATTTTTTTTGAAAATATATTGTTTTATTCTAGGTGTGCATAATTTTACTACGATCTTTAAAAAGATAAGATAACAAAAATTTTATTCCAAACTCGTTAGAATAAAATTAGACAATTTTCTGCAGTTAAAATTACTATTACTATACTGTAAGAAAAAGTGAACATTTCATGTGTTTGGCAAATCATGCAACTGTAACGATTAACTAAAAATTAATAATTTTAAAAATCATTATTTTAGTAAAAAATTTAAAGTTAAGCAAAAAAGAAAACCAAGTGATATCTTTTTTATACTTGAAGCAATAATAATTTTATTGAAAATGGTCGTTAAAAGTTCAAAAAATATCCTTTATGCGCCATCTCTGGATCAATATTTTTTTGCATTTAAAAGCTTGTTCTTAGTTTTAGAGGTCCCAGTTTCAGAAAGTCGCGCTGAGCGAAGCATTTTAACAGTTTTGGATTTTGAATCAGTCTAATGATCATATCGATATTGGAGTAATATGGGAAACACTTTTTGGGGAAAGTGGGAAACTTTTTTAAGGGAATGTTTGTTGTAATTTTCGTGAAAATATTGTGTTATTTGAATTATTTAATTGGTTTAGCCAATAACAAAACTTCAATATTGGCCACAAAGCAATGTAAAGCAAAATTTTTACTTCACCTGAATTCATCGGCTTGAATGAAATTCCGTAGAATTTAAATTTTAACAATTTAGTAATCTGCAAATAACCTGTACTTGAAATTTGCGAACAGTATATTCAAACTAGAAGTAAATGCTCCATTTTCTTCGTATTTTCTTAACACAATTACTGAGATATTTATTATTTTAAACTTTTTTTTCTTTTTATTTTTTCTTCAAATACCATTATTTTTTAATTAGCTTATTATAATGTTTTTTATCCTTAATATATTTGACTTTGTTATGAAAAAAAAACATGAACAAATTTGAACAAATAAAATAGCATTTTAGTAAAAATTTATCACATTTTTTAAAATGTCCAAAATTGAGCTTTGAAAAATTTCTCAAAAATCAAGTAAAAGTCATATTAATGGTATTCTCTTAATGCATAACGTTAGACCATGAACCAGTCTATGGCATGGATCCCTTAAAAGAATTTTAAAAAAATTATTTAAATGTACTTTTTGGTAGAAAATCAAAACTTTTCACACTTTAAATTTGTAAAAATCGATTTTCCATACATTTATATTTTTCTGCGATATCCTTATTCTTACATAAACATATTTCTGATCACTATCAATGTCGACTAATTAAAAAAATGTACTGCCACTAAAATAGCTACGAACTACATATCAAAGTAAGTATTTACCAATATTGCTTCCTTTGAATAAAGCTCTGCATCACAATTATCACATAGATATATGTCAAATGGTGCTGGTTCAACCATCATTTGATGTTCGTTTTGTTCTGCTTGATGGCCGTTTTTAGTTTTTTGCTGCAGCAAACATTTGCGACTTCTTTGCGGTTGATCATATGACTAAATTTAAAAATAATAATAAAAAAAAAATTATCATAATTTAACAAAAATGTATATAAGTAAAATTATTCGATACTCACCATGTTTTCATTGCGAAAAGTGACCAAAAGTTTATTACTGCGACGATCAAAGAGCGAAGTGGTAGAATTATAATTATTTATAAATCGAAGACTTGCGTGCTCATATGCCGCCAAATCATTGCAAAAACGCAATAGAAATACACTTTTATGAAACTGATAGCATATTATTACAATTTCTTTCATTTTTTCCATCCAATTCTATATTTGAAAAACATAATACAAAAAAAAAAAAATTAAATTCTAAAATGCATATTAAAACTAAAACATTTATTACCCCCAAGAATTTTTTTGGCTTCGAAAATGGAATTGTAAATAAAACATTTTCTGGCCACCACTCTGGTTCACAATAATCAATTTTGCCCTGTAAATTGATATGACCCAATGAACATTGTACCATGAATGGTATGAAGTTCTCCAATTGAGTTTCCGTGATTTTATCCAGAGATGTGGGATACCCATTGGCAAAGAGTAAGGGCAGGTTGGATATCATATTATTTTGTTGCACTTCTTGGTCCTCCATGATATCGGTTAGATCTGAAATATAAAATTTAAACTTATTCAATATGATTTTTATTTTATATCCGTTTGTAATTTTTAACTTATTTTAGGGTTGCTTAGATGATATTCGGAATTTTACCATATAGTTACGATAATACAGAAGAGCTGATTCGTGCAAAATTATTTCATTGGGTTTTACATGTTTTTATGTGTAAAATAAAACGTTATATTTATTATAAAATTACAAAAAATATGTCAAACCGAACAAAATCACGATCAATCACAACTGTTTGGCGAAAAGAAAATACTAAAGAAATCACGTGGCTAAATAACCCTAATTTATTTTTGGAGAGAGTCTACATAACGCCGCTTCGCCTCATTGCTAACTGGCGAATGCATTCATGTTATGCGAAATCAACCTTTTCTATTTTCACATTTCAAGAACAATTCTTTATTAATGAATACCGTTTTTGTCCGTTTTTGTATTACGGTAAGTGTCAACTGCGAAAATTCATCATTATATTTAAAATGGCCGTTAAACTACGCATTTGGATGTTCCTGGACTTCGGGCTAATTTGTAAGTATTCGTTATAATTTAATTCAAAATCGTTACAATTTATTTTAAAATTAATTTTGCAGGGATTGCTCAAACAATTCCAAAAGTCTGGGCTCTTTGATTATAAAACGCTCACTATTGACTGTTAAAATACCGCCTCAATTTCAAAACTCACGCTTTTTGCTTTTAAATGCTGCCTCGATACAAAAACTCTTTAAATGTTGTCTCGATTCCGAAATTTTCACTTTTTGCATTTCAAATGTTGCCTCCATTCAAATACTTTCGCTTTTTTGTCTCAGTGTTATTTTTTATTGTATTCTTTTCTGCTTTTGTTTTAATGTTCTAATAATTGAAGGGTTTGGTGCAAAAAAGGTCGAGTCCACATAATTTCGAAGTTGAGTTTATGATGAAATGATTTTAAACTACGCGTCGTTTGGTACCAAAATCATCTATATACGAAGTAAATGAAAAAATTAAGTGAATAATGGAATTTGTTTGCACTAAAACTTCCAGTTGTTGTTATTGTTCTTCACTAGGAAACTATGTTTTGTTGCAACTTGCTTTAGTACAGTTTCGAGAAAGACAACAAAAAATATGTCAAACCAATTCTTCTTTATCTTTGTTTGTCTCTGTTAATAAAGGAGTGTTCCTGAGGTTATATCAGCAACACTCACGGGGGCCTAGTGGTCCATTCTGTTCCCTTCTTGTATTATGGTAACCTGCATGTATTAAAAAACCGTCGCACAGTGGGGCACGGAGTACCAAAAGTTGGCGAAAACCCCAAATTGTGTTATTTTTAGAATACTAAGTATGAGGATTGATAAATATTGTATGAAAATTTAATAATCAACATTTAGATGGATGTGGATTATTAATAGTGGTTTTGGTACTTTCCATACAACTGAAATGTGTAAATAATATATGTTGGAAATTACTGGGGCTACAGTGATGCAAATTTATAGTAGAATGTTTTTCGTTAATAAAATACAGTTCTCGAAATTTCATATTGACCGGACAAGTGGGCGTATAACCAAAAATTGTTGAAATTGTTATTATTAGTATAAATGGTCGGAGCTTGAAATGTGAATAACACCGAAAATACAACATTTTCATTTGTGTTTTGAAAAATATAATATGTGTACTAAGTAACAATATAATCAGTTTTGCCGTAGCGTCCCTGCAACGTTTTTGTTTTCGTCTTTGTAAAAGAAAAATAATTTTTAAAAAATAAAAAAAGTGAATTCACTATAGCATTTTTTCTTTCTAAAGTATAAAAAACTTCTAAAATAATAATATTTAAAAAGCTTTATAGATATCAATAGCGCGATTCCCTAGCTCCGTATCGACAAAAATCGATATCGTTAACTACAATTAACGACAAATATTGTTAGGAGTTATTCAGGTACACAGTTCGCTATGATATTTATGGTCAGCTGTCAACGTTAAGAATTTACCGAAAATTGTCGATACGATAGCGTTGAAAAATTTTTGGTTGTTAGCCAGCTTACATTTCAACGATTTAAACGATTTTTATTTTTTAAAATCTCTCCGAATTTATTTGTCTACATACAATGCATTGAATGTTAGGGAATCACTTTTTTTCATAAAGATCACTATCGCAAGCGACAATTGTCGGTAGTTAGCGATATCGAATATTATCGTTATGGAGTTACGGAATCGCGCTACAGATGTATTTGGGTGCATTAAAAAAAAAAGTTTTTATTGTTTTTAAAATAAACGTTTTAAAAAATTGATCACAAATTTGACAATAATTTTTCTTGCTGTTGTTGTGAATAATTGTCTGTGTTTGAGAGAGTGTGGAAAAAAATTGGATACATATGACATAAATTAAGTGATGGAACATTGTAGGCAATTTAATTTAATAAACAATGAAAGAAAGAAGTGTCTGAGGTCAATTTGACTTTTGAGGTTTTCGCCAACTTTAGCTACTCGCTGCCCCACCCTGCGTCTGTTAGTTTTTATGAATGTTTTGACATTCTCATAGTAGGTGTTCAATTGACTCTACTTCCCTTGCAGCTCCTACATTAGTAGTAATTGTACCAATTGACAATGTCCTGTCAGGACACCGATGAGAATGGGGGTAGCATTTTTATTATTATCTATCAAGCTTTTTATACGTTTCTCATTGGTGTGTGGCCAGCGAGGGATGAGACGACACAGTCGTTTCTGGATGACCAATTCGCGGCTATTATTTCATTCGTTTTGAGGTCGATATATCTTCTTAAGGCATGTTTATCGAAGAAGGATAAAGCATGCGAGAACAAAACGATGACTATAGAGAGCATTTTAGAAAAGCGAGAAGAGCGAAAAATATAGTTTATTTAAATGTATTAAATTATTATTTTATTTATTAAGTCCGTGAAGTTAAATTCGTCGTGAAATTAGCGGATATACAAACCATTGATATTTAACAGTGCACGTTAAGATACTGTTAATGGTGCTCTTTAGATCAAAATTTTAAAATATCGACTAATATCAAAATTTTTATCATTAAATAGGTTATTAATTTATTTACATTACATTTAATTCTTAATTCATAATATATCTTGTTGATGAAAGCATGGCGGAGGCGAAATTAACTCTCAATCCAAAAACAATTCCATGAATAATGTGAAGCATTTTAAAAACGTTGAGGTAAAGTATTTGTAGCATGTGAGCATTTGAAATACATCATCGCTGCAGCATAAAAGGTACGTTTTAAAAATAAATGGGTGTATTATTTAATAAATTTTTATGAAAAGCTTTTTTTTAGATAAAAACAATTGTACGCAAAATTGAACGACTATCAAGCATATGCTTTGACAGACGTCCAGTCGCACATAATGATTCATTTGCCAACCATTTGCATTGAACAGCGTAAAATGTCGTCACTTTATAGCAGGGCTGGAAAAAATCGGTACTTTTTTTGATTGGATTTTTTATAAATAATATAATTTCAATAGAATATATCGGATTTAAAATCAATTTTCATTGTATATTTGAAAATGTTTATTTATATTTACTCCTAAAATTTTGGATCATTTCATTATCGATTTCTTCCGTGATTTGTGAAAATTTAAGAAGTGAATACATACCACCAAATCGAAAACAATTGTTTTGTCCTGCTAAAATATTATCTCCAGTTCAAAAAAAAAACAATCCCATTTTTTTTTTTAATTTAAGCCAATTCTAACCAATTTTTAAAGCGGTAGACATTGATTGAATCTATTAGGTTCTGAAGAGTTTTCATTTCGAAATAGATTTGATCAGGCAGTTAGGTTGTTTTATTCGCCCATATGACTAATTCAGTATATGGATTAAACGGCTTCCAGATCCAAGGCAGTGAATTTTTTCCACAAAGTATGTTTTAACCAAAGATTATACAGCAGTTCTCTGCAGCGAAATGGTGGGAAATAATAACTTTAAAACCGAAAAATCCTACTGAAATTATCTTATTTATAAAAAATCCAATAAAATCCATAATATCCAATAAAAACCAAAAAAAATCCTGTGGTGTTTTTTTCCAGCCCTGCCACGGGTTGCATGTGTTTACCAAATTAAAGGAAATTAATAAATCTTTTCCAGACAGAATATACGACAGGTCACAGGTAACACGGCAGCGTTCAAGCTGGAAATCAACAGACTGTCAACATGTTTCCGGCTGACGTAGCCGGAAACTGTAGGAAAACCTGCCTTTTGTCTTTCCTAGAATCAAACGGCAGACGGCAGAGTAGGTTTGCTCTGTCCTTATAATCCAGTTATCTGCATAACATACATTGAAAAATTAATCATAGCTGTGCATGTATTTTTGTTTTTATTGAGTTTTATGAAAACTTGAATATCCAAGTTTAAATATAAAAAAAAAAGGAAAATTACATAGCATGGCCAAAGATTATATTAACATTTATAAATATGTGCACTGATGCCGCATTTGAATCGAAGTATTCATTCACCGTCACCACACTGATTTAGACCACATTGAGACCAAAATCTGCCGTGATGAAGGCAATTCAAATATTTTTCATATACGATATTTGTCTAATATTAATTAATTTGAATATTAATATAATATTAAAAGAATATTAATGAAAAATCAGCATGTTGCGACAATCTGTTAATTGCTTCTGCACATCGTACATATCATCGTATACTCAATGTCATCTGCGTCCACAGCTTTTCAATTTCGTAATTTTTAATGCACTTATTCAATGCATTTTTTAAATCTAACAAATATGTTATTTTTTTATAAATTTACCAAAAATTAAAAAAAAAAACATTTGTATGCCGACAACTGTCTTCCGATGTTCTGCCGAAAACCTGCTACAAGTCAGCCTATTTGAAATAGAATTCCAAAAAAATTCCATAAACCTGCCGCGGTACGTAGACATTTTTGTACATGCCGATTTCCTGCGTGAAACCTGCTGTAGGAAGGCAGACATTATTGATGAAATAAAAACTACATGCTAGGCCATGTGTACATACTTTTGCCAGAAATATGTCAATATTCTGCCAGTAACCTGCCGAGGGTTATATTGAATGGCCTACCTAAAATATTTTTATTTTGCCAACCGATTTATTTAATTTGACACAACCAAATAATCTGATTGTTTAGTTGTGGTAGCAATCACGAAGTTAGCTGCACAACGATTCGTCGGCAATTTACGATCTTACCGAAAACTTTTTGTAACTCTGCTTTCGTGTTTAAACGCGTTGGACGCTAGGCTGTATATGGAAATACAAAAGATGGAAACCAAATAGTAAGAACTTTGCACAATAGTATCTCTCTCTCTCTTGATGAAGAAAGTATATTTGGGCATGAAAAAAACGAATAGTAAGAACAAAAAAAGTCATTGAAAGAATTTAAAGTTTATTTTACACGTGGTACCAGCTGTCAGCAGCACAAATCTAAAGCTTGTCCTACTTTGGCAGGACCACTGCTTCCGCAGTTTAATAACATAAATATTGGTTGTTACAACTTGCATTGGCAAGCGGCACGCACGATATTCTAAACCATTTAATCCTAAATCCACAGACGGACTTCGAATTGAGCAACAGTAAGGTCTTTCCTAGTACCAAGTTTGCTGAACTTTTGCAAGTTCCTTTGAACTTTTGCAAGTTCAAAGGAAATGAAATTGTGTTAATGCGTTGATGCGTTTTATTGCCAAGTATATAAATTTCTTCCAATTCTTTGCGGATTTGACTTTTTTATATCTTATGCCTGGTTTTCACTATGTCATTTTGTGTCATATTTATTATCTTTACATTATGATTGCGACGCAGAAACTGTCCAAAATAAAAATGTTCAATTACCATGTCAGTCGATATCAAAATGCCAATATCGAAATCAACAAATTAGAGAAAATTTCGAACATGAAACTGACACAAAATGACATAGTGAAAACCAATCATTATTTTTTCATTTATTTTAAATGCAAATTACAATCACGCCCATTTATCCCGTTTTAGTGTATATCTATGTCGCCATTTCTCTCGCCCACATTGAACATTTTTTTTTTTTTTTTAATGTGGGATAAAAAATAGAGCCACAAACCAGGGAACTGGGTCACAGCACAATGGATATAACCCTGTCTGAGTTTATATCCATTGTGCTGTGACCCAGTTCCCTGGTTTTTAATGATACTTCTTAGATTCATTATTGAATCTAAGAAGGCTATTGTGTGATAGAGAGTGAAGCTGATCCTCTCTCATCACGTCTGTGCCAAAGATCTGCCCTCTAATTCTAGAAAATGCTGGACAGTCACAGAGATAGTGCTCTGTGGTGCCAGTTACTTCGTAGCAGGCAGAACATAAGGCGCTTTCGGCCAGGCCGATTGCGTTCATGTGTTTTTCACATGCGTTGTGTCCTGTTAGAAGTCCCGTCAGTTTTCTGCACTCCTTTCTACTTAAGGAAAGTAGAAACGAGGCCGATCTTTTGGTTATCGTCGGTGTCATGAGCTTGGAGAATCTGCATTTCGTCTCATTCAGCCATCTGCTCTTGTGTGCGGAGGCGACCCAAGAGCTGATGACGAATTTTCCCGTAGATGCAGGTAGTCCAAGCACAGGTTCTGGTCCAAATGGATTATCCTCAGATCCAGCACGTGCTAGTTCGTCAGATGTTTCATTGCCCGAAACTCCTTTATGGCCCGGCACCCAAATCAGTTTCAGTGTATTGTATTTACCAACACAATTGAGACGTGATCTGCATTGACGTACAATTTTGGATGTGATGACCTGGTTGTTCAAAGCCATAAGAGAAGCCTGACTATCGCTGCAAACTGATATAGTCCTGTTCTGCCATCTATTATCCGCAATGTAGTCCTTAGCCATAAGTATAGCATAGACTTCGGCTTGAAATACCGAGGCATTGTCGCCTAAGGCGAAGTGAAGTCTGCGGTCATCCGGTTCCACAAACACTCCAGCACCAGATCCCTGATCGGTTCTGGAGCCGTCTGTGAAAATGCGGTGTGACCCTCTACCTGGCTCACAGTCAGGCGTTAGCCAGTCTTGAATGTCAGGTTGGCAGACCTCAAAACTTCGTCTTGGTAATATTTCTGTTATCATTGCATCAGAGGGCATCCCAGTAGACAGGTGTCTAATGGAGTGTCAAGTGCAATGTCAGAGATATTCCAGGGAACATTAAACCAGAAACCACCTTGTTTTAGTCTCCAGCAGCCTTTCATGGCTTCGCCTCTGATGAAGATGTCAAGTGGTGGTAGGTTTAAGATTGCATTCAGTGCTGAACCAGGTGTAGTGGGAAAGGCACCCGTAACACCCAGACACACGGTTCTCTGAATCTTGGCAAGACTAGTTGTCACGCATTTTCGCGACAGCTTGTTCCACCAGACTACCGATGCATATGATATCATCGGTCTTATCATTGCCAGAAGGCATTCAATGCTCGCGAAATTTTATTTTCAACATGTTTTGTCCAAAGTAGTTTACCATCTAGAGTTAAGCCAAGATATTTTACTTCGTTAGACAGAGGAATAGTGACACCCTTAAGTACTGGTAGAGATAATCCTGTCATTATTCTTTTCCTAGTGAAGAGAACAATCCCTGTTTTGTGAGGGTTGACGGAAAGTCCGTTTGCAGTACACCAGCTGTCAATTCGGTTCAACGAGTTTTGTGTTTTCCCACAGACCTCATTGAGGGAAAAGCCTGTGGCAAGAATGGCAACATCATCTGCATAGGCCTGGGAATAGACACCTGGTCCATCGAGATCGTTGACTAGAGAGTCAACCAGCATACACCAGAGCAGGGGGGAGAGAACGCCTCCTTGAGGACAACCTCTATTCACCCCTGCCATAATATACTGACCGCACTCCGCCTCCGAAGTGATGGTCCTAAACATTAGCATTGACCTTAGCCATTTGACCAATGTTTCATCTATTCCATGCCTTCTAGCTGCGTCACACATTCCATCAAAAGTCGCATTATCAAAAGCACCCTCGATGTCAACAAATATGCCCATCACGTACATCTTCCTCTGAAAAGCATGCTCGATCCGGCCAACCAGATGTTGCAATGCTGTTTCACAGGATTTTCCACGTTGGTAGGCATGTTGTCTTGATGATAGTGGGTACCTTGACAGCGATGTTTTTCTGATGTGCAGCTCAACTAGTCTTTCTAGACACTTTAGTATGAAGGACATCATACTAATGGGTCTGAAGCTCTTGGCTATGGAATAGTTTTCTCTTCCAACTTTAGGAATGAAGGCTACTTTAACTAAACGCCAGGATTGAACATAGTGCTTAGAAAAGTCAAAACTGAGATTGTATGGAAGGTGAATCGCCCTTTTGCCAAATCCTGTCCACTTTTACAACACGGCTCTTAATAGGTCAGGAGTAGAGCTGTAAATGTAATGATTACCAAACCATTTCGATTCTTTAGTAGTCGTAATCAAAAGTTTTGATTATGATTAGAAATAATCAAAAAATCCGAATATTTTTTATTATTTCTATTTTTTTAAATTATTTTTTGATTATTTGAAAATAATCAAAAAACAATAAGAAAGGTTTGGTCATATGGGAATTTTTGAATTAAAGAAATTGTGATAGTTGCTCTGATGAAGTTAGTTAGAACTGTGAAAGTTATAGTCGGTCTAAGTACATATGAGACAATATGAGATAATGTTTGGGATTACCAATTAAAGTGGTACATACCGGTTATGCCATAGCTGCCAACTTTGTCATATAAATCTACTTTGTCAGATTTTTTAATTGCCGGTAGATAAAATATATCTGACCAGATTTTTTAATTCCGTGTAAGATTTTTTTTACAGAAAAGATTTTTTATTCTCATGCAGATTTTTTTGTTTTTCTTGTATATTTCTTTATTTGATTTCGTAAATGCTATCGAATTTTAAATATTATATTTCAAGAAAAATGTGATGAATTTTAATATGATTTTTTTTTATATAATTATTTTTAATATAGAAAACACTACATTTTTCGCGTTTTTATCTATTTCAGATTTAATGCATGAGTGATTTTTTATTGTATGTGGGATTTTATTGTTGTAAGAATTTTAGATTTTTGGTAGATTTTTTAATGCATGAGAGATTTTTTATCGGATTTTTTAATGCCTGTAAGATTTTTTGATTGCAAAAATCTGTCAATAGATTTTTTAATTATCGCTGTAAGAAAAACAGATGTTTTGTCAGAATTTAGGTTGGCAGCTATGGACTATGCGTCCTTCCGGGTGTTACAAATAGGGTTTAAAAAAATGTTCAAATAATACAAAAATAAAAACAAAAAAAAAAGTAGTCGGATTACATTTCTGATTAATGGTATAATGGTGAAGTTGAGTTTATGATAGAGATAACAAAAAGAATTTTAGTGATGAATTCACCGTGTATTTGAACATGTCCAATGGGTCGGATGATTTATAATCATATATCTGCGTTTTGGTACACGACAAGCTAATGATTCAATGGCCGATCGAAAATACGCGAACACCATTCATGCACATCTGCACTCCTTTCGAGGAAAAGCTAGTGGACCAAAAAAGACATATTCTGGATTGTTCCAACTTTTTAAAGTGGCTTTTGTTGTACCAGCCACTAAAGTGTGGAAAGACCTTTCTCAGTAGTTAAATTTATAAAAAAAAACACTAAGAAGTCGGCTTGATTCAAACATGCTAAATTCCATAATGCTTTTAAAATCAAACTATAATTTTAAAAGTAAATAATTGTTCATCTTTTTTAATGTTTCTTTTTTAAAATAAATGATATCTATGAAATGTTAAAATGATATGTATAAAATTTTGCTCATAACGGTAAATACCGGTAATATCTTACCTTTTAAAATCAAATACCGTTACCGAAAAGAATACCGTTACAGAAACTATCCAAATACCGTTATCCGTTACCGTACCGTTATTAGTATCGGTTACAACCCCTGTCTACACCCATGGGTTACAGGTTGTACTATGTATGTATGTGACCGGTATGAGTTCGGTATTAATATGTCAATATCTGTACCTTAGGGAGCGAATTTCAAAATATGTTAGTGTGTGAATACTTAGGATGTTTAACAGCCGGACTAAATTTTTTGTTCCAAGGCAAAGAGGCAGTCAATCAAGACTTGTTATTTTATATACATATCGCATATTTACTTCAAGACTGTCATAATTAAAAAAATAGCGATTTTCAAAAAAAAACACGTTTAAAGTTTTCAATTGGCTCCCACCTTCAATATAAGTCCCATTATGAAATGAGACAATGGCATATTTTCTTAACAAGCGGTGACTATAATAATAATAGTTTGGCGCTACTTCGGCCGAGCTCTCTCACCATTTGAGCTGTGTTAGCGTGTTATATTTGTACTCAAATTGGTGGCACCTACAGTTTATTGCCGAATCCGAACGGCGGGTGAGAGTTTTTCATAGGCAATGTTTTACTCTCGTAGGTTTGTCATTTACTGCCGAGGTAGCATCGCATAGAAAACTGTTTTCTATAAAAAAAGATGTTGGCAGTCGCTGGGGATAGAACCGGGGAGCTTTCGACTCGTAGTCGAATGCACCAGCGACTTTTCCGCTCGTAGTCCAACGCACTAAACAGACGAGCTACCGACGCTACAAGCGGTGAGTATAATATGAATATTTACACAAAATCGCGTGTTTTTTGAGTAATGACAGTCTTCAAGAAAATGAGCGACATGTATTTACATTTTTCGCGTATGCTTAAACAAATTAGTGTTAAAATGCGTAATTACCTAAATTTAAAATCATTTAAAATATTTTTCTAGCCAGTATAATATTAGTGTATAATATTAGTGTATATGTTAGTATTTTCGTAACTACTTGTCCGCAATTATTAGAAGCACAGTCTATTCAGCGTGATCGATTGTCCTATGACATATTATTATATTAGTAGCTCCATTGATTTGTACATTAGACTACGATCCGAAAGGTCATGTGTTCGAATCAGCACGTCTTCAATATTAAAATATATAAAAAAAAACGAAACGGCACTACCTCGCGGAAGACAATGTCAAACCTCCGAGAGTAAATATCGCCTATGAAAAACTCTCAACCCGTCCTTTGGATTTTGATTAAACTGTAGGTTCCACCAATTGAGTAGATATATAACATACACTGAATTGTGATATATCAAGCCAAACTAGAATCTGTTTTGAAAAACAGTGTGCCTAGATATTGTATTATAAAGGTCAGGATTACATCCGATTTCGAAGTATTTATTTACCCGCCGAAATTTGTTTAATGGGATTGTCATCGCTTAATAATTAGTTTTCTTACTTTGGCAGAGCCAACAATTTTATAACTATACGCGATAAGCAGATCTGTCTTAATAAATGAGAGATAATCGTTTGCTTAATACTTTTTCCTATACTCTTGTCTTTTCATTACGTGTTAAATGAATATAATAGTCAACCGGAATATATTAAAATATATATGTTCTGTTTTTAATGAAACAAATTAGCAATTTGATTGATAAAACTCACCGTATAAAGCTGTTTACTTCAATACTATTAACTGCTAGCAACACGGAGGCTGCCTGTAACCTTGTTTTAATATTTTGGTGAATAGCGATGATCGTATCGCCTGTAGTTTGATTCTGTCTGATCAGTGATCACTGATAGTGCCATAGATCGTTTTATTGTTGTGGTAACTTTATGTCATTCCAATGCATATGCAGCATAAGCTATCACGTAATTTTAAGTTTAATTGGTATTACAATTATATCAACTATGTGAACTCAAAATGGAGTTATTTCAGAGCAGAGCGAATAAATCACAAGCAATTGCAGATTCACTTTAAATGTGTTTAATCATTAAAATATTCTTGCTACACACAGCTACCAAAATTCACCAACATAAAAAATGGCGACACAATTTTCTGAAAACACTCCCAAATTTACATTATAGCAAATTAGTACACAATTTCCACAGAACCACAATTAATGCAAAATTATCATTTATATCATCAAACAGTACACATCAAAATTATTGTACTTAGTAAAAATATATTTGCTTTCGCAAATATATTAAAATATGCTGCAAATCTATACGCACTTTTGTGAAAGTATTCTTTACAATAAAAAAAGGCATGGATTAATAAGGTAAATAGAAAAGAAAATGTAGTAAATATTAAAAATGTAGTAGTGTTTGGACAGCTGATTTTGTAATAGAACGAAGCTGAATAGAGATTATCATTAAATAATATTGATTACTATCGATAACATTGATAATTACCCAGCAAAAAATCGCTAACCGATAGTCATCGATATTTCGAACTGGTTCGCACACTATCAAAGAAATGTGCATGTTCACAAACACTTCGGAAGCAGATTTTCTTCCAACGTCATAGGTGAGAAAGGGATAGCAATAGGTTTGATTTTTGTTTATGTTTTCCATCAAACAAAATGTCTTGTTGAATATTAGGTAAAAGCCAAAGAAAAATAAAGGGAGAACAATTAAAGTGATTTTAACAATTGTTAAATAATAAAAAATAGTCAAAATTTAAATTCGTGACACACATCGAGCGCATTGGCGCACATTCGTGCAGTCTTCCAAGGCATTGTAGCGTAAAAATGCACACCGCGCCACTGGAGTTGTCATGCAGATGCGGAATATCTATTCACTTGCATGTCTGAATGCAAATTTCTTCACTAGGCATAAGAAAGAATAAGGCACTGAATGCAGGACAACACATTGGCCAGGTACGTGGTCTGCAAAAATATTACTACTTCATTCATAAACTTCAGATCTGGGCAACAACATAATTAAGTGCTTCTAGAAGGAGAAAATCAAACTATAAAGCATAACGTGTGCACGTGTTTCTGATGCCACCGGCGCTCATACACGTTTGGTACAGTGTCCCGAAGATGAGCTGCGAAGGTCGCACACTCGACTACCTGTTGCTGATATCCAGCTACACAACAGGAAATACGTGAAAAAATTAACAACAAGTATCAGAAAGGCGTCTTTAACGACGATGTGGACATTATGTTATGATTTTTATTAATTTAATTACTTTTTAAAACAATTGTTTAATTTAGTAAAAGTATATATGAAAAAAGTAATTATGGCAATACTGTTTTATTTTTCTGTAAAATATTTTTTTGGTCTGGCAATGTGACATAAAAAGAGCAAGAGGTGCAAAAGAGACAACAAGATTATTTTTAAATGAACGCAATGCTTTAGGTAGAAAGGGATGACTTGTCACATGTACTTCACACAGATAGGAATCTGCCGGTTACCTTTCTCCCGATGGTAGGTAACCGTCAGAATGACCTGCAATTACCAGTAAGCTAACCGGTTAGTTACCTATTTTTGCTGGGTACTAATTTCAATACCGGCGTCCACACGATGCTTATCAGTTATACAGCTCCCAATATGCGACAAGGTAAGCGTTTGAACAAATATACATAATTGACATTAAGGTCTACTGTGTTTTTCAAATCTAAAATAAATACTATATGCCAACCTTGAATAGGCTCCAGAATGGTATTCGAGAGCTTGAAACATACAAGCTTACAAAAAAAAACACGTCTACCACATTTTGGCTGCTGACATCGATTTCCTGCAGCTGTCTTTCTTTCTACCCCTGCCTGTCTTTCTACCCCTGAAAAAGGAACTATAAAATCCCTACAGCACAAACTGTTGCTGCAACCTTGCAGAAATATTGCTATATTGCATTATTTTATATTGCGCATACAATATTTCTGGAATATTGTGGCAATATATAAAACGCAATATTGTACAAAAAATCTATCTGCAATATTCCAGCAAGTCAAAAAGTATTTATTTGAACAATTATTCAGACATATTAAAAATATATATAAAAATATCACATATACATTTTTATTAAAAATAATAGATTTAATACTGTTTTCAACAATATGAGACGTACATGCAACAACATTACCTTCTATAAAAGTAAAAAAAAAACATGTTAAAAAATAAGCAAATAAAAAAAAATAAAAAAAATGTATATACATGGTGGGGTTTGAACCGGGATTTCCAGGTTATAAGTATATATAAGTTGTTGACCCCTCAGCCGTAGTTTGTATGCTTGGTTTAGCCTTTGCGAAACGGCTGGGCGAATTATTGTGGCAGTGGTTCTATCTGAGTTTTGCCGCTCTGCACTCCAACTGATGATTCTCATATTATTTCCGGACGCTGTGCGACTTGATGCGCGGTTTCATCAGCTTGCTGAGCCCTGGAAATCTGATGGACACTGCAGTTTGCGAAGCGTGTTTTCTGGCTTTCAAGTAGACGGTTTCCCTCTCCTAGTCATATTACGGCTAAGACATACGCAACGAATTCGCTCCACAACATGCTCAGAGATGTCGTTGTTATGGACGCGATGCCGAACAAATCTCACGCAACTGGGAGTGGGAAACTAAAACTTTATATATACTAAGATGGAAACGTTTGGCAATTGGCTCAGTTTCCATTTTAGCGTTATCCGGTCAATTTGCCGTCGGATGTCGACATAGTCGGCATGCTTTTATACCAGTTTTATCCGGAAGCGTGGAAAAAATTATGTATTTTATAATTGTAATTTTTCTGAAAGAAATATAGAATATATATATTTTATGAAAATATAAATTTTTAATTGTGCAAATTTCTATATTTCAGGAAAAAATATTCAATAAAAAATGATTTAACATAAATTCATATTTCATGACACGGTAATTCTGTCTGTCCGTTCGTTCACAATTGTGTATAATGTAATGTATATTTGTCTCACTCACTTCTATGAGTATACAATGGACAAATTTGCGTTGTAAAAATCGTTCTTTTTGGTGGCACTTCGTACGGCTGCACAAATACAACCACAAAATAAACAGAATTAATTTGTTTCTAATTTTTGCTTAAATATTTTAACAGGGTTCGTAGAATATTTGAAATACATTCTCCAAAGAATATTCTCTCTGGGAATTTGTCATTTCATTCATTCGCGAATTTTTGTATTTGTTTAAAATTCTTTGAATTTCATTCTCTCGCGAATTTATGAAATGATAAATTCATGTATATAAATGTTCCTGAATAAAAAGAATATTCTGAATAATTCTTTTATATTCCTATTTCATACATTTTATTGCATCTTTGGTTTCGTTGGGATTTAGCAGAAACTACTTGAGTAATGGATGTTTTTTCGGACAAATCGGTTCCATTCGGATTTGGTCAGAACCCAACTGTATCATTGGACATTTTTTTGGACAAATTGGGATTTGGCCAGAACCCGCTTGCGTCATTGGACGATTATTTAGTCAAATATGTATTGACTCTCAGGGTAATCATAAGCCCCGTCGTAACGGACATTTTCATTCGCATTTGTCTGAATTGTCCAACCGTTGAACCAAAGATACCCTCATGGCCCACCTTGGCATTAAAGTCGCCAATCACAATATTGATGTCGTGACGGGGGCAGCTCTCATAGGCTTCGTCGAGGCGTTCATAAAAGTCTCTTTAGTTACATCGTCCTTCTCATTCGTCGGAGCGTGCGCACAAATTAGGCTGATATAGAAGTACTTAGCCTTGATGCGGATTGTTGCTAGTCGTTCGTTCACGGGTGTGAACCTAGAGACAAGGTGGCGGAGTCTCTTGCCGACTACAAATCCACAACCAGCTGTAGTAAATGTCACAGGATGCCTGTTTAGAGCAGCCCTGTCCTGTCCATCGCATTTCCTGAATTGCGGAGATGTCTGCCTTGTATCTTTCGAGGACATCAACCAGCTGGATAGTGGCACCTTCCCTATAAAGGGTTCGGACATTCCAGGTGCATATCCGTAAATCATGGTCCTTTATACGTTTGCGTAGGTTGTCATCGTGTTTTCGGGTCGATATCCGTGGCATTTTTTCTGTATTCGTTGAAGCTTTTTTATATGGCGGGTCACAAGCCCAACGCACAACCCACATTTTGGAGGGCCAATATCCCAGTCTCGTTTGTCCCTGACCAGACCTCCCACCGGGGTTGAAATCCGATCTTCAGCTGGTTGTTCGGGTTAACGGGGTTCACCAACGCATAGGTGAGACTAGGAATTGTTTAGGAGAGGCTATGGCAACTATCAGAAGTCGGTTACTGGCTTGCGCGTGCACTACACCCTTCAAATCTAATAGCTTACCGAAATCTATTAGTGTTTGAACTTCTGTGAATATTTAAAACAAACTTTGACAAGCTTAAAAAAACAAGTCTACTACATTTTGGATGCTGCCATTGATTTTCTGAAGTTGTCTTGACGCTCGGGCTTGAAGTCTACGATATATATGAATGTCCTTTTTGTTGTCATATATGAGGATCCCCTTTTCTTCACTTATTTTGCAGGATTAAGTCAATATTTAAAAGAATAATACTAAATGTAGTTTTATTTGATATCGAGTTGAAAATAAGGCTAAATCTTGATCTGAAGTAAACGTTGAAATCAATTTGAGAATTAGTGTTAATATTGTTTTGAAAATAAGGGAATATTCAAGTTAAGCTACCAGGTTTTAATGAAAATGCTATGATTCTTAAATTTAGGCTAAAGGTGTTTCAAACGTTAACCTCAACTCTACGATTTGAAAGTAATGATTGATAATGATGAAACTGAAAGTTTCAGTAAAAGTTTCTATAACGTTTTTAAGAGCGTCGGGACACAAATTACCGAAACTTTTATGTGCGTATGATTTTTTTTATCTCTTTCTCACTCATCTACAATGAGATACAATTGAATATATGTCTGTCACTGTTCTTTTGGTAATAAGAGACGATAAAATTACTGTTAAATTTACGTTAAATAAACTGTTTTAATTTTGAGTTTAGTGACGGTTAAATAAATAGTAAACTAACCAAAACTAGACTAAACCCAATAAGCAATTGGTTTAAGGTTCGATAAATTTGGAGAATTTCTTTTACAACCAGTGTGGATGTAATGTCATGATCAAGACGAAGAAATGAATGTTATTCCAACGTTGGTTTTCGAAGTTAAAAAAAACTTGACACGAAATTCACTACACAAAATTACTCAGTGTCAATCCAGTGACGTGATAAATTAAATGTCATCAAGACAATTTTCATTTTTTTCACCACTACATATGTGCCACTGCATTCGCACAATCAGTAAGATCATTGTTTTTTGCTTGAATTAGCAAACAGACAAATCAATTAAGATATAAGTACAGGTCCAAACACGAAAGTCATGCCGAGAATTCTACTGCACGGAAAATGCACGATGAGCTGATATACAATGTAAATGGCAAAGGTTTACGAATACGTTTATGAAATATTAATATATTTTCATTCATACGCAGACAACATTGATATTTTACGCGTACCTGGCAAAGTTATACATCGCAGTGGCGCAATTGGATTCACTGGTTTGATCTACGCGGCACGTCGTGGATTTTACAAGAAGTTCCTGTACACTGCCACCGGTGCAGGTGCTGTTGCAGCTGTAGAACATACTTTCATTCCTTTAAATATATAGTATTATAACTTATATGCGTTTTCTTTTATTTTATATTTAAACCTTTAATTAGGGAAATATATGCGCTTGAATTTAAGTGTAATTTGAAGGTCGAATCACATTTTATTTATAGCTTACAATTAAGTTAAACCTCGAATGTATATTGGATGTCGGAATTCAAGTTTATGTAAAGGCTATATTCAATTGGATAAAAAGCTACCAGTTTTGCTGGACAACGCTATGGTTTTCAAGCTTACAATTTCAAAAAGTTGAACGCTTTTCTCCAGTGAAAGGTTCGATATCCATGTACAATATACATTCAATAATCACTTAATATCCAGGTTTGTGGTTTATAGGGAATAAAACCAAAAATCCCAAAATTCTATTGTTTTCATTTTTATTGCGTCGATTGTAATGTTTGCTTTCAGATTTTCTATTAATACGGTTTTTGTTTGCCATTGTTTTGCTTCCTTCCATGCATTTGTTTAATGCGAACTACCCTTCCACTTTGATGACACTCTAAGAAATCTGATTTAGGAGTAGTGAATTTGCTACATTTATAACAGTTAATTTACCCATTTTTTCAAATAAAAACACTAATACGTCCGTAAAAATAAACATCTGACGTGTTTTTCATGAAAAATATGTTATTTTACACAAATAAACTGTTTTGAGCTGAATCGCACTTTTAAAATGGTAAATTTACAGATTCTGCAATGTTGCAAAACACATTGAAGGGTGTACAAATTACGTCTAGCACACACACATATTTGTTTAACAAGATCATTAGCTGACGCTAACGCTCTTGTCTGCGCCATTTTAGAAGACTCTACAGAAAAGAAAACTTGCATATTTTAAATAAAATAAATAAGAAATGTGCGGATTGTTGGTGATTGTGAATTTAATGTGTGTGCAATTGAAATGACAACTCCCAAGATGTACATTCATGATTGCGGACATTCGTTAAACATTTTGTGTACAGATTTTTTTCACATTTGCTGAATCCGCCCCGTTGAGATGAGAAAAAGTTTTCTAATAATATTTAACCTTAAAAATTACCCGTTTTGTTGTAGTTTTTTTAACACGCATTATGTGAATAAATACAGGGTTTTATGTGTATTTTTTACACTCATAAAATTGTATTTTGACACTACAGATGTCTACTAATTTTACATACTTTTATGTGTAAATTTTATTTTTACACATTCGTTGAAATTTACTACATTAATAAGAGGAAACCGATTTCCTAAACTCTAAGAAAAATTTACTATAATAAATGTAGGAAACCGGTTTACTTTACAAAACATTGCAGTAAATTTACCATTTTAAAATTGCCATTCAACTCAAAACAGTTAATTTGTGTAAAATAACATATTTTCAAAGAAAAACACGTCAGATGTTTATTTTTACGGACTTATTAGTGTTTTAATTCAAAAAAAAATAGTAAATTAACTGTAATAAATTTAGCAAATGTACTACTCCTAAATCAGATTTCTTAGAGTGTACATTTATTATAGTCAATTTTTCTTAGAGTGGATATCTATAAAATATAAATTGATAAAAATGACCGATTTACATTGTATCTTCTGTGAGTCTCACTGTAACTCCTAGGGTTGTATTTTTTCAAAAAACTGCTATTTTTATATGAAAATTTAAAAAAATGCAACCCTAGGAGATACAGTGAGACTCACAGAAGATACAATGTAATGCCCGATTTACATTGTATCTTCTGTGAGTCTCACTGTATATCCTAGAGGTGCATTTTTTCAAAAAAATACTATTTTTATATGAAAATTTAAAAAAATGCAACCCTAGGCGATACAGTGAGACTCACAGAAGATACAATGTAAATCGGGCATAAATCGGGCATTAGCAATATATAAAAATACCCAGATAACAAACGTGCGTTGCACGAAACAATCACTGGCTGATTAAGCATGCGTGCGAGCTATATGCGAGGCAAAGACTATATATAATAAGATGGAAACGTTTGGCTCTTGGCTCAGTTTCCATTTTAGCGTTATCCGGTCAATTTGCGGTAGTCGGCATGCTTTTGTGCCAGTTTTATCCGGAAGCGTGTCAAAGAAAATACGAATCTTTTCGTATTTTTGCCATAACTTTTTATTGGTATATGATGAAATAGTGGTGTGAAGGCAGAAAACTGATTTGTTGCGACAACCAACTAAATTGCCCTACCGAATTATTCGGAAACTTGCGGATCAGGAGGTTGTACCAACCTCCTAGTCAGCACGAATGAGATTGTGCTAACCTAGTAGTCATCAAGCATGAGGTTGTGCCAACCTCCTATTCAGCAACGCATGAGGTTGTTTAAACTCCAAATATATTATTGAGCAACTACGCCATGAACAACGCCATAGTCAGTTTCAATTAGTTCCTAATTTGAAAAATAAAATGTCACATTTATATTGTTTTTTTTTATTAAAAAAAAATTAAACTTTTTCATGAAATAACAATGTATTGTAGATGTCAAAAACTGTGCACATAGCACTGGGTGGCTTTATGACGCTTGCGGCTCTGTCTCTACATGTTGCAGTTCAAAGTTGAGCGGACTCTTGCAGCTGCTTTTGAATATATGCTACACTTTCTGCCATGGGCGGTGGAACACAGTCTTGGCAAAATATGTCAGCAACAGTTTAGGCCATCGTCGACACCAATGTTGCCTTGGTCGGCTTGTCGGTAGATTGCACGTGCCAACTGAAAATAAAGATAAATGTTAAAAATGCATAACCAATTTAATTAAATATCCACCTTCAAGAGCGTCACTGTGATTTTCTGTTGCCAGAGGTACGCCAGGCGAGCACCGACTGAAGCTCATTCTCTGAGAAGTTGTACAGGAGCCCCTTTAGTTGCAGATTGACAAAAGAGAAAGCAAAATAGGAGGAATTGGCGAGCCAAGTAATCTTCACTAAGAATAAATAATTAAAAGTAAAGTAATATAATGTTTATTGTTGCACCTGTGGTAGGGACAAAGACTTCGTCCGCCAACGTGTGCTCTGCGTTGGTCATTGATATCTTGGTTGATTTCCCAGGAATCGCTTCAAAAAGCCCTGAAGATATATTAGCATTATATCACAGATTCACCCATTCATTTATTTATGTTACTCACTTGAGACCAACGTTTCTTGCAACAAAATGCAACTGTCTAAATAGCAAACCATTGTGACAATTTGTATTTTAAATATTTTTAAACTGCCATGCTTGTTGTGAACTACATCGTAGTTATTAAATTGACACGTAGTCGCTTTTTAAGAAATTTCAATTGACTACGAAAACTAGAAGATAATTAACTACGTTTTCCTCTCGGTGCACATATGGTCACATATTTTTATTATATTTCACTAGCTAAACAGCAATTTGTATTGAATTCATTAATTATTTTATTAATATTCACATATTTATTTCGCATTTTTACTTAATTAATGAATTTCCTATTGTTTGCCACTTGTTAAAATTTTTGACGTTTATTTATTTCTGCATGTATCTATAATTTTTGGCAAGAAACTGGCAACCGAACTGCTGATAGACCTGAGGTTGCCGTTTGTCTCATTTATTTTGTTGATACAATAACGTACTCAGTTGCCGTAACAAATGCACAAACGTCAAATTTTGGCAAACTGAAAAATGTAATCATGAGGTTACGACAACCGAACGTGCAGTTGCGTGGACTAACATTTCGGTTAGAGTACAAAATTGTACGTTCATTTTAATGACATGATGTTAAATCAAATGTATTTCGATTGCAACACTGAAACGTTGGTTCAATTAACCTCATGCCAAAAGAGGATTTTTCTGAGTGCATTAATTGTTCTTTCGAGCATATTATATTTCTCTCTTTTTATTCCAACTTGCTAAATACTTCTTAACCATAAATTTTCTCAAAAATAAAAACGAAAATTGCTTAAATAAATATATAAATAAAACGCAAATGTCAAAATTTACACATATGCCAAATAAGCGAGTCTTACCGAGCAAAGCACGCGAACGTGTGGGAACGGGACAGCGCCGGAAAGGTGGCCATTTGGAGCTGTGGAAAACACCTTTTTCATGGCAAGACGTCTGAGACGGGGTTTGTATGCGCAGAAATATGTGGAATATACATATATAGCTGCTACATACCGCCGAGTATAATTTATAAGCTAGAGGATGCTAGAGGAAAAAACCCCGTAATAATAGCTGGAGACTTTAACGCCTGTGCGATAGAGTGGGGTTGCCCAAAAACGTCCCCGACAGGCAAAGCTCTGCTAGACACCATCGCCTCAAGACGTTGTGCTGATGAACTCAGGATCACAGGCGATCTGCGAGAGCAAGCGCAAATGTTTTCTGGAACTATGCGACGATGCAGAAATAAACCCGTGGGGTACGGCGTACAAGGTGGTTATGAAGAAGCTGAAGGGCTTCGAACGGCCGACACCCAGATGCCCGATACTGTTAGGCAACATCGTGAAGACCCTATTCCCTGAGCACACTAGGGAGGACAGAGAGTACACAACACAAGAAGGAGAGCGGTTTATCCAGCCTATAACCAGGAGGAAGTCCTAAAAGTTGCAGGTAATATTGGGGACAACAAGGCGCCTGGGCCAGACGGTGTTCCCAACCAGGCGATGAAAACTGCGGTTAAACGTCACACTGGAACATTTGTAAAACTGTACACAGCCTGTATAAGTGAAGGTGCCTCCCCGGACCAGTGGAAGCAGCAAAGACAAGTGCTCTTACCAAAGGGAGGAAAACCACTGCATGAGCCATCCGCATACCGCTCGCTCTGCTGGCAAAATAAAAGTTTTAGACTTTTATTTTTCGAAAAAAAAAAATATTTTTACATTTTCCAAAAAAGAAAAGTTTAAAAAATGTTATTTTTCAAAAATAAAAGTTTATTAAAATTAAAAATTTAAAAGTCATAAAATAGAAAAATGCCTTAAATTAGAAATTACATAAAAAATCACTTTTTTAAAAAACTTTCACATATTGCATTTGTGTAGGTGCGCGTTTAAATTAGAGAGGGTAGAATATAAGCTTTAACCCGAAAACTTGAAGCGTTTGTTAAATTAGAGTTGTAGTTTTCCGAAAAATCTGTTCGTAAAGACTTATTTTATTATGCCATAGCATATTTCTGACATTATGAGCAGTTTTATTACACAACAAACATTCATGTTAATGGCACTGCGTAGGATCTTTATTATTTTTATTTTTAATCCACACAAGTTCCACATTTAAAATTACAGTTCAAGTTCCTAATAGATGAACCGACACTTTAATGGATCGAAATTTGTGGCAACTAAGCCTCGCCCCGGAGCTTTTTTAATGGCAATTAGGTGGCAAATATGTATATTTTGCATGATTTGGATCAAACACTTTAATGGCAATTGTGTGGCTTCCACTTAAGTTCGAGCGATTGCAGCAGAAGAATTAAAAATGAAGTTTGGATATAATTCAATAACCTAACATTGTTATGATTACACATATTTTAATAATTCGAGATTTTATTTCTTTTAGGTTGAACCTCGAGCGGACCAAGGCGTCATCTACGTCAACAACAACTCCGATGACCACACGAACCGGCGGAAGTTCCATCTTCTCCTGCAGTGAACCCTGCATCCTTGTTAGTGAGGCCAAAATCGATGGCTTGTCGCAATAGGAACAAGTTGCTGTTGCCAAGACGTTTACGGAACCCAAGGCCGCCGTTGCTGCAGATAATGTTGGCTGCTACCAAATCTATGGCACCATTGGCTGAGGACGACGAGGAGAAGATCTTATTACACAGGCGAATCATCGCTTGTGAAGGCCACTAACTAACGCCATGGATCATTACAAGATACATTTATTTTGGATTGCATCCATATGAACATCCGCAACAAACTAAAGGATAAGTAAAAATTAAAAATTAGGAAAAGCCTAATAAACAAAAACACAAAAATTTTAAAAACTGAAAAGAAAAACCGAAACACAATAGATAGATAAGTTCGCCGATTTGTAATTGACACTTGAAGTGAATAAAATTCTATTGAGAGCTGCACGTTTTTTACGTTCGCTTGATTTTACCTGTTTGTTGGCGAATGAAGTCAGACGAATGTAAGCCCCCACGTGATGGTTACCTTGACGTGGTCTGGGGGTTTAAGTTATAATAACTCAATAAGGCTAAGAGGACGAAAACATTTTAAAGTTTATGGTAGGGTCACCCTTGTCAGACAGGTTTGTGATGAGTAACGAACTAGGTGGTAGCCACAAAAATGGCAATCCACCCGGCTGAGGCAAGGATTCTGGAGGCCCCAATCCATGCAACCAACCCTGGTACGATGAACCTTTCTGCTCCTGTTTATCGTACCCCTCCATCTCCCAAATATATGAGACAGCCAGGAATCTAGAGGAGGATTTCCATACCAGTAAAGGAAAGTGTCGGTTCGGCTATGCTTACGACTAAGTCACGTTTTTGGAAACATGGGTCGATCGAAGGAAAGTGGTGTCTTACCAGCATCTAATCATAGAGACCGACGCCCAACTGGAAGCTAAACTTCCATTGGAGATCGGATCCGGATGACTGAATACAGAGGTCGGGTTGTTCGATTCCCATGTGAGTAGGAGATGGAAGAATAAAGCGAAAGATCGCAAAGAGGCTGAAAAAGCCAAAGTCGACCCTGGATCTTTCTCTTCTCTAGCTAACACAACAAAACGCGATAGATCGGTGAAGGTTACTTCGACAGGCTCCCAATGCACCTGAGAAGCGTAACTGCTATTGCGAAACCCCGTAGCTCCCAGAACTCGACAGTCTCCAGTGATATTGCTTCCACATACAAGAGCACTGGCGCTTCATGTTCCGGATCTGCTGCGGATGACCTGCCTTCAACATCCACTGCTAGAGGTGAGCACGCAGTATCATATCGTGATGCTGCTTGCAAAGCTCTTTCGGTTGTGATTATTGGCAAACTGGGGAAGGAGCAAAAGATGAATAATGCAGAAGTAAAACACTGCACCGATCATCTTTGGCGGTTAGTCAGCACCGGCGGTGTCTGTGCAAACAGCTATGAGACGAGTGATGGCACCATGAAGGCGATATGCTCGTCTCAAGACAATTTCGATAGGATTGCCACAGCTGGTGCTAAAATCCCTGTTACTAAAACAGCGAAGTTGCAAATCACACTTCGCTGTTTTCAGTGGGGACGAACCCAAAAGCAGGCGAGCAATTTAGTGGATACCTGGTCCTATCAGGAAAACAGCGGAAGTGCATGCCTGCCTACATGCTCAGAACAGGGCATCGAAACGAATGGATCGAAAATCTATAGCGATAAATCAGAGCGAGGTCCGGAGGATAAGGAGGGCTCAACCCTGCACACATAGAAAATTATTGTCGAATCCGTCAATAATTTAAAAATATTTTATGTTAAAATGGATCCACAAATATTATTTTCAAATTATTGTCGGATACAACAATAAAATTATCAAATAGGTATTGATAATAAAATGTTAGCTTTCAATAATTCTATTGTTAGTTTTGTTTTTGCTTTTAATGACATTTTTAATTTAAAATTGAAAAGGCAACAACAATGAAATAAATACAAACACACTTTTCTAATTTAAAATGAATTTTTATTTTATATCTTCATACGATTAAAAATGTTGACACAATTCCACAACGGAAAGACCATCCTTAAGCCCATAACGTTTACACATTAGTAGGTTTTGGTGACTGACTCACATGGGTCACCGGGTATCACTTCCCAATAGTCAGACACGAACAGTGGGAGAACCTTTCCGTCGGTGTTGGAACGCAAATCAGTTGTGAAACCGTACCGTGCGTCTCGTTGAATGGCAAGTAGTGCTTGATGACGAACATGGCAGTGCCGACCGAAAATAGTGCCAACGACTTGTTTCCTAGAACGTATGTCCATCTGTTTAAAACACTATTGAGAGCAATCTCTGTGTACTGGATGCAAATTAAAGTTGTCGCCCGATCACACGCGTCAACTACACGATTTAGTCGTCGCGATTACAATTATTGGACATTTTTAGTCCACACAACAACGCGGGATAAATTTGAATATTTCCAAAATGGAAACATAAAATGTCCAAATAAAAACAGGGTGTCTAACTATTTTTTTTTTAATTTTTTTTTTATAAATTATTTTAGCTGCACTATTTGTCACTGCCACAGTCACGTCATGAGACACCTCCTTACACGGTAGAATTACGCCTGAAGTAAGTAACTGCACACGAATATTTTCAATTTCATAGACCCGATTTTGTAGCGATTCATAAGCGTAATTTACTCGTCGTGGTTAATATTTTTACTATAAATCGGACATTTTTGTCCACACAAAATACACGGGGCACAAAAAACATTACCAGCAAGCGGTATGACGCAACAAAAAAAACTAATGTCAACTTTGAAGTATGAAGTTCAGAGATGCCACTAGTGGATATTATCCCGATTTGTTTACTTTAAAATGCTACATTTCTGATATATCTATACGATTCTTAATAGATAACTTTTGTAAGAACCTTTAAGTTCCCTGAAAAACGATAGTCGCAAAGATAATATTTCGTATTTTGTTCTAGTTGGGACATACTGTGTGGGGCAGCAGCAAATACAACGCACGAGGTACCAGGCTCTTTGACTTCATCATGACCTCCAATCTGAACATTCACAACACTGGTAATAAACCTAAGTTTGTGACTGTCTATGTCTAACTGTAGACTGAGAGAGTTAATCTTAAACTGGAAGATTCTTAAAGAAGATTTTTTTTCGGACCACAGATATATCGAGATTCATACTGACGGGAGGTGCTGCTCTCTATGACGGTGAGAAACTCTAGAAAAACGAACTGAGCAGCGTGACATGAACTTGAGAATTCCCACACTATTCCTGTCAGAATTCGTAGCAAAGAAAGTTTTGAAACGTCCGTTCAAGTAATGAACGATGTCATAAATTCTAGTTTTGTACGAACATGTCCGGTCCGAAAAATGCTATCTAGACCTCCCGTTCCTTGGTGGAACGCTTGTCTTGAAACCTTGCGCAAGGATTCCAGAAAGCTAAATAGTGTCCTAAGGAGCAATTTAGACTCTGACTGGTTTCTTTATCGAACTAAGCAGAAAGAGTATAAGAAACGAATTCGCAAATCGAAAAGTGTTTCCTATAAAGACTTCTGCAGTAGCATCGAATCCTGCAGTGAGACTAGCAGATTGGTCAAGTTTCTTAAAAGAGACCGAACTGCTCGACTGGACTCACTGCGGAGACCTGATGCCTCGTATACTGAGTCTAATACAGAAGCACTCAGTGTTCTAGTTGAGACTCACTTTCCGGGAAATCAAATCCACATAGGGCCACTTTGTAATCCCAGTACTGGGGACTGTGACAAAAAATGACTGGCTTCAAGTTCCCTGGGCCGGATGGCATCTACCCAGTCATGCTACTGGAAGGTATAACAGAATTGCTACCATGTCTAGAGAAGATCTTTAAAACAAGTCTCGCATGGACAAAATCTGGGCAAAATCTTATGGATTTACACGTCAATGATAATACCGATGGTATCATATGCATCGGTAGTCTGGTGGAACAAGATGTCGCGAAAGAGCGTGGCAACTAGTCTTGCCACGATTCAGAGAACCGTGTGTCTGGGTGTTACGGCCCAACCAGACAAACGATGCCCAAAACCTAACTTTATGCTAACTTTAAAAAGTTAACGATATCCGAATGTTAAAAGTAATGAAAAGGATATCGGAAAGACTTACGTATGTCGGCCTCTTTGTTGACTTTTCGCTCTCGAAAAGATAACTAAAAAGTTATGTTTAAGTCAAGTATTAAAAGGCATCATCAGAAAGTTGTCCTCTAGACAGCCGATAAGATAGCTTAAATACAGCTTTTAATTAACCCTTTTAACTACCAATACACATGTAAAATATGGCAACAAATTATTATCAATGTATTAGGTTGTCATTCGATTATTTACTTTTCCAAAAATTGATGGAAATAATCAAATGACAAACTAATACATATCAAATAAATATAAAAATATACAATAATAATAAAAAAACAAAAAGCTATGTTTTAAATTTAAATGCATTTTTATTTGAAATTATTTTAGCTGCACTGTTTGTTACAGCCAGAGTCACGTCCTGAGACACCTCCTCACATGGTAGAATGGCGCCTGCAATAAGTAACTGCCCACGAACATTTACAATTTCATAAACCCGATTTTGTAGCGAGTCATAAACGCAATTTACTAGTCGCGGTTAATATTTTTACTATCAATCGAACATTTTTGTATACACAAAATACACGGGGCACAAAAAACGCTAACAGCAAACGGTATGACGCAGCAAAAAAAATTAATGCAAACTTAGAAGTATGAAGTTCAGAGATGCCACTATGTGGGTATTATCCCGATTTGTATACTTTAAAAAGTTACCTTTCTGATATATCTATACGATGCTTAATAGATAACTTTTGTAAGAACCTTTAAGTCACCTTAAAAACGATAGTCGCAAAGATAACATTTCGTATTTTGTTCTAGTTGGGGGGTGCCTTTCCCACTACACCTGGGCCAGCGCTGAATGCAATCTTAAACATACCACCACTTGACATCTTCATCAGAGGCGAAGGCATGAAAAGCTGCTGGAGACCTAAACGAGGTGGTTTCTGGTTTAATATTCCTTGGAATATCCCTGACATTGCACTCGACACTCCATTACACACCTATCTACTGGAGATGCCCTCCGATGCAATGATAACAGAAATATTACCAAGACGAAATTTTGAGGTTTGCCAACCTGACATTCAAGACTGACTAACGGCTGACTGTGAGCTAGGTAGAGGGTCACACCGCATTTTCACCGACGGCTCCAGAACCGACCAGGGATCTTGTGCTGGAGTGCTTGTGGAACCGGAATACCACAGACTTCACTTCGCCTTAGACGACAATGCCTCGGTATTTCAAGCCGAAGTTTATGCTTTACTTATGGCTATGGACTATATTGCGGATAATAGATGGCAGAACAGAGCTATATCTGTTTGCAGCGATAGTCAAGGTGCTCTTATGGCTTTGAACCAGGGCTCCGGTGGAACCGATACTGGAAACGGACCGGAACAGTTTCATTTTTATAGAACCGGAACTGGAACCGTTTTTGTAATTTTTTATGGAACTGGAATCGTTATTTTATTTTTTATTGAACCGGAACCGGAACTGGAACAGAAAACCAGAACCGGAACTGGAACCATTTCTAAATTAATTAGATCAGAAATTAATATATCAAAAAAATATAATTAAATCAATTTGGTCAATGAATTTGGAAACAAAAACAAATATTAATTAAGTTACACAAGTGGCATTTTAAAAATGTTGAGTTTTGCAAATTTTCTTTATACATATTGATTGTCATACAAAATATGTTTTGTATTTTTGACAAATATTTCATTCTTTTATTTCTCAAAAGATGTATATTATAAATAAATTTGAGGGTACTTACGTTTAAGATCGTGTCCCCGCGAGGAAACTTAAATACGACTATGAAACCATGCGACTTTTTTAATGTTCAATTCTCAGATAATGCAAATACATATGCTTTTTTTATACCAATATTTTTTTGTTAGTTTAAAAGATACATTTAGGAATGAGACCCACGACGTTTGAATACAAACACAAATTATATTCTATTTTATATAAAAGTTTATTATCTTATCATATGATTATAATACCTAAATCTACATCTTCTGTTTATATTTTAAATATTAAGTGGTAATGAATTCCAGAGTCGAATTGCGAATTGTAGATAGTTAAATGAAACAAACTAAAATGCCCTTACTTACATCTTCGACATGTGAAAAACGTCTCAAGGGAAAAACATATCGCGTCACATTATTAAAATCTCCTCTTAGGAGGTCAGTAGAAATATGATTTAAAAAATTTTGATTGTATGGGACGTATCACTCTCCTTTGTCGAATCTATCCGTAGTGGAATATAAACGAATCCTCATTATTAAAATACAATTCCTTCATGCATTCTCATACAAAACACGAATTTCGATTTTTCCGATTTTTCCATGGGAGTTTTTTGATTTCCCAGTATTGAGACGAATAAAACAAAAAAGAATCATCCAAATCAGTCAATCCGTTCTCATGTTTTTGCTAATATGTCTTGCTAATGTATGGCAATTAATTTATTTATATATATATATATATAGATATGAATATAAATTTCATTGTTATTACGTAGAAATAAAAAAATATTTATACACACATAGAAAATAATTGTTGATTTTTGAAAATAAATATTATCTATCAATTTTTCATAATTTCAATGCGACAATATTATTTTTAACTTTGAAAATAATATTATTAATTTTTGTTCTTCAGTGTAAATGAAATTTGACGTATACAAATATTATTTACATTTTGAAATTTAATAATTTTTGTTTTCAAAAAAATCTTTAGCATCGTGTATTATCGTCGTCACCTAAGACAATACGCGATATAAGGGAAGTTGACCATAATTGTCCAGTTGCACAATTCACGCGTTTCCGAATATAAGACGAAAACAAGCGCTTGTTTCTTCTGCCGCACATTACGGCGGTTGCATCTTCGCTTCACCGAATTGAGCGTGATTGTGTTCGAGTGGTGACAAAATTGAGCCTGTCCACCTAAATAATATTCATTGGAATTTCTCCATGGTCGGTAATAAGACAAAACATAGTTTATGTCACTCTGTATGCTAAGGCTATACATCGCGGCGGCAACTCATTATAACCGCTCGCCTGCTGTGTGTGCATTGCGTGGTGTCTGCATTGCGCAGCTTATGGAAATAAGAAGATTCTTTAACGTGTAACGTTATTTTTGTGCTAATAAAAAATGACATACAATTTAAAAACTGTTTCCTTTTTTTTAATAACATTTCAAATTTGAAAATTTAAAAATGCCATTCAAAGCATAAATGAAAATTAACAATTGAAATTTTCAAAAACGAAAATTTTATGTTGTTTGATAATTTGATTGTTGAATCCGACAATAATTTGATAATAATATTTATGGATCCATTTTAACATGAAATATTTTCAAATTATTGTTGGATTCGACAATAATTTTCTATGTGTGCATTTTTATTGCGTTTTTTGGCTTGTTTGTGGAACTGGAATCGTTATTTTATTTTTTATAGAACCGGAACTGAAACTGTAATAAAAAATAATTTAGGAACCGGAATCATTTTTTTATAGAACCGGAACTGGAACCGCAGAGAAAAGAATTTCGGTTCCTAGTCCTGCTTTGAACAACCCGGTTATTACATCCAAAATTATACGTCAATGCAGATCACGTCTCAATTGTGTTGGTAAATACTACACACTGAAACTGATCTGGGTTCCCGGGCATAGACGAGTTTCGGGTAATGAAACATCTGACGAACAAGCACGTGCTGGATCTGAAGATAATCTATTTGGACCAGAACCTGTGCTTGGACTACCTGCATCACCATCAGCTCTTGGGTCGCTTCCGAACACAAGAGCAGATGGCTGAGCGAGACCAAATGCAGTTTCTCCAAGTTCATGACACCGACGATAATCGTTTCTACTTTCGTTAAGTGCAGAAAACTGACGGGACTTCTAACGGGACACAACGCATGTGAAAAACACATGATCGCAATCGGCCTGGCCGAAAGCGCCTTATGTTCTACCTGCTACGAAGAAACTGGCACCACAGAGAACTATGTCTGTGACTGTCTAGCTTTTTCTAGAATTAGAAGGCAGATCTTTGGCACAGACGTGAATAGAGAGAATCAGCTTAACTCTTTATCACACAATAACCTTCTTAGATTCAATAATGAATCGTAGAAATATCATTAAAAACAAGGTACTGTATCACAGCCCAATGAATATACCCCTGTATGAGTGCTGTGGCTCTATTTTTATCCCACAAAAAAAAAAAGCTGTGATAGCTTTTTAACTTTCCCTTCCCAAGTGCATTCGCTTCGCTAGTCATAATAGGACCCTAAAACAAATCATTGAACTGTAACATATTGGGAGACAAATTAATTAAGCGACTAATATTTTGAATAATCTATTGTTGACTCATGTTGTTTCAGAAGATAAAGCAGCACGTCGCAAGCATTTCTTGTGAGCCAGCAGAAAGTGTTGGCATCCTATAAGTGGAGAAGCACTACTGAAGAAGAACAAAGAGTTCAAAACTTTTAATGAACATTGATTTTTTACGCATTTGTGTCTCGTTGTAAATGTCACAAGTTGCAGCAACGCGAAGTTTGTTGATTCTAGTAAACATTAATATGCAGCCTCTCATGCTGTGTAAGGATGCTACTTATGTAGCATCTTTACACAAGCTATTAAAGGATATGGCCACGATTTTTAAAGTTAATTAAAATTCAAATTTTAATTTGATTTAATTTAAAACATGTTTGTGACGGAGAGCGGAGCAGTATTTTTTTTTATTCAGTACCTGGTGCCAGTTTTGCTAATTGTCAGACTCTTGCATGCCTTAGTAGTAAACGGTGGCACGTATATCCAGATCTGGGTGAGTTTCTGCCTTTGTTAGCCAAACGTTAAAACGCTGCTTTCTGCAAAGCGACCTGGTGCCCATTACCGATGTTAAATCGTCCGAAAAACTATTCGTCAACACGATGTGATTGCGTTATTATTTTAATTAATAAATTCTTTCATTCATTCTAAATTATATTTATACTTAATTATTTTGACAATAAATGAAAGAGTTGCCGGTTTATAATAAAAGTATAAAAAAGGACTTTATATTTTATAACCCTAATTGTTTTGCATGATGCTGATACCCAGTGACAAGTTAGCTCCGCTCTGCCTTGCTGCGGACTACTATATGCAACCCTGTTCCATTAATTCTCTATATTACTCATTCAACTTCAATTCTGAGAGAATTTTTTTAACAATGGTTGCCATTTTCGTTCATCAATTTAAATGTCAGCAAGAAAATTTTCATTTTTTTCTACATATCCAGTAATTTATAGGATATTAATGATAAATGCTAAAATAATTTGTTTAATATACAGCCGATGCCGATCGCCCTCTAAATACGCTAATGTGGAAGTGCGCGAATTGTTTCTAGATTTCAGACCCGAGCGCGTTTCTCGCGCTTATTTGACTGCGATGACGAGGACAAACTTTTGCACACCTACAGTAACGAAGACATAAAGCAGGAGGGTCCCGAGAACGGCGAAAATAAACCGAAAATTGCCGACTGGCGTTATGGGCCCGCACAAATCTGGTACGACATGCTTGAGGTGCCTGACCCGGGGGATGGTTTCAATTATGGCTTAAAAACTAAACAAACTGTAGCAGCAGCTGCTGCGGGGGCGGCACAAAAGAGCAATCCAAATTGGTGGAGGTGGCTGTTGAGCCCATTGAAGATGATGCTTTTCTCACGGTTTCAACGGATGGCAACGGCATAAAGGCTAAAGTGTTGCAGAAGCTGAATTCGAAAACAAATGCCGCGGGTTGGTTGCTATCGAGTGGTTCACGCACGGCGGGTGCATTTAGTACCACGGGCAAAACGTTGCCGGTTACAACGAATACAGGTGGTAAACAAAGAGGCGATGATTCTAGTAAAAATGAAGCAAATCAATTGTAAGTTATTTTGTATTATTTAAAACATTTTTAATCATAATTATTCGATGATACCTGGTACAGCATTTTCCCTATCGAGAACGATAATTTATGCTATTTATATCATTTAAATCATTCAGATAAATTATATAAATGTCATTTGTATCATTTATACAATTTATATCATTCAAATCATTTACTTAATTTATATAAATAGTATTGATTATGTAAGTTAAGTAACAAAGCAGCTGCAAAAGCAGCTGGTTGCAGTAGAAAAGTTTATCTATGAACATTTATTTTTAAGCTATATATATATATATATATATATATATATATATATATATATATATATATATATATATATATATAAGCAATTTTTATTATAATTAAAATCATGTCAATAATTATGTTATACAACTATATTGCATGTATAATTCAATGTAATATTAATACAACTTAATAAAAATATACTTGTATTGTAAAATAACAAACATTTGAATTATACGTCATAGTTGTCGAGCGAATATGACATTCTATTCTGATTCCGAACCTATTTCGCTCCGATTTCTGAGCAGGGTTCTGACAAAGAAGTACGGAAAGAGGAGCTAATTCCATCAGAACGAGTCACTGGGTATGAACGCAACGTGGTGTCTAATATGAAAGGACCTTAAAGCATAAAATTAATTAATTTCAATTGTGTTTGGTTTAACAAAAATATAAAAATGTTAATTAGTTAAATTTATTTGTCCAATGCGCCACTGTCTCTTGCTGAATTCGTGACGCACAGCATACGCTTTGACTTGTCGCTATGTCGTTCTAAAATCCCAAAGTGCTGGATGAGACACAGCGCCCGCGGCTGCATTTCGCAGCAAGTCTATCCGCTGGCAATACTCGTCGACAAGAGGTGACGCTCAGCGGCTAGGATGAGGTGACGCTATACTGCAACAACTGCTCTTTTGTTTGCTGGAGCACAAGTTGATCAAGTCCATTCTGTGCTACAACGCCTGTGAGCTAGCGCAATCGTGTCGCTCACTGCCAAATTTTCAGCATGCGCGGGAGCTGGTTCTGCGCGAGGTGACCGGCAATCCGAAGAATCTCTTGCAGCAGTGTCCGGTAAATCTGTAGCCGTTCGTTCGTATCGCGCGAGAATTGCAAGTGGGAGCTGTCAAAAAATCCGAAACTCTTCCATAGGTCTATCAATTCAATGAAATGAATGGCCTACATCAATATTCGCAGACAAATTAAACAATTTTCTTCAAAATATAAAATTTTTAACAATTTGTTGCAATGTCTTTTAATTTTTGTTGGTAAATTTTTACTGATTTGACATAAACAGCAGATTTCGAATTTTCGAAGTTACATTTTTTGAATGCAACACTGAATTCCATTCCGCACGAATCTCAAGGTAGCTAAAAATTCGTATTCGTAGCGTATTGCGTTTGACAATGCAATGTAGCAATATTGCTGTAAGATTGCAGCAACTGTACTGTAGGGGGAGGAAGAAAACCGAAATCGAAACCGTTATTCGTTTAGGTATCAATCCTTGTTTGAAATATAGAAAATTAATACAACAATAGAAACTAACATATTTTGTTTGATGAACATAATTATAACAAAAATACATTTTATCTGTTAGTGATAAATTAACATATTTATTGCAAATCTTTACACACATATTTGTATAGCTTTAGGTATAAGAGATATTTTAATTGGGCGGACTTCATATTCTTCACCATCTATAGAAAAAAATTTATCTTCATTTAATGATGTAGGAATTATTTGAATTGTTCGACTTTTAATTGAACTTGTGTCATTTTCAAGACTATGCATATTTGGAAAATATGTTTTAATAAAATCTAATCCAGGATCAATTGTTTTACATGATTCAGTAACAAGTTGACACAAGTTGTCTGTATTGCATAATGGAGTTATTGTCAACTGACTAGTGTTAACAGTAGAATGCATGGCCTTTGTACAATTTTCATTTATTATATTATATTTACTGTCAGCATTTACAAGTTTTCTGTTATGAAGAACTTTAATCCAACCTTTTTGGGAATTATTATTAGAAACATTTGCACAGCAATTGCTACATCCACTGCACGGTGGTGTATAAATAACGTCCGCTGAACATTTCCAGGACAATTTTTCTGAAAATGCATTAAAAATTGCTGCTGCTTGGTACCTCAAATTTCCAAAATACCAGTATTTATCTTTTAATACATCGAGCTCACGAAGTACGCCCCATTTAAATGAATTTAGCCCATATATTGGTTTATTTTTTAATATATCGTCATTATTATTTTCAAGGGACTCGTATTTTATTACATTTTCTGAATGTAATGTTCCATTTAATATAGACAACACACTGTTCGTTATGACTTTTATATAATCTACTTTGTTATATTGAGATGATTTCGTTTTACCCATTGGTAGTATCACTATTGGGCATGATGGTTTTTCACGCCTCATCAATCCAGTAATAACTTCCGAAGCAGTGCCATCGCCACCAACTATTACGATTGCATCAGGCAATACAGCTGTATTTTCAATATACGTTTTAGCATGGCCAACATGATTAGTTTTTATAGTATCTATTGTAAATCCAGCCAAGTGTAAAACTGGATCACAGTATTTTTTAAACTGAAAATATAGATATTTAAATAGAAATGTAACGAATAATTAAAAAATATATTAAAATATATAGTTCAACAATAATAATAAAAAAAAAACATATCAAATATTTTCCTATTTAAACACTCAGATAAATCAGATAAAATAGATAAATCAGAATAAAATAGATAATTCAGAATATAATAGATAAATAAGATAAATGTTATACAATTAAGAATTCAGGTCAATCCAGTCCACCCTACATTAATTGATGTATGTAATATAAGGTAAAACACCATACTTCGCCAATTCCGTCCCATTTTGTTTAAAGCTTGAAGTGAAATTTAAAAAAAAAAGAAAACTATGATTTTCATATATAAGGTAAAATACCCAAATTCCTATTGCCAAATTCCGCGCTATTTTTTAAAGCTGTATCGGTCCGTATGTACATTTTCCTATGTTAAGTTTTCAATTTATTATATCTATTTCAAACCAGAGCTGTAAATGTTGGATTACGATTACTTAGGAATCATAATCAAAAATTTTGATTACGATTCTTAGTAGTCGTAATCAAAAATTTTAATTAAAATTAGAAATAATCGAAAAGTAATTTGATTCTTAGTAAATTTTTTGATTATTTTCACGACTACTTTAAAATAATCAAAAACTAGTAACCGACTACTTATTTTGATTATTTGAAAATAACCACAAAAAAGTAGTCGGATCGGATTCTATTTTTCTTGATTATTTTTGATTATCAAATAATCGAAAAATAATCTAACAGAAATTGAAATTTTCAAAAAAAAAAGTCGGAATACTTATTTGATTATTTTCAACCAATCAAAAAAAAAGTAGTCGCATTACTTTTTTTGAGTATATTCAAACAATCAAAAATAAAGAAGTCGGATTACTAGATTTTGATTATTTTAAAGTAGTCGTGAAAATAATCAAAAAATGTACTAAGAATCAAATTACTTGTTGATTATTTCTAATCGTAATCAAAATTTTTGATTACACCTACTAAGAATCATAATCAAAATATTTAATTACGATTCTTTAGTAATCGTAATTCAACCTTTACAGCTCTGGTTTGAAATAGCAATAACAAATTGAAAACTTAACATAGGAAAATGTTCATACGGACCGATACAGCTTTAAACAGGACTTTCATTACTGCAACATATGGTATCAAAAAATATACACCACAATATTGCTAGTATATAAAAGGAGGTTTACAATGCATGATTAAAATAATGCATCTTATAATTAATCAGTTAAATATTTTCTTACACATGTTGACATGACCATATTGACAATGGAATTATGTTGTTAATTGGGCTTATTAAAAAATAAAATTATGAATAAATTTTACATTTCGTGGCATTAAGGATATATTAAATATGTGCGGATATTATAATGCCCGTTAGGAGTCGTGGTTGGTTGTCCGAAATCGCGATAATTTGAGAAATATTGCTAAGAATGCGAAATTTTTTGTTTCAATATGTTTTAACCAAAAAAGTATGGAGTATGGAGATGAGCCAATCGCTCAACGGACAAGATCATAAGATGGATGATGAAACCAGAAACCTTCTATGAGCGCTTCACCGGACTCTATGAGCACTGCACCCGTCATGACATCAAAATCGTGATTGGCGACTTTAATTCCAAAGTGAGTCATGACGGTATCTTTGGCCCAACAGTCGGAGAAATCAGCCTCCACCACAACACCTCCGACAATGTCTGATCGACTTCACCGCACCATGAAACATGGTATTCACAAGGCTACGTGGTAGTCACCTGATCAGAACACACGCAGCAAATTGATCACGTTGTGATTGAAAGAAGGCAAGCTTCTAGTGTGATGGGCGTATGTTCGATCCGAAATGCCAACATCACACTTCCTGGTAACAGTCAAGGTACGCATACACTTATGTGCTGCGAAAAATTCACGGAAACCCTCACAAAGAAAGATGGCCGTCAGCAAGCTGCACACACAATATACCGAACAAACCTGTGTCACTCGACTCTCGCACATGCATGCCCAAGACACTCCCCCTCTTGATGATATATGAGCGCAGACTTCCAGTTGTTTTTGTTTCAAGCACAAATATTTAAAAAAGTGTATTAACAATTTTCAAACAACAAATGATTTGAGTTTGTTTTATTTTAAATCTTGAGTGTGAAAAAAGATTCAACAAAACGAACTCAAAATCATTTGCTTCTAGCATATGTATCAAAATCATTTGTTTCCGAGTCGCTTATGAAGCAATCATATGACTTGACAAATTATTGTGTGTTTTTGGGATTGAATCTTTTGCTTTAAAAAGTGATTGCAAAAAAAAGTGATTCAATCCTAAGACTATAAATAACAGAAGACTTGATTCACTTAATTAAAATCGAATGGACATTCATTTGATTCGAATCAAACGAATAACATGATTTTTCGAGCAATCCTATGAATAGGAAAAATGATTGCAACTTTTGACGATTCATTTGCACATGATTCTAACAATGATATTTCAAAAAGACTTTAACGAAGTGAATGAAATAGACTGAATTTGATATAAGACTTTAAAAATAGAGATTGCAATCTATTTGTACAAAAGGAATTCTGATTGTTTTGTACCAATCAGTAAATGAATTGATGTCATTGATTGTGTTTCAAAATTACCAACTCATATGCATAATTTTTAGGGATTAAATCCAAAAAAGATTCAATCATTCACATCTCTGTACTCCAGTAGCTGTGAAATCACTGTAGTTATTATTCGAGTGATTCACAGCAACCGATATCTTTGTTATAATTATTCGCGGAACAGTTTTTTCTTTTACATAATTTTTCTTTTATAAAATTACAATGTCAGGTTTGCAAATAGTGCGTTGCGAATAACCCGACACAAAACATGGAAACATTGTTATTGCTTTTATTTCTTCTTTGTTATTATTTATTTTCATATCATTATATTATTAGATTCATTTAATTATTTAAAAAAGTAATTTTTCCGGACCGCTTAAAATATGTCGACTAGTCTCTAGCCATCAGCGTTTCCAGAAATTAGGGATGTTTAAAACCAGTTTCACAAACCGGCGGTTCGATTTTTTTCCAGAAACCGAAACCGTCAAACCATTTTTTTGCACTAACCGAAACCGGTTTTTATGATTCTTTTTAACCGGTTTTTAAATTTTTGGCAAAGTTGTGTTTATTCTGCTTTATATACAAGATGAATATTTTATGAACAGATCAGTAAATATTTGAAGTCCATTTTGGAATAAACGTTTGAGAAAATTGGGATGTGTTGCTGAAGACGGTATTTCGGTACAAGCAATACAGCACTTCAAAATTTGAAAGTATTAACTTCAATCTAGAGGATCTCAAATACCGTCCAGTTTCGAATTACATATATGAATTCTATAGGTACAGAAAAAATAAGAATTGACCAATAATTTCATTAAATTAACAGATTACATGCGAAACTATGTAAAAATGTGTTTCCGTTTTATGTTTATTTTTAACTAAAAATAAAAATCGGCTTAAGTTCAATCATTTAGACAGTATTCTTAAGTGTTATTTTAAAAATGAACTTAAAATCCACAAAGTTTTGATCTAAAAATATATTATCATATATTTTCCAGTAGTAAATAGAATCAGTAAAAATATATTATATAAGGCCAGAGCCCTTTACCGACTCGATACTTTCCTAAATTACTTTTGTATGAATTTTTATTGCAAGACGTTCCACTCTCGTTTCTCGGAGAAGTGAGTGTAGAAGGGGTTCATAATCAACTTTGTTAAGAGGTCTTCCAGCTGTGAATTTTATGAAGTACTTTTAGAATATATTCACAGGAAGAAATCCTAATAAAATTTAATTTAAAGGCATTTATGGCGCGCTTCCTACATAATGGATACTATAATGGATACTTTTAAGCTCGAATAAAATTGCAAATAGTTTTATTGCTTCTTCTTTTATTATTACAATGGATGTAACACCAGAAAAATTAATATGAGTTGGGATCTTAGGATGTTTGCAATTGATTGAAGATGGATCTAAAAATACAACAAACGTTTTCAAATATACGATTCATAAATCCTGATTTTCGACATGATCCACGTTTACTATCAATGAAGATGGTCTCTCGAAACCGAATGGTATTATTTCTATCAGTTTCCTGGGATACACATTTCATCCTTGCAATAATTACATACGATGTAGAACGGTTAGCTAAACAAAATGTCCACCATTTTTTCCCACTTTTTTTATTTTTTTGGATGACGCCATGATCGAACACTTATAACTGAAAACTAATTAAGGTAAAGTCTCAAAAATTACTCAAATAATTTAAATAAATCTAATAAGTCTCAAGTCACTCCAAATTCTAAAAAGTTACAAAATAAGGTAATTTGTGAAAAGTCGTCTAATGGTCTTATGGCAATAAAAAGTTTGCATTTTGTTTTAATCGTATAACGGTAACACTGACGGAGAAGTTCACAAATTTACTTCTGGCAATCATGATCATAATGTATACAACCTGAATTTTACAGTAAACATTAAATATATATATATTTTTTAGCATTATATTTTGGAGCATTATATTAAAATTCATAAATTTGTTTCCTTTTAAATATTTCGAAAAACCGGTTTAAACCGGTTCAAAAATTTAAACCCGTTTTTTTGAAAGTGCCGGTTTTTGACATCCCTACCAGAAATCTTTCCTCTACGAGAGTAAATATTGCCTATGAAAAGCTCTCACTCGCCGTTCGGATAAGATATCTCTGCCTAAGTTCTCCAAGACTGTAGCGCCAAACTATTATGTTATTAATTAAGATCATTAATTTTATTATCTCAAACTCTGGAAAATAGCGTGAACTCTGGAAAATAGCGACAAGTACGTGACACTAGAGATTATTCAGAGAATTTTATTTGAATTTGAATCTGAAAACTGTTTTCCAATATCAATTTATTTCAATTTAAAATGCTACTACTATGAGAGATTTTAAAAATCAATTCAAATTTAATAAATAAAAATTTGATGATACTTATAAAAGCCGTAAACGAATTGATAACGGCACGTTATCGCTCCGTTTTAGTACATACTTGGACGGATACTTTCTCAATGTTCTGTTAATAAGCCGGCAATGACGAAGTTGTGATTCCGTTTGAGTCGGAGCTCCGTATAATTGTTTCTTAGGCAGAAAACCGTTTTCATATTCATACTCAAATGTGCCAACAAAAAGTTATATATTTTTGTAATATGAAATAAATAAAAACCGTAAACAAATTCATAGAATGTGCATTTTTTTTTATTTTTGTAGCACGACGTTATACAATAGAGATCTACACAAATGTTTTAGAAGTTTCCTCTGAAAATATGCACTCTACAGTTTTGATTGCATTTTGCAAATAACAGTCGTCAGTATTATGGTGAAGTCTCTCGGCCGACTTCACTGCGGTATTTGTTTCATTGGTGTCATGTACTGTCAAAACATCAAGCCATTCCAAACATTCAATGTTTTGAAAATCAAAACCAAACGACAATACTGTCACAGAACATGCAACGAATACAGTGGGTGCGGCGAGTGAGCGCAACTAGTAACGAGTGAGACGAACATTGAAAACAACATCAAATCTTCCGCTCGGCGTTCTACGGCAGATGTAAAGGATTTTCAATATTTTATTATTTTCATTTTGCCACTCCTTATTTCCACGAATTTAAGTTTGAAAAAAAAAACAAGTTTTTGATTTTTAAGGGTATCACGTGACCTTGAGGTCACATTTTCTTTTTTTGTTTTTTAATTTTTACGTCCGATTTCTGCATCGTGACTTTTTTTTTTGCCCCGCCCTCATTGTTATAATTTAAAATCCATTTATGACCTCGGCCGGTTTTCGATTTTTTAGTCGGTTCAATGGGTCCGAGTAGCACCCCCCCCCCATTTAAAGATCGTGACAAATTATTTTTTTTTGGTGAATTTCGACCGGCCCTATTAAGTGTTACAAATAGCGTACCAAACTAAATATGCACTTTCACTTTTAGTGTAGGGTATAAAAATAATAATTTTGTTTTACTAGATAAACCATTGTGGGTGCACGTGTTCAGCTACAGATATAGCTCACTAGCATCAACAAAAAGTGAATGAAATGTTCTGGAGCGGATGTGTCCGAGCACCAATTTTGCAAGGGGCATGACTTCTTTTTGTTGCAATTAAGTTGATATAAAATTATATATATATATATATAATTTCGCTGTGAAATTTGTAGATATCACCAACAACGAAATTTAACCCAACTTCCCATTATTTTTTTAAATCGCCATCATCCGTCAATACATACTATTTTTTGCGATTTGCTTTTATTAGCTACCGGATTTATTACTACTAAAACATTCCTTGGAAGATTTTTGTTTTCAGTACCGGCGTATTTTGCTGCTGTTCTGCAAACTTTTCTCATATGCCCTTCTATACTGAAATTACGAAATTAAAGTTGTTGAAATTTTCATTTATGTACATACATACTCATAATAAGACTTAAGTGAATAAACTCCATATCCTAATAGCATTGAAGCACACGTCGACTTTTTCCAGTTATTTCTTAATGTGTTTAATATGCCCATTTTAATATATTAATTATTCTCTTTTCTTACTTAATAATCAAAGTTATCATAATTGTCACTTTTATGGGAAATTCCTGTGAAATTGCAGTGGGCAGTGATGCCAACCCTGAAGAATTCTATTATTAGCGGCGTCCACACGATGCAACAAATTGTACAACTGAGTTGAATTGTACCAAAATCGTACCGTGTGGATGCAACAACTCGTTTGACGACAGATTGAACCTTTTGACCTTTTCACTGGTCTATCAATCATTTTATAGCTTATTATAACAATTAAATGCATTTACTTTATTTTTGCTGTATAATTAAAAACAGTTGGAAAAACCTCGTAAAATGAGTTTATGATAGGCCCATAACTATAGTCAAAATTAACCTGGAGCTTCAATTTAATTACGGCTTTTTTGACGAGTTTCCCAATAAACCAAAAACCTGGATATTAAGTGATTATCGAATGTGTATTGGATATCGAAGCTTTCACAGGAGAAAAACGTTCAACTTTTGAAAATTGTATGCTTGAAAACCATAACGTTCTCCAGCAAAACTGGTAGCTTTTTATCCAATTGAATCTAGCCTTTACCTAAACTTGAATTCCGACATTCAAAATACATTCAAAGTTTAACTTTGTAAGCTAAATATAAAATGTAATTCGACCTTAAAATTACACTTGAATATAAGCGCAAATATTTCCCTGATTAAAGGTCCATTCATATCAGACAGCACGTTGCGTATCATGCAGGTAGCGTATCATGCACGACAAATATTCTTCAGTACATTTTATATGAGAGTGTTCATATCATGCGTTTTGGGTCCCGTTCATGCACGTATCGTATCATGCAAAATAGTTTTGCAGGATCCTGCCGCATGCATTGTTGTAGAATTATGAAATATTGACTGCTTTTTCTTGTTTTTTTTACAAAATTTTGAGATTATAGTGATATTGTAGTATTTTTTAATTATTTTTTTTTAACAAGACTACCCAATTTTTTAAACGTCAAATATTTAAATTTAATTAAATAATCAATCTTGAGAAATATCAACAAACACGCGAATCTCAGAAAGATTAAATTGTTTCGGGAAAAAGATATCCGCGGAGTTCTCGCAGGAATTAATGGGAAAGCTGGTCTCTAAATTGATGCGTCTAATGGTCATAAAATGAAGCGTTGTTGGCACTGCCACAGCGATGTAGCGGATGCTGTGAAATGAAGAAGACTGTCGCTGATGTATTTACGCGCATGAAACTGTTCTCCAGTAATTGAATATTTTCAACATTATATAATTATACGATAATAATAAATATACAGAAGACATTTTTTAAATCGCATATTTATTCAATTAATGCTTAGTATATTATTAAATCTACAATTATCCTGCTGCTAAGATTTGTAATCTAAAATGAGTACAGGCGCCAGACAAGTTAGTAACACCACCCTGAAACTTGGCGCACTTGGGAGGAGCAGGTAAGGCGAGACTTGCTAGACTAACGACTTGCTTGAACGCGAAATGTTCAACAACTTGTAAAATTTCATCGGAAAGCTCCAGGCTTTCAATTAAACACTTTTAAACCTATTAAAGAAGTACATAAGTACATAACATTGTGGAAAGTCAGTACACTGTGCTAGGTTGACGATTTGTAGTAGTCTACCGGCATGGGGGCGAGCAGTAGGAAGAGGTCTTTGAAAACGAAGACAACGTTGCTCTTGATGTGGGGCAACGGATTCTATTGTTTTCCAATTGACAAAGCAAGAAGGTACGGTTGTTTTCCAATTGACCAAGCAAGAAGGTACGGTTGTTTTCCTTCGGTTTGGAGCCAAAAACATTGTCAGCGTCTCCAAAGATTCAAAACACAATGGACCTTAAAGGTTTAAATATAAAATAAAAGAAAACGCATATAAGTTATAATACTATATATTTAAAGGAATGAAAGTATTTTCTACAGCTGCAACAGCACCTGCACCGGTGGCAGTGTACAGGAACTTCTTGTAAAATCCACGACGTGCCGCGTAGATCAAACCAGTGAATCCAATTGCGCCACTGCGATGTATAACTTTGCCAGGTACGCGTAAAATATCAATGTTGTCTGCGTATGAATGAAAATATATTAATATTTCATAAACGTATACGTAAACCTTTGCCATTTATATTGTATATCAGCTCATCGTGCATTTTCCGTGCAGTAGAATTCTCGGGATGACTTTCGTGTTTGGACCTGTACTTATATCTTAATTGATTTGTCTGTTTGCTAATTCAAGCGAAAAACATTGATCTCACTGATTGTGCGCATGCAGTGGCACATATGTAGTGGTGAAAAAAGTGCAAATTTTCTTGTTGACACTTAATTTATCGCGTGACTGGGTTGCCACTGAGTAATTTTTCGTAGTGAATTTCGTGTCAAGTTTTTTTTAACTTCGAAAACCAACGTTGGAATAACATTCATTTCTTCGGCTTGATCAGGACATTACTTCCACACTGGTTGTAAAAGAAAATTCTCCAAATTTATCGAACCCTAAACTCATTGATTATTGGGTTCTTATTAAAATAAATGTAAAAAAGCTACACTCTCAGAAATATATTGTCATTTCCCACAATATTGCAACAATCCCGATGTTCAAAGTAGATCTCATAACCACATTGTCAAATTATTGTCGGTGTGACACTTAGATTGTTATTTTGAAATGTCATTAAATTGTTTTGAAAACAATAGAGATTGTCAATAAATAAAATGTCACACGAATGTTTTAAGATTGAATTTTTGCAATAAATTTATTATAATGCAACATATTAAAAAAACAATAAATCACATTGGCAAAGAGTGGCTGTAGCGGACGTTTAAGTACAGCGAATGTTTTTGTGGAAGATACGGGAAATTGCGTGTCTTAAGCGCAGTAACAATAGCCGCCGTTTTAACGGATTCCTTCTTAATCAGAGCAACTGTTAGCATTTCAAATGCGATTAAGTGGTGCGCTGCATGGTCTGAAATTAGAGGAGTTGAAGACCAGTTTGGATTAGCCTTGATGAAACGCATCCCTAATTAGTGTTGTGGGGAGCTTGGCGTTGACATTGGACTCCGGCAGATTATATTGTCCGAAAAGTCGGGAATGTCTTGCAAAACGAGAAATAGTCAAATTTTCGACGCTAATATTCCGCAAAAAATCTCACACATTGGGCAGACATTCATTGTGACTAGTGGCGTATCTGAAATAAACAATATAAAACAAAATAAATTTAAATATATTTATTTTATTCGTAAATTAAAATTTTTGAGAAAATGCCACAAATTTCGATCCATTAAAGTGTCATTTCACTTATTTTGAACTTGAACTGTAGTTTTAAATATTGAACTTGTGTGGATTAAAAATAAAAATAGTGGATATAAAAAATAAATATAGTGGATATAATAAATATTTTGTGTAATAACATACATTTATACCATTTTAAAATTAATTAGCTATATTATTAATAAACATGTTCGTATTAGGTTCGTATTAGGTCCTTCATAAAACATTTTTTAATTTGTCACTATTGTGCCACGTCATAACAAAAAAGTTAGCTCCGCAAATTATCGTATATGTTCTATAATCGGGATGTATGACTTATATATCACAGTATTGTGACATATTATTGAATTGTCCCACACATGTTCTTATCCACCACTTTGGAACTAAATTTACGTTCCATTGTAAAAATGTATGACTTATATATCACAGCATTGTGACATATTATTCCCATACATGTTTTTTAGTCACCGCTTTGGAACTAAAAATTACTAGTTTGCAACACTGGTGTTATAGGTAACTTAAAAGCTACACATTTGCCACAAAAGTTTGTGGAAATTGTCGAACCGTGGTTACTTGGGTAGCGGCAAGTCAACGCGCAAGAGACAGTCATGCAGTGAATAAATACATTTAACTAATTAACCTTTTCTAATTTTTATATTTTTGTTAAATCCAACACAAGTGAAATGAATTAATTTTATGCTTTAACATTAAAAAATGTTTTTTATTTGCAATGTGTACAGTAGTTTCTTGTTATATCATGAAGTTCAGATCTTTGGACATCTCCCACTTGATGTATAAGTAGCTAGCTGGCGGCTGTCTCCAGCACCACGGACTTAAAGTACCCAACTAAACAAATTATGTCTGAAAGATATCTTTAATAATAATAATATAATACATTAAAAAATGGCACTACAGTCCTATACGGACCTACAGTTTATTGCCCAATCCGAACGGCGGGTGAGAGCTTTTCATAGGCAATGTTTTACTCTCGTAGGTTTGCCATTTACTGCCGAGAGGTAACGCGGTATAGACAAATTTTTCTATGTCTCGCAGTCCAACGCGAACGTTTCCATCTTAGTATATATATAGTCTTTGCCTGGCATAATACTGCCATACTGGGGGTTTTAGCTAACTTCATAATAAAGAGTGTAGGGAGATAGATTTCTGTTTGGCCATAAAGGTAACTGGTAACTAACTGGTTAGCTAACTGGTAATTGCAGATTATTCTGCCGGTTACCTATGTTCTACCATCGGTAGAAATCTGCTGGAAAGGTAACCGGCAGATTCCTATCTGTGTGAAGTACATGTGACAAGGCATCCCTTTCTAACTAAAGCATTGCGCTCATTTAAAAATAATCTTGTTGTCTCTTTTGCACCTCTTGCTCTTTTTATGTCACATTGCCAGACCAAAAAAATATTTTACAGAAAAATAAAACAGTATTGCCATAATTACTTTTTTCATATATATTTTTATTTAGTATACTAAATTAAACAATTGCTTTAAAAAGTAATGAAATAAATAAAAATCATAACATAATGTCCACATCGTCGTTAAAGATGCCTTTCTGATCTTTGTTGTAAATTTTTTCACGAATTTCCTGTTGTGTCGCTGGAGATCAGCACCAGGTAGTTGAGTGTGCGACCTTTGCAGCTCATCTTCGGGGCACTATACGAAACGTGTATGATCGCCGGTGGCATCAAAAACACGTGCACACGTGAATCTGCTTGATAATTTGATTTTCTCCTTCTTGAAGCACTTAATTATTTTGTTGCCCAGATCTTAATCAGTTGTCATTCCTGAATTTTCAAAGTGTCCTATGATAGAAGTTTATGATCAATGAAGTAGTAGTAATATTTTTGCAGACCACGTACCAGGCCAATGTGTTGTCCTGTATCCAGCGCCTGATTCTTGCTTGCTAGTGAAGAAATTTGCATCCGACATGCTAGTGAATGGCGACTCCGCATCTGCATAACAACTCCAGCGGCGCGGTGTGCATTTTTTGCCTAACAATGCCTTGGAAGACCGCACGAATGTGCGCCAAAGCGCTCGATGTGTCACGAATTTAAATTTTGACTATTTTTTATAATTTAACAATTGTTAAAATCACTTTAATTCTTTTCCCTTTATTTTTTTTGGCTTTTACCAACTATTCAACAAGGCATTTTGTTTTGATGGAAAACATAAACAAAAATCAAACCTATTGCTATCCCTTTCTCACCTATGACGTTGAAAGAAAGTCTGCTTCCGATGTGTTTGTGAAAATGCACATTTCTTTGATAGTGAGCGAACCAGATCGAAATATCGATGACTATCGGTTAGCGATTTTTTGCTGGGTCATGAACATATGTCATTATTTCAGAAAATCGGTATCTAACGAGGCCTAAACTAGGTAAGATATCGGGTGTATGATTTTCTTATAACGGAGTCTCCTTCAAGAACTTTTGAAGGGTCATTAGGTCATGGTTGGGCCATTTTCTATAGCCTTGTCCGACGGTCCTAACAAATTGGTTTAATCGTAATAAAAACAGTATTCCATTAATGAAAATACGTATAACTTTTTTGACAATTAAACATATACAAAACTAGCAATAAATTGAAAAAGACTTTGAAAAATATATGAAATTTATATAATTTGAGAAAATATTAAATAAAAACAATCGATTTCATTTGAAATTTGTACTTAAATTTCATAAACATATTTTTATAATATTGGTAAAGTAATTCGAACAGAAAAGCGCCGCAGGCGAAAATTTTTCCATTGTTTTGTGAAAAATTATTTATTCAACTTCAAAATACAAATTTTATATACCAATTTATTTGTTAATGTATATTTATATTTTTTTTGTTGGTAAAAAAACATTTTTTTTTATAAATAAGGGTGTTTTTGAAATATAAAAACAAACAAATTCCAAAGTAAGCAGTACTATTTCAGAATTTGATGAAATTTGGAAGTATGGTGAAAAAACATAAAATTAATATATTTGTAAAATTTAAGCTTCCCAGATGGTGTGTGCTATCATTACATATAGTTCTCATCGCGATATGACAATACAAATTTTGAAGATTTGTTCGGAGATCGCAAACACATATGACCGTGTAGCATCGTCTTCCAATAACCGTAGGGTGTTGAGATTTGCTCCCTCACATAATTTGAGGTACGTTGAATTGTAGTTCAAAAAAACCACCCTAGTGTCGGTTTACCTATTTGGAACATAAACTGTAATTTTAAATGTGTAACTTGTAAATATCCTACGCAGTGCCATTAACGTGAATGTTTGTCGTGTAATAAAACTGCACATAATGTCAGAAATATGCTATGGCATAATAATATAAGTCTTTACAAACAGGTTTTTCGCCAAACTACTACTCTAATTTGAGAAACGGTTCAAGTTTTATTTTGATAATTTGTGATAATTTTTTAAAAAAGTGATTTTTGTTATTTCTTAAATTATACTATTCCGATTGTCGTTTTTTACAACCCAACGTTCCATGGACATATGTAGTGGATACAATAAACATTAATTTGTTATATTATTTATAAACATGTTCCTATTAGGTTCTTCCTTATATACATGCAACATATATGGAACATAATACATTTTATAATTTGCCATTATTTTTCTACGTCATAACACTTAGCATATCACTTTCCAGAAGATCAACAAAAAAGGTGAGTTCTCTTCGCATACAGGTGAGTTTTATAGTTCATCATTCTTATTTTCAATAGTTCCGCACATTTTAGCGGAAAATACACTCAAAAATTTTATTAATCTTTAAAAAATCTTTCAAAAAAATGTACCAAACAGAAAAAAACAAAAAAATTCGAGAGTTTTCTTCGCATGCAGTTGAGTTCTACCCACCGTTTTAGCCACAAAAAATACACTCAAAATAATTTGAAAAACCGTAAATTAAAAAAAAATTCAAAATTCCAGAAAATCAAAAAATTTTGAGAGTTCTCTTCGCATGCAGTCGAGTTCTATAGTTCTTCATACTTTTTTTAAAAAGTTCCGACAGTTTTAGCCGCAAAAAATACATAGTTTGATTTACGGTTCTTCAAATTATTTTGAGCGTATTTTTTGTGGCTAAAACGGTCGGAGGGATACTGCTAGAAATATTACAATTCGGTTTCAAGAGACCATCTCTTAAATAGTAAATGTAAATCAGGTCGAAAATCAGGATTTTTGAATCGTAAATTTGCGGCGAAAGTAAAGTGTTGGATCTAAGCCCAACAATCAATAAGAGATGTGTCAAAAAAATAAAATATATTTCATAATTTCAAAAAGTAAAGATGAGATTTAAACTGAGATAATTTAAAGTTCCAAATAAAATCGAAGAAATGGATTAAAGATCCAAATAAACGAACGAGGGACTGCTGAAACCCGTATAGAACAATATTATATAATTTGTTCAAAATGATGTAACCCTCCAAACTGCCTGAGCCAGATTTCAAATTTTTGGCTTATATAAAATCCATTTGTCGAAAAATATTGAAATATTGTTAAACTGAAATAAAATAAGCGATAGATGGATTAGTGTTATCAAAAATGTTAGAAGAAATGGTTTCCAACGGTTGATGGTGGGCTGAAGACTAAAATACAGAAAATCGTCCTAACTCATTCAGAAATATAATTCTTTAACTATTTTTAAAAACTATAGAGTATTGTTCTTCATTTGTGATATATTTTTTTTACCGTGTTAACTTTTTAAGTTTAAAAGAAAATGTATAAATAATTTCGTTACACCCTTCTTTTTGTAGCTGAGATCTCTTTTAGTATGGATATAAAAGCGTTTTTACATAATCAAATCATTTAAAGGTTTTATACCCTTTTGAAATGTTACTATTAGATATTTTAAAAATCAATTCAAATTTATTTAAATTTACACTCATTTTCATATTTATACTCAATGATGTCTCAGCCAGGAATTACTTTCAACTTTTTTCAAATGTTCGACCAAAAATTTCTAAAATAAAAAGTTGAAAAATAATTGTTTAAAAAAAAATAAATTATTTGTATTGTATTGTTTAAAAAAATAAGATTGTAAGAAAGTTCCAATAATTTTTAGTTCGGAAAAAATGTTTCTTTGACAAAAATAACATAAATAATGTTTCCAAACAAAAGTTTTTCAACAAAAGAAAAAAAAATTCGAAAAAAATAATTTTAAGCAATTTTTAACTATATATTTTTGAATATAGTATAACATTTAGTACATAGTACCCAAGAAACATTTATACGGAGCCTACGACACACACGGAATCACAATACCGTCATTGACGGAATGTTTACGGAGTATTGAGCAAGTGTCCGTCGTAGAATATACGATTACGCACTGTTAACGTACCGTCAAATCGGACGACTCCGTTAGAATTCCGTTTTGCTCCGTATTTTTTAATAATTCCGTAAGATTGCCGTTTTGTTGTAGTCGTTTACGGTACCGTTGAAACGGAGAACTCCGTAAACTCCGGCACTGATTTTCTTCCGTTATTAGTGTACATTTCAATTCATTTGATTTTGTGAACATGAACAATAAGCTCGGAGGATCGCAGTTGGTGAATGCATCTCCTGAAGACCAAACAAGATAAGTGAATAAAATATAAATAAAATACGCTTTTATTCAAAACATCTTTGCATAATGTAGATACATTTGCAGTCCCATATTTTGCGAATCTCTGATGGCTTTAAACGACTTTCAGTTCAAGAAGGAATAAATCAAAGAGCTCTGAAAATGTGATATAAAGTTTGCGGATAATGTGGGTCTTGGCTTTTTGGCTAATAAAACATCCATCACTAAACATTGCAGACTAACAGAGACGCATTCAAGCCCTATGACAACTGCAATCCATTTAAAGTGTTTATCTTTTTTTTTCATTAATTATTGTTCTGGTTTCTATTCACAAGAAATCGTTGCTGGAAATACCATGTGGAATTTCAGTTGATTACAACATTACAAACACAATTATGTTGTTTTGTGTATATTTCATGTAAAATTTTATTCATAATAAGTTTGTTTCTTGTTAAATAAAAATATGCAAAAGGTTATTTTGTATACTATTGAATGGTATAAAAACGGTGCTTTCAATATATTCATTCCGTTTTTCATACTACGGACTCACTCCGTAGTTCATCCAGTATGGCGGTCCGTTAATGTACCGTCGAAACGTACTCTCCTCTTCATCCGTTCACTGGACCGTTTTCGTATCCAGAAAACGGAACGTTTACGGAATCGTATTCCGTATTGCTGTTCCGTATACGGCTCAGTTAACGGACTGTTTTGTTTCTTGGGTATATTGAGTATAGCATTTTTTTAATTTCCTCAATACGTTTTAACATCAATAAAATTTTATTAGAATAAGAATGAGTAAAGATAAAGTCAACTCACAAATGAGATTTAAGTTTATCACTTTTTTGCTCTGATCTTCTTTTTTTGCTTTTAGAAAATATTGTTTCGTTTTTACTCTAAACATTTTGATCAATTTCTTATTCTAACATATTGTTTAAACCACTTTTGATCTGAGCGTGTGATATTATAAAATTATAATTTACATTCATATACATTTTTAGGCTTTAATTTAATTAAATAATTTTTTAATGCTCCTGGGGGTGGTTAGAACCCCCAAAACCCCCCGTGTGCGCGGCCCAGCATGTGAAATCAGCCAGTGAAACAAAAGATTTTTTCTTACAAATAATTTTTGATACAAAGAATGCCATATTTCAGAACTTCGAATTCGATTCGGATCATATTGCCCTGAGACGGGGCTCATGATTGCCCTGAGAGTCAATATATATTGGACTAAAAAAAAGTTCACTTAAACCGGTATAAAGTAAAATTTACCTGTAGATGTAAGGTATTTGAACATAAGTGGGCTGTTAACAGGTCACAATGGACCGATCATGCCCATTTTGGGTCATATAGCGTAGGTATATAAGTAATCTAAATTATGAGTTTCATTGATTTAGGCCTTCTAGTTTTCAGTAATAGTGATTTCAACAGACATATGGACTTCTCTATACTTACTCAGTAGGTCATGCTGATCAAGAGTATATATACTTTTCCACACCGGATATGCTTCCTTTTAGGTGTTACAAACGGCGTACAAAACTGAATATACCCTTTCACTCTTAGTGTAGCCGTTTTTAACGAACAACAATTGAAAATTTCAACATCATAGAAATATATTTTATTTTACAATATAAGAACCAAATTATTTGTTTTTCCGCCTCGACAAAGAGATAAAAATTTCAAAACTTTTTAAATTTGGTTATATATTTCTTAACTATAAGACATCTCATTTTTCTTATCGTAATTAAATTTAAATATAGCATGTAAACAAATATTTTAAAGTTTTCAATGTGTACTTCTTAATAATAAATAACATATTTTTAAAATATATATAGATTCAGTATACCATAACACATTCGCAACAAAAGTTAATAGCAATTTCTTCCCAAACCCACAATTCAGTAAATTCGTTTACTATATTTTGCGCAGATATCACTAAAAGTTTTTCGGAAATCTTAATGCAGGAACCATCTCTCCTCCGCAACACTTTAATTGAAAATGATTTTGGTTTGCAGTTAAAGTGTCCATACCAGCAGGTTTTGTCTGTACATTCTATAGATCGAATGTAGCGTGGAAAAAAGTCTATTCCTAAATCTATCCAGTTAATTTTAGATTTGCATTCCCACGGTTTATATTTAAACATCTTTGGTTTTGCAGCAATTTTGTCTAAAAATATTTGTCTTTGTACAACTTTGCTTTTAAAAGGTGTTGTAGTCTGTCGCGTTGTTGCCGATTTTAAATGGTTGGATTCCCAAGCAGGCGCGTCACCATAGTTTTCAAAATCGTTTTCAACATAAAATGGTATTTCGAAGGGTGAACGTTTTGAACCAATATTTGAATGAGTTTCTGAGCCCGGTCTTTCTATGCTCATGTACCTTGGATTGTAAGCCTGTCCAAGAATTATTATTAACGTGTTTTGAGATAGATGAGAACAGTATTCTTTTAATAAGTGCCCTCGTACAAAAATAAAGAGGGCAATATAACACAAAAATTGCACCAAAATCATGAATATTGTATTTTAAAATTTTTAACTCGTTTCTTTGTTTTAAATAAGAGTTCACATTAGTGATTGGTAAATAGCCTTCGATTATAGTAGAAAATCGATTTTTAGTAAGTAAAATTGTGAACCTGACAACCCAGTGATTCGTTCTGTCGTAATTACGAACTATTTCGGAACTATACGTTAGACAACTCTGTTAAATGAGTGCGAGGTTGGTTCCGATTTCGAAATTAAATAGGAGTGAAATCAGACTAAAGGAAACACAGAGTTCTTTCCTATTTTTCTGAACTGTGCCTGAAAGAAAAAATCTCAAAACAAAGAGAACGAAACTGAAAATATTTTAAAATCAGCCAATCAAAATTGATAAAATATTTTGAAACCAGCCAATCATAAACGATGTGAAGCAAATCTGATGACTTATTTGTTTCAGAATGAGACAGAATATTAAAGGAAGCTCTGAAGTAAAGCTGAATCACAAGAAAATTAATGACAAAAAAATCTAATGCATTTTTTTGGTTTTTATGTTTATTTAAGTGTTTTTTTTTTAATTTGTACACTATTACAATAATATATATAATACACATTAATATAAAACAAATTTAAAATAACATAGTTTACAATTAAACGTATTTTAATTATATATGATTTATATATAGTGGAACAGCTGCTGATGTAAGAAGTCACGAATGTACCCATAGGACTACTGCAGAAAGGGATCGCGTAATGTGAAACTGGCATGGTACCGTATGGAGTACAAACACCAACTTTGACTTCCAAAAGCATGTTGGCGCGCAGCTTCATGGAGACAAGATCTGGTGTGGCAGAGAGGCCGCTTTTCTGCGGCTTCGTCATGCCAGCTGAGCGAATGCCCAAAGAAGCCCAGTGACCATCATCGGACGGCGTGCAGGGAGTGCGAGCTCTCGGTAGAGATGGCGTGCGTTGCATGATGCGCTGCTGCTGTGTGTTGGGCATCACGTGTAAGTCTAGCGTAGCTGGTAACGAGACGGGTTTCTGTGGCTTGACGCGAGTTTGAGTTGGGCGAAAGGCAGTTGTTGTAGGTTTTTGGTTCGGGGGCATGACGGACTTTTCACGTGATCTGGCGCGCTCACACGTCTGCAGCATAGGCGCTGCGGTTGAGGGACGCGTTAAGGATACTGTACGCGTGATGCCGCTGAGGCGCGAACGCAAGCGGCTGTCATTCACGAACCGGTAATTGTTTTGCTGTTGGGGTTGGCAGACGCATTTGGTTCTGCAAGTTAAAAAATACAAAATAAGTAGGTAAAGTAAACGTTAGTTTGCATTATTACCAACCTTTATATCTGTTCATTCGTCCAGGCGGCGTCACATGTGGATCAAACATGGCCACCTTTTTCTCAGTTTGCCACCACCTGCCACGGAGGAACTTTCTCTGCCGTTCTCGCTGCAGCACTCATAATTGCTGTTTCAGTTGTGCGTATGTCCCAGCTCGGTGTTTGCCGCAAGCGCTGCTGCAGCTGAAGCTGCCGCCACTGCCTTCAGTTCACACTAATCGGAGCTGTAGCTGATCATGCTGGAGTCGCAAGACATATTGCCTCCATTAAGGAAACTGACAGAGGTTTCGTCCAGATCGCCACATGTGCACATCTGCTGCACCACCGCTGTTGTTGCACAGTTCGCGCTGCAGTGAGATACAGACTTGCAAACCATTAAATAAAACATTTTTAATAAAATAAACTAATATTTAGTACATCAATAAAAAGTAATGTTTGTGAATATTTTTTTAAGAGAGGGTTTCCTTTCGATATTAATTGCGATTAAAACCGAAACCTATATCTCTTTAAATCAGTTTCATATTTACAACTCTTGATTTTTTATAAAGATCAGACAAATATTATTATTTTTGAATTTTTTTATAAAATGGAAAATCTATTGTAATCCAGTCGTTTTTTTTTTTCAAAATTCTAAAGAAATAGACAAACAAAAAAGAAATAATTTAGTAAGTTGGAGTCTTTTTTATGAACCAATTTCGTGTAAATTTATAAATATCACTTATACCGTCTCGTGGAAATCCTCCAGCGTAAAACTGGGAAAACCCAATTGCACCAATTTCTCCTTGGATTTTTTAGCCAGCTCCCTAAACTGCAAATAGTCTTCTTTGTTGGAGATCAAATGCTCCAAGTAAGAATAGGCAAAAGCCCGGAAGAAACAGTTACCATCTGGTCGTGTGCGACGCATGAATTTATATTTGCCGGACAGATCTAGTATCTTGTTGGTGAATACTACATCGCCCAAGTACTCGGCATTGAGGCAGGTGATGGGCAGTTATTCACTGACAAGTGGTGTTGTCTCGAAAATCTGAAATTAAAATATAATAAATAAAAACAACACTCCGTCTGTTCGTCCATCCCTCCGCCCGATCTTACTATCAACAACGTCTGATGCACTGTCGACAGCTAACTACGACATAGCTAGCGTCGAATATTTTCTTTGCCCACCTCTTTCTCATGGTTGTCGCGATGTCTACGCCACTGACGCTGCCGTCGCAGAATTGGAACTGATGTTGTTGCTGTTGACGCTTCATGCAGACATCGTTTAATTCCAGAGCGATCATTTTGCCTCCCAGCAACTCTTCACTATTCGTCCATGCAACTGTTGTAAAAAGTCACGAATGTACCTATAGGATTAGTTCTGAAATTAAATGAAAAATATGAAAAATGCTATTACTGACCTAAAAAATACTATACAGCTTGGCGTCAGTGCCGCAGCGACTGAGAAAATGCACTTTATCATCAATTTAAAACCATCATAAGCGATGATGGGTCACCCTAAAAAAATAACATACAATATATTAAATATTACAAAACAATTTAATATTCAAATACTTACAAATTTAGCTAGCTTGTAGCAAGAAAATTTTCATTTTAATATTTTTTTTCGACGTCAAAGTCAGTGGAAACATAATCATTTAGAACTTAGCGAAAAGAAAACAAACGAGAACAAAGGAGAAGGCAGCCATTTTTTTATAGTGCTCTCTTTGAAAGAAACTTGAAAAGAGAAATGGTTGATTTGATGTAACATAGTTGCATTTCACAAATGGGAATAGTTCCGAGCGGAGCTGAGAATACACTGGGAATTCATCTTAAACCATGGTTGAAGTGGTTCGCGGACTATTCATCATAAACAATTCATCGTAAACAATTCTTCGTATAACAATTCATCGAACACAAGTCATAGTATATACAATTCATCGTATGCACAATACATTAAAACTATGGAATAAAAATTAAAACTATGGAATTTTATGTTTTTTTGTTTTATTTGGAATAATTTTGCTTAGTTTATTAGTTATTCAACCGTCACTAACCTCAAAGTTATAACAGTTTATGTTACGTAAAATATTTCTTAAATTTACCAGTAATATTCAATTGTATCTCTTTGTAGGTGAGTGAGAAAGAGATTTAAAATCACACGCACATACAAGTTTCGGTCAATTATATCCCGACGCTCTTAACAACGTTATAGAAACTTTTACTGAAACTTTCAGTTTTGATACTTGCAATAAATACTACTGCTCATATGACCGGTAGTGTTCTTGCTGGGAAGAGACAACAAGATTATTTTTAAATGAGCGCAGTGCTTTAGTTAGAAAGGGATGACTATTCACATGTACTTCATACGGATAGGAATCTGCCGCTTACCTTTCTCCCGATGGTAGAACAAACCCAGCAATACATGCCTTACCGAAACTCCAACACAAAGATAATATTATATTTTCTCACTCATACATAAATAATTTGAAATACATCCCTGCAGGATCAATGATTGATATATGACCCGTAATTTTACTAGTAATGAAAACTAATATTTTTTGCGCGTCGGTTTGCCACCATTTTTTATTTGTGGGTTATTTATTACACCCAGAAAAAAATACTGTATAAATAATAGTTTTTCACTATTAAAAATATTCATTAGGATAAATCATTATTTTAATCGGAAAATACCATTAAATTCTAGAAAATACCTTGACATTGCCATTGAGTTTATATGAAAGTTTTTATTTTTTGTACTATTAAATCAATAATTGTCCTATTGACCAATTTTAATGGGATTTGAGGGATTTTTTTTTTGGGTGTACGTTTGCAACACACTCAGACGAAAAAGTACCATTAAGTACTTTATGGTACACCCATTGATCTTATGGTTCATGTATTAATAGTTTTTTCTTTTTAAATCAAAAGTTTTCTAATTAATTCAGTAGTATTTGAAAAATTCAGTACCATAAATTAAATTTTTCAATATTATTATTTTAAATAGAATAAATACTGTTGTTTTAATGGTTTCCTCCTATAATAATAAACGTGGTGTAAAAAAACATAAAAACGAATACAAACACATTTGTTGTGTATGTCATCTGCGTGTTTACTCAAAATGGTCGCTTGTATTTTGTAATATTCCACATTATTAAATGAGACATTGGTAAGGACTCCATATATTTAATGTAAATTTGTTTATATTTATATTTTTATTTATTACAGAAAATAAATAATACATCGAACTTCTATTATGGCAACGGACTCAAAAATAACTGCAGACTCAAGTACTACAATCAATTATTGGAAACCAAAACAAACATTAAATGTTTTATAACCTTTTGCAGCAAGAAGTGTCTTTTTATGTGTATGTTGTAAAAGTGAATATCAATTTCGGCATTTAAATAAAATAATATATGCAATAAATTAACTAAAATACATTTTTGTTTTAATAAATTACAACCCCACATTGTATTAACACTTTCAATATTACTGAACTAATGAGACGCATACTATTGACCAATTTTAATGGTATAAATTATTGTTTTTTTTATTGAAATACTATCAATTTACCATGATTTTTCTCGGTGCAGTAGCCGCTACAGCAGAAGTTGAAAAAAGATGTTACTTAAATTATAAACAATTGATAAACACTAAAAGTATATTGAAAAGAGTATTTGTATATATTGCTTATTTACTTATTCATATTATAGATATCATCAAAGTGGAAGGATCATCTGCATTAAACAAATGCACGGAAGGAAGCAAAACAACGGCAAACAAAAGTTGTTTTAATGGACAATTTTGTAATGCAAACATGTTGAATGTAATGAGCATTATATTCAACGCAATAAAAATGAAAACTATAGAATTTTTCGTTTTTTGGTTTTATTTGGTCAAATTTTGGTTAGTTTACTATTAATTTAATCGTCCCTAACCTCAAACTTAAAACAGTTTATGTTACGTAAAATATTTCGTAAATTTACATGTAATTTAATCGTCACTTATTACCAAAAGAACAGTGATAAACATATATTCAATTGTATCTAATTTCAGATGTTTTTTGGAAAGAGATAACAATTCACACGCACACAAAAGTTTCGGTCAATTTTATCCCGACGTTCTTAACAATGTTATAGAAACTTTTACTGAAACTTTCAGTTTTGATACTTGTAATATTACTGCTCATATGACCAGTAGTGTTCTTGCTGGGAAGGAACCGGCAAAATAACTTGCAGTTACTTGTTAGCTGACCGGTTAGTTACAGTTACCTTTTTTTGTTGGGGATGCTGCTGACAAAAACATCGATGTTTCGAAAACATCGATGTTGAGTTTGCAACTCTACAGAAGCATCGAGGCAATCAAAGAAAACTACAAAACAAAATAATCCTCACACATTAATATCATGGAAAAGAGAAATCCGAAAGATTTGCAAGTAATAATTAAAGATTGTTAATTATTAAGATTTTTAATAAATTTTTATTAAAGGCACTTTTAAGATTTGCATTAGATTACACTAAAAGTGAGGATGCTTCAAGTGACTCTCTGTATGAGAAAATGGATCCACAAGTAAATATAATTTATAAATTTATTGTGTTATATACATTCTGTCCATTTCAGCGGAAAGAGTTTCTTGAGAACGCATTGACCTCTATGGGGGCAGATGTTTCCGAAATTCAAAAAGCCATTATTATTCTTGATTCGGAGCATTCGGCAGACAACGAAAAAATAAATGCTCTCAACGTTGTTAGAGATTTTTTGGATAATATTGACTGCTCAAATAATTTCATTAAAGCTGGTGGCGCTCCAACTATAATCAAATGTTTGCAGAGCTGCAACCCTAAAATAAAAACATGTGCTTTATACATAATAGCCGAGATATCTCAAAACAATCCCTTCGGACAAGACTATTTTATTACATCTGGAATTCTTTCCGATTTGATAACTTATGTGGATGAAGATGAGAGTGTCGGAAGCAGTGCATTACAGGCAATATCCGCAATTGTAAGGAATTTAGATGAAGGATGTTTAGCATTTATGAAGATAAATGGAATTGAGCGTATACTAGTCTGCATTCAATCGAAATACCCAAAGGTATTCGTAAAAGCATGCTTTTTGGTATGCACCTTGTCATCGGAAAATGCAACAGTTAGAGGTAATTAAAATAATTACTTCTTAAGTTATATTGTGTCAAACATTGTTTCGTCATATAAAAACTATTAACTATATCTACACCCTTTTCGAAAAGTAAAATGTTTCAAGGCTAAAGTTCACTTTACCGGCCCAAGAGAAATTTAAAGAAAAAAAATTGTCGCGTTTTATTTTCGAAAAAAAGTTAAGTACAAAAAATAAAAAAAAGCCCACTCGGTCTCCTGGTTTTAAAACCGGTGCATCTACTTAAAAGTACATATGCTTACTCAAATGAAAGGTAATTTCCTTACGATTACAAATCTGTAGTTCAGATCTGTCGATCCTAGCGCCCAATGGACTAATTTGTGTTATTTCAATAATATGTATGTGTTTTAGGAGCCTCGTGTTTGTAATAATTGAAGTGCATATGCATGTATTACCTTAATTTTTAGTTTTTTTTTTAATTTATTTTTTCTATTTGATCCATTTGGACTACAACTTAAATTAGTTGAAATTTTCTATGGAGTACTGCTTAGATGAAAAGTTGTTTTAAATGGTGTAAAAAAATACATTTGGGGTAAACGCGTTTTTTTTTAATTTTTAGCCTACGGCGCTTTTACCTGCAAAAGTAAAAAGAAATTGTAGAAATTTAAGTATTTATACAAGTATAAGATACTTTGATGTTAATTCTTGTATTTTTGTTCAATATATTTTTTATGTATTTATTACGAAATTAAACATTTTTTTATTTTTTTTTGATCTCTTTCTATTAAAAGTTTTTGTAAAAAAAAACAAAATAAAATTAAACATAAAAATCTTAAGGGTATACATGCATATATACTTCAATTATTACATACAAGTGGATCATAAAATATATTAGTTTTTTTAAAATAAGAAAAATTGGTCTAGTGACAGCTAGGATTGACAGATCTGAAAAATAATTACAGATTTGTAATCGTGAGGAAATTACTTTTTCATGTACTTGTAAGTAGGTTTTTGATTATTCAAGGTTACCAGGGATCCGAGCGTCATTTTTTTTTTGTTGTTTTCGTAATTTTTCGTAAAAATATAGGGGGTGACAATTTTTTTTTTTCGCTTGGGCCGGTAAAGTGAACTTCTCCCATGTAAAAAAACAACACCACCAATAAGATTGATGTTTCGACAATGAGCGATTACTTTTAAAGGATGGCGTGGCTGGCGTTCTACGGCCCCTAATGGCGTGGAAAAAGGAAACTTTTAATTCCAAATATCTGTGTATATAACATAGCCACAGTCATGAAATTTGGCTCATTGTTGTAAATTAGTTAAAACACCATAATTCCGCCATAGTAACTAAAACCGAACTACCTTTTTTATGCTTATTTATAGTCGTGTTTTTTTGGTATCGATATCAACGCTTAAAAATATATTTTTCATACAAAAAAAACTTATACGCTTAGCTTAGCGGGCATAGCTATCGACTCTTAATTCATATCATAAAAATTCATACCAAAAAAAATACTGAATTTATGAAAATATTTGGCCGCACTTAGGAAATGTTTGTAAAAAGTTGAACATTTTTCAAAAATTAAAAATTTATAAAAGTTTATGAAAAATTTGTTTAGATGCGCATATCTTTCTGCAGGATGAAATGCAGTCCTAAAGCGATACTGCCGCTATATTACCAGGAAGCAGTGACAAATAGATTTTAACAGATTTTAAAGCGTGCGCGTTGGAGAATCTGCGCACGGCAGCAGTGAACGTTGTCGTCAGCAGCAAAAAATTGGACGGGCTTTAAAGCCATTTGAAGACACAACACATTATCACACAAAAGAAATAACCCCGAACGCGATTTACATAAAGGTCTGCATCGTAAACAGTTGCGAAACGATTTTATTTTGCGAATTAATAATTTCCAAAAAATGACAATTAAAATAAATTATGCCAAATTTTGGTAGAAATATATTAAGCGGCGATAGCGTTTTCTTGGGAAAATATTTTTAAGCGTTGATAGCGATGCCGAAAAAAACACCTGGCTAATATTTAAATATTTGTCGAGATCTATTTTAATCTGTGAGGGCTTCTTACAGAAAAAAACTTCCATGAGTACTCTAAAAGTGAATCTATCGAATTGCATATCAAGATTTTTCAATTTTGTTGCATTTCACAGAAAGCTTACTTCCTAAGTAAAACAAAATACAGATTTCGTCACGAATTCTAGATATTTTCGTTAGTTTGGCAGTAGATATGTAGGGACATTTAAATGGAAAAATGTAGAAAATTCCTTGTCCCATGACACAGTTTTTCTATATATAGATTCTTAATTTTTTAAGTTTGAATAGAATTTTTCGAGTTTCAATACAGATTTCTAAATAGATTTCCATTCTTAGCCAAGAACCGATTCAATTCTACGTATCAATATATATTCCTTACATGTTAATCTACAGATCCAGACTAAGTTTTGAAATGTGTTACTTGAGTTAAATTATATATAAAAATATTGATACTTTTTACTTTCTTTTAGAAATGTCTTACATATTCTGTTGTCAAATTCTTGGCTTGAGTTTACATTTTATCTGAAAAAACATGTTTAATTTTGAAAGTGCCTATACAAAATGTTCAGAATTGATTTTCGTTTAACTAAAGCAAGGTTTTGTACGGTTTTGTAATCAAAGCAACACAAATATTTAACAATTATTTCAAATAAAAGAATTTGTCTTGAAGAAAATGTGTGTATTTTGTAATCAATTTGGTATCACTGTTTTTATTTTTTACACCTAAATTTAAGACAGATTTACAAAAGATACCGAATTTCTTTGAAATAGGTTAAAAATAAAAATAATAATTGACTGTTCTTAACCGAAACTTGGACGTTATTTGACCAAAACATAAAATTATATAACTTGTGATTTATAAAATTAATCTAATTAATCTACTAATTGACTTAATATATATCTATATATTTTTTTCATTTAAGATAAATTCGTCGAACTTTCTACGATTGAGTTGCTTGCAAACTATGTAGAGTTAGTACCTGGCTTCGATATTAAAATTGAAACCGTACTATCTGCTTTATGTGTTCTATCGGAAACTAAAGACGGCCAAGCTCATCTTAAAAAGACTTCAATAGAACAAGAGCTACGTGGTCTTATGCAATTAAACAACAACAAGGCTGAATGCGAAGTAATATTTTTATTGTTTTGTATTATAATATGTTTTTATCATATATTTTTTAATTTAAAGGATATGCTCGAGTATGTAAATATGTTGCTGCATCGAATTGGAAATGTTGAACATGTACAACAATAGAATTAATAATAAACTTTATATTGTTTATAAAAAAAGTAAAAAAAGTTAATGTATTTGTTCATCCAGAGAAATAGTATAAATTAATATTCTACCACTCCTATTGTCAATGGGGGTTATTTCCATTCGGATTCTGATTTAGTTATTCTAAGATCCGCATCGAACCAATCTACCTATGAAAAATATTTGACAATCAGCCTTACCAATAAACAAAATATTGTCGACTCTAAAAATAGTTACAGTTTTTTTTTGACAATTTTCTTATTTATTTGTCAATAAGCTAATACTATCTTTAAAGTCGATTTTGATTTGAATCATTTTTTATTATACTTTGAATTCAACTTGAATTATATATAGTTTTTAAACAAGGATTGAAACCGATATCCGTTTAAAACCGTTTCATTTTTAAAACCGAAACCGTAACCTAAACGGTTATACGAAAATGAGAAATAAACCGATGTCCAAAACCGATATAAACGAATTCGATTTTATACCGGTTTAAAAAGGTTTTTGAAAAAGTATAAAAAGAAAAACATATTTTATATAGAAGATCTAAAGTAAAATGTCTTTTAATAAAATTTGGAGTTTCCAAAATAAACATTTTTGGTTGCACAAAAATTCACATGATTTTTGAGAAACGATATTTCCAAAACAACGGTCTTTGGTTTAATATTTTTTTTTTATTTCATTAATCGAATTAACAACAAAACACCAGCAACTCCAAGCACAATTTTTATGTTAAAAACTGATTATAAATTTTTATAATATTGGTTTTTTATTTATTTTATTAGTAAAATGTATAGAGGGGTAATGTGGGACAAAAATATTCAAGTTCAATTGAATATTTTTTAAATTCTTTTAAACGATCTATTTAATAGAATACCATTTATAAGTCTTTTAATTAATTTTTGAATTATTTTATAAAACAGCTCAATTTCGGACATAAAACAATGGTAGTGCAAGAAAAATTAAAAAAAATTTCAAATTAGCGAGAACTAAATCGAGATTTTTTTGCAAGAACAAGAGCAAGATAAGAAATGCAAGAGCAAGTGCAAGACTAACACTGTAAGAAATGCAAGAAAAGCAAGACTCCTGCGTTTTTTTATCATTTGAATGTATTTATTATGTTTTTAAGGTAATAATGAAATTCAAAAGAATTCTTGATATTACTAAATATTGAACAACAAGTAACAATGGAAAGCAAAATATTTATGAACGTGAACATTAATGAAGATGTGTGTTTTTATTTTTTTTATGCCTTTCAAGACTAAATAATATAAACATCTTTAAAATAAGGTCTGTGAAGCAATTTTGAAGCGGTAAATAGCTTCAAAAGTCGCTTCAAAGAGATAAAATAGACAAAATAATGTTTTTATCTCTTTTTTTCATTACGCTAGTTTTTACATCGATTGTGCATATGCATTGTGCAATGTACATTATTATTTTTGTTTTAATTTTATACATTGTTTTTTTGTTATTGTAAAATCATGAAGTTTTCTTAAGTTAAGTTCTACGTGCATTATTTCATTTAACTTATAAAAACAAAAATATATATATATATATGAACATTTTTACAGTGTCTCATTTAGCTGATATATTGGTTTTTGTGTTTTTTTCATTTTTTCACAAATCCGCTGCGAATAAAGCAGCATTCAAGCTTTTGATGGAATTTTTCGCGGGAAATTGTTTGTACCACAAAGAAAACTCGATGAGACTAACTGCTGTCATGCGTCTGTCCGTTGTCATGCGATGATACAGGATAGCAATGAAAAGTTGTCGTTTTGATAGTGTGTGTATACGAATCGTAATTCGTTATTGTTGTATTCTTCTTTCTGTTAGTATTCGCTTTGTAGCGTTTGAGTTTGTGTTCGCATGCTGTTCGCATAGAAAAAAGTAACCCTGCAGCATGATACAACTATGAGGTAAAAGTAAGCGAGATTGCCTCTCGAAAAATAAAATGAAAACAAAAAACAGCTAAATTCAAATATGACTGATGTAAACAAAAATAAATTGAAATAAATAAAAAATAAATAATATACAAAATCGAAAATTGTGTTTCATTTACATTATTTATTCACACAATTTATTTAAAATGGTAAAAGGCACTTGTGAAATATGCGGGAAGACCTGGAAATATCCAATTTTTCCGTGTTCCAAAATATGAATACATGCACTGACTATGGGACGTTGCATGCAATGAAATCCTGAAAGATTCGGCTCAAATTTGTGGTGAACACTTTCGAAGATGTGACTTCATCTCGCCACCAGGAGGCTCCAAGCCTGCGCGATTGTTCCCGTCTGCTGTCCCACCAGTCTCTTCTCATCCGCTAACGCCACAGAATGCGATGCCATTTACTGACGCAGAGTATGGCGAACTGCTTCCGAGCGATACGCCACCCTCCACTGAGGGTGCACTATCCGTTACCAGGACTGTACGAAGCGCAATGCCACCAACTAAAAGGTTGTGGTCCGTTTACAGCCAAGATTCATGGTCAAAACATGTAAAATCAGACAACGAAGTTTCTGCGTTGGAATCTTTGTTGCTGCTGAATCCAGAGAAACATGCGCGATCACTGCCATTGATACTTGGCCAAATGTGTCATTGCAGTCGAATGCTGTAACGCCAATGCTTGCAAACGCTAAATCAGACAACGAAGTTTCTGCGTTGGAATCTTTGTTGCTGATGAATCCAGCCAAACATGCGCGATCACTGCATGTTACGAACGCAGCCATTTATACTTGGCCAAACGTGCCATTGCAGTCCAATATTGCAGACTTTACCACGCAATATGCTGATTTCTGTACGCAAACATAAATAGTCAAAGGTGATTGTTCTATACAGACTGAGTAGGTTTAACTTCTTTTATTTTCCACTTATATAACTCTTAATTTATTTTGTGACGAATTCCAGTGTTATGGTCTTTTAGAAAACATGGGATTAAAAAACAAGTAAAATTGTTGGAGGCGGAAGTCGCCAAACTAAAAAAACAATTAAAAGATGAAGATAATCTGTAGGAAAATTAGCGCAAAATATTCACGGAAGCACAAATGCGAAAACTCTACAATCCTTCAAAAAAAATTCATTGGTGCTGGACGGACATTTCAAGTGCAATAAGTCTACATGCCGCAGGTCCAAGATCGTACAGGCACTTATACAAATTCGGGTTTCCGTTACCATGCGTTTCCGTTACCATAGTCTACATGCCACAGGTCAAAGATCGCACAGGCACTTATACAAATCCGGGTTACCATGCGTAGACACCTTAACGAGGTGGTCGAGGAAAATTAAGCATGAAGAGAGTGTGCTAAACTTTTCAATTCAATTGATAAAGTTTGGCCAAGATCTATCGGATGGCGAAAAGAATTGTGTTCGACGAGATGAAAATTGCGTCCGTCTATGAGCATCATCCGTCGATAGATCTTGTGCGGCATCCCTGCAATTATGTCCAAAGCACTGAATATAAGCACTGAAATATAAGTTTATAAATGTTGATTTTATATATATACATATTTTCAGTAATATTTGTGTTTGCTGATGTGCCGCATTTACTGAAGTTCGTTCGCAACCATTTTATAGACACGGGACTAGTGTATAATAACACATTAGTTACACCGCGTACTATAAATGAGGTTATGCAGCATACATCGGGTGCTGATTTGCCGATATGCTACAAATTAACAGACGACCACCTGACTGTACACCACGCAGGTCGTCAAAAAGTTAAACTGGCTGCACAACTGTTTTCCAATAGCACAGCAAACGCAATTAAAAGGTGCTATTCGTTGGGAAAAGAACTCTATAACTCTATAAACTGCAAACTTCATACAGCTTTTAAATGATTGGTTCGATGTCCTGAATTCAAAATTAAGCACATGCTACAATATCCAATCCAAAAAACCATATGGTTTAGAATTGGAGTTTCAGAACGATATTTTGAAAAAATTGACTGAATTCATGTCAAATGCTATCATTCCTCGAAAATGTTCGCTGGCGCCTTTCCAAAAAGGAATAATTATTACCAATACGTCACTGTCTCTTTTGCAGCAATATGTTAAAGAGAACTATGGCATAGATTACATTCTAACATATCGGCTGAATCAGGATATACTCGAACATTTTTTTGGAGCAATTCGCAGCAGAGGAGGGATGCACGACCATCCATCTCCCATGCAATTCAAATACAGGCTCCGAAAATATATGATAGGTACATTTAGTTTAAATAAATAATAGTTTGGCGCTACAGTCCTGTATAGAACTTCGGCCGAGCTCTCTCACCATTTTGAGCTGTGCGTGTTATATTTGTACTCAAAGTGGTGGGACCTACAGTTTATTGCCGAATCCGAACGGCGGGTGAGAGCTTTTCATAGGCAATAGTTTTACTCTCGTAGGTTTGCCATTTACTGACGAGAGGTAGCGCGGTATAGAAAAATGTTTCTATGAAATGATGTTGTTAGCCCCAGTCCAGGCTTGAACCGGGGACCTTTCGGCTCGCAGTCCAACGCACTAACCACTGAGCTACCGCGGCTACATTTAGTTTAATATTAATTTTAATCTATTATTATATTGTAATTTATTATATTGCAATCTTAGTAACAAATCTAGTACTATAACACTAAAAAAACATTATACAGTACGTAATTCATGCCACTGTTCCAATTTATATAAGTTATCTAAGTTATAGTTATCGTTACTATAAGTAATTTTAGATATTAAATTTTGTATACATTAGTATTTAAGATTTATTGTGATCTTAGTTACTAAGAAAAATACTACTTTTAGTTTGTCCTGACAGACATACATTTCAACATTTTCAACATTCCCAGTTAAATACCAATTACATAATAAGTATAGGATTGTTAACAATAATACTTTTTACTTTATTTACATAGCATCCCAGTGTATTCTCAGCTCCGCTCGGAACTATTCCCAATTGTGAAATGCAACAATGTTAAGTCAAATCAACCATTTCTCCTTCAATCTTCCATTCAAAGAGAGCATTTAAAAAAAAAATGGCTGCCTTCTGTTCTCGTTTGTTTTCTTTTCGCTAAAAAGCAACATAAAAATGATTAAATTGCCACTGACTTTGACGTCAAATAAAATTATCAATGTGAAAATTTTCTTACGACATGCAGCAAAAATTTTAAGTATTTAATTTTTATTTAATTGTATTGTAATATTTGTTAATATTGGTCGTGATTTCAGGATGACCCATCATCGCTTAAGATGGTTGGAAGTCACTGCCGCGGTTAAACGCAGTTGGAAAATTTTCATGTCGTTTCTTATGATGCGCCCGAAGCTGGAAGCTGATCAAACGCGTCTCAAGCTGTTACGAATAGTTCGCAGCGTATCTATTCTGTATGCGTATTTTTTTTGGATTATCTGATGTTGCGTCTGCTCCACGAGAATGGTGACAAACTGCAGTCCCGGCTCGCGCTGCTGGAGAAACTCGAGACGCTGTCCTAGCGAAGAAAACAATGTCTGATACACTTGTTTGCTGGCCAAGTGCATCAGGCGTGCATAGTTGATGGGCGGCGGTAATACTCTCTCTCTCCACCCTACAACAGCAACTTGAAACTATGGCTGCCAAACACACCGCCACGTGGGACAGTCTGCCGTGGGACAGTTTGTGCAAGGTGCTTAATGTGTTGCTACGTACATCCATGGATTCAATACCATGAACGCAGAAGGTATTGATTTTTTATTGTCAATGCGATTAATTTTATAATATTTCTTTTATAAATACATAGCATTAAAAATGTCAAAGATCTGAAGCTGAACGATATTCCAGGTGCATTTGTTTGTCATGTGAGTCGTTGTCGTCGTTGTAGAACTAAAAGTCACTTTTAGTGCTACCTTTATATATCTTAAAATTTTTGATCTATGGGCTCAATATATGTACCAAATGATAAAAAAATGTGAATCTATCAATTGGTATTTTAACTTTAAAAATGTAACAATTACTATTTGAAATAATAGCCAACAAAGTTAAAATTTAAGATTTTTCATAAAAATGTATTGGGTGACTTTTAGTTCTACAAAATATTATTCGTATCAAAATATAATTATGTTTTAGTTGTATTAAATTAATTAAACAAGTTCATTTAATTACACTACCCGACGTAGTTTTAGTAGGTGCAGTAAAAGTTCCAATTATTCGAGACATTTGTAGAGCTGATTTCAAAATGACGTCAGTTTTCTTAAATTTTCTCTAGTTTTTGATATTTAGCCAATTTACAATTTCCAAAATTTTGACTTATTTTTATTTTAAAACTACATAAAATGATGAAATTGCTTTTTTTATTTTATTATAGTGTAAAAATTACTTTTGCGAGATATAGGAAAATTTTCATGATGTCGAAAAGATAGTTTTCTGCTTGAATTTTGTTGGAATATTAAATATAATAAAATAAATTATAAAACTCTTAAAAACTGCATCCAATTTGATAAAACTGGTGTCAATTTCTGAATAACTACCACAAATACATCTAAGAATTGCTGCAAATTTCACTGCACCAAATTAATGATAGGCACTACTTTTTATTCAATTAATCTTCAATTTATTTATAATTTTCCATTTATTTCAGACTCCTCCGATATGTACTTCAAGCGTCGAGTAGCAGTAGGAATGGTCTTCTGCAGGAACAGAAATTCAAAATTCAAAGATTGTCATCATCAAAAGACTCAAAATAATCGTCAGCAGACAATCGACATTTTTTATTATTATTTATTATTATATATAATGTAATCTATGTAAATTACTGTATTATTCATTGTTTTGTATTGTATTCAATCACAATATAAAAAAAAAAAATACTCTGTAATAAATATAAAACACACAAAAAATGCCTTAGTTTTTGTTGTCATTAATTTTCTTTTGAATCAGCTTTACTTCAGAGTTTCCTTTAATATTCTGTCCCATTCTGATACAAATATGTCATCAGTTTTGCTTCATATCGTTTTTGATTGGCTGGTTTCAAAATATTTTATCAATTTTGATTGGCTGATTTTAGAATATTTTTCAGTTTTGCGCTCTTTGTTTTGTGATTTTTTCTCTCAGGCACAGTTCAGAAAATTAGGTAAGAACTCTGTGTTTCCTTTAGTCTGATTTCACTCCTATTTAATTACGAAATCGGAACCAACCTCGCACTGATTTATCAGAGTTGTCTAACATATAGTTCCGAAATAGTTCGTAATTAAGACAGAACGCATCACTGGGATGAAATATAGAATTTTTAGGCAGCAATGGAAATGTGCAAGAACAGGAAACCGTATGGTTAAATATATCAACAAGTATAGTGAATCAAGATGAGAATTTTGTTAGTGGTACCAATTAACTTCGACGAGTGCGAACCAACCCCTGAGTCCAAGAATCCGTTTGATTCCGAAGATCCCTTTGAGTCGACAAAAGAAAATGATGAAATAGACATTTTGCACGAAGATGCATTAGAATATGTAACGGGCTACATACTAAAAAAGTTAAAGCTGGAGGAGTATGAGTTCGAGGGGTCCTCATGGACGTGGTTTGACCAAGTATCACATGGTGGACTTAAGAAACCGTCCCTTGAATTTTTGGATCAAATAAAAGTTTTAGAAACCATTTTCATAAAATTTTATGGGAACGAAATAAATAGCTGTCCTAATTTTCGACAAACCTTAATTAAATTAAGTGAAGAAATACATCTTCCTCTAAATGTAAAAGAATTATTCTTTAAATGCGGAATGTATTTTCGTATTAAAAAATTAAACAAAAGATTAAAAATACAAAAAATGAAACAAAAACTTATGGGAAATACAAAACTTTTAAAAATATTAATTTAAAAAAACCAAATCGTATTTTATTTAGAAAAATTTAATTGGTATAACGATTACATTTGATTGTAGCCGCTCTGCTGGTAGTTCTCGACGAGCTTGTCCTGTCGTGCACTCTTCGTCAGCAATTTCGGTTACGCTGCAGGTGTCGCCTTCCCAAGCAACAATTCCTACCAGTTTCGTACCAGTATCTAGCCAGTATAACTATTCACTTGTCTACTTTCTGCAAGTAAACTTACTAGTTACTCGCAAGCGATGTCACGCACTTTCCTACCAGAAACTAGCCAGAAAAACTCTTCGGTTACTGGGCAGTAAACTTGCCGAAAACTGACCACAAACTGACCATAAACTGGTCAAAAACTGGTCAAAAACTTGCCAGAAACTGGCCAAAAACTTGCCAAAAACTGGTCAAAAACTTGCCAGAAACTGGCATAAAACTGGTCAAAAACTTGCCGGAAAATGGTCAAAAACTGGCCAAAAACTTGCCAGAAACTCGACATTTAAAAAGTAAATAAAATAATGTCAAATTAATTTTTATTTTTTTTATTTACAATTTAAACATAAAGAGGTGCTCGATCTCCTTGCGCAGCTATACGTGTCGTGGTTGCGACGGTTTCGCAATTGAGTCATCTTACTTTGCATGACCTTGTCTTGCGTCTCTGCATTTTCCATGCGGCGATCGTCTGCTCTAGGAACATGCTCCCATCTCCACGGGACTGGTAAGTTCCTCTTTAGGGCTGATAGTCGTTTTCTTGATCAGCGAAAAGCATCTGCAACAAAAAGAATGTTATATGGTTTCAAACAAATTAATAATGAAGTCATCTTACCTTTCCACAGCGAGTCTTCGTATTCGTTTGTCGCAAATCACGCAAAATCACAGACAAACCATGCCCAAAACCTAACTTTATGCTAACAGTAAAAAGTTAACGATATCCGAATGTTGTCGTAAAAGTGATGAAAAAGGTATCGGAAAGACTTACGTATGTCCGCCTCTTTGTTGACTTTTAGCTCTCGAAAAGGTAACTAAAAAGCTATTTTTAAGTCAACTATTAAAAGGCATCATCAAAAAGTTGTCCTCTAGACAGTCGATAAGATAGCTTAAATACAGCTTTTAGTTAAGTCTTTTAACTACCAATACACATGTAAAATATGACAACAAATTATTAACAATGTATTAGGTTGTCATTCGATTATTTACTTTTCAAAATATTGATGAAAACAATCAAATGACAAACTAATACATATCAAATAAATATAAAAATAGAGAATAATAATGAAAAACCAAAAGCTATGTTTTAAAATTAAATGCATATTTATTTGATATTATTTTAGCTGCACTGTTTATTACTGCCACAGTCACGTCCTGGGACTCCTCCTCACACGGCAGAATGACGCCTGCAGTAAGTAGCTGTCCACGAACATTTTCAATTTCATAGACCCGATTTTGTAGCGATTCATAAACGCAATTTTCTCGTCGCGGTTAATATTTTTACTATCAATCGGACATTTTTGTCCACACAAAATACACGGAGCACAAAAAAACGCTAACAGCAAACAATATGACGCAGCAATAAAAACTAATGCCAACTTTGAAGTATGAAGTTCAGAGGTGCCACTATGTGGGTATTATCCCGATTTGTTTGCTTTAAAAAGCTATCTTTCTGATATATCTATACGATGCTTAATAGATAACTTTTGTAATAACCTTTAAGCCACCTGAAAAACGATAGTCGCAAAGATAACATTTCGTATTTTGTTCTAGTTGGGTTATGTCAAATGAAATGATTCAATTAATTGGCTGCATTCAGAACACAAAACAGTTGAACAACCAGCGCTCAGCATTTTATGAAAAAATGTCTAATACATTTGGTAGAAGTTTACTTTATATGGCCGTTCGAAATAAAAAAAAAAAATAACAAGCTCCATAAAAGAGGTTGAGAGTGACGAAAATTGAAACATTCTTTGGCGCTCGTCCTCCTGGAACCTACCAAAAATCGAAAATCGACCGAGTTCAACTTGTTTTTGGATACTAAAAAGATCATCAGGGCTACGAAAATAAAAAAAAATATTTATGCCATGCGGGAAGCAGACCTAAAAATTTTAAAAATAAAAGAGGGGGTGTCAAAATTCAAATATAGAAAGTTAAAAACCATAACATGCACGTAAACAAGACCACGAAAATTTATATTATCAAAATGTCTGGGTCACACACAATTTAAGTAAGACAATAAAAAATTGATTGTACCTCCAAGTACGAGTGTTTTGCAGGGATTAACTCAATTATAAAGTCCTACTTGCAACACCTTTTTGCATTCAAGACCGGCCGGTTTGCATGGGTTACATCAAGTATTGGGTTGACGCGAGCAGTTCCAGGGAGTCGAGTGGCAAACAATTATTGGATTTTTGGAACTCTCCTCCCATTTGGCAGGGCATGCCAATTTTTTTTAATCATTTCGAGAGGTCCTATAGGTCATTTTATTGAGCATCTGCACAGCATGTTCTGAATGCAGCCATTGAGTATGGGAAGAGAAAAATTCGCTTGGTTTACGACACATTTTAGACTGTGGATTTCGATTTAGCTTGATATTGCAATGTTTTCGGTAGCGACGTCACCAATCTATTAAAAATGCATACTTTTCAATGCGTTGCCCAGACTGCCGGCGTGAAGCTGTGCGTAAAAGTGCACTTACCATGCAAGCCGTGAACCTCGTACACATTGCCATCGTTGCCGATGAGGAAGTTGTAGGTGAAGTCGTAGACACAATTGTGTATGGAAGTTATGCATCAGCTGCAATTATTTTGCACAGTGTTCCCGCATTAATTGTAAATAATATTTAATAACTATTCTGCGCCTTTACACCTACTAGTGTATTGCAGGGACGTCCACCGGAAGTCTATCACCGAACTTAAACTGTTATGCAGCCTGGCTCCACTGCCATCGACTCGCAAGTTGTGAACCTCGTACACATTTCCATCGTTGCTGATGAGGATGTTGAAATCGTCGAAACTTTTGTGTCTGGTATCTGGAAGTTCTGAGTCAGCTGCAACTATGCACAAACACAAAAAATGTTCTTTCATCTATTTAATAATAAAAACTATATAGCGCTAATACACATGCTAGTTTATCACAGTGTCACCGAATTTTAACTGTATTCAGCCTTGATTTATTGGCTTCAACTCGCGATGCATCGCTTATTATTTTTAAGTTAAATATTTTTAATAAATTTTTATTTAACACTTTTTATTTATAAATGACAATTTCAATAAAGTTGTGCGAAATGTCGTCTGTCGATTTGACACAAGCTCGGGACGTTTGACACAAGCTCGGGTCGTTTGACACAAACTCGGGACGTTTGACAGAAACAAGGGACGGCTAAGAAGAACAAGAGCCGTTTACTCTGTTTTATTCTGCTACCTTATAGTTGTATCATGCCCTGCAGGATATTATTTGTGTTCTCTTGACATACGGTACGTGTAGCATACGGATTTTTTTTATCTCTGACGAAAACAGTAATATGCTTTTACGAAATATTCCTAATATTTATTATGAATGTATATCGTCGTAGTAGAACGAAAAGTCACTAAATACATTTTTATGAAAAACTTAAATTTCGAGTTTGTTGATTAATATTATAAGAAGTAATTGATGTGTTTTTAATAGTGAAATATCAATTGATAGATTTACATTTTCTTATCATGTGGTAAAAAAAAATTGAGATCATAGATTTAAAATTGACAGATACATTAAAATGATTGTAAATGAATATTTAGCATTTTGAAAATGTATTTGGTGACTTTTCGTTCACCACGACGATATGTTCATTTTATTATGGCCTTGAGATTTTGAATTGTCTCGTCAACACTTCACTTGATTTATACAATTATTTTTTATTAGATAATTTTTGTTAAAATATAATTCAATTTTTTTTGTTATTGGATTTGTTTTTGTTAGTAAAATAATTTATTTTTTGTTGAAAAAAAATAAGTAACTTAAATACAATAAGTGTTCAAATTTTATTCGTTTTTATAATTAATATTCAGTTTAAGATATTTGTTTTCGATCTTTTATTTAAAATTTAAAAACTAAAATTTTGCAATATTCTTGCAAGCAAGAGCAAGAAAGGTCATATGAAAAAGAGCAAGACTCAGCGTGCAAGAACAAGATTACCATTTCTTGCCTTGCTGTTGCAAATGATCATCATTTGTTTACATATATTGCAGTTTACTGAATTGTTGAAATTTAATTTCTTTAGCTTTTATGGATGGAAATTGTGTAAAAAAAATTTTCTTTGCAATTCAGATCATATCTCAGGTGAAGTCTAAATGTTGCTTTTCATTGGTTTGTAGTCACGAAATTTTAAATTAAAATTTTTTCTAGGCGAAATCAATGTTAAAATCAAGGATTGATCAATCCTTGATTTTAACAGGTTTCGAAACCTAAACGAATAAGTGTTTCGATTTTTTTCGCGTTACAGTCTCTAACATAAGATAGTTTAAGAAAATGTTTTATTATAGGAAATTAAATATATCCCTTCCCACAAAAACTTTATTGAACAATATAAGAAAGCTAGGTGTCTGTCATAAGAACAACACTGAATGTCTTGTTGATCCTAATACTATGTATAATTTCTTTTTGACAAGTAATGTAGGCTCTGATGCTAATTTTTGTTGTGATAATCGTGATCTGAGTGAATCTGAACTGTTCTTTTTCTCTAATATTAGTTAGTGTGATGTAATAATGTCTATATTGAATATAAAATCAAATGCAGTTGGTGAAGATGGGATCCCCATTAATAATAATAGTTTGGCACTACAGCTCTATAAGAACTTAGGCCGAGCTCTCTCACCATTTTGAGCTGTGCCTGTTATATTTGTACTCAAAGAGGTGGGATTACAGTTTATTGCCGAACGGCGGGTGAGAGCTTTTCATATGCAATTTTTACTCTCGTAGGTTTGCCATTTACTGCCGAGAGGTAACGCGGTATAGAAAAATGTTTCTATGAAAAGATGTTGTTAGCCCCAGTCCAGGCTTGAACCGGGGACCTTTCGGCTCGCAGATCCCCATTAGATTAATTAAATTAATTTTGCCCTTCATAATTAGTCCTTTAACTCATATTATAAATCAGTGCTTTACTACCTCTTGTTTCCCTTTTACTTGGAAATTAGCTACTGTTATACCAGTTGCAAAAACTTCGTCTGCCTCTATTATGAATGACTATCGTCCCATCAGTATTTTGTCTACTTTTTCTAAAGTATGTGAAGCGCTAATCGCAAAAAAAAAAAATAACTGATCATGTAACTGCTCACCATCTATTGTCCCAGTTTCAAACGGGATTTCGATCAGGCCTAATATGTTGAAAATACCTGACGATATTCGTGTCCCTTTTGACGAAGGCAAATTAACCTTAATGTACCTTTTAGATTTCTCCAAAGCATTTGACAGTGTTACTTGTAGTAACATCGTTAAAAAGTATTAAATGTATACTGTGGCAACACTATAAGAATACACCCCTGTTAATTATACTTATTATTACTTCACTTCTAATTTGATTCTCATACACTTAAGACATACTTTAAAAAATAAAGCTTTTTTACTTAAACACAATTACTTATATTGGCACGTTACAACATTACACACTCTATTCTATTGACAAAACATAAATCATTCTTTTGATTTTCAGATTGCGCAGTAAATCTAATTGCTAACTACACGGATAAAAAAGATTTGTTTGAATATGTTTGAATGTAATTAAAAAGTAATACGAAATTACCATACATGTGTTAGGAATGAAGTGTAATTAAATTATAATCGATATTGAATTTATTTTTATTCACGTGTAAACATTATTATATTGTCCAGCAGAATCTGTCAAATTTACCATAAATATGTTACAATACCAACATAAAATTTTTGCATTTGAATAAACTGTTTTTTAGCAATTGACTTGGTTAAAACTATGTTTCGAAACACAGAAAATGCTAATCAAATCTAAATACAACGTATGTTCGCTACGCTCGTCTTATGCCCGTAATTTTAACAACTAGATATCTAGCTGTGCATAGATATCTATCGTGTAAATCAAATTTAGCAATTCCAACGCTTTATACACCATATCCAGTCGGCAATTTGTAGTGTATCTTACACAGTCGATTTCCTATAGTTATCTATTAGGTAAATAAAATTCAAACAAAATGTCAAATAAATTTGTATATTTGTTGATGTCAAAAATATGAACAATTTCATTTTGATTTTTTTATTTGCAAAAAGATATTTCAACACATAACGTGGAGGGAATATTCAAATTGGTACGTTTTCTTGTCCTCCAATTATCACAATTCGCTGACAATTAAAACTTTTTAATTTGCTTTAAAATTATTGCCGCATTTATTGAATTTTTAAAATATAAAAGTTAATTTTATAACAAATTTGTCAATATTTAAAAAGTCAAATGCAAGTCATGCCATATTTTATAAAAATCCTCTTGGGTAGAAACGCGTAGGTAAAAAAACAATTAAAATTACCGCCATCTTTTGAACATATTGATGTTTAAAAACAAACAAAAAATAACTTAGATTGAAATAAATGTATTCTTCCAACATTCTTCTTGTATACGAAGTTGGCACTCGTTGAGCACTCGGTGATTGGCATTTTCTGCGTACGTGTCTTTTGTTGTTCGTTGAGAAAACGTGTTCGCGTCGGTAATAATTTTGTTATTTGTAAATTAAATAAATATATAAATTGTGTTTCAAAAAGTACAAATAGTAACAGAGTATAATAACTTGCAGTATATAATTTCTGAAACTAATGTGAAACAACCACAAATAATAATCTGTGTTTCGATTTTCAAACAGAATTTGGCATGTTTTTTTACAAAAACCGCCGTGAATTCCTTGCCTACGCTATGTGCTGTACTGAGATCAACTGTAACTGTACCAAATATAAAGCGAGCCTGGATCGTCTAGTATAGCGTTTGCTGGTGCAATTGTGCATTCATTGATGCTGTCACTTGTACTTGCAGTTTTAAACCAACTATTTATTTATGCATTTAAAAATTTGAATATGAATTCTATTATAATAATTTTCCACTGTGCATGTTTAAAGATTTTCAATAAAAATAACAAATAGGATGAAATAAAAAAAAAATTTAGAGTTTTTAAAATGCATTAATGCAAAATAATCCCATGTGACTGTTGAAAATATAAAACGAAGGATGTTTGTTTAAATATTCACTGCTTCCGTATTTTTTATCCGATTTTTTTTTCATTTATAGTTTCTTAAGAAAATTGAAAAGCTAATAAAATTTTCCAACAGGTGACATACCCACATGTTTAGTTTATTGCGTTTGAAAGCCATCATTTCAATTCAATTTTGAAATTGTGGATTTAGGTACGAAAACGCCTACTTTGAGGTCACGGCGGGTCCATTTCCCATATTCGGATTTCGCTGAATATTTTCCACATCGATTTTCTCATTCAATAGAGCATTTCTAGGGCGCGACCTTCAAAATCAAACTCGATGATTTTTCTTTCATACAAAGTCATTGTCAGTCTAATGTACATATATGCATGAAATGATGGCATAATGTCCACTGTTTTAACAATAAATATTTACGAGTTCCTATAGAAGGTATGAGTTTTTTTTTCTTAAATCAACATCACTAATCTAAATTGTTTACTTTGTTTTAATTATAATGTATTGATATGAGATATTGAAATAAAAATAAGTAACGAAAGGCATACTTATATATTGTATATGGCCAATAAGCAATAAATCTAAAATTTTAATGAAACAAAAACATATGTTTTTGGTACATCAAACTGAAAACTACCATACTACACAAATATGAAATAAGTGTGTTCACGAAATATGATACAATTCTACAATACTGCTAATGTACATCGGCAACTGCTTCGTTTCGTGAATACCTTTATTAAAATGTTTCCGGGATATTATGATGTAAGTCAGAGCTCATTACAACACTGTTCAAGTCTCAATACAACCCTGTTTACAAATGATTTATCAGTTAATTATATATTATGTTTACATAAAATTCCAAACATACATGTTACTGCCTGCAAAATTATGTTTGGGAGAGCCCTTTTTTTGCTGCGTGTACCTTAATGCGCAAATGCAAAGAGTTAAAATAGGCAACACATATTCTGACTATAGGACTTTCGAAGCTGGTGTACCGCAAGAATCCATTCTTGGGTCTCTGTTTTTCAGTTTATTTATAAATGACTGATCACATTAATAGTGTTATAATGAAATCGTATTTTTCGCTACGTTGGTGTGATTATATTCAGTATTTATTCCAGTTAAAACTAAAATAAAACTTGTTAGACAGTTACTAATCCCTATAATTCTTATGGTGAAGTTGTATTTAGTGATCTAGATTCCCAATCATCAGTTACTAGTTGCATTTAATAACATGACACGTTATGTATATGGCTTGCGCCGCTTTGATCACGTAAGTGATGTGGGGATGAACATTCTAAGGTGTGACATTATTAATTATCTAAAAGCCAGAAACTGCATCTTTTTGCAAAAAATAGTCATTTTTAAAACACCATTATATATCTCTAACAAGCTACGCTTCAGTATTTCAAAAAGAAAACAAAACTTTATTATACCTTAATTTAACTATATTCAATCTAAAAGACTATTCTTCATTAACGCTGTTAGAGTCTGGAGCTCATTGCCCTCAAATATAAAATTACTTGTTCCTCCGAATATCTTTAAGCAATCTGTGATTTCATTCTTTTCAAACTACACTGAACCAAAAAAGTACATATCTACAATGAAAAAGTACATTATCACAAAGAATATTTCGTTAAAATTGGTCCAATGTAATTGTTCATTGTCACAACGAATTTCCGGTAATACTTCAATGTACAAATTCATTGAATTACAATGTACGGATCATGAAACAAAATGACAAATATTCATAATTACAATGAATATTTCATTAGCTATATTGAATGCGAGAGTTCATTGTCGCAATGAATCGAATACATACTTTAATGAACGAGATCATAAACAAAAATGAATTCAGAAAGTTTTTTCATTTTATTATTTTAATGTAAATTCTATTAATATATACATTAAATATAATAGTATAATATAAATTAAATGTAATTTCGCACTTCATTTCGCAACTACTTCTTACTTTTGTCGCAGCTTTCTGCGAATTAATAGCAGCAGTGCGCAGCTAACGCTACTAGCAACGAACACGTAAAACGAACATGCAAAATGTCTACTGCAGTATTTCAATGAATATAATTCATTGAAGTATGAAAAAAATCATTAAATTTATTTGTGCGTATTATGAACACTGATTCTTACTGAAAATGAACTGATCATTAAATTCACAAACAAGTTACAGGACAATGTACATTGTCACAATGTATCTTGCATTAAAACGTATGAATTTGCCTCTATGAACAGCATACGTTAATATTATGAACCCGTTTATTTTCTGTGTATGGTATCCTTGTGGTACAAGGATGTTTCGTGCGCTGTCTTAACCTCCTCGTTCAAATATCTAATACGCGCGTTCAACTCCTGTATTTTGCAGTTCGCTTCCTCCAACGTCGCGTACTCCTCCCTTGCCTGGCGTCTGACCGAATTATTTATTGATTCCTCAGAAATATTCTTTTATTTCAATAAATTTCTTAATTTCTTTAATTTTCCTCTTCTATTTTACCTGTTTCTTCTAACTCTGCTGTACGTTTTAAACAATAGTCGTTTAAACGTTTTCTCAACACGTCAACTAATCTTTCTAATTCACAATTTTCTGCTAAAACAGATTTAATTTTTAAATTCTGGTAATTTAGTAACTCTTCTACTATTTTATCTGCTAATCTCTAATTTAGATAAATGCAGAATTCTAGATATATTATCTTTTAATAATGCTGTACTATCCTTATTTAGTATTGTTGGTACAAATTGCGACCATAATTTTTCAACAAATCTGTCTAATTCGCTAGATTGCTTTTGAATATACGCATTTAATTCATTAGCATCTGCCATTAAATCAATTTAAAACGTTATCTTTATCTTTTAATTAAAAAAAATAAATAAATTTCATTTAATTGTAATTGAAAATTTCAAAGAAACAAAAATGTTACCCAAACAACAACGAAATCAATTTTGGCATTCATGAAGTATAACTATAAACTATATTTTTTTTTTCAAATTTATTTTCAAGTATTTCTTTTTTTTAAATTAAATAAATTTCATTTAATTGTAAATTTAAATGAAACAAAAATGTTACCCAAACAACAACGAAATCAATTTTGGCATTCATGAAGTATAACTATAAACTATATTTTTTTTTCAAATTTATATTCAAGTTCATTGAATTTATTGTTCATTGAATGTATATTGATTCTATTGAATATTAACAATATTCATTTAAATTTTAAAAATAAATTTATATTTTAACTATATTCCGTTGTAAAATAGTCCCTCTTCTTTTTTAAATTTTTTAAACTTCTAAAACACTACTCATAAAAAAAATGAAAACTATCCTATTCTATTTTTATATCTTAAAAAAAATAAAAATAAAATTTTCAAACACTTACCATTTTATTTTAGGGTCCTCCTTCGTCCTTTCTCCTTCCTATCTCTCGGTCCTTGAGAGGTTGGTACCGACGTACCGACTGCGCCAAATGTTGTATATTCTAAATGGTTGAATAATTTCCTTTATACTTATTTATTATGAACACTTTTTATTTTTAGGAAAAACACTTTTATTACATTTACTATTAAAAAGACACTTTTACAATTTTAGAACCTCCACTTGAGGTTGGTTAAACTAATATCTTTTAAATTGCAAAGAAAGGTATTAACAATACCTTCGTTGGTTATTGGTTAGTTTTAATTCCTGATGTTAATCTTTCTTCTACTTTGCATATTGGTCCGATCATAAGTCTGCGATAAGAAATTACCGCATAATATGACATAATGCCATTTATGAATATTTTGGATATTGTTAACTTCGTTAGAAAAAGTCTCTCGCTCATAGGGCAGTTAGTTTAAAATTAATTACAAATTTTGTTCCGAACCGACAGACAATAAAGCGAGCTAATAAAATCATTTTAAAAATGCCAGTATTGCCGAACCACTTTTCATAGAAAAGTGATTTGTTGTTTTGAAGTATAATAAAAATATATTTTATAAAGGAAATGTTAATTGCATTTATTCAGTCCATCTATGAGTACAATTCTGATTAGTGCAAACATAATAAAGTCTCATTTCTTCTTCAGCTCGCCTTGTTTGTGCTTGAAAGAAAACAGCCTCTCGATGAGAACACTTTGGACAAGCATGATCTTCAGTTCGTGGTAGAGTTGGATCTGATATTACATCAGGAACTATGTGTGTTAGTTCGCTGAAATAAAAAAAAATATATATATTATTCAAGTTATTAAATGTTTGTGTTTAATGGAACTATTTGATAAGATTTTACTGAATGAAATCAAGACACGAAATCGAAATCACCATAAAATATTAAAAGAACGGTACCGGTATCGATTCTCAAAATTTTTTTATTTTGGTTTCAGTTCCAGTTCCAATTCCAATTCCTGTTAAAAAATATAGGGTTCTGGTTCACGTTCCGGTTTCAAGGATGGTCCAGTTCTCATTATGTCGGATCATTTTTTTGAAAAATGTCCAACAATTTAACATGTAATATCTACATTATAAAACATAGACTTATGCCCGATTTACATTGTATCTTCCTGAGATACGCTGTATTTCCAGGAGATACAGCAAAAGAGAGGGCAATAAATCTTATGGGGAAAAGTTCAGGTGTAAGCGACCAGATAGCTTGTAAATTTATAGGAGAAGTGATACTGCGACTGTATCGCATTATAGGAGAAGTTCAACATGTTGAACTTTTCTGTATCGCCGCATCACTTCCTATAAATTTTTGTAATAGATTGATATAAAAAAAATAAAATAGTTGTCAAATATTGACATGTTTACATATTTTAAAGTTTAGAATTAAATCAAAACTAATAAGCAAAACTCAAATAACAATTATAGAAATTATTAAATTTAAAATTAATATTCCAGAAACAGTTTAATAGATATGCCTTTTACCGCTTATGTTGATGAAAACAACGCTGTTCTACTTGATGCGTTGCATGCTAATCTGCTAGAGCCGTGTGGTTTTGCATCGGGAGTTCTAATCTTCGACGACATGGTCTTTTCTTAAAATTAATTTATTATAAAAAAATTTAAAATCGCGTAATGCTTGTAGTCGTTAATTTTGAAAAGGCCATTCGGTGTTTAGTTTCGTAAGTGTAAATTTATAAATGTTTCTGCCGCATGTTTTCCATGGTCAACCCATTGAGCTTTTGACTCAATCATAACATCGCTATTTTCTTCACGATTGTCGTTGACTGCACGGCACATGATTGTTATGGTGGTCTTATGGTCTGTCTTTGTCAAACATGAAATTTTTCATTGCAGTTCGTGAAAATTGTAACAGACTTTCAATTGATTTTGTTTATTTTCCTATTTTTTCTGTCAAAATAATTATAGTTTATTTATGTTTGTATTTTTTTAACATATACATGTTTCATTTACATATTATAGCAATTTTTAGAAAAAATGCTACCCTAGGCGATACAGTGAAACTCAAGCTCTGCCTTTTGATGGCATCACGACCCCCTCTGTCCAACATTTGCAGATAGGGCCATGCTTCAGGCGCTTTTGTCGGAACATTGTCACTTTTATATTTTCATATTTTGATAACAAGACAATTTATTACAGCCATGGTTGAAGTATATACAGGTTAGACCATCTAGACGTTTAGTTGGCAAATATAGTGCTGAGAATGTCAATAAGAAAATTTAAAAAAATACAAAAATTAATTGACTTTTGATTTTTATTTGTATTTATGAGGCTGTAAACAAAGCATTGATGTTTTCTTTTAAAATTTTCGTAAACAAATGTTGAATTTTTCAAACAGTTTTCAAAAAAAAAGTAAATGGCGACTGAATTTTGAAAGATGGCTTAACCTGTATATACTTCAACCATGATTACAGCTGTATTGAAACTCTAGGGTTTCTTTAAATGAAAATAAAAAAAGTATTGCTCAAAAGAAAAAAGAGAACATTTTTAATAAAAAGTATTTATTTTGATGTCCAAATAAGACCACTATTAAAATATTAAAACATAATTAAAAATAAATTTTAAATAATGCGTATGTTTTAATTTATGCTTGCTATTAAAAAGTGACATTTTTCATCGTTTGCAAAATGTTAAAATAATGGCAATTCATATATCTTTTGAAAAACAAATGCAAATAATTTATAGTGTTAAGTTATGTTCAATTTGAGATATATTTTCTGGGGTAAAGATGGAAACGAGAAAGAATATTAGATATTAGTCACAGATATTAGTTTTTTTGTCAATTATCTGTAGGGCAAGGTTCATATTTTATTTTGTGTTTGCATCTGCTACATGTCGAAATCGTGCGATAACTTGTGATATAAAGTACCAAAAATGGCCTTTTTTGAAACTTTGACGAATTTTTGCAAAATAGGGAAAATTCTGAGTACGCATCAGGAATCAGAAGACCGAAATCTATATTTTTTAGATTATTTGAAAATAATCAAAAAAAAAATAATCTGAATATTTTTTTTATTATTTTCAAAGATCAATGTTTATGTATACGTGCTTAGGTAAACTTTTTTGGTCAAATATATATTGACATCATGCTCAAATACATGATAATAATGTTTTCCGGCGTAACCACACATATGTGTAGGGTATTTATAGTCGGCTTAGACCGACTATAATTTTGATAATCCTAACTATCATAATTACACCTACTTTAAAATTTCCCATGTGATCTAACCTTCCCAACTGGTTTTGATTATTTATGATTACAAGGTGATACAGTGAAAATATACTTGAAAAATTACATAGTGCAGGTAGGTTATAGGCCTTGCTGAGTACATCACAAATTAGTCCTAAAATTCTCGGAAACACCCTTAAAATTCGGATTTATTCGGAAAAAACTGTTTTCGAATAGGTTTGAAAATTTTTGAACGCGTTACTCAGTTGTTTTTCAACCAATATTTATTGTTTAAACGGTTTTAGAAAGAAAAATAGTGCAGCTTTCCAGGCATGATATATGTGATTGAAATACTGGTAGTAATTTTCCTAAGATCTAATTTTTTATTTTTTTAATTTATTTTTTTAATTTGACTACATTTTTCATTAATTTTACTTTGAAAGTATATATGTTTCTATATATTTTTTAAAGATAATTTTATTTTAAATAAAACAGTTTTTAATTTTTTATAAATCGTATGAAAATTGTTAAAAGTTATTTGCTTTATTAAAAAAAAAAGTAGTTGAAAATAAAAATTTGAATCGAATAGAATGCTTTAAGTAACAGATCGAACAAGCCTACGTCGCCAGATTCTCACACCTGCTTTCCCAAGGCACTCCCCCCTCAATGACGACCATAACTCCGCCGATAGAGAAGACCGAGCCGATGAGCTCATGAGCAGAATATGGTCAGAAGAAAGCATGCCAAGTAACTGGAACTTCAGTGAACTCTGCCCAATCCTTAAGTAGGGAGATCCTACAATACGCGCCAAATAGCGTTTTATGTGAAATACTGAAGTCCATCGTCAACAGACTGATTGGACCTTATCAGTGCGGTTCAGTCCTGGAAAGCCCACCCTAGACCAGATTACGCCAAATCCTGAAAATACCAAAGAGAGGCAGATCGACACCCACCACCTTCTCGTCGACTACATAGCGACAGTTTGTTAAGAAGTAGCATATACGCCACCACGCCTGAGTTCGGTATACCTGCGAAACTTATAAGGCTTTGCAGGATGACCCTGGACGACATACGTTGCATAGTGAGAATTGGAAACATCTTCCCCGGTACGTTTAATACCGAACAAGATTTCAGACAAGGCGATTCCCTATCGTGTGACTTCGTCAACCTAATAATGGAGAAGATTGTAAGAGCTGCATAAGTCCATCACAATGGCACTATCTTCAACAAGAGTTCAAGAGTGCTCGGGTACACTGATGATATCGACGTCATTGGGCAGAGCGTACGAGCAGTCAGTACATCATTCTCCAGTTTAGAGAAGGAATCGCGTCCAATGGGTCTTACTATCAACGAGTACGAAGTACCTGGTGTCAACGAATAAAGAGTCACGGCGTCTTGGGCAGTACATCACTATCGACACACACAACTACAAAGTGGTGAAAGAACTCGTCTACTTAGGAACCAATGTCAACAAGAAGTTTAGCCGGAGAATAACTTTTGCCAACAGGTGATATTTTGGGTAAGTTACGTTGAATAATAATGAAATTATCCATTGACCAACCATATCCAACCCGGACGATGCGCATATCGTTGTCGCGAACCACCAAATGTAAGTTTTTTAATGTTTTAATACGTTTGGTGATTACGGCAAACATGCGTTATTTGTTAATCGGTAATTTAAGCAATTAATAATCAATTTGATTGTAGCGTTGGCGGCTCTGATGATTAGTGCGTTGGACTACGAGCCGAGACGCTGTTTCAAAGCATGACAGGTTCGACTCATTTTTTCTTTATCTAGATACCCCTCTCTCTGCAGACAATGGCAAACCTCTGAGAGGAAAGCACCGTCTATAAAAAAGCTTTTACCACGCCGTTCAGAGTTGGTATTAATGTACGTCCGCCATTTCAACACAAATATAAAATGACAGCTGTTATATTTGTAGCGCGGTTTAGAAAAATGTTTTTCTATGAGAACATGTTGTTAGCCATAGTCCAGGTTTAATCATGGGACCTTTCGGCCCTTATGCCCGTAACTTCAACGAGTAGATATCTATTGGAGTTCGTACCGAACAGATATCTCTGTGTTTTTACTCCTTAACTATGCGTTGAAGTTACAAAATGTTGTGTACACGATATATAAGCACCAGTATATATAGATTCGTTGAAGTTGCGGGCATTAGTGAAACGCACTAAACTCTGAGCTACCGACGCTACCATGAATGAATGAATTTATACACACAGAGAAAAAAGGGCATGATAGCACTGAGGGTCATAGTTTGGTTGTGTGTCACCATACTATACACATCCATAGTATGATCCTCAGTACCTACTATAATAACACAACCATTAGTATGATGCCCTTCAACTATATTATTTTTAGCGTATACCATCATCCAGTATTGTTTATTGATTCTTAAGCTTTTGATTTCTAAAATTAAACGTGCATATTAAAACATTACTTCAACGATTCAGTGTTAAGGTTTTTTTTTTTGTTCAGATGTAACATTTGGTAGTTTGTTGCAATTTAAATCCAACAAAATGGTTTAGATTTACTGAATAAATTAATATATATTCTCAACTATGATTTTTCTTTGTTACAGATGAAGTAAAACCACCTACAGCCAGGAAATAAATTTTGAAATTGTGATAGTTGGAGTGATGAAGTTAGTAAGAATTATGAAAGTTATAGTCAGTCTAAGACGACTATACATACATATAAGCTAATGTGTGCGGTTACCATTTAAAGTGGTGCATACCGGCTATGCTTCCTTCTGGGTGTTACAAACAGGGTTTTAATTATTTTCGCCGAATAATCAAAAAATAATCTAAAAAATAGAAACAATCAAAAAAAGTAGAATTACTTTTTTTGATTAATGGTAAAATGTTGAAGTTGAGTTTATGATAGAGATAAAATAAAAAAAGGCAATTAGTGAGAAGTAATTGATGAATTTACCGAGAATTCGAACATGTCCAATGGGCTGCATGATTTGTAGTCGAAAAAAAGCATAGCTGCACTCCTTTTTCAGTGAAAAGCGAGTGGACAACAAACGAGATATTCTGGAATGATGGGCACAACAGTCACTAAATATAACCACTCTTGTTCGAGCTTTCTAAAGTGGATTTTTCTGTAGCCGCCACTAAGTGTGGAAGGACTTTTCTCAGCAGTAAAATTTATAAACAACCCACTAAGAAGTCGGCTTGATTCAAACATACTAAATTTCACAATGATATTAAAATTTTTAAAATAAATAATTGGTTTTTTTTATGTTTCTCTTTAAAAAAAAAAGTAAATTTAGTGTGTGTGCGAGTTCGGCTATATTGCTGACTAATCTAAAATTTTATCGGTAATGCAGTGTTTACTTTTCAATTTCGTAAATTTCCAGGCAAATTGGTTGACAGCAATGATAATCGATTTATTACAGACTTTAAAAATTACCGGTTATCGAATTGATATGAAAACCCACATAATTTAGTTTAGTCAGTAATTTAGTCGAACTCGCACACACCCTTAGTGAATACATTTTTTAAACCATCAAAACAATAACGTCAACCATTCAAATAGTTCTGAAATAGATAAGATTTTGGAAATAGTTCTGAAATATATCAAGATTTTGCAAATAGTTTTGCTTTTAAAAACATTAATGTTGAAGATCTTTATGCTGCAATATTCAATATAAAATCTAATGCTACTGTATTCATGGATACGACAAAATACCTTTGAAATTTATAAAAATAATTAAACCTTATATTAGCAAGCATATACTTCATTTCATTAACTGTATTTTGACTACTTTTAGTTTTCCGAGTTCTTTGAAAGTGGGTAGAATCGTGCCAACTCCGAAATCTGGTAATTCTAAGTCGATATAAAACCTTAGGCCTATTAGTATACTGTCTTTGCTATCTACAATTGTGGAAATATTATTAAAAAAACAAATTATGTTTTATACTAATAATAAAATGTTACTGTCAATCGGGTTTTCGCGAAGGCTATAGCACAACGTTACTTCTCCTTGGTCTCATAGATTCCCTTCGGTAAAGAAGTTATAATTTGCGAACATAGCATGCAAACTTAGCTTTCAAATTTATGCAACCACAAACAATTCGTGTTTCTCAATGGAATGGAATCTGCCTTGCTCGACATTAGTTCGGGAGTTTCTCAAGATTCCGTCCTTAGTTCGTTGCTGTTTATGTTGTATTTAAATGACTTCGTAAACATTCTCGATATCGATTTGTGCAAACCATTTATTGATGTACTGCAAAATGTAGTGAACTATATCCTTTCAAATGTGTCATCATGGATGACATTGAATACGTTCGAAATTAATTCACACAAAACCAAGCCATTCAATTCTCCATAAATTTTTGAAAATGATGATGGTAGTGCATCTTCAAGGACATTTACATAGTTTGTACTGTTCATCCGACCTTCGCAAAGTGATATTTCACCCACACCACCAGCCGTCATACAACCCCAGATCATAATACTGCCTCCTCCGTGTTTCACCGTAGGTACCACGCAGTCTGGGTGATATGCTTCTCCCACCCTGCGCCTTACATATGTAACACCAGGTGTTCCAAAAAAGTAATACAAATTTTAAAAAGAGGACTCATTTAATCATATCACAACTAATTAATAGTTAGTACCAGGGTTGTGTAAGCACTTTTTACGAAGAAAACATAATGTAATTAATTGTACCTCGAAGTTGGATTCGTCAGCCACAGCACGTTTGACCAATCTTCTGCTGTTAAATGTTGGTGTATTTTTTCCCATTCCTGTCGAAGTTTTTTGTTGCATTCTGTTCTGAAGCAAAAGAATCCTGAAGACGTCTGCTTACGGTTCTAGAAGAAATACTTTTTCTGCTGGCTTCGGACATGGCCGCAGCGAGCTTTGAAGTCAACCTTCTGTTTTTCAACACATCTCGAATCAAATTTCGGTCTTCACGACATGTTGTAACGTGTTTCAGACCACATCTCTCGAATTATGAGTACCAGTGTCATTAAAACGATTTATAGTACATTGAACACCAAATCGGGAACAGTTGTCCATTCCCAGCTTAACAAACGATATCGTTTGAACGAACAATGTTATCGTTTTCGACTATCGTTAACGATTCGAGAATGATAGCGTTCTCGAAAAAAATGGCTCTATCGTTAACGATATTGATATTGTATGAATTTTCGATATTGAAACGAATTCGAAAATGGATTCAATTTCGATATCTAGACGAATTCGAAAAATTATTCAATTTCGATATCGAAACTAATTCGAAAAGCTTATTCAATTTCGATACTATTTAAATTAATTTGCCTTGAAATTATATTTCATAGAGTTGTGCACCAAGCATTCTATAGCATCCACAACATTAAAATTGTTTACCTAGTTTGGGATTAAATATTAGTTTATTGATCCAGCAACAAAATATTGCATACTTACTAAATTTAAAAAGTTTCTAACAATTGCAAAATTTCTTCCAATTTTAAAATTTATTAAATTTTTTCATTGAACAGATTTTTTTTTGACAAATAATTCAATACTGATTCTATAAAAATTTAACGATATTGTTACGAATTCGAAACGTTATCGAATTTTATACAACTATGTTTATTGGGTTCTTGCAATTTCCTTCTGGTTCAACCCATTTTCATGCAAAATGTGTATTTTTACACGCTGTTGCATCGATAGTTCCATTTTTTTTTACCCATATCAGTAATTTACAAATCAAATAAAATATTTAGAATTAAAAACAGTGGCACGAATCACACCGCAATTTTAGATTTAACAATTTTTCATAAGAACACAAAATTTAATTGTTTTTCGTATATATATAGAGTAATTTCCAAATATCGGCTTATAAACACACATTAAGATGACGAAATATGTTTATTAGGTCCTAAGTAATGCATAATGGTGCAATTAAGGGGTTACCAAAAAATTACAATGGATATATGGGCACTATGTTAGGGTGCCTGAAAAAAGTTTATAAATTAAATTATATAAAAAATAGAATTTTGATATTTCGGAAAACTATTCGAACCAAACCTTATTATTCAGCCCAATCGAGGTTCCCGTTGAACGGAAGCTCATCGGATTGTTCTCCTTCCGACGGAAAATAAAATCTAATCAAGTTTTCCGAGGAACGGGAAACACTTATAAAACAACGCAACATTGTTTTCCTCTCAATTTCGATATTAAATGCCAAATTTCGAAGTAAAAATTAAATTTGTTTTCAATTTTATTGATTGAACGTACTCTATTTGACATTTTAAAATGACTGCAAATACAAAACGAATGTAATTTTATTTTTTAAATAATTTTTTAAATGCTAACGACAGTAGGTACTCAAATAGTAAAATTTTCATAGCAATTTAAGCAAGTTTCCAACATCCAAGCAGTCGAAATAAATTATTTTTTAACTATTTGAACAGTTTAAACTACTTTATTTCTGCAATCAATTACTAAAAATCTAAAATTTCATTTTTTTCACATAAAAATAAAATGTGAGCAAAATTGACAGTAAATGTTCACACGACGGGAAACTCGATTGATTTGTTTCCGATGAAAATTTTCGAATATACGTCGGATAACTGTGAGTTGCTCGATTGCTTTTTTGTCAATTCCGTCGGAAATGGCTCCCGACGCGTTTCTCGATTGGGCTGATTATATTTCCGAAAACTATTCGAAGACAAAAAAATTCATTGACTTGTTTTTAATTAGATGCACTACTGACTTTTATGGCACATGCTCAATAGATTTACACATATAATTGACTTACGTTCTTTGTTGTTTAGGGAAACCATATTACATAGATTTAAGTTATATAATATTGTTACTCACTCAAAAAAAATTTTGTTATACTTTTATTTTGGGAAAGAAGGCTTTGTGATGGAATAATTTGTGTTTCAACAGAAGGCATAATGAACAAAAATATGAAATAAAAAATATTTTTAAATATAAAACGTTTTTAATGTGAATTTTAAGGATGGATCCCCCCCCCCCACGTTTTATTTTAAATCATACTTAAAATTCACCTTAAAAACGTTTTATATTATAAATTATTTTTTATTATTTTTATTTTTTTGTGTCAGCCAGATTTTCGTCTGACAGAATTTGAAAGGCTAATATTATTAAAATTAAAAATATTCATGTTACAAGTGTCTTTAATGAAACATATGTGAAACGTTGTACGATGCATTGATGTGTTAGCATTTTAGTGAAATACCTCCAAATTGATAAGCAACGTTTTTAAAAAGTTAATAATAATAAGTGATTGATTTTCAAATGATATTTAATGTTTGTTTACATTTTTTTGTTCTGGTTATTCTGAAACTACTACTTTATTCACAGTATTCTAGATATTCCGGATAAAATATCAAACTATTCTGTTCATTCTATTCTTATTCCAGAATGAATAAAGAAATACACCCCAAATGAATTTTATTAATTGCATATATAAGTTATAATCTACATTTTATATTACTCTATATTTGAAGGTAATATAGTCCTGAAGAACTTAAACCGGGCGCTCTCACCATTTGTACTCAAAGTGGTAGGACCTACTGTTTTATTCCGAATCCGAACGGCTAGTGCGAGCTTTTCATAGGCAATGTTTTACTCTCGTACACCCAAAAAAAAAATTCTCTCAAATCCCATTAATTGATTTATTAGAATACAAAAAAAAATAAATCTTTTCATACCCTGCAGTTAAAACTAAACTAGTAGCATAAATATGTAGTATTCATATTAGTAACCATGTTTCTAGTTCGGTAGCTAGTTAAAATGGATGCAGAGAAAAACAGTTCAAAAATTTATTCGTAGAGGAACGTGTCAAAATTGTCAAAAACAAAATACCTTATGAAATACAAATTATATTTCATTTATCTATTTTGCAGGAAACATCTTTCTTATTATTTAATATTTAACTTTATTGTGAGATCCATCGTGCGATTTGTTTTATTTATTTCCGCCATGGATTTGTACAATTTAACAAATAACCTATTTGAAATACTCTTACAACCGGCTTGGCTGCTGATAACAAGCCGAGCCAATCGCTCTCTCCTACGCTGTCCACCATCAAGTCTCATTTTACAAGCTTTCTTGACTGGAGCAATTACATCCATTTGGTCCACATGACCTAGGCAGCGAAAACATAGATTTTGATGAGCTTGACTATGTCAATTGTCGTCGAGTAGCTTACAGCTCTAGTGTTTCAAATGGTAAATAGTAACCAGTTTAGAGAGGGATTAAAGAAACTAGTTTATAGACTAAATGTAAAAAATTAGTCTATAGACTGGTTACAAGATGCTAGTTTAAAAACTACTTAAATGTAATGCAAGAGGGGACAATTTACACATCGTAGGACATGAGCATTGAAAAAATTACAGTTTATTGTATGAAAATGGGGTAGAATTCGGGCTAGTTGAGTGTCTACGGAGAACTAGACAAATACTAGTATTCAACTAGTCCGTTACACTGCAGGGTATAAACTCAATGGCAATGGTATTTTCCGATTAAAATAATAATTTATCCTATTGACTATTTTTAATAGTAAAAAAACTATTATTTTTATAGTATTTTTTCTGGGTGTAGGTTTGCCATTTACTACCGAGAGGTAGCGCGGTATAGAAAAATGTTTGCTATGAAAAGATGTTGTTAGCCCCATCCATGGGACCTTTCGGCTCGCAGTCAAACGCACTAAACACTGAGCTACAGTATATGATTACATGCTGGTGGTAGAACTACATTCTGGACAACAATAGTTGAAAAAACTTAAACTTACTCAATTTCGTGCATAATTTTGTTGACATATATACAGTTAGAATCTGCTTCCTGTTTGTAATCACAATTCCTGCAAGCATACAGTAGGACTTTGGCTTCTTTGTCTTCTTTTGGATACAGCATGTTATTACTACAGTGGGTTAATAAATAAATATTATTTAAATTTGTATTTTATGTTAATGGAATTTTAAAGCGTTATGATTAAAACATATAGATCGTAAATTATATTTATGAAACATTCTTTTTGTTTGTGGTGTATTTTGTATATTAGGCATGCACAACTGAACCCGTCATTGTGCACGTACGGGCCTACGTAAGTACTTTAGTTGCATTACAAGTGGAATAGCGGTTATAATATTTTGTATTTATAATTATAATTCAACGTTTTATAGCTAAAACACATCGAAGTGCGGCGTGTGTTTGCGGCGCTCTCTGACGTTGCGGCCGTTTTAAATAAAGCCGCAACCGTTTGCGGCCGAATTAATATTTTTTTATCTAGTTTGTTTATAACATTTTTTCTAAGTCAAAATAGAAATCGACGATATTTGTGTCAAAAATTCGTTTTTGTTTACGTTTTTAATATAAATTTGTTTCCTAATTTTTTTCGCCACCAATTTTCTCGCTCATATAAAATAAAAAATAGAATAGATTCTATTCGTGCGGCTCGACGTTGTGTTTGGGTTTTGACATGAAATTCATACAACTTTCATAGTTTTCTAGAGCCGCAGCCGCATGCGTCTTTTATGTGTTTCGGCTATACTCGTCGAGTTATTAACGATTTTTGTGTTTATAATGCTATGTTACAGAATTACTCAATCGTTACAGCAAGCTATAATTTTTTTAATTAACAATATCGCAAACTAGTTACTGAATTCCCCCACAACGGTACGAGAGGCTATTTTTTTTCGTAAATAAAGAGGGTAGCATCTATTTTTTCGAATTGGGCGTAAAGTGAAGTTGATTGTATGGTAAAATTAACCAAAGTATATCATACCATTCCTGACAAAATCTTATTCCCACAAATCCTGGACCTTCTGTGTTACTATGATCGAAAGAAGTTGACATATTCTCAATAAAACAAAACTTTGTCGAATTGCTACACTTAGCAAGTATATTGTGATAAAGAATTTTTGAGTACGTTAAATATATCGTCATTGAGGTATTCACAATCCGATGTACTTGGCAGGGTTGCCATAAAAAATCAGGAAAAGTAGCGTAAATACCCAAATAAACCAAAAACCTGGTTATTAACCCAGTGAGTTACCTCTGAACACTTTAGGAACTATTCCGTAACTAAACGTCAGAAATCTTTCACCACAGTCTCAGAGTTATGTTCAGAAAGATGATCAAAATAGGAAAGCCAGCGCACTTAAAGGGACATAGAGATCTCACCTCTTTATCTTTCATTTTTATCTCAGAAAATTAAACGTCAGCAAAAAAGACTTGTAGATAAGAGAAATCTGACTATTCACCGACCCAATGCTGATCAAATAGAAAATTGATGACAATTTAAACAAAGGCATTATTTTATATATTTCTTGTTTTATTTAAGTGTTTTTTTTACAAAGTTGTTTTTGTTTTGTGTGTATTTAATATAAATTAAATAATAATAAAAATTAATATTAAAAAACATTTTTTACAACACAAAATTACAAATTACTTAAGATATATTTTAAATAAACTATGAACAACGGCGGTGCGAGGGGGACTGTGAATTTTGACGGTGATTCAATGGCTGCTATTCGCAAGACGAGATTTGCTTCATTGTAGATTGTCGTCAAAGTACATATCGCTAGAAAATCTGAAAGAAATGCACAAATTATAGATTGTTAAATTTGATATATGGATTTTTTTTTAAATAATATTTATTATATATTTATATATTTATATATTTATATATTTATATATTTATATATTTATATATTTATATATTTATATATTTATATATTTATATATTTATATATTTATATATTTATATATTTATATATTTATATATTTATATATTTATATATTTATATATTTATATATTTATATATTTATATATTTATATATTTATATATTTATATATTTATATATTTATATATTTATATATTTATATATTTATATATTTATATATTTATATATTTATATATTTATATATTTATATATTTATATATTTATATATTTATATATTTATATATTTATATATTTATATATTTATATATTTATATATTTATATATTTATATATTTATATATTTATATATTTATATATTTATATATTTATATATTTATATATTTATATATTTATATATTTATATATTTATATATTTATATATTTATATATTTATATATTTATATATTTATATATTTATATATTTATATATTTATATATTTATATATTTATATATTTATATATTTATATATTTATATATTTATATATTTATATATTTATATATTTATATATTTATATATTTATATATTTATATATTTATATATTTATATATTTATATATTTATATATTTATATATTTATATATTTATATATTTATATATTTATATATTTATATATTTATATATTTATATATTTATATATTTATATATTTATATATTTATATATTTATATATTTATATATTTATATATTTATATATTTATATATTTATATATTTATATATTTATATATTTATATATTTATATATTTATATATTTATATATTTATATATTTATATATTTATATATTTATATATTTATATATTTATATATTTATATATTTATATATTTATATATTTATATATTTATATATTTATATATTTATATATTTATATATTTATATATTTATATATTTATATATTTATATATTTATATATTTATATATTTATATATTTATATATTTATATATTTATATATTTATATATTTATATATTTATATATTTATATATTTATATATTTATATATTTATATATTTATATATTTATATATTTATATATTTATATATTTATATATTTATATATTTATATATTTATATATTTATATATTTATATATTTATATATTTATATATTTATATATTTATATATTTATATATTTATATATTTATATATTTATATATTTATATATTTATATATTTATATATTTATATATTTATATATTTATATATTTATATATTTATATATTTATATATTTATATATTTATATATTTATATATTTATATATTTATATATTTATATATTTATATATTTATATATTTATATATTTATATATTTATATATTTATATATTTATATATTTATATATTTATATATTTATATATTTATATATTTATATATTTATATATTTATATATTTATATATTTATATATTTATATATTTATATATTTATATATTTATATATTTATATATTTATATATTTATATATTTATATATTTATATATTTATATATTTATATATTTATATATTTATATATTTATATATTTATATATTTATATATTTATATATTTATATATTTATATATTTATATATTTATATATTTATATATTTATATATTTATATATTTATATATTTATATATTTATATATTTATATATTTATATATTTATATATTTATATATTTATATATTTATATATTTATATATTTATATATTTATATATTTATATATTTATATATTTATATATTTATATATTTATATATTTATATATTTATATATTTATATATTTATATATTTATATATTTATATATTTATATATTTATATATTTATATATTTATATATTTATATATTTATATATTTATATATTTATATATTTATATATTTATATATTTATATATTTATATATTTATATATTTATATATTTATATATTTATATATTTATATATTTATATATTTATATATTTATATATTTATATATTTATATATTTATATATTTATATATTTATATATTTATATATTTATATATTTATATATTTATATATTTATATATTTATATATTTATATATTTATATATTTATATATTTATATATTTATATATTTATATATTTATATATTTATATATTTATATATTTATATATTTATATATTTATATATTTATATATTTATATATTTATATATTTATATATTTATATATTTATATATTTATATATTTATATATTTATATATTTATATATTTATATATTTATATATTTATATATTTATATATTTATATATTTATATATTTATATATTTATATATTTATATATTTATATATTTATATATTTATATATTTATATATTTATATATTTATATATTTATATATTTATATATTTATATATTTATATATTTATATATTTATATATTTATATATTTATATATTTATATATTTATATATTTATATATTTATATATTTATATATTTATATATTTATATATTTATATATTTATATATTTATATATTTATATATTTATATATTTATATATTTATATATTTATATATTTATATATTTATATATTTATATATTTATATATTTATATATTTATATATTTATATATTTATATATTTATATATTTATATATTTATATATTTATATATTTATATATTTATATATTTATATATTTATATATTTATATATTTATATATTTATATATTTATATATTTATATATTTATATATTTATATATTTATATATTTATATATTTATATATTTATATATTTATATATTTATATATTTATATATTTATATATTTATATATTTATATATTTATATATTTATATATTTATATATTTATATATTTATATATTTATATATTTATATATTTATATATTTATATATTTATATATTTATATATTTATATATTTATATATTTATATATTTATATATTTATATATTTATATATTTATATATTTATATATTTATATATTTATATATTTATATATTTATATATTTATATATTTATATATTTATATATTTATATATTTATATATTTATATATTTATATATTTATATATTTATATATTTATATATTTATATATTTATATATTTATATATTTATATATTTATATATTTATATATTTATATATTTATATATTTATATATTTATATATTTATATATTTATATATTTATATATTTATATATTTATATATTTATATATTTATATATTTATATATTTATATATTTATATATTTATATATTTATATATTTATATATTTATATATTTATATATTTATATATTTATATATTTATATATTTATATATTTATATATTTATATATTTATATATTTATATATTTATATATTTATATATTTATATATTTATATATTTATATATTTATATATTTATATATTTATATATTTATATATTTATATATTTATATATTTATATATTTATATATTTATATATTTATATATTTATATATTTATATATTTATATATTTATATATTTATATATTTATATATTTATATATTTATATATTTATATATTTATATATTTATATATTTATATATTTATATATTTATATATTTATATATTTATATATTTATATATTTATATATTTATATATTTATATATTTATATATTTATATATTTATATATTTATATATTTATATATTTATATATTTATATATTTATATATTTATATATTTATATATTTATATATTTATATATTTATATATTTATATATTTATATATTTATATATTTATATATTTATATATTTATATATTTATATATTTATATATTTATATATTTATATATTTATATATTTATATATTTATATATTTATATATTTATATATTTATATATTTATATATTTATATATTTATATATTTATATATTTATATATTTATATATTTATATATTTATATATTTATATATTTATATATTTATATATTTATATATTTATATATTTATATATTTATATATTTATATATTTATATATTTATATATTTATATATTTATATATTTATATATTTATATATTTATATATTTATATATTTATATATTTATATATTTATATATTTATATATTTATATATTTATATATTTATATATTTATATATTTATATATTTATATATTTATATATTTATATATTTATATATTTATATATTTATATATTTATATATTTATATATTTATATATTTATATATTTATATATTTATATATTTATATATTTATATATTTATATATTTATATATTTATATATTTATATATTTATATATTTATATATTTATATATTTATATATTTATATATTTATATATTTATATATTTATATATTTATATATTTATATATTTATATATTTATATATTTATATATTTATATATTTATATATTTATATATTTATATATTTATATATTTATATATTTATATATTTATATATTTATATATTTATATATTTATATATTTATATATTTATATATTTATATATTTATATATTTATATATTTATATATTTATATATTTATATATTTATATATTTATATATTTATATATTTATATATTTATATATTTATATATTTATATATTTATATATTTATATATTTATATATTTATATATTTATATATTTATATATTTATATATTTATATATTTATATATTTATATATTTATATATTTATATATTTATATATTTATATATTTATATATTTATATATTTATATATTTATATATTTATATATTTATATATTTATATATTTATATATTTATATATTTATATATTTATATATTTATATATTTATATATTTATATATTTATATATTTATATATTTATATATTTATATATTTATATATTTATATATTTATATATTTATATATTTATATATTTATATATTTATATATTTATATATTTATATATTTATATATTTATATATTTATATATTTATATATTTATATATTTATATATTTATATATTTATATATTTATATATTTATATATTTATATATTTATATATTTATATATTTATATATTTATATATTTATATATTTATATATTTATATATTTATATATTTATATATTTATATATTTATATATTTATATATTTATATATTTATATATTTATATATTTATATATTTATATATTTATATATTTATATATTTATATATTTATATATTTATATATTTATATATTTATATATTTATATATTTATATATTTATATATTTATATATTTATATATTTATATATTTATATATTTATATATTTATATATTTATATATTTATATATTTATATATTTATATATTTATATATTTATATATTTATATATTTATATATTTATATATTTATATATTTATATATTTATATATTTATATATTTATATATTTATATATTTATATATTTATATATTTATATATTTATATATTTATATATTTATATATTTATATATTTATATATTTATATATTTATATATTTATATATTTATATATTTATATATTTATATATTTATATATTTATATATTTATATATTTATATATTTATATATTTATATATTTATATATTTATATATTTATATATTTATATATTTATATATTTATATATTTATATATTTATATATTTATATATTTATATATTTATATATTTATATATTTATATATTTATATATTTATATATTTATATATTTATATATTTATATATTTATATATTTATATATTTATATATTTATATATTTATATATTTATATATTTATATATTTATATATTTATATATTTATATATTTATATATTTATATATTTATATATTTATATATTTATATATTTATATATTTATATATTTATATATTTATATATTTATATATTTATATATTTATATATTTATATATTTATATATTTATATATTTATATATTTATATATTTATATATTTATATATTTATATATTTATATATTTATATATTTATATATTTATATATTTATATATTTATATATTTATATATTTATATATTTATATATTTATATATTTATATATTTATATATTTATATATTTATATATTTATATATTTATATATTTATATATTTATATATTTATATATTTATATATTTATATATTTATATATTTATATATTTATATATTTATATATTTATATATTTATATATTTATATATTTATATATTTATATATTTATATATTTATATATTTATATATTTATATATTTATATATTTATATATTTATATATTTATATATTTATATATTTATATATTTATATATTTATATATTTATATATTTATATATTTATATATTTATATATTTATATATTTATATATTTATATATTTATATATTTATATATTTATATATTTATATATTTATATATTTATATATTTATATATTTATATATTTATATATTTATATATTTATATATTTATATATTTATATATTTATATATTTATATATTTATATATTTATATATTTATATATTTATATATTTATATATTTATATATTTATATATTTATATATTTATATATTTATATATTTATATATTTATATATTTATATATTTATATATTTATATATTTATATATTTATATATTTATATATTTATATATTTATATATTTATATATTTATATATTTATATATTTATATATTTATATATTTATATATTTATATATTTATATATTTATATATTTATATATTTATATATTTATATATTTATATATTTATATATTTATATATTTATATATTTATATATTTATATATTTATATATTTATATATTTATATATTTATATATTTATATATTTATATATTTATATATTTATATATTTATATATTTATATATTTATATATTTATATATTTATATATTTATATATTTATATATTTATATATTTATATATTTATATATTTATATATTTATATATTTATATATTTATATATTTATATATTTATATATTTATATATTTATATATTTATATATTTATATATTTATATATTTATATATTTATATATTTATATATTTATATATTTATATATTTATATATTTATATATTTATATATTTATATATTTATATATTTATATATTTATATATTTATATATTTATATATTTATATATTTATATATTTATATATTTATATATTTATATATTTATATATTTATATATTTATATATTTATATATTTATATATTTATATATTTATATATTTATATATTTATATATTTATATATTTATATATTTATATATTTATATATTTATATATTTATATATTTATATATTTATATATTTATATATTTATATATTTATATATTTATATATTTATATATTTATATATTTATATATTTATATATTTATATATTTATATATTTATATATTTATATATTTATATATTTATATATTTATATATTTATATATTTATATATTTATATATTTATATATTTATATATTTATATATTTATATATTTATATATTTATATATTTATATATTTATATATTTATATATTTATATATTTATATATTTATATATTTATATATTTATATATTTATATATTTATATATTTATATATTTATATATTTATATATTTATATATTTATATATTTATATATTTATATATTTATATATTTATATATTTATATATTTATATATTTATATATTTATATATTTATATATTTATATATTTATATATTTATATATTTATATATTTATATATTTATATATTTATATATTTATATATTTATATATTTATATATTTATATATTTATATATTTATATATTTATATATTTATATATTTATATATTTATATATTTATATATTTATATATTTATATATTTATATATTTATATATTTATATATTTATATATTTATATATTTATATATTAATATATTTATATTGGTATATAAAAAATTTATTGTTTTTGATAAAATTTAAAATTTTTAGATGTTTGAAATTTGTAGATAAAATTTTAAATTTTTAAATAAAGTGTTTATTTTTTAGATAAAGATTTTAAAAAAATTTAAAACTTGTACTTAATATTTAAATTTTTTTGATTTAATTTAAAATTTATAAGGAACTTTTTTGATTTAATTTAAAATTTTTATAAGGAACTTTTATTTTTTTTTAGATAATATTGAATTTCATTATTTTATGTTGTTTAAATATATAAATTAAAAAATTAAAATTATGAGAAATTGAAAATCAGAAACTGAAGCCATTATCGAAATCAGGGCTACGAATATATCTAATAACTAGCTGGACCCGTGCACGACTCGTGCCAAGATTTTGTGAATTCATAGATATAAAGCGATTTTATTAATATAAAAAAACATTATTATTATTTTTTATATCAGGGTCTGTGATTCGCTGTGGAAGTTTTTATTGGTTTTATAAATGTAGTAATAATTCTCCGCCAAAACAACTTTTCTCAAAGACAATTCAGACAGTAGAATATTTCGGCACAGAATTCTTCCCAGTAGAAATCTTCGCTGTAAAATTCTTCCCCATAGAACGCTTTACCGTAGAATTCTTCCCTGTAGAACTCTTCCCGGTAGAATTCTTCCCCGTAGAGTTTTTCCCAGTAGAAGTTTTAGTGTAGTTAGTTTTAATGTGGTGAGTTTTAGTGTGTTGAATTTTTAGTTTAGTGAATTTTTAGTGTGGTGAGTTTTAGTGTGGTGTGTTTTAGTGTGGTGAGTTTTTGTGTGGTGAGTTTTAGTGTGGTGAATTATTAGTGTAGTGAGTTTTAGTGTGGTGAGTTTTATTGTGGTGAGTTTTAGTGTGGTGAGTTTTAGTGTGGTGAATTTTTAGTGTGGTAAGTTTTAGTGTGGTGAGCTTTATTGTGTTGAGTTTTAGTGTGGTGAATTTTGGTGTGGCGAGTTTTAATGTGGTGATTTTTGGTGTGGTGAGTTTTAGTATGGTGAATTTTTAGTGTGGTGAGTTTTAGCGTGGTTAGTTTTAGTGTGGTGAGTTTTAGTGTGGTGAGTTTTAGAGTGGTGAGTTTTAGTGTGGTGAATTTTAGTTTTTTGTTTAATCTTTTTAGATTGTGTATGTGCTGAGTTATGTCGTTTTGAAAGTTTAGGTTGTATGGGAGGTACCACGCCCCTTTGTCCAATCCCGCCCATATATAGCCTATGACACCCTCCGGTCACACAATACACATCAATATATATTTTCATATTGAACAAATAAATTCAAAATTGAAAGAATTTAAATACCTTTAATATTATATTCAATTTGTCCATCGCCAACTTGCTTCATCCGTAGGAATTTTACAAATAAGCAGGTTCGTTGAGTTGCACAGGGCTTGCAGAACAGCAGTTTGGACGCACGCTGCATTAACATCTTGAAAGTCGCCAGACTTGCTTTACCATCATATGTGACTGAATCTGTGAATCAAAGAAAGTTAAAGTTTTTCAACTATATTTTATGTTTGAAAAAAGTGTATATTAACTTCTTTGATTTTTTATCTCCAAAAGCATTAATATTTAAACATGAGAATCTAAAACGCGTGCAACACGACTGCACCACTGTTATTATGCACTTTTCGATAGCTTAAAAGTAAATCAGAAACATTAGGTAAAATGTATAACTATAAACTGCAGAACAAAATGATTACCTTGCAATGATTACGTTCGCTGGTGCGGGTCGATGCAATGTTCATTAACGCACTGTAATGCCGTTATATTCAGCTCCAGCAACATGGCTTCAACTACATCAACGTGTAGAACTGCTTGGTGCAGGCCAATATTGTCTTGCGGTGGCGGCTTGCCCATAAGTCATTAAGCCCATATACGAGGAAGTACGGCAGTTGTTTTAGGAAACTATTGACAAAAAGAATAAATGTTATTTTTGTTAAGATTATAGGATTAAGATAAATTATATAAATTATATAAATTATATAAATTATATAAATTATATAAATTATATAAATTATATAAATTATATAAATTATATAAATTATATAAATTATATAAATTATATAAATTATATAAATTATATAAATTATATAAATTATATAAATTATATAAATTATATAAATTATATAAATTATATAAATTATATAAATTATATAAATTATATAAATTATATAAATTATATAAATTATATAAATTATATAAATTATATAAATTATATAAATTATATAAATTATATAAATTATATAAATTATATAAATTATATAAATTATATAAATTATATAAATTATATAAATTATATAAATTATATAAATTATATAAATTATATAAATTATATAAATTATATAAATTATATAAATTATATAAATTATATAAATTATATAAATTATATAAATTATATAAATTATATAAATTATATAAATTATATAAATTATATAAATTATATAAATTATATAAATTATATAAATTATATAAATTATATAAATTATATAAATTATATAAATTATATAAATTATATAAATTATATAAATTATATAAATTATATAAATTATATAAATTATATAAATTATATAAATTATATAAATTATATAAATTATATAAATTATATAAATTATATAAATTATATAAATTATATAAATTATATAAATTATATAAATTATATAAATTATATAAATTATATAAATTATATAAATTATATAAATTATATAAATTATATAAATTATATAAATTATATAAATTATATAAATTATATAAATTATATAAATTATATAAATTATATAAATTATATAAATTATATAAATTATATAAATTATATAAATTATATAAATTATATAAATTATATAAATTATATAAATTATATAAATTATATAAATTATATAAATTATATAAATTATATAAATTATATAAATTATATAAATTATATAAATTATATAAATTATATAAATTATATAAATTATATAAATTATATAAATTATATAAATTATATAAATTATATAAATTATATAAATTATATAAATTATATAAATTATATAAATTATATAAATTATATAAATTATATAAATTATATAAATTATATAAATTATATAAATTATATAAATTATATAAATTATATATTAGATTAGATTTTTGGCAACCAATGGCCTAATTTGTTTTAGTCTCTGTCTGTCGTGCGATTTTGAGTTCGACATGGCTTTCTCTATAATGGCTTTCTGTAATTTGTATTCATAATTGAATTACATTTGAATTACAAATGAATAAAAAAGAAACATAAAGAAAACCAGAAGATGTTGATTGTCATTAAATATTCCATTTCAAAGTTATAGAAGCGATATCGGCTGCAAATATTTCGCAGTTCATACATTTTTGCTGCCCGGGTATTTACAGTTTCAAGGTTTTGATTGACTTAACACAGGATATTTGCTTTGCACAACAAGATGATTGACCAACCATGCAACGTATGTATCTTCAAATTGATAAGGCTGCAACAAAATCTAAATATACAATTTTATATTAGTGAGAGGCATCAGTGGCGAAAAGCAAAACAATTACATTTTAAAAGTTAAAAACATAAAACTTATAATGAATAATTAATTGAAAAACAAGAAGGGAATTTAATGTAATAGTAATTTAGCAAATTTAATGCGGTTGTATGCATTCTGCATTCTGTTTCAGCTGGTAGTTACGCTGTTTTCGCAGCCGGTCATGCGAGTAATTGAAAAATTTACTGCACAATTTGTCGAATGAATCCGATTCACCGTTGAACTTTTTTAGAAATGATGCTGCAATGAAGGAAAATGTATATATGAAATATGTATATTTCGCGTGATTTATAACAAGTACTTTTGTGGACAAAAAGTTTGTACCACTTGGTATTTACATTTAAATATTTGTGAGAACGTGAACGCTCTTACGGCCTCTTTCTGTACATCTTTTCGGCCTTTCCAGACCAAGTTGGCAGCTGCTGCATCCGAAAGAGTCATTTTCCATATTTCATTTACACACTTTGATCTGTCAGGGCCTATTTTTTGTGTAAGATCATCAGCCTATTAGTTAAATAATAAAAATAAAACGTTTCAATTAGTACGTTAATTACACCATTAAAATAATTATGACTTAATAACAATTATTATTAATTCTATGAATTACGAAATTAATACAATTATAGATAAAAACTTACGAGTCGCTTCTGCATGTCGACATCCGCCAAAAGCTTATTCTCGAATACCTTGAACTCTGTCGCTGATTCAAAATGCTTGTCGAGAAAGTTTTCTTTTTCAAGCAATTTCTCTGCTCGCAGGGAACTTACGTCTTTTTGAATTTGTACAAAATGACTAGTTAACGTTTTAAGTCCACGATTCATAATTTTTATTTCGTTTAGAACTGTACGATAAGTAGGTTCTGCAAAAATATATGTTTTTCATGGATTTTACGTATGCAATTAAAACATTTACCTTCATCAACGGTACACTCAGAAGAAAATGTACCATTAAGTACTTTATGGTACGACCATTGATCTTATGGTTCATGTATTAATAGTTTTTTCTTTTTAAATCAAAAGTTTTCTAATTAATTCAATAGTATTTGTAAAATTCAGTACCATAAGTTTAAATATTTCAATATTATTATTTTAAATAGAATAAATACTGTTGTTTTAATGGTTTCCTCCTATAATAATAAACGTGGTGTAAAAAAAACAAAAACGAATACAAACATGTTCGTTTTGTACGTCATTCTGCGTGTTTACTCAAAACGGTCGCATGTATTTTTTTGTAATATTCCACATTGACATTGGTAAGGACTCAATGTATTTAATGTAAATAAATTATATTTATATATTTATTTATATTTATATTTTTATTTATTACAGAAAATAAATAATACTTCGAACTTCTATTATGGCAACGGACTCAAAAATAACTGCAGCATCAAGTACTACAATCAATTATTGGAAACCAAAGCAAACATTAAATGTGTTATAACCTTTTGCAGCAAGAAGTGTTTTTTATGTGTGTGTTGTAAAAGTGAATATCAATTTCAACATTTAAATAAAATAAAATATACAATAAATCAACTAAAATACATTTTTGTTTTAATAAATTATTAGGAAAATGTAATTCGACTATACCATAAAATTAATAATACGTATCATTAAATTTGTATAGGTTTTTCTTATTGAAATTAAAGTATCTCATTATAAAATATATGGTACATCTCTATAGGTTTTAGCAATTCCATTTCATAGAGATAAAATTTTATATACTGATGCTTTTTGAGATTATGAAAATTTAAGTAGGTGCATAAAATCTAGAATTTTCAAAAATTTTAATGCGCCTCACTTTTTGTGTTAAAACATTGTCCAAACTTAAATATTTTAACTTTTTTCGTGCAGATCTGTGGACGTGCCTAAACGAAATATGTACTGACAAATGTGTACTAACTGACAAAAAATTGCAAAAACAAAGTATCAAAATTTTGCACAATTTTCAAAAAAAACCCATAACATTTAACCCATTTTATTTAAAATGTATACAGAAAACAACTAGTATACTGTAAATGTTTAAAATGTACCTTCATAAAAAGTTTTATAAAAATAAAATGAAGTACCTTTAGCCCAGAGCGTTGAAAGAAGTTATGAATCCAAACCGTCCAACAGCAGCGTATTGAACGCTAAGAACACGGACACGTCACGCAGCACCGTCCGTCAATTTGTCTAGGGCCAACAGAAGCCTGTCCAGGCAGGAAACCGTGCCAACAGCAGCGTATTGAACGCTAATAACTCCAACGAATCTATATTAAATAAAACCAAATGTAAAAATGTAAAAATAGATAAGAAAATGGTGCAACTTACAATTAAATCAACAGCAGAAAAGCGATGATACACGGACACGTCGCGCAGCACCGTCCGTCAATTTGTCTAGGGCAAACAGGAGCCTTTTCAGGCAGGAAACCGTCCCAACAGCAGCGTATTGAACGCTAATTACTCCAACGAATCTATATTAAATAAAACCAAATGTAAAAATGTAAAAATAGATAAGAAAATAGTGCAACTTACAATTAAATCAACAGCAGAAAAGCGATGATACACGGACACGTCGCGCAGCACCGTCCGTCAATTTGTCTAGGGCCAACAGAAGCCTGTTCAGGCAGGAAACCGTCCCAACAGCAGCGTATTGAACGCTAATTACTCCAACGAATCTATATTAAATAAAACCAAATTATGACATGTAAAAATAGTTAAGAAAACGGTGCAACTTACAATTACTCGCAGGAGAGCGATGAGCCGACCGTCCGCAAAGGATTAGTAGCTGAAATAAGGAACCAGTATTGCGCGAAGTATTGGTAGCCGGGGAATAAATTTTTATTATTTTGCAATAGATTCATGTCACTTCACCAACTGCAAAAATATGTATGAATTAAAAATTAAACATTAACGAAAATATTCAAAATAGTTTTACGGCAAATACTTACAAATTCCTTTCTTTGTTAATCACCAACAAATTTTTCAATTGAAAATTTAATATATAAATTAATTTTCTGTGTCACAAAAAAGTGGCATTATTTGACAGCAAAAGTAAATTTGCGAGAGACGTATCTAATATATTTACTCAATCTCTCTTGGAAAATGAAAACAAAAGGGAATTAAAAGAAATGACAGAAAATGTATGTGCGCTACACATCAGAGCGGAGCTGAAATCACACTGGGAAGTGATTATTGAATGTATATTAAACATGGCTATCGAAACTTTCACTGGAGAAAAGCGTTCATATTTTTGTAATTGTAAGCTTGAAAACCATAGTGTTCTCCAGCAAAACTTGGGCTTTTTATTCAATTGAAACTAGCCTTTACCTAAACTTGAAATCGACATTCACTTGATGTTTAAGTTAATTTTGAACATGAAATCGACCATCAAATTACACTTGAATTAAAGGAATAAATATAAAAAAATGGATATAAAGTTCCCAGTGATTCGTTCTGTCGTAATTACGAACTATTTCGGAACTATACGTTAGACAACTCTGATAAATGTGTGCGTGGTTGGTTCCGATTAAATAGTAGTGAAATCAGACTAAAGGAAACACAGAGTTCTTACCTATTTTTTTGAACTGTGCCTGAGAGAAAAAATCACAAAACAAAGAGAGCAAAACTGAAATTGTTTTAAAATCAGCCAATCAAAATTGATAAAATATTTTGAAACCAGCCAATCAAAAACGATATGAAGCAAAACTGATGGCATATTTCTTTCAGAATGGGACAGAATATTAAAGGAAACTCTGAAGTTCAATTTCATTTTGAATATTAATGACAACAAAAACTAAGGCATTTTTTGGATTTTTATGTTTATTTAAGTTTTTTTTTTAATTTGTACACTATATAAAACAAATTAAATATAACATAGTTTACGATTAAAAATATTTTAAATATACATGATTTATACATAGTGGAACAACGGCTGATGATAATCAAGTTCCCACTTAGGTTGCACCAGGTTCTGCGAGCAATTAAGAAACTCTCCGTACGATTACTTCTGAAAGGGATCGCGTGATGTGAAACTGCTGCGGGGGAACTTTCGCTGCCGTTCTCGTTGCAGTACTCATAACTGCTGTTTAAGTTGTGCGTATGTCCCAGCTCGGTGTTTGCCGCAACCGCTGCTGCAGCTGCCGCCACTGCCTTCAGTTCACACATCGAAATTCTGCACAAAACTGACACTCATATGTTTGGCGCGTCGATTATTCTCCTCAATGTCTACAAATGTATCAATGTCTACAAATAACCAAATCAAAATAATGTCGAGCAGTGTAATTAAATCAATTAAATCCAAATAACACATATTTACAAATAAAAATTTAAAATAAAAAGAATTATATAACCAACCTTAAATACTGTATACAATTACGCCATTACGACATCAACAGCTCCAAACATGTAGACATGCGACGATTTTGTTGTTGAGGGTGATGCACGTTGCAACGGTACGTTGATCGCAGCATGGGCAGCTTAACTAAAGCGATTATTTGTCAAATTAAAATTTTACAGAGAATACTTACATCTCATGACAGACAAATGCACCTTGAATATCGTCAGCACCAGCCCATTTGACATTTTGAATACTATACTCAAATACTAGAGTAAAATTAAATTAAAAATACTATAGTAAAATTAGTCGCATTGACAATGAAAAATAAATACCTAACAGTATAAGTCCACTGTAGCGTTCATGGTATTGAATCCCATGGAGGTGCTTAGTAGCACCATGCGTAGGTAGTATTAATCATTCGTGCATTGTCCCATAGTTAATTTTAAGCTGTAAATCAAAGATAATTAGATTATAAATATAAATGTTTAATAACTGCTAATTCGATGATGCATACCAACCTTTTGCGCGGCGTGTGCTTGGATGTGTACCGGACATTGCGCGTCTCCTTGTGCCAGCTTTATCGCCGCTTCCATTATTGTGCATTATCACGCTGATAACAATCCAGCGGCAACAACAGAGACATATGGAAGATCGGTTTTATACTCGGGCTCATCTGTTCGTTTACGCAGCAAACATCTTAAGTTCACCTCTTCTGCGGTTGGTTGCTATTGTGGAGGAGAGATAATTACCACCACCACACAACCGAATACTTTGCTGACCAACAATACATTTTGCATCGCGAGCCTCGTCTGCAGTTTACCACCATGCTCGCTCATCACCGTGCAGCAGACGCAACCCACAACAGCTTGAGACGCGACTACACCAGCTTGGAGTCAGTTTCGCAGTGACTGAGAAAATGCACTTGTTCATCAATGTAAAACCATCATAAGCGATGATGGGTTACCCTAAGAAAATAACGTACAATATATTAAATATTACAAAACAATTTAATAATAATCAAATACTTACAAATTTTGCTAGCGTGTCGCAAGAAAATTTTCATTTTAATATTATTTTCGACGTCAAATTCGGTGGCAACATAATCATTTAGAACTTAGCGAAAAGAAAAAAACATACGAGAACAAAGAAGAAGGCAGCCATTTTTTTTATAATACTCTCTTTGAAAAGAATGTTGAAAAGAGAAATGGTTGATTTGATGTAACATAGTTGCATTTCACAAATGAGAATAGTTCCGAGCAGAGCTGAGAATACACTGGGTTATAATACCCAATATACTCAAATTACCTTAAGGTCTAGTGTGTTTTTCAATTCAGTTTCAAATATAAAATAAATGCAATTTTTGGCACTTACTCAGAATTTGAAAATGATTTGATAATAACATTACCAAAAAGACGCAGTGAAAATTAGGAGCAAAAATGTAGTGACGCTGAAAACAGTATGTTTTTTATGATTCAATAGAATCATAAAAAACATTGACAAAAAATATAACATAACAACCCAAGAATAATAGAATAATAAGATTACGCATTGCGCATGTACACCCTATAATGCTGACGTCAAAAAGTTCCGAATGTCAGGTAACGGAAATTCAAATTTGAAATTTAGACATTTCAAAAATTACAAAACAATTATTTTACTGTTGTTTTGATTGTTGTTTTTGTGTTGAAAATTTTAATAAATAGTTTAATAATGAGATGCCCTGTCTTTAATTGCACTAACACCAACTACAACGCGACTAGTTGGCTAACGTCTCGCAAAATATTGATTGGCAGCCCAAAAACATGGATGGGCAGCAGGCCTGCGGTAGTTTCCTAAGTGGTTGCATCAACTATCGTTCATCAAAACATTTCGGCACGAAAATATATTTTCGTGATCCTGAGGGATCGGAACGACTCAAAAACTGTTATTTTATTATGTTTTTAGCGTATTTCGAAGTAGATTTCTTATTTTTTCTTTGTGGTGGCCGATTACCTCCAGTTTTTCCATATTTAACACAATTATTTATAAAATAATAACACATTTGTTGTTTTCTTTGCAACAACATTCTGACACAATAAAAAAATAACAATTGTCAAAAAACTTCTACGTACATGCGCAGAAGATTCATGTTTTGAGCGACGTTCTGCGCAATCTTTGTTTCTATTATTCTTGATAACAACCCAGTGTATTCTCAGCTCCGCTCTGATATATTCTGAACTGTGAAATGCAACCATGTTGTCAGTTCAAGTTTTTCCTTTTTCAACTTTTATTCTGAAAGAGCATTAAAAAAATGACTGCCTTTGCTCTCGTTTGTTTCTGTTTACTAAACATAAAAATTAACAAGTTGCCAAGACTCAGATGTCAAAAAAATTATTAAAAAGAAAATTTTCCTTCGTGTGACTCGGTATAAAAACTGTAATTATTTAATTTATATTAATTTGTTTTGTAATATTTAATTATATTGTATATGATTATAGCATAATCAAGTAAATTACAGGCTTTACTACGGATAAAACTAGCAGTGACACCTCAAAATAGAATCGGTAATTCTTAGAACTTAAAATCTAATTTTATATAACTTTTTATTTTATCAGTAAAGTCATTGAACACTTTTGCTTATTCTGATTGGACATTGATGGAAATTTTGTTAGTCGTTGCGGCATCAAAATGCAGTTTGACACTTTGCGTATATCGTGTCTTATAGTAGACGTGTCACAAGCTGTACAGATAATGCAAGGTGTATCAGACGGTGCGTTGGTGTGGCGGAAGACGCAAGCAGTATCAGCTACAGCATAACACAGAGTACCACCCAAAGACTTTATATATAGTATATATATGAAGCTGATCGCCAATGTGTTGCTGTTGCAGCCGTACAGTAAGTCGATAAGAGACGTTGGATCGTTATAAGCGTGATAGCTTCGGACGCGTTGGTCCGTTGTCAATATCGCCACCATAACCGACAACAACACCACGTTTCTATGTGTATGTACCAACCGAATCTACACTTTTGGGAGACTATCAGCTGCCCCGCTCAACTGCCGCACATGTGGAATTGCGCTGTAACTCTGCAGTGCAAAATGTACAGCTACCAAGTGCAATTCTGCAGTGGGAACCGCCATCGCAAGCGCAAATGCTTCACACTGCAGGGGCATGAGTGGCAACGGTGCGACAGGTGTGGGTTCAGAAAGCGATTCGGATCTCGATGACAATGTATGATGATGAAATTTTTTAAGGTTTGTATTATCTTGAATTATTTTGTATTACTATTACTTTTTATATAAATATTTAAATTAATGTATGAAACTAAATACATATGTATTAATAGTCAGTTTAAACTATGATCTGCATATCCATGTATCATTTGCTTGTTTAAAATTAGATCATAAATACTTTATAAATAATTAAAATCAAAACAAAAATTTCCGATTTTATATTTTATTTAAACTAGTTCTGACATTAAAAAGGAAAACTCTGTTTAAGGTTTTCTGGGAAACTGTATATACTATATGTATCCAGCCAACGCAAGAACTCCGAAAAGATTGTTTTCACAAACTTTTGCCTGAGCCTGAGCGCTCATGTTTCATTCAGAAAAGAGTCTTGAAATATACATTTTCTGATAAAAATGCGTCATTCAGACCTGATCGTAGTTAGAAGGCTCTTTTAGGAGTCTTGTATCGGAGCCTAAAAACAATCTAGCAGGGAGTCAAAAAATAATCAGGAAATGCTCTTATAAGATTCATTTTATATCGAAAAAAAGCTCCCGGAAAGGCTCCCAAAACAGTCGAAAAATTGCATGCGCTTACGTTGCAAAAACAATGTCAAATAGGTGTAAATGCACAATAAAAATGTGTTTTTTTTTATATTTTACTTGCAATTAACGGCTATTATAATAGTAAAAAACATAATTAAGGTTTGCATCATCGCACCTCGCTGCTCTTGCGACGCTGAAGAAGCGACTTGCTCTGCATTAAAAAATATTGCACTGATATTGATATATGTAGATGTAGAAGTCTTTGGCTGTATATATCCAGTATATTCAAAAATATTTCTCGATGTCAAATGTCTGCGACTGTATTGCAGCTGCACATTGTTCGCACAACGTCATATGTACTCCTTGAATTCAGTGTCTGCGGGAATAAATGGAATAAAGTATAAGCTTAAATTTATTTTATTGCTGACTTACCATAATAATTATGAGCCGCAACACACGTTATTTTTATCTTTACAATTTATAATATTTAATTTTGTTTGACAAAGTGTTTGGCATTTAATTTTTGAAAGAACAAAAAATAAATTGTACTAAAACACGAAACGAAATCAAAACATTCAAGTTAGATTCAAGACACGGGAGCCTGAGTGTAACTTGAACTCTGGCGTTAGCTGGGTACTCAAGAATAACAGAATAATAAGATTACGCATTGCGCATGTACACCCTGTATTGCTGACGTCAAAAAGTATGGAATGTCAAGTAAAGGAAATTTAAATTTAGACATTTCATAAAATACAAATATTTATTTCATTGAAATTTTTTTTATTTACTTTTTTGCCCAAAACAATTGGTGGGAAGCAGGCTTCCGGCAGTTTCCTTAGTGGGGGTATCAACTCTCGTGCTGATCAAGACATTGCTGTACATGGGCTTGGGTGGATAGCAGTTAATTTAAATTTCAAATCTAAAATATATATTTGTTATCCTTACCAGAGCTACACAAATGCTGTTGAATTATTTTGTTTTTAGAGGATTTCGATGGTGGTTTCTTATCTTTTAGTTTTGATGACCGATTCAGTGCAGTTTTGCACACATATTTATTAATCACACGCAATTTTTCAAAAAATAATTCATATGTTTTGTTTTCTTTACAACAACATTTTGACAAAATGAAAAAAAATAATTTTGTCAAAAAACTTCTACGTACATGCGCAGAAGATTGAAGTTTTGAACAACGTTCTGCGCAATCTTTGTTTCTATTATTCTTGATATATACTTATGTTTTATATATTCGAAATAGTGTATAAAATGGCTTAACGATTGGTTTTGAACGATTGGATTTGACGATTGAAATTTTTCAAAAAACAAGTATTAGAAATTTAATACTTTGAGGTTTTTAGACAATTTTTTAATTCTTTATTTAGCATTTATAATCTAACGATAAACAAGAAAATGATTTATGGTTACCCAAAGCATAGTCCAAACTAAAAACCAATTTACTATATACATATGTGTATAAAGAGTACGAAAATATTAAAAAACGAGTTGGGAAAGTTAGGTCACATGGGTAAGATCGGTCACATGGTGCGGATTTTTATAGACGGTCGGGCCCGACTATGGAATACCCTACACCTTTGGTGGGGATATCAATGTTGGATATTTAATTGCATACCTTAATTTTAAAGTTTTTAATTATGCTGAACCTCCCCTCCCTCAGAATATTATTCATAAATCAGAAATTTACGTGTTATTTCCCCATAAATTAAAAAAATTATATAAAAGTATAAACAACTAAAAAAAAAAAATTAAAAATATAATTGAGCGGACCACGCCTATATTTAAAATTTTGAAAGGCTAATATTTCATAGATTTGATTTTAATAATTTACGGATCAAATTTCCACTATGAAAACCCGGGAAATAATGAAAAAAAAAGTAGGCGGATCACGCCCATTTTTGGACCACATATTTATAGGTGAATTATAACAATACCTTTTAAATTTTATAACTATACCTTGAATACTTTTCGAGTTATTAGTTCCGAAAGAGTTATATAAAAGTGACTTGTATGGGAGGTGGGCGTGTCCGTTGACCGATTTGGCTCATTTTCAAACTAAGTTCCTACTTTTGGCTAAAATATATTGAGTCGAAATTTCATTGCATTCTAATCAGTATTTCTCAAGTTATTCTGTATTCGGGCAGCAAGACAGCAAGACGGACAGACAGACGGACATGGCTAAACGGACTCGGGTAGTGATGCTGATCAAGAATATATATACTTTTCCATACCGGACACGCCTCCTAAGGGGCATTACAATATATGCACAAAGTTAATATACCCTGTACATCATAGGTGTAGGGTACAAAAATAAAATTTGATTGTCCCTAATTATGTGAGCATCACTATATGTAAAATTATTATATATTTAATTGATTAAATCTTTCGGTGATTTAATCTCAAAAATATGTATTTATTAGCTGGTAAAACACTAGCATTGGCACCGTTTATTTACTAATTGGTAAAAAACACAATGGGTCATATAAATAAAAATCGACTTTACTCAAAACTTGAATCAAATGCTCCGAATTGTCTAAATTTTTCGCATTTCTTTGAAAGACAATGCAAAAACCTATTTACCATTTACTATAAAAATTCTGAAATAAAGTAAAAAAAAATTCCAAAAATTTTAAGCTAAATATTTTTATGTAAATATTTAAGTAAATATTTTTATAATATGGCCCATTGATTGCAATCTCTGTTTTCTAAATCTTATATAAATTTCAGTGAATGAAATAATCATTTCGTTAAAATCTTTTTGAAAATAACTTGTTATATGTACATATGTATCGTCAAAAGTTGCAATCATTTTTCCATTCATATGACTGGAAATAAATTATATAAATTATGGACTATTCCACACCAAATCGACCAACAAAAGTTAAATTTGAGATTTCACTTTTTCGATTTGAATGATATTTGGGCAACTGATAAAGGTTATTGAGAAATGCATTGACCAATTTTTTTTTACAAAAAATGGGCCAAAAATCACTTTTATATGGTTGCTTATATTTCAATATCTCCTAAAGTAGAAATGAAAGAAACTCTGTTAATAGCTTGTTTTAAAGGTAATATAAAAAACTTTTGTTAGATCAATTGAGTTGTAACTTCTAAACTTGAACATGTGGTCCTTGGTCATTATCCTTGCACTTCAAAATGAATGTCCTTAAGAAGGACCCTTTTTAAAACTCTGAAAAAATTTCATATTTTGGTTAATTTTATATGGTATCATATTTTAAAAATTAATTTTCTAAATTTATACATATTTTTTGTATTGAAAAAAAACATTTTTTTTCTACAGTAAAAGTTGCAATAATTCTTGAATAAATATGTAACTCTGATTTCTAAAATGGTGAAATTTTTATGATATTGAATCTAGTTTTTGAGATATTGATTTTGGGATATAGTATTTACATTTGGTAAAATGGTATATATCTCAAAAACTAGAAACAATTTGATGAAAATAACGCCATTTTAGAGATCAAATTTTTAAATACATTAATACATTTTAATACATTACATTTTACTGTGGAAAAAAATACATCTTAAGAGTTCGCATAAACATTTATATTAAATCAACCAAAATATGTGATTTTTTCAGAATTTTAAAAAGGGCCCTTTTTAAGGACATCAAATTTAAAATGCACGGATATTGACCACGGGCCACATGTTCAAGTTTAGAAGCTATAACTTCATTGCTATAAAAACTTGTTCTATTAAATTTAAAACGAGTCATCAACAAAGTTTCTAGCATTTCTACTCAAAGTGATATTGTAATATAAACAACCACACAAAAGTGATTTTTGTCTCATATGTTTCTAACTTTGAACCACTGTATCTCTGGAAGTAGTGGTCGAATAAAATAAAAAAAACTGGACCAAATTTCATTGAAATCGAAGAAGATGAGTTCCAACCACTGGTCGATTTGGTGTGGAATAAATTATATAAATTATATAAATTATATAAATTATATAAATTATATAAATTATATAAATTATATAAATTATATAAATTATATAAATTATATAAATTATATAAATTATATAAATTATATAAATTATATAAATTATATAAATTATATAAATTATATAAATTATATAAATTATATAAATTATATAAATTATATAAATTATATAAATTATATAAATTATATAAATTATATAAATTATATAAATTATATAAATTATATAAATTATATAAATTATATAAATTATATAAATTATATAAATTATATAAATTATATAAATTATATAAATTATATAAATTATATAAATTATATAAATTATATAAATTATATAAATTATATAAATTATATAAATTATATAAATTATATAAATTATATAAATTATATATATTATATAAATTATATAAATTATATAAATTATATAAATTATATAAATTATATAAATTATATAAATTATATAAATTATATAAATTATATAAATTATATAAATTATATAAATTATATAAATTATATAAATTATATAAATTATATAAATTATATAAATTATATAAATTATATAAATTATATAAATTATATAAATTATATAAATTATATAAATTATATAAATTATATAAATTATATAAATTATATAAATTATATAAATTATATAAATTATATAAATTATATAAATTATATAAATTATATAAATTATATAAATTATATAAATTATATAAATTATATAAATTATATAAATTATATAAATTATATAAATTATATAAATTATATAAATTATATAAATTATATAAATTATATAAATTATATAAATTGTATAAATTATATAAATTATATAAATTATATAAATTATATAAATTATATAAATTATATAAATTATATAAATTATATAAATTATATAAATTATATAAATTATATAAATTATATAAATTATATAAATTATATAAATTATATAAATTATATAAATTATATAAATTATATAAATTATATAAATTATATAAATTATATAAATTATATAAATTATATAAATTATATAAATTATATAAATTATATAAATTATATAAATTATATAAATTATATAAATTATATAAATTATATAAATTATATAAATTATATAAATTATATAAATTATATAAATTATATAAATTATATAAATTATATAAATTATATAAATTATATAAATTATATAAATTATATAAATTATATAAATTATATAAATTATATAAATTATATAAATTATATAAATTATATAAATTATATAAATTATATAAATTATATAAATTATATAAATTATATAAATTATATAAATTATATAAATTATATAAATTATATAAATTATATAAATTATATAAATTATATAAATTATATAAATTATATAAATTATATAAATTATATAAATTATATAAATTATATAAATTATATAAATTATATAAATTATATAAATTATATAAATTATATAAATTATATAAATTATATAAATTATATAAATTATATAAATTATATAAATTATATAAATTATATAAATTATATAAATTATATAAATTATATAAATTATATAAATTATATAAATTATATAAATTATATAAATTATATAAATTATATAAATTATATAAATTATATAAATTATATAAATTATATAAATTATATAAATTATATAAATTATATAAATTATATAAATTATATAAATTATATAAATTATATAAATTATATAAATTATATAAATTATATAAATTATATAAATTATATAAATTATATAAATTATATAAATTATATAAATTATATAAATTATATAAATTATATAATTATATAAATTATATAAATTATATAAATTATATAAATTATATAAATCATATAAATTATATAAATTATAAGCTTAAAAAAACACGTCTACCACATTTTGGCTGCTGGCATCGAGTTTCCTAAGTTGTTTTGACGCTCGGGCTTGAAGTCTACGATATTGGTTGGATGACATAAATCAATTTAAGAATTAGTGTTAATATTAATTTGAAAATAAAATAATTTTCAAGTTAAGGTTAAGCAACCAGTTTTTATTGAAAAAGCTATGATTCTTAAATTTAGGTTTAAGGTGTTTCAAACGTTATCCTCAACTCTACGATTTAAAAGTAATGATTGATTTCAAAGCATTCGCAAGTTAATATTATGTGCAATGGCAATATGCCATGGGTACTATATATTAAAAGGAATTAAAGAATATACTACACACACAAAAAAAAAGTGTGTAAATATAAATAAAATGTTAATCAATCCAATTAATTTTTAATTGAAACTCAGCCGATGTCACTTTTAGTAACATTGAATTCCATATTCGTAATAATGAGAATATGTTAATTGGAGAAACTTTAATTAATTTTTTTGTCATATTGATATTAAAGTTGTTATATATATATTATATTTCTAATTGGGAATTTTTAAATCATTAATTAATTAGTAACATCAATTAAAAATATCATTCGATAGAAATTGGATCAATTAAATATTTCGTTAAATTAAATAAAATATTTGTCGCATAGAAACATATGAAAATGAAAATAATTTAACTCAATATATAACATAAAATAAATATTAAATAAGTACCCAACTAGACAAATTATGTCTAAAATATGTCTTTATGTTATCGTTTAAATGTTATATATGTCCGAAATTTGTCGAAAATGTTACGAGAAAGATGTCCTTTTGTAATACAAATGATTGACCGGAAGGTGTCTATTTGATTTGTCTGAATGATGTCCTAATGGTATATATAAAGAAGTCTTAAAGTAATTGTCTAAAAGTAGTATTTTTAAATACTGAACGGCAACCGAATTAAGTCATCCAAAAGTATGTAAAAATATGTCTAATAGTTGACGTCAGATATGTTCTTTTTGAGAAATATTTAAGCATTAATTTTTTTCGGTATAAATCAAAACAAATCTTAATATTTCATAATATTTTAAGATATTATCTTAACGTGCTCAAGGTCCAGTCGGTACAAATTGGGTGTTTTGTACCAACAAATAAAACAACAAACAATTGGCAAAATGCATTAGGTGGCAGATCGTACAGCTGTTTCAGAGGCAGCCAAGCCCCTTCATCAGCGATCTTTCTCTGTAGATTCTACATTTCAAGTCGCCTAAGTTTTCCTTCTCCAATAAACACAATAAGAATTATGTGCATTGAAGAAAGAACCAAATGCAAAAATGTAAAAACTGCATCAACTCAAGATTTTGCCAATGTTGTTGTTGCGTGCAGCAATTTGCTACGTATAGGCTGCAGAGTTTCCACAGAATCGAATACGTAGGCTGCACTTTGTATAAAAAATTGGTTTTTTATAGAATCTTTCTCTGTAGATTCTACAGAATCAACTCTTTAATTGATTGAAAACATATATTCCAATCTAAATTCCATTTTTGTTTATAAATATTTTAGTTAAAATGTCATCGATAACAAAGGCAGCGCAAATGTAGCGCAAAAATTTTATGCTGGAAAAAATGGCGACTGTTGGCGATGTTATCGGTATTTTTATTACTTATAATTTAAGTGAATCACCCTGTGTTATTTGACGTCTATCTGACGTTTATTTGAAGTTTGTCATTTGCAAATAACTTGTGGGCAGAGCAATTATCAAATAGTGCGCTAACTTTGAAATTTCCGCCACTTTCTGTTTGACAATCGCTCAAGGCACACAAAACGTAAGATAATCTCTAAAATATTTAATAATCATAATTTTAAATGAATTGTAAACCTTATGTAGGAAGTAAAACAACCTCCATAGAAGCAGGGGTGTTTTTTTATTTTTAAGCCGGAAGATTGTAGAAAATCACAGCGACCGCTCACTAAACATGTTGAGGGTAGCATGCCATTCAAGTTCAAATTGCGCAACAGCTCCACAACTGCTAAGGTGTAGTGATTTCTCTGCTCAAAGTGCAGGTCAGGAACTAATAATATTTCGGAAGCGGTTGTCCTTTTGGTTGTGATTGCAATGTTCAATGTCACTCATCTGCCGCTTCAGACTTGTTCAGCACAATGATGTGAATTTCGCCGCAACTCATGGAACCGCACCCACGTGATGGATCTGACTTCGGGGCCAATAGTCAGATCTTCGGCATGTCTTTCCGACATGCGTGCGAGCTCGATGATGCAGGTTGTGCTGCATGCATTTTTTAGCGTCGCACAGCGACACGAACACAGACGCCTTCGAGCAGGAACGCGGCTTCTAAATTCGCGGTGTTTATGCGTAATGCAGCCTAGTTTTTTTGTATTCTTTTTTTTAATTTTTTAGATGTTTCGCGACGGCAAAAAAATTTTAAAATAAATTAATTTTTGCCATTTACTTTTTTTTGAAAACTGTTTGAAAGACAACATTTGTTTACGAAAATTTTAAAACAAAACATCAATGCTTTGTTTACCAATTCATAAAAAAATTGAAACTCAAAATTTTAAAATAAATAAATTACAACACTTTGGCAATTTTCAAGCTGTCTATGGTCTCCAGAAGAATACCGCAGTGTATAATAAAAGTGAAATTTATATTTTAAATTTAAATTTTGTTATTAAAATTCTCAGCATAGTGTATGCCAACTACACACATAGAAAATTATTGTCGAATCCGACAATAATTTGATAATATTTCTTGTTAAAATGGATCTACAAATATTATTTTCAAATTATTGTCGGATTCGACAATAAAATTTTCAATTAAGAATTAAGAATGAAATTATTGTTTTTGAAAATTGGAATTGTTAATCTTCATTTTTGCTTTGTATGACATTTTTAATTTTCAATTTTTAAATATTTTTGTTAGAAAGTAAATAAAACAAAGTTTGAAATGTTACATATATTATTTTTATTAAAAATATAACGTGCAAATATATAGATAGCCGTGCCGACAGTTACAGTCCACAAAAGCCGCGGTTCTTTTTAATATAAAAAATTAAATTTTGAAATAAATAAAAAATGCCTATAGACATATACGTGTATGTCAATCTAACTTGAAAATGGAAGTTAATAATATTATTTTCAAAATTTAAATATTGTCGTTTGTAGCTTATAATAAATTGATAATATTTATTTTCAAAAATCAAAAATTTTTTTCTATGTGTGTAACTGTCTAGATGAACTAACCTGTATATACTTCAACCATGCTTATTTATTTGGCCATTACAACCTATTTCGACAGCAGCAATAATGCTTCGCCAGTCGCTTCTGCATTGGGCGCGCAGGCGCCATGTTGTGTATCATCGAACCCTCCTTTACTATACTAGCATCTGCTCCCGAATCTACCAGTAATATGAGTTTTTCATTTTTAGCATCCTCACAAGGTACTTCGATGTAAACATCACTTACATTAGGTAGTTTGAAATAGTCACCCTGCCTACTGCATATTATACGATTCTTTCTTTTACTAAACTCACTCATATGACATCTAATCTTCTTATCATATTCTATTACGAAATTTTCAAAACTTTTTGATATTCTTGATAATATGTTTTTTACTTTATACCCTACTGCTTGCTCTCCAAAGGTTCCCTTATACTTTTCATATTCTGCTAATTTTATTATTTTGTTCCCCAGTGTAATCGACACAATACCTATAAAGTGTATGATATAAACTAATAATCCTACTACTGCATTACAAACCAAACACGGTGGCTCAACATATGTATCAACGGTCACTCCCGACGTTTGATGAACAATATTTTCACCCATTTTTTCCTCTTTCAACTTCTCCTTACAGACCAAACACGGTGGCTCAACATATGTATCAACGGTCACTCTCGACGTTTGATGAACGATATTTTCCCCCACGATTTTTTGGTTGTTATTTGAAGCTGCGGTAGCAAATGTGATCACAGGCTGCCTTGGTGTATGATCCACTATTTCTACCTTTGACCTAACTTTACTAATTTTTTACTAAAATATACTGGTTATGTTATATTGTGGATCATAAGCACGCTGTAAGTTCCACGATTATGGTACACAACAGTGGATCATATGTAAGCAGTGAACTCTACGATTATGATACACAACATACCTCCCCCCTTATTGAAAAAAAAATTATTATTAAGAAGAATAATAGTTTTTTTTTTTGTATTATTTTAATTATTTCTGAAGAGAAAATTATTATTAACAAGAATAATAGTTTTTTCTTTTTACATTGTTTTTACATCAGCGTATTTATAATTTCACAATGCACCCTTCCCTGAAGAGGGGCAACGAATGGTCACGGATTTGGATGACGCAGATGTCGTCTTGATCCCAACCGTCGAGGAGTCGATCGACCTCACAGGTAATGTACATATTAATGGACATATATTATATCTTTTCATATTAAAATGAAAATTATATTCTAAGTGTTTTAAATTTTTCTTGTCTCTAATAATTTAAATTTTTATATAATAATTTTTCTAGGGGTCTTATCTGTTGATGCACCCTTCCCTGAAGAGGGGCAGCGCATGGTCACGGATTTGGATGACGCAGATGTCGTCTAAAGCCCTGTAACGACTGAGATTTGTATCAAGGGTAAAGCGAAAAAATTTCATAATAATTTGTTAAAAGCATACAACAGTATAGTTACGTAGAATTAAATAAACGCTGACTGCAACAAGAACCAATAATTTTTAACAATAATTGAAATGCCGACAGACGATATTTCGAAATGCGTACGAAATCTGGTCCCGGTGTTCAAGGGCGAAGATTCACCGTTCCTAAAAACGGAGCTTCTTAGATTTATAGACGGTTGTAAGGCAGCGAACCTTAAAATAACTGAAGAAAATCAGGAGGAATTTATGATTTGTATTAAACTGCGTCTTGATGGAGATGCATACGAATTAGTGAGGACCAAGAATATAAATGATTTAGATGAGTTGTTTGAATTACTTAAAAGCACATATTTAAAGGTGGCTACATTAGATTCAGTTCAATACAACATAAGACAGGCATATCAAGGTGGAGGGGAAAGTTTAAGGGCGTTTGCAAGGCGTTTAGAAGTATTGCAGTCGAACGCAAACGACATAGCCGATACAATGTACAAAAAGAAAAACCTGCCAACAGATATTTTTAACACGGAACTATTAAATTCTGTGCTAACAGCATTTAAAGTGGGAGTGAGTGACCCGACTGTAAAGATACTACTGTTGAGTAGCAAGGCAGATAATTTAAATGATTTATTAGACGAAGCGTTAAGGGCAGAAGCCACCATACTGCGGGGGCCGAGATTACCGGAGGAACTGTATAGTTTTGAAAAAAGACCGAATGGAACCTCAGTTAGTAAAAATAATCAAGAAACTGATATTAGAAATTCACGACAAGATAGGGGTAAAAGTCAACAAAATAGAAATAATGGGAATACAGGGGGTGCCATGAAAAAGGGGCCAGTCTGTTCATTTTACACAACAGCAAGTTTTGCACTCCAAGTGTTGACAGGTTGTTTCGCTCCACTGAAGATTCGGACGCCCTCTCCTATGTTGACCACCACTGGGTTCAGAATTTAACACCCCTTTTGCTGGAGCGCATTCATCCATACCATCGACATGTCCAAGCCAGAGTAGGCGCTGTATATTAATGCGCCTGACTATGTCAATGTCGGCGTAGAGCTCTTACGATGTTGGCAAGCGTCCATGCCTCAGCGCCATAGAGAAGGACTGGCTTGATGAGCGACTTATAGAGCGTAATTTTTGTCCGTCGAGAGAGGGCTCTGCTGCGAAATTGCCTACTGAGTCCAAAGAAACATCATTTGGTGAGAGTTATTCTTCGGCTAATCTCCAGACTGACATTGTTTTTGTTTGTGGATTTTGTTACCTAGAGAAACGAAGTCCTTCACAACTTCGAAGTTCCGGTGGACAATAGTGACGTATTTTCCAAGACGCCGGGGCTCTTTGTTGGTTGACACCAGGTACTTTGTCTTGTCCTCGTTCACCGTAAGTCCCATTCGACGCGATTCCCTCTCTAAACTGAAGAATGCTCTGCCCAATGATGTCGATATCATCAACGTACCCGAGCATCATGCAACTCTTGTTGAAGATAGTCCCATGGTAATGGAGTTGTGCAGCTCTTACAATTTTCTCTATTATTAGATTGAAGAAGTCACCCGATAGGGATTCCTGTGACTTCGGACTGTCGAAGGCAGTTTTGTAGTCGACGAGAAGGTGGTGGGTGTCGATCTGCCTCTCTTTGGTCTTTTCCAGACTTAGGCGCAATGTGAAAATCTTGCCAGGTCTGAAGCCGCACTGATAAGGTCCAATCAGTGTGTTGACGATGGGCTTCAGTCTTTCACATAATACGCTCGTTAGAACCTTATACGCGATATTGAGGAGACTTATTCCACGGTAGTTGGCGCGTATAATGGGAACCCCCTTCTTAAGGATTGGGCAGAGTATACTGAGATTCCATTCGCGAGGCATGTTTTCTTCTGACCATATTCTGCTTATGAGCTGGTGCATGCTCGTTATGAGCTCACCGCCTCCGGTCTTAAACAACTCAGTAGGCAGACCATCCGATCCTGCGGATCCGTTAACGATGCCGTATACGGAACAGCAATACGAAATACGATCCCGTAAACGTTCCGTTTTCTGGATACGAAAACGGACCAGTGAACGGATAAAGAAGAACATCGAAACGAATTTCATATCCGTTGAGAGTACGTTTTGACGGTTCGTTAACGGAGCGTCATACTGGATGACAAACGGAATAAGTCTGTCGAGAGTACGTTTCGACGGTACGTTAACGTACCGTAGATCTGTATGAAAATCGGAATGAATAGATTTAAAACACCGTTTTCATAACATACAATAGTATACAAAATTGCCTTTTGCATATTTTTATTTTACAAGAAATAAATTTATTATGAATAAAATTAAACATGAAATATACAATTTTACTAAACCACATAATTGGTTTATAATTTTGTAATCTACGGAAATTCCACATGGTATTTCCATCATCGATTTCGTGTCAACACGTGACTGGATTGCAGTTGTTATTGGGCTTGAATGAGTCTCTTTGTATGCTGCAATGTTTAGTGATGGAGGTTTATCAGCCAAAAAGCTAAGACAATTTTGCACCGCACATTTTCCGCAAATTTTATACCACATTTTCAGGAGCTCTTTGATATAGCCATTTTTGTGAAATACGTTTGAAGCCATCGGAGATTCTCAAAATATGGGACAGTAAATGTATGTAAATTCTGCAAAGATGGTTTTAATAAAAGAATATTTTATTAATATTATATTCACCTATCTTGTTTGGTCTTCAGGAGATGCATTCACCGAATGTGATTCTCCGAACTTATTTTTCATGTTCAAAAAGTCAAATGAATTGAAATGTACACCAATAACGGAAGAAAATCAGTGCCGTTGAGTTGGAGTAAAAACGGAAAATTTACGGAGTACTCCGTTTCAACGGTACCGTAAACGACTTCAACAAAACGGCAATCATACGGAGTTATTTAGATATACGGAGCACCACTTTGAATACAAATACGCACAGCTCTAATGGTGAGCGAGCTCAGCCAGGTTTCGGCTTCAGGAGTGTATCGCCAAACTATTATAATAGCAACAACTAACTTCCAGTTTTCCTGCGTATTGGACAGGACATCAAACATATAAAAATGGCCCTAATTGTTGTTTTTAAAAATCGACATTGTCAAATTTAATGCAATAAAATTGTCAGTTATTTTTTTAATTCTTAAGGTCCATTCATATCAGACAGCACGTTGCGTATCATGCACGTAGCGTATCATGCACGTTCATGCAAAGGCGTTCATATCAGCATCATGCAAACGCACACAGGGTTGTAAAATTTAAACTCCTCTTATACTTTTATGATAAAACGAAAACCCTTTCATTAACTGTCAACATAATTAAAATTTGAAAACATATGAAATATTTTGATTCTTTGAAGTCCACAACTTTTTACAAGATGTTTCAGAATGGTATATGGTTAAGAAGAGGAAAACAGCGTGGAAGGCATGTATTCTTTAGTGGTCTACTTTCCTTAAATATCTATCATATTTCATTGTCTAATAATATTGACTCCAAACAGATGCAAAACAACCGTATCGTCGTGCGTGTTCAATTGGAGAACAAGATACAGTTGGAAAAATCGTTTCCCCACATCAACAGCAACGTTGGCTTCGTTTTCAACAAGGGCGATTTTGCGAGGATTCGCTACAAATATATGAAATCCAAATATATGAAATCGTCATACTAGGAGTAATGCGCCAAGTTTCAGGCTCGTTTTATCAATATGTCTGGCGTCTACACAAAAAATTAAATTACAACTCTTAACAGCAGGCTAATGCATCATTTTATAATATATTAAGAAATAATTAAATATATGTGTTATTAAAAATAATTTTTTGTCAGATTTATGATCATCGTATAATTATACACTGTCTAAAATATTAAACTGCTGGAGAACATTATCTTGCGCGTTTTAACAACGGCGACAATCTTGTTTATTGCCGTATCAAACTCTACAGCGCCACCCTTTATGCCTTTAGACGAATACATTTGGAGACCCATTTATTCTAGCGAGAACTCAGTGGGGCTCATGTTTCGCCCCAAACTATTAGATATTTTTAATCTTCGCGTCTTTGATGAGATTGCTGACGATTGTTTATTTAAATTTAATTTTATGTACATTTTTGATGTTAATAAAAATGAGTAGTCTTGTTAAAATAAATAACTAAAAAATACTGCAATATCACTACAATCTCAAAATTCTGTAATAAAAACAAGAAAGAGCAGTCAATATTTAATGCGGCAGGCTCCTGCAAAAATATTTTGCATTATACGATACGTGCATGAACGGACCCAATACGCATGATATGAACACTCTCATATAAAATGTACTTGAGAATATTTGTCGTGCATGATACGCTACGTGCATGATACGCAACGTGCTGTATGATATGAATGGACCTTTAAACTTATTTGAAATGAGAAAACAGCCTTTGCATATTACAATATATATTATTTAACAATATTTTTTGAATATTACTTTCACACCAGCAACATTACTGTGGTGGCCGTGCTTCATTTGTATTTCTACACACATAGAAAATAATTGTCGAATCCGACAATAATTTGAAAATATTTCATGTTAAAATGGATCCACAAATATTATTTTCAAATTATTGTCGGATCCAACAATAAAATTATCGAACAAGTTTTAATAATAAAATTATTGTTTTTGAAAATTTTTGTTGTTAGTTTTCTTTCCTGCTTTTAATGACATTTAATATTGAAAGTTCAAAAGGGAAAAACAATAATAACACGCATAGTATTAAATTAAAATGCATTTTTATTTTTAAAATTCAATTGAATGTCACAGTTTGGATTAACGCCAAATTTGAAAAACCATTCTTAAGATAGTTTACGTTGACAGGCATGTAGGCATTTACCATGCTGCCGACAAACTACAACTCCTCGAACCCGTGACCACGACGTCTGGTTAACACGGAGTTGATGCAGCGTACTTCGTAGATTTCACACAAGTAATCGGGCTCTACCTATCTAGGCGATTATTTGAAATTGGTAAATGCGGTCAGCCCATGTTATTGGCGGCAATATTCCATGGAGGGTCTCTTGGCAGACATGCACCACGGAGTTATTCATTTCTTTCATGTACTGCACGACCTTTCTGCAAACGATAATTAATTAGCCCACCTTCGATCATCGGAATCAGCGATATGCAATCACCGACGTATTTTTGGCCAACGGTAGATAAGATTAAGTATACGATTAAGTGTTTGCGCGACGATTTTTAATATTTAAAAAATATAAGCAAATTTCAAAATACACACATAGAAAATAATTGTTAAATTTTGAAAATAAATATTATCAATTTCTTGAAAGCAAAAAATTAAAATTTTATTTTTAGTTTGAAAATAATATCATTAATTTTTTTCATTGAGTGTAGAATAAATTTGACGTATAAAATTATTAATTATGTTTTGAAGTTTTATATTTTTATTTTCAAAAATATTCGTTATTGTCGCGCGATAGTTTGGCCCTCTCGCTATCGAACGTATACACTTTTATATGGTTTTTATGTGATATACTACATCGGCGAGCAGCGCCTGATGGCCGCACGCGAATGGAGAATGTTCCGTCCTTCGAATCGACGGCCACCAGACGCAGTATCATCGAAGTACTGTTGGGAATGCTACTATTACGCGTCTAGGTTCACAATGAACTCGCTGGCGTATGCGCCTGCATCACATGCTGCATGCGTCTACATCGACGGGAGTAGTCCAAACATATTTGATGTCACCCTGCACGCGAAGTCTATATCCTAATATACATCGCGGCGGTGTCCAACTTAGTTGAACCCTACTGGCAGTCATCATTGCGCAGCTGAAGGAAAGAAAAAGGTTCTATTTGCGGCGCAAATTTATAAAGTTATTTGTGTGCTAATAAAACATGACATAAAATTTAAAAATTGTTTGTTTTCTTTTTAAAAATTACATTTCAAATTTCAAAATTTAAAAATGCCATTCAAAGCAAAATCGAAAATTAACAATTGAAATTTTCATAAACAAAAATTTTATGTTCAATATTTCTTTGATAATTTGATTGTTGAATCCGACAATAATTTGAAAATAATATTTGTGGATCCATTTTAACATGAAATATTTTCAAATTATTGTCGGAATCGACAATAATTTTCTATGTGTGTACAAAAATTAATTTTTAACGTCAAATTTTTTATTTTTTTTGTTAAAGTGTCTGTAACAACTGCAGATTTAGCTCAGCTCTTGCACTAGCGTCCTAGCAAGAAGTCCATTTAAATAAATATGGAAATATGTAGCTTGTTGTAATGCGCTTCATAAAATCTATAATAACATTAAATTGGCTATTATTGAACATATTAATTGTATAAACATGTAACTTACACCATTTAATGATATTCGATGCACGTCGATTTGAAAAATTATAAACAATAATTTGAAAATATTATTTTGACATTTTGTTTTAAGAGGCACAAATAGAGAGCTGCAACATAAAATTTTATTTTTTTCAAATGACAATTGCATAAAAGTAACAATAGATTTCTATGCGTGTGGGAGATATGGAAGATAGTGATTGGACAAATTCCTCAAGATAAATAAAAGCTGCCGAGTTGTCGTTATAGGAATTTAATGGGTTTGGATTTTAAGTGTAATAAGCATGCTAAAACACAGGCTCGACAGAGAACATTATTTGACTACTTTTGTCGCGAAATAAAACTGTGGCATCATGATGCGCCTGATAAACATGTAACTAATACCATTTAATGATATTCGATGCACGTCGATTTGAAAAATAATAAACAATAATTTGAAAATATTATTTTCACATTTTGTTTTAAGAGGCACAATACAGAGCTGCCACATAAAATTTTTTTTTTTTCAAATGACAATAGCATATTGTAAAAAGTAACAATAGATGTCTATGCGTGTAGGAGATATGGAAGATTGTGATTGGACAAATTCCTCAAGATAAATAAATCTGCCGAGTGGTCGTTATAGGAATTTAAAAGGTTCGGATTTTAAGTGTAAGAAAAGAAGCAAGCTAAAACACAGACTCCACAGAGAACATTATTTGAGTACTTTTGTCACGAAATAAATGGGTAAAGTTAATCTAAATCAGCGGTTTAGAAAGAATTCGCCGGGAATGTGCTTGTGCAAGCTGGCTCTAGTAACAATGGCTGCATTCAGCAACGTCAGCAGTTGTGGAGCTGTTGAGCAATTTGAGCTTGAATGGCATGCTACCCTCAGCATGTTTAGTGCGGTCGCCATTTTTTCCAGCATGAAATTTTTACGCTACATTTGCGCTGCCTTTGTTATCAATGACATTCGATGACATTTTAACTCAAATATTTATATACAAAAATGGAATTTAGATTGGAAATATGTTTTTAATCAATTAAAGAGTTGTATGTAACTTTAATAAAATATTAATAATAAATTAATTTGTAAATTGACAGCTTATATAGCGGTGCATTCAGTTACAGTGAGCGATTAGTTACTGAGCAGTTTCGCAACTGCTGAGGTCGCTGAATGCTGCCAATGACTTCGAGCCAGCCAAGGCAACATATATAATTGCGTGCGTCTTCATTGCGTATGTGCATTTGGCATTTAAGTAGCTTTGGTTTTGCGCTTAAAGCTTGCAACAGCTGATCGCTGAAGTGTAACGCTAAGATTGAGATGCGGCAGCAGCGCTGTTGCGTCTGTTGTTACATGTGCTTTTCTTCGTCAACTACGCCTGCAGCATCCTTTGTAATGACTGTTATTCAAGTTGCGTCGCCAGAAGCAACAATTTTCAAAAGTTTCATAGAGAAAATTTGAATTTAATTAAATTAATTTTTTTGAAGTATAATTTTTTGGTTTGAAATATTAATTTGAAATTTTTTTGGTTTGAATTTTGTTCATTTTATATTCCAAGAACGACTCAAACGTTCTTTAAAAATAACATTTCGTTTAGAACTTTATATTTGAAACATTATTTTTTTGTTCAGATTGAAACGTTTTTTTTTCTGAACTTTATTTTTTCGTTCAGTACCCCTGGAAAATTGAGATATTTACAGTTGACTGATAACAAACATCCTCAGTTGAGAAACATTTGGCATTTTTTATGTGTGTGAAGATATCCATAAAAAGATATCCATAAATGTTAACTGCTTAACAGATGTGGAACATATGTTAAACACTGTGGGAGATATGTTAAAAGTTTTTTGACAACTCTAAAAATGAATAAAAACTCTAAAAAATAGTATTTTTAATATATTTAGTTGACTAAAAGGCTTAAACCACTAATATATTATAGTTTTCAATAAGATTATTGCGTACGATTTAGTAAAAAACTAATTAAACACAAAAAAAAAATGAATTTTATACGAAATTAAAATTGCTGCAGATTTTAAAAAAATGCCTCCCGACTAAAGTGTGATACCACGTTGGAATCCTCAACACCATAGCTATCACGCTAACTAGGTGTGTACTCGGAGAATCTTCTCTGGACCTCACAATTTGCGTCCAAAGTAACCTCCAAATATGAACATTTTTCATGAAAATAGCCCAACTGTAGAACCACTCCCATTTTTAAAAAAATGCCTCCCCAAATAAGTGGAATACCTTTTTGGAATCATTATACCCTAATCTAGTTATGGATTGTAGGTCACCACGCGGAGAATCGTCTCTGGACTTCGCAATTTGCATCCAAAGTAACCTCAAAATACGAAAATTTTTCATGAAAATAGCCCAACTGTAGAACCACTCCCATTTTTAAAAAAATGCCTCCCCAAACAAGTGGAATACCTTTTTGGAATCGTTATACCCTAATCTAGTTATGGATAGTAGGTCACCACGCGGAGAATCGTCTCTGGACTTCGCAATTTGCGTCCAAAGTAACTTCAAAATATGAACATTTTTCATGAAAATGGCCCAACTGTAGAACCACTCTCATTTTTAAAAAAATGCCTCCCCAAACAAGTGGAACACCTTTTTGGAATCATTATACCCTAATCTAGTTATGGATAGTAGGTCACCACGCGGAGAATCGTCTCTGGACTTGGCAATCTGCGTCCAAAGTAACCTCAAAATATGAACATTTTTCATGAAAATAGCCCAACTGTAGAACCACTCCCATTTTTAAAAAAATGCCTCCCCAACCAAGTGGAACACCTTTTTGGAATCGTTATGCCTTAATCTAGTTATGGATAGTAGGTCATCATGCGGAGAATCGTCTCTGGACTTCGCAATTTGCATCCAAAGTAACCTCAAAATACGAAAATTTTTCATGAAAATAGCCCAACTGTAGAACCACTCCCATTTTTAAAAAAATGCCTCCTCAAACAAGTGGAACACCTTTTTGGGATCATTATACCCTAATCTAGTTATGGATAGTAGGTGACCACGCGGAGAATCGTTTCTGGACTTGGCAATCTGCGTCCAAAGTAACCTCAAAATATGAACATTTTTCATGAAAATAGCCCAACTGTAGAACCACTCCCATTTTTAAAAAAATGCCTCCTCAAACAAGTGGAACACCTTTTTGGGATCGTTATGCCCTAATCTAGTTATGGATAGTAGGTCACCACGCGGAGAATCGTCTCTGGACTTCGCAATTTGCGTCCAAAGTAATCTCCAAAGTTCATTGTCCTTAATATTGATCTGTTAACAGCATTTGTTTACATTTAGGGTTATTTTTTGTGGATCTTGTTTGTTATGACATCCCTGACTTTTGTTCTTCTATGAAATGTCAGACCAGTAGAGTGTTGCCCATAGACAACGATTTTTACAACAACCACAAGAAGAATTAAAATAAATTTGTTGTAAAATTCGTTGCGAGCTCGATGATCACCTGTTATTGTTTATATATTTTTCAAAAATTTGGAGTCGTTTTAGAGGACGGAGGATTCAAAAGATTGAATGACAATGGAACCAAAAAATTTCTAAAAAATGAAACCTTTTGAATGGTTTGACTGTCATTTCACCAATATATTTCTATATCTTCCAAATCGTCCATAACCTCAAATTTTTGACTCAAAATTCATTTCTGGGATTAACAAAATTTTCTGCATATATGACACCTATGCCCTTCGATAGATATTATTTTTACAAAAATTTCGATACCAGTATCAATATTCTAACGAATTCCCTACTATTCAAAATTGTATTCACTAAAATTTGCTCTTAAAATTAATTCGCATATTTATTATACCGGAAATAGTATTGATATATAAATATGCCTGCATTTTTGATTTTATCCATCCTTTAGATAGAAACGAATCCAACAAAACCATTTTTAAAATCCAAATATATTCTATATGTGAACTAATATAATAATAATAAATTCCATATATACTTTGGTATGACTGGTAAGGGCTTTCATAAGAAGATGTAGACGAAGCATTCAAGTGAATTTTCGATTTCATCTTTTTTTTGTTACTTCATTTTGTGCCATGTCATGCGTGTTACCATTCGTGTTACCATTCGTGTTCAAAATAACACATGTGGGATTTCTTAGGATTTTTTCCCAAATCTAGTCAGCTGCGAATTTTTTTGTCCCATACGCCATTTTTGTTTGCTTTAAATTACGTATTGGATCTTTATCACTTATATACTGTAGTTGTAATACCGATTTCTATTTTTCGATATCCTTATTACATCTGAGATATTCAGAATCGACTTTTCACAAATTCATTATTTTATCGTTTACTTAACATTGTATTGCTCCATACACCACTTTTTGGTATATGGAGCAAATTTATCCTGTAATTAAGTACGAATATAAAAAAATGGTTAACGAGTAGATTTCGAAAAAAATTAATGTAAATGTTCGTTATTGTTTGACTCGAACCCGACTAAATGGCGTATGGGGCAAACACGTTCTCAGGTAACGATTTAGTAAATCATGTGTTATTTACTTTTCTGTTCTACACAGTATATTTCTTCTTGAAATTCAAATGAATATTTCTGTTTATAGAATAATTCCATATCATATGGTGGGACCTGGCATAGACATTCTGCGGAAGATGTAGACGTCTCCAAGTGAATCTTCCATTTATTTGCGCGTTTTCTCTTTTTAATTGCTCCTAAAATTATACCTAACAAATTTTTTTTGCGTCGTTTTCATAACATTTTTATCGGTGTTACCCTGTTGCACTACCTCATCGGTAATGCAGTGCACTTCCTTGTCGGCAATGCAAGAAAGTACTTGACAACGTGGCATTAAATTTGGGACAATTTAATGTTAAGTAATAGTTAAAATAATGAATTTGGAGCAAATTCGATGCTGGATTTTATTGCGTGACAAGTTCTCATACCACGTTGTCATGTACTTTCTTGCATTACCGACAAGGAAGTGCACTGCATTACCGATGAGGTAGTGCAACAGGGTAACACCGATAATACCGATGAGGTAGTGCAACAGTGTAACACCGATAAAAATGTTATGAAAACGGCGCAAAAAAAATTTGTTAGGTATAATTTTAGGAGCAATTAAAAAGAGAAAACGCGCAAATAAATGGAAGATTCACTTGGAGACGTCTACATCTTCCGCAGAATGTCTATGCCAGGTCCCACCATATGATATGGAATTATTCTATAAACAGAAATATTCATTTGAATTTCAAGAAGAAATATACTGTGTAGAACAGAAAAGTAAATAACACATGATTTACTAAATCGTTACCTGAGAACGTGTTTGCCCCATACGCCATTTAGTCGGGTTCGAGTCAAACAATAACGAACATTTACATTAATTTTTTTCGAAATCTACTCGTTAACCATTTTTTTATATTCGTACTTAATTACAGGATAAATTTGCTCCATATACCAAAAAGTGGTGTATGGAGCAATACAATGTTAAGTAAACGATAAAATAATGAATTTGTGAAAAGTCGATTCTGAATATCTCAGATGTAATAAGGATATCGAAAAATAGAAATCGGTATTACAACTACAGTATATAAGTGATAAAGATCCAATACGTAATTTAAAGCAAACAAAAATGGCGTATGGGACAAAAAAATTCGCAGCTGACTAGATTTGGGAAAAAATCCTAAGAAATCCCACATGTGATATTTTGAACACGAATGGTAACACGCATGACATGGCACAAAATGAAGTAACAAAAAAAAGATGAAATCGAAGATTCACTTGAATGCTTCGTCTACATCTTCTTATGAAAGCCCTTACCAGTCATACCAAAGTATATATGGAATTTATTATTATTATATTAGTTCACATATAGAATATATTTGGATTTTAAAAATGGTTTTGTTGGATTCGTTTCTATCTAAAGGATGGATAAAATCAAAAATGCAGGCATATTTATATATCAATACTATTTCCGGTATAATAAATATGCGAATTAATTTTAAGAGCGAATTTTAGTGAATACAATTTTGAATAGTAGGGAATTCGTTAGAATATTGATACGGGTATCGAAATTTTTGTAAAAATAATATCTATCGAAGGGCATAGGTGTCATATATGCAGAAAATTTTGTTAATCCCAGAAATGAATTTTGAGTCAAAAATTTGAGGTTATGGACGATTTGGAAGATATAGAAATATATTGGTGAAATGACAGTCAAACCATTCGAAAGGTCTCATTTTTTAGAAATTTTTTGGTTCCATTGTCATTCAATCTTTTGAATCCTCCGTCCTCTAAAACGACTCCAAATTTTTGAAAAATATATAAACAATAACAGGTGATCATCGAGCTCGCAACGAATTTTACAACAACTTTATTTTAATTTTTCTTGTGGTTGTTGTAAAAATCGTTGTCTATGGGCAACACTCTACTGGTCTGACATTTCATAGGAGAACAAAAGTCAGGGATGTCATAACAAACAAGATCCACAAAAAATAACCCTAAATGTAAACAAATGCTGTTAACAGATCAATATTAAGGACAATGAACTTTGGAGATTACTTTGGACGCAAATTGCGAAGTCCAGAGACGATTCTCCGCGTGGTGACCTACCATCCATAACTAGATTAGGGCATAACGATTCCAAAAATGTATTCCACTTGTTTGGGGAGGCATTTTTTTAAAAATGAGAGTGGTTCTACAGTTGGGCTATGTTCATGAAAAATGTTCATATTTTGAGGTTACTTTGGACGCAGATTGCCAAGTCCAGAGACGATTCTCCGCGTGGTGACCTACTATCCATGACTAGATTAAGGCATAACGATTCCAAAAAGGTGTTCCACTTGGATGGGGAGGCATTTTTTTTAAAAAGGGAGTGGTTCTACAGTTGGGCTATTTTCATGAAAAATGTTCGTATTTTGAGGTTACTTTGGACTCAGATTGCCAAGTCCAGAGACGATTCTCCGCATGGTGACCTACTATCCATAACTAGATTAGGGTATAACGATTCCAAAACGGTATTCCACTTGTTTGGGGAGGCATTTTTTTAAAAATGGGAGTGGTTCTACAGTTGGGCTATTTTCATGAAAAATGTTCATATTTTGAGGTTACTTTGGACGCAGATTGCCAAGTCCAGAGACGATTCTCCGCGTGGTGACCTACTATCCATAACTAGATTAGGGTATAATGATTCCAAAAAGGTGTTCCACTTGTTTAAGGAGGCATTTTTTTAAAAATCGGTGTGGTTCTACAGTTGGGCTATTTTCATGAAAAATGTTCATATTTTGAGGTTATTTGGACGCAAATTGCGAAGTCCAGAGACGATTCTCCGCGTGATGACCTACTATCCATAACTAGATTAAGGCATAACGATTCCAAAAAGGTGTTCCACTTGGTTGGGGAGGCATTTTTTTAAAAATGGGAGTGGTTCTACAGTTGGGCTATTTTCATGAAAAATGTTCATATTTGGAGGTTACTTTGGACGCAAATTGTGAGGTCCAGGAAGATTCTCCGAGTACACACCTAGTTAGCGTGATAGCTATGGTGTTGAGGATTCCAACGTGGTATCACACTTTAGTCGGGAGGCATTTTTTTAAAATCTGCAGCAATTTTAATTTCGTATAAAATTCATTTTTTTTTTTGTGTTTAATTCGTTTTTTACTAAATCGTACGCAATAATCTTATTGAAAACTATAATATATTAGTGGTTTAAGCCTTTTAGTCAACTAAATATATTAAAAATACTATTTTTAGAGTTTTTATTCATTTTTAGAGTTGTCAAAAAACTTTTAACATATCTCCCACAGTGTTTAACATATGTTCCACATCTGTTAAGCAGTTAACATTTATGGATATCTTTTTATGGATATCTTCACACACATAGAAAACATCAGAATATTGATTTGAAAATGTGTCTGTTGACAACATTTTTGTTTCAATTTCCACATAACCATGATACAACTATGAGGTAAAAGTAAGCGAGATTGCCTCTCTCGAAAATTAAAATGAAAACAAAAAACAGCTGAATTCAAATATGTAAACAAAAATAAATTGAAATAAATAAAAAAATAAATAATATACAAAATCGAAATTGTGTATCACTTACATTATTTATTCACACAATTAATTTAAAATGGTAAAAGGCACTTGTGAAATATGCGGGAAGACCTGGCTCAGTGGAAATATCCAAGTTTTCCGTGTTCCAAAAAATGAATACATGCACCGACTATGGGACTTTGCCTGCAATCAAATCCTGAAAGATTCGGCTCAAATTTGTGGTGAATACTTTCGGAGATGCGACTTCATCTCGCCTCCAGGAGGCTCCAAGCTTGCGCGATTGTTCCCGACTGCTGTCCCATCAGTCTCTTCTCATCCGCTAACGCTAATGCCATTTACTGACGCAGAGTATGGCGAACTGCTTCCGAGCGATGCGCCACCCTCCACTGAGGGTGCGCTATCCGTTACCAGGACTGTACGAAGCGCAATGCCACCAACTAAAAGGTTGTGGTCCGTTTACAGCCATGATTCATGGTCAAAACATGTAAAATCAGACATCGAATCCAGCCAAACATGCGCGATCACTGCCTGTTGCGAACGCTGCCATTGATACTTGGCCAAACGTGTCATTGCAGTCGACTGATGTAACGTCAATGCTTGCAAACGCTAAATCAGGCAACGAAGTTTAAATAATATACAAAATCGAAAATTGTGTATCACTTACATTATTTATTCACACAATTAATTTAAAATGGTAAAAGGCACTTGTGAAATATGCGGGAGGACCTGGCTCAGTGGAAATATCCAATTTTTCCGTGTTCCAAAAAATGAATACATGCACCGACTATGGGACTTTGCCTGCAATCAAATCCTGAAAGATTCGGCTCAAATTTGTGGTGAACACTTTCGGAGATGCGACTTCATCTCGCCACCAGGAGGCTCCAAGCCTGCGCGATTGTTCCCGTCTGCTGTCCCACCAGTCTCTTCTCATCCGCTAACGCTAATGCCATTTACTGACGCAGAGTATGGCGAACTGCTTCCGAGCGATGCGCCACCCTCCACTGAGGGTGCGCTATCCGTTACCAGGACTGCACGAAGCGCAATGCCACCAACTAAAAGGTTGTGGTCCGTTTACAGCCAAGATTCATGGTCAAAACATGTAAAATCAGACATCGAAGTTTCTGCGTTTGAATCTTTGTTGCTGCTGAATCCAGCCAAACATGCGCGATCACTGCCTGTTGCGAACGCTGCCATTGATACTTGGCCAAACGTGTCATTGCAGTCGACTGATGTAACGCCAATGCTTGCAAACGCTAAATCAGGCAACGAAGTTTCTGCGTTGGAATCTTTGTTGCTATGATACTTGGCCAAACGTGTTATTGCAGCTGAATATAGCAGACTTCACCACGCAATATGCTGATTTCTGTACGCAAACAGAAATAGTCAATGTTGATTGTTCTATACAGACTGAGTTGGTTTAACTTCTTTTATTTTCCACTTATATAACTCTTAATTTATTTACTGACGAGTTCCAGTGTTATGGTCTTTTAGAAAACAAGGGATTAAAAAAACAAGTAAAATTTTTGGAGGCGGAAGTCGCCAAACTAAAAAAACAATTAAAAGATGAAGATAATCTGGAGGAAAATTTGCGCAAAATATTCATGGAAGGACAAATGCGAAAACTCTACAATCCTTAAAAAAAATCATTGGTGCTGGACGGACATTTCAAGTGCAATAAGTCTACATGCCGCAGGTCCAAAATCGTACAGGCACTTATACAAATCCGGGTTTCCGTTACCATGCGTGGACACCTTAACAAGGTGGTCGAGGAAAATTAAGCATGAAGAGGGTGTGCTACACTTTTCAATTCAATTGATGAAGTTAGGCCAAGGTCTATCGGATGACGAAAAGATTTGTGTTCTTTCGTTCGACGAGATGAAAATGGCGTCCGTCTATGAGGATGATCCGTCGATAGATCTTGTGCGGCATCCCTACAATTATGTCCAAATGGCAATTGTACGCGGATTGAAAGCCTCATGGAAACAACCGGTATTTTTTGCATTTGATACAAAAATGAATAAGGCTACGTTGGGCGAAATCATCATTGCGCTCCAAGAGGCAGGCTATCCAGTGGTTGCAATAGTTTCGGATATGGGACCCACCAACCAATCGCTGTGGACAGAGCTTGGAATTTCAACCAGTAAGCACTGAAATATAAGTTTATAAATGTATATTTTATATATATACATATTTTCATTAGATAAAACTTGGTTTGCAAACCCAACAATCGCGGTGAAAAAAGTATTTGTGTTTGCTGATGTGCCGCATTTACTGAAGCTCGTTCGCAACCATTTTATAGACACGGGACTAGTGTATAATAACACATTAGTTACACCGCGTACTATAAAAGAGGTTATGCAGCATACATTGGGTGCTGATTTGCCGATATGCTACAAATTAACAGACGACCACCTGACTGTACACCACCCAGGTCGTCAAAAAGTTAAACTGGCTGCACAACTGTTACCAATACGTCACTGTCTCTTTTGCAGCAATATGTTAAAGAGAACTATGGCATGGATTACATTCTAACATATCGGTTGAATCAGGATATACTCGAACATTTTTTTGGAGCAATTCGCAGCAGAGGAGGGATGCACGACCTTCCATCTCCCATGCAATTCAAATATAGGCTCCGAAAATATATGCCTGGTACATTTAATTTAATATTAATTTTAATCTAATATTATATTGTAATTTATTATATTGCAATCTTAGTAACAAATCTAGTACTATAACACTAAAAAAACATTATACAGTACGTAATTCTTGCCACTGTTCCAATTTATATAAGTTATCTAAGTTATAGTTATCGTTACTATAAGTAATTTTAGATATTAAATTTTGTATACTTAAGATTTATTGTGATCTTAGTTACTAAGAAAAATACTACTTTTAGTTTGTCCTGCCGATAGACATACATTTCAACATTCCCAGTTAAATACCTATTACATAATAAGTTTAGGATTCTTAACAATAATACTTTTTACTTTATTTACATAGCAAGAAATACAGAATTTTTAGGCAGCAATGGAAATGTGCAAGAACAGGAAACCGGATGGTTAAATATATCAACAAGTATAGTGAATCAAGCTGAGATTTTTGTTGAAGATTTGTTAGTGGTACCACATAACTTCGACGAGTGCGAACCAACCCCTGAGTCCGAGAATCCGTTTGATTCCGAAGATCCCTTTGAGTCGACAAAAGAAAATGAGGAAATAGACATTTTACACGAAGTTGCATTAGAATATGTAGCGGGCTACATACTAAAAAAGTTAAAGCTGGAGGAGTATGAGTTCGAGGGGTCCTCATGGACATGGGTTGACCAAGTATCACATGGTGGACTTAAGAAACCGTCCCTTGAATTTTTGGATCAAATAAAAGTTTTAGAAACCATTTTCATAAAATTTAATGGCAACGAAATAAATAGCTGTCCTAATTTTCGACAAACCTTAATTAAATTAAGTGAAGAAATACATCTTCCTCTAAATGTAAAAGAATTATTCTTTAAAAGCAGAATGTATTTTCGTATTAAAAATTTAAACAAAAGATTAAAAATACAAAAAATGAAACAAAAACTTATGGGAAATAAAAAACTTTTAAAAATATTAATTTAAAAAACCCAAATCGTATTTTATTTACAAAAATTTAATTGGTATAACGATTATATTTGATTGTAGCCGCTCTGCTGGTAGTTCTCGGCGAGCTTGTCCTGTCGTGCACTCTTCGTCAGCAATTTCGGTGACGCTGCAGGCGTCGCCTTCTCCTTGTATCCAACGAATTGGATCAGAGTATACATTCAGTATATATTTTTCATGTAGCGTATTAATAAAAAGTGGTTCTAACTATATAATTTCCCACTTATGTCAAATGAAATGATTCAATTAATTGGCTGCATTCAGAACACAAAACAGTTGAATAACCAGCGCTCAGCATTTTATGAAAAAATGTCTATTACATTTGGTAGAAGTTTACTTTATATGGCCGTTCGAAATTGAAACATTCTTTGGCGCTCGTCCTCCTGGAACCTACCAAAAATCGAAAATCGACCGAGTTCAACTTGTTTTTGGATACTAAAAAGATCATCAGGGCTACGAAAATAAAAAAAAATATTCATGCCATGCGAAAAGCAGACCTAAAAATTATAAAAATAAAAGAGGGGGTGTCAAAATTCAAATATAGAAAGTTAAAAACCATAACATGCACGTAAACAAGACCACTAAAATTTATATTATCAAAATGTCAAAAATTGATTGTACCTCCAAGTACGAGTGGTTTGCAGGGATTAACTCAATTATAAAGTCCTACTTGCAATACCTTTTTGCATTCAAGGCCGGCCGATTTGCATCAAGTATTGGTCCTAAGTATTGGTCCTTGCATCAAGTATTGGTCCTATGGATCCTATAGGTAATTTTATTGAGCATCTGCACAGCATGTTCTGAATACAGCCAGAAAAATTCGCATGGTTTACGACTCATTTTTGAATGTGGATTTCGATTTAGCTGGATAAGGCAATGTTAAAATGCAAGCCGTGAACCTCGTACACATTGCCATCGTTGCCGATGTGGAAGTTGTAGGTGAAGTCGTAGACACAATTGTGTATGGAAGTTCTGCATCAGCTGCAATTATTCTGCAGTGTTCCCGCATTAATTGTAAATAATATTTAATAACTATTCTGCGCTTATACACCTACTAGTGTATCGCAGGGACGTCCACCGAAAGTCTATCACCGAACTTAAACTGTTATGCAGCCTGGCTCCACTGCCATCGACTCGCAAGTTGTGAACCTCGTACACATTTCCATCGTTGCTGATGAGGATTTTGAAATCGTCGAAACTTTTGTGTCTGGTATCTGGAAGTTCTCAGTCAGCTGCAACTATGCACAAATATAAACAATGTTCTTTCATCTATTTAATAATAAAAACTATATAGCGCTAATACACATACTAGTTTCTCACAGTGTCACCGAACTTTAACTGTATTCAGCCTTGCTTTATTGGCTTCAACTAGCAACGCATCGCTTATTATTTTTAAGTTAAATATTTTTAATTTAACACTTTTTATTTATAAATGACAATTTCAATAAAGTTGTGCGAAATGTAGTCTGTCGATTTGACACAAGCTCGGGTCGTTTGACACAAACTCGGGACGTTTGACAGAAACAATGGACGGCTAAGAAGAACAAGAGCCGTTTACTCTGTTTTATTCTGCTACCTTATAGTAATATCATGCACATAACCAATGTTTGAATTTATTTGACGAAAGTGGCAGCGAAACCACATGTATGGAAATTCTTTATCAAATATATACTCTCTGGTTTGCTATAAATAATCGTAAATTTGAAAGATATTTACAAGCAATATTTATCGTATTTTGCGGATGTTTTAGAGATGGTTATCTCAAAACGATCTAAATATTTTGTAAATAACTTGATATTCATGTCTGTGTTTTCTTAGTGTAGCTAAAAAAATAAACAAAAATTAGGTAAACTAATAAAAAAAAATAATAATAATATAAGAAAATAAAAATAAATATTTTTTGATAGGTTCTTCTTCACTTATCCCTTTACTGGTCCACTTTGTACTAGTTCTAAGTCATGTTAATTTTTTCTTTTCTCTTTACTGGTCCCTTAAGAACAGTACGGAGACTGGTCCTTTAAGGACAGTTCGGTCACTGGTCCCCTAATGACTGTACGAAGACCGGTGGTATCTACGAGGTGTCAATTCATCAGAACTAGAACCAGTTGTCGCCAGTCAAGGGATCAGTCACGAACCGGTTCATTTTGTACAATCTGATATAGTAATTTATACAGTAGTTATAAAGCTTTTTTTGTAATTAACTTATGTTAGTATTATCTAATCGGTGTTTAAAGATTAACAAAATTTAAATTATTGAAATCAGTAATTGATTTTATTAGTTATTAAAAATACACTGTTATTACATTTATTCCTTGTGCAAATGTATTTCCTTCTTCGATATTGAAAAATCTAATCGTATGAATACAATCACAAGAATGAACATAGCAAAAATAAAACAAACAACCAACAATGGTTCTTGAAACATGGATATTTTCATAAAATCATACTTTAAATTAAAATCAGAAATATGATTTTCTACCAAGTTATTTTTTGTAAATGAAATGACAGGTCGGCCAATGGTATCCAGATAAGTGTGATATATATTGTCGGCGCTGCGATTGACAGTATATGGCGTAATTAGTTTAATATTGGTAGAACCTTCTGGTAATATTATATTAACAGTAGCTTCGTCTACAACCATGTCATCATATATATGATCAATTACACGCATTTTTAGCAAAAAATGTTCCTTGTTGTTAAATAAATATTCAAAAGATGGAACATTATAACCTAGCATGTAACTGGTTTTCCATCCACCAAATAATGTAAATCTTGGTCTCAGTTCCAATTCAACGGCATCATGAATTATTTTCATATTTGATGTAGAAATATTACCGTTACTATCCCGATAATATACACCGGTTGCAGAAGCGGGTAATAATGTTTTATATGATTTTATTGCAGCTTGTCCTGAACGTGCATCTTTTTGAAGTTCATAACGTGAGAAGGATCCTTTCAACTTGGCACCCGAGTGAACTAGATTAATTTTTTCTTCCACTGCAATATTTCCCCAATGCGAAACTTCAATATTTCTTTCCAAGTACGTTGCAGTCATGAAAGGAGATTGGTTTTCGTAATGAATATCAATTTCAGACACCGCAAATTCTGAATAAATGAAGGTGTTATAAATCATTTCTATCTCTAAAGTTTAAAAAAAATACCTTGAATATTCTCGAAAGATCCATACTTAACAACGTTTGACAATAGCGAGACAGGCTTAACTTGAGTGTACGACAATATATTTTGAGAACTTAACTGTATAGATGTTTTTTGAGAAATCGTTTTATATGGTGTATAAAAGTATGCATTTCCATGGTATTTAATAAGTTGTTTTTCTGATTGCAGAATTTCCTTTGGATGTGGTTTCAATAACTTTGAAAAAACAGTTTCAATATATAAAACTTTCGACGAAGTCGCTTTGTTGCTTGGTATTATATATTCACAGCCATTTAAAGACTTGCTAGTTTTAAGTTTAATTTCATTCTTATTTGCATCGCTTCCTGATATATACGCCAAGTTCTCACACTCAGACAGTGGAATCACAAATATGTAGTCATTTGATAATCCATCCTGAATAAATTGTGGTATAATTTTATATGAAATTTTTACCAAATGAGATCTCAGGTCAATTGATCTTTCAACATCTTTATTTACAATTGCACCTTCACAGAAACAGTGGCAACTTATAATTAATATAAATATAAAGATATTTAATACGTGCGACATCATATTTTTTATATTAAACTGAAACTGGGAAACGCCGGTATTTACACCATCGACACGTCAGAGTTCTAAGCCGACCAGATACTTTTTAAAGTCTCAAGTCGCCTATCAAATATATTGGTATATAATTCACCGTAAACAATTCATCGTAAAATAATTTATCGTACACAAAAAAGTATCGTTTGTCAAATTGACAAACGACGTACATCAAACTGTTTTCAAGGCTGCTTCATGACAATAATTTGATGAACATGATATTGAAATAACATTTAAGTTTCAATAGTTTTAATGAATTAATTTGACTGTAAATTTGTTTGAATACTTTTGTTTTTTTTACTTAAAATCATTATAAAGGTCCATTCAGGCCTTTATAATGACAGAAGAGTCTTTACGTTGCGGAAAAATGCATGCGTAGTTTAGTAATGCAGCGGTAGTTTATGCGTAATTTTATGTAAATAACTAACTCAATTAAGTTTCGCGCCACTCTTTATTTTCTTCTATACATATTTATAATATTTAATTTTGTTTGCCAAAGTGTTTGGCATTTGTCACTACCCACAGCTGCGTTCGTTCGTAATTACAACGTATTTACGATCAAAACGTAAGACATCCCTGACAAAAGTGTGCGACACTTGTTCAGATTTACGAACTAAATAGGTGCTGTATCAGACTTAACGCGACATAGACATCTCACCTATTTTTCTGAAGCATGTCTGAAAGAAATTACGTACAAAACAGAGAGAGCAAAAACGAAAAATATTCAAAAATCAGCCAATCAGAAACGAGGTGAAGCAAAGCTGATGACACATTTTAGTCAGACTTTTAGAACAGACATTCAAAGCAATGTCGGACGTAATCTGAGACCCAAAGGAAAATTGATGACAAATAAAACAAATGAATTTTTAGTGTTTTTTTGTATGTTTTCTACAGTGTTTTATAAAACGATTTAGTACAACTGTTTTTTAGTACAACTGTTTTTGAAATAAAAATAAAAAATGTCACACGAATGTTTTTCAAATTTTTATTTGCAAACAATTCTTTTATAATGCAGTGGGCATATCTGCGAACACTTTCACGTTATTGTGCTGCGCGATTTTTTGCAAGACAAGTCTTTGGGAAGCAGTCAACAACAGGAGAGCTCGCGCAAGCTTCTTTCTAAAATGCCCGAATCACGCCCTGAATTTCATCTAAATAATCCTATAATCAGCGCGTGTCCGTCGAAAATATTATGGAACAAAATGGTCGGAAAACGACCACGAGTCTGTCAAGGTGCAGGCTAAAAACATGTAAAAATAGAAACTGAGTAATTAATATTAATTAAAATTATAAATAACTTACTTATATTCGACTTCCTTAAAGAATTTGAAATTAAAATAATAACAATTCAAATGACATTTTATTATTTGTATTCAAAGTAATGCTGCCATGTGATTCAATTATTTATAAATGACAATCACATATTGTTAAAATGTAACAATTTATTTCTGAGAGTGTATATATATATATATATATATATATATATATATATATATATATATATATATATATATATATGTATACATATTTATATATATATATATATATATATATATATATATATATATATATATATATATATATATATATATATATATATATATGTATATATATATATATATATATATATATATATATATATATATATATATATATATGTATGTATATATATATATATATATATATATATATATATATATATATATATATATATATATATATATATATATATATATATATATACCTAAGAAACATTTATACGGAGCTCCGCATCAAACGGTATCACAATTCCGACGTTGCCGATATGTTAACGGCACGTTGAAAATGTATCCGTCGAAGCAGATACTAAAACGGAACGAAAACGTACCGTCAAATTGCACGACTCCGTTTGTATGCCGGCATTTTCTGTATTTCGAAAATAATACGTTTGCACTTCGTTACGATGGTTCCGTTTTCGTGCCGTTGGATACGGACTACACCGTTTTCTTACCGTTAATACTCCGTTACGCCGGTACCGATTTTCTTCCGTTATAGCCTGAATGTTTGAAACATAAACACAAAAATTATTTCATTTTATGAAGCATGGAAGAGAAGGAAGACGTTACACGTTTCCAAGACATCAACAGATAAGTTACACAAATATAACTTAAATAAAATAATATATTTTAACTTGATTTTAGAAGATTTACAAAAGACACAATTTATAATTAATGGTGGAGCGAAACCAGGACTGCAGTGACTTATTACAACAAAAATAAGAAGTCGCTGAATTTCCCAATAAACTGCAAGAAGTAGCGCGCGAATAGGGCTGATTTCCAAGCTGATTTTCATGCCATTCGGCATCAAGCCAGCCTCCAATACGTTCAGAAAATACACGAATGTAAACTGTTATTAGCGCACAATATGTAGGGCACCTCCAAGCCCCCCATCATAAATTGTCAACACATAAGAAAGGACTCATCGTCACACTGACGACGGATTCTTTTTTTTTTTTGGAATATCTACTAAGATCCACAGCACTCAGACAGACTATATCCATTGTACTGTGAAATCTATTCCCTACGATTTTGTGGTTAATATCACCACGAGCGCCCATGCCCAAGCCGGGATTCGAACCCGAGACCTTCAGAATGCAAGTCCAGCGCGCTACCTCTGGACTGCTGAGGCCGGCCGACGCCGGATTCAGTATCACCTCTGCATTATGGCTATACAAGTGTCCATAGATGTTGATGTACCGCACAAAGGCAAGCATTTTAAACACAATTTATCAATATATTGAATTTCTCAACATTCACACAGGTTTTCCCACTCGTCAATGCCAAGGAGGAGATATTGAAACCCTTATGAGCTTTGTGATATATCAGTAGATGGTGACCAATGGCTAGTTTTTCGAAAGTCTGAATGAAATACCTCGAAAATCCCACATTGTTTTCTCTCGTTTAATTTGTGAAACATGTTAAATAATATTATAATATCATTTTTAATAGATAATAATTTAAATTTTAAATTAAAATACCACACAAAAAAACGGAACATAAGCGGAACGAATTTTTTCTTGGATATATATATATATATATATATATATATATATATATATATATATATATATATATATATATATATATAACTTTCATTAATTAAATATTAGAATAATTAATAAAACAACAAAAGTTAAATAAGTACAGTCGGTGTTTGTGTTGCAAAGTATCATTAAGCATGAAGTCGTTCACGGAACAAGATACCGGGTCTACGGACCCAGGGGTAGGGATATCTGCCCCGGCGTCTGCAGCTGTCGCCATGCAGCCAGGCGTATGCCCTCCCAGCAGGACAGGCCGACTCAGCTCGGCTGTTAGGGCGCCAGTGGTGGCCTGCGATGTAAATTCCGCAGGTGGAGAGAGGGTTGGAGTTATGGACTCCTCCCAGAGTTCGGACAGGACGGTAGTCGTGCGTCCTTCCGCAACTCCAGATGGTCATGGAGAGAGGAACCCGGATGGGAAAAGGCGACTCTCTGGTGCGGCTAGGCGATTAAAAGCCAAACAACGCCAGAGAGCTGCCTCTCACATCACTGGGACCCCCTCCCCGGACAGTCAACAAACCGCTGACAACAGGGACCCTCAGTTGAAGCCACCCGCTACACTTGGTTCACAAGGACCGGGCAAGCGACTGCGCTCTCCTGAGGAGATGACCCAGGTTGGATTGGCGAAGAAAAACAAGACAAACGTGTCTAAAATCAAGGGGTCTCTTCCCAGCGATGACATCCCGTCGTGCTCGTCCAACGTAGCGTTTCGGCCTGCACTGCGAAATGCAGGGGCCCGCGCAACAAAAAGACAGGGTCGCGATGGGGAGTCTAAGGCGAAGAGGTCAAAGGCGGACGGCAAAACGTATGCGGGGGTGGCACGTGAATCGATTGATGACAAACGCAAGTTTGCCATCATCGATGAAAGCCAGCCCTGTGGAAAGATTGCTGAGGATAAAAGGGGGCTGCTGGAGGAAGTGTGGAATGACGCACTTGCGAACTCGATTATCGAGTCTTCTGACAGCACCCCCGAAATCCATCTGGAATACTGCAGCTTTGTCCGCGGAGTCTACAGGATCACCGTGGTGTCTTTGGACTGTGTCGACACCCTGCGCGATCTGGTGGAAAGGTTGCCTGAGCCATGGGCAGACGCTAAGCTACGGCTTGTGGCTATGAGCGACATACCCGTTCTGCGTAAGGCAACCTTCTTCGTCAGAGCAAACGGGGCGAAGCGACCCACGTGTGATATCCTTAGGATTCTGGCGAGGCAGAACCGTGGGCTGAGAGTGGAACTTTGGGAGGTGTTCCACAGGGATGAGATGACCGATGGAAACCTCATCGTTGTGGGCATTGACCAGAACTCCATCACGACACTGGAGAAGTCTGGGGGTCGTGCCTTCTTCCTTACGTCATCCGTGACCATTAAGCTGGGCGGAAAACCTGTAGGAGCTGGGACCCAATCCGGGAAACAGCATTACAAGGGTAATCTTCCCAGCCCGGTCGTGGAGGATAGTAAGGATAAGGTCAAGGCCGCGGGCAGTATGGGGGTTCAGGTCTACCCGACCAAAGAAGCAGGGACGAGCGGAGGAGAGGACGAGGGCCTATCAGAATTTTCTGATGATACCCTTACGCCCTCTCAGGAGGACGAGCTACTCGCCCAATGATTCTGCTTACGCAGATCAACCTCCATAGGAGTCGACTGGCGACGGCTGCGCTTATGGAGAGAATGGAAGAAGGTAAGACGCACATCGCACTGATCCAGGAACCCTGGACTGTAAATGACAGGGTTGCTGGTTGGGGTGACACGCGATTCCAAATATTTTATACACTCAATGCAGGCCGCCCTAGGACCTGTATTATCTGTAAAAAGGATTTTAACTTTTCTTTCTCCACAGAACTGTCTTCCTCAGACGCCACCACAATTTTTGACGTGAGCGGTGGCCTCATGCTGTCTTCAGTATATCTCCCGCATGACTCCCCGGAACCTCCACCCTCCGAGGAACTGCTGAGGATTACAAGGTTTGCTGCCGAAAAAGGTAAGAAATTAATAATTTGTACAGATGCCAATTCTCACCATACAACATGGGGAAGCTCCGACTGTAATGCTCGGGGACATGCCCTATTTGAATTTATTAATGCGTATGATCTTCTGACCCTAAACGTTGGTTGCTCTGCCACCTTCATCACTAGAGTCAGAAAGGAAGTACTTGACATAACTCTTTGCTCTAAAAACATACTTGACATGATCCAAGACTGGCATGTCTCTAGCAGACATTCCTTCTCGGATCATAGATACGTCTGTTTTAAACTATCCATTCCTAACATTCCCCCACCTATGTTTCGCAACAAATCGAAAACTAAGTGGGCTCTATTCAGAAGACTTTTAAAGAATGCGTTAGACGTATCTCCCGCACCCCCTTTAAGTTCTATATATATCATTGACGGGGAGGTCAAAACCATAACAAATAGCCTTATACGAGCTTTCGAAGAGGCTTGCCCTCTTCGCACCCGAGAGTCTTTCAAGGAAAAACCCTGGATGACAGGGGCTTTGAAAAACCTAAGAACGGATACTCGGAGACTTTTCAATAAAGCTAAAAGATTAAATACTACAGAGCATTGGGATCTCTACTACCAAAAACTCAGTGTATACAAAAAGAATATGCGCTCCGCAAAAAGAGGGTCATGGCGACTCTTCTGTGCACAAGTTGATTGTGTTACAAAAACCGCAAGAATTAAGAAATTCCTCTCGAAAACCCACTCTCAACCGGAACTCCTGATAGACAGGCAGGGGGTAAGAGCAGGTAACTCTGAGGACTCTTTAAAGATTCTAATGGAGGAGCATTTCCCAAACTGTTTCGTCAACTCAGATGAGACGAGACTATGGGAAACCTCTCAATACTCCCACAACTTAGCCATCACCACCGATATGGTGGGGAAGGCAATTCATAGCTTCCAGCCATATAAAGCCCCAGGGCAAGATGGAGTTTTCCCAGCCCTACTACAACGGGCAGTGGATCTCCTGGACGTCCGTCTATCCAGGCTTTATGAGGCATGCTTTAATCAGAGCTATACCCCCCTCACATGGCAAGAATCAAGAGTAGTTTTCATACCTAAGCCGGGTAAAGAAACCTACTCAACCCCTAAGGCATATAGACCCATAAGTCTAATGTCCTTCCTACTGAAAACAATGGAACGCATATGCGACACCATGGTTAAGGAAAAAATCCCTTATGAGCAGCTGAAGTTTAAGCAACATGCATACATAAAGGGGCGATCCGTTGAAACCGCCTTACATGAGGTAGTTAACAAAATTGAAAGGTCTATCGACCTAAAAGGACTCACTCTAGCAGCCTTCATTGATGTTGAGGGTGCTTTTAATAACGTTCACACTGACACACTGATCTCGTCCCTTGCCTCATTTGACGTAGACCCGGCTATTTTACACTGGGTACGTCATATGTTGTGCAACAGATCCATCACTTGTCAGCAGGGCAATATTACCCTAAGGGGAAGGGTGTTTCGCGGTACCCCACAGGGTGGCATTCTCTCACCGCTACTCTGGGTCGTCACCATAAACAGTCTCCTAAGAAGACTAACCGAGGCTGGTTTACATGCTGTCTGCTACGCAGACGACATCGCCATCCTTGCCTCGGGGACACATCCTCTTCTCCCTTCTAGACGAATCCAAGAAGCCTTGGATATCTCGGCTGAATGGTCATCACCTAGGGGATTAAATATAAACCCCCAAAAAACTGAAATCTGTCTCTTTACTAGGAAAAGGAAGCTACCTAGCTATCCTCTTCCACAGGTAAACGGAGAGATACTGGCACTTACAGGTCAAGTCAAGTACCTTGGAGTTATCCTGGATTCTAAACTTAACTGGAAGGCACAAATAGCTAGCAGAGCCACAAAAGCCGTTAGGGTTTGGGCAACCTGCAGAAGATGTATTGGTCCTACATGGGGACTTCGACCAAAGATGACCCACTGGATTTTCACCAGCGTTGTACGACCAATACTAACATATGCGTCACTTGTATGGTGGACAGCTTTGGGACGAAAATGTAACATCAAACCACTCGAGAAAGTGCAACGGGCGTGTTGTCTTGGCATTTCAGGTGCGATGTCTACCACTTCGACCAAAGCTATTGAGACTATTCTAAATATACGCCCAATACAAATTCAAGTTAAATATGAGGCCGCGGTAGCAGCGGCTCGACTAAACATCCTTGGGGGATGGCTCAATTCCGAGACATTAACCAATCACCAAACCATAATTAACTCAATTCCTAATTCTGTTTCTACAGGTAATTGGAACTGCGACCGCATCCCGGAGGAAACCAATCATACCGCCGCAAAGTTCGCTTTCCCGACTAGGGAGGAATGGGACAACGGCCAAGTATTGTCTAGCAATCCGGGGATCCACCTCTACACTGACGGATCAAAATTAAACGGTCACACTGGTGCAGGCTTTTTCTGTGAAGCCTTTTCTGCAAAAGAAAGCCTTCGTCTGCATGACCACAACACCGTCTTTCAGTCGGAAGTAGTGGCTATAACAGAAGGGGCTAAATTTATACAAAGCACTCACTGTGTAGACAAGTGTATTAAAATTTTCTCAGACAGCCAAGCTGCCATTAGAGCTTTATCCACGGACAAGGTGAAATCCAGAGTGGTTCTACAATGTAAAGAGGCCCTTGCTGATCTCTTACTTGTTAACACTGTGGACATTATCTGGGTCCCAGGACACTGTAACATTGAGGGGAACGAAATAGCCGACGAATTGGCGAGAAATGGATCAGAAATGGACACAATCTCAGTCATAACCGGCAGACCTTTCCAATTTCTAAAAAACGAGATGAGCTCATGGGCTTATCGACTTCACAGTAAATCATGGGAAGAATCGAGCGAGGGCCAAGCAACTAAATGGCTATGGGGCCCCCCGAACAAATCCAAAACAAACAAAATTCTAACGCTTAATAAAAAGGAGTTAAAACAATACACAGGCATCCTCACTGGACATAATGAGCTAAGAGGTCATCTTTTCAAATTGGGAAGAGTCGACTCTTACTTCTGCAAGGCCTGTGAGGAAGAGACAGAGACGCTTGAACACTACTTGTGTCACTGCCCGGCATTTGCCAGACTTAGATTCATCCACTTCGGAGCTCCACTTATTTCATCATTGAAACAACTGGGAAGCTTGGACTGGAAAGTACTAAGAAAATTTGTCAAATCCACGGAATTTCTAAACTCCACTGAGTAGCATAACAGCTACAACATATTACAGACGACTCATGTTCCGAGGGGTCACAACGGGCCTACTTTATGGCCTAGGTGTACTCTGTGCGATGCACAGAGGGGTTTTTCCCCCCTCTTTTCAATCAATCAATCAATCAATCATTAAGCATGTTCATCGGTGTGCAATGCTCTAGTCGGTTTGTGGACCAGAGCTTCATAGACCCAAAGTCCGCCATGTAGATTTGCTGCACGAGCGTATACTCCTCTTCCACGCCGCAGTGACAAACATTATCGCTTGCGTTGGCGGTTCTCTCTGCGGAATTATCCTGTGGCGCACTACCAAATATGCAGTAGTCGCACAGCGCATGCGGCCACCTGTACATGCTCATATGCATACATATGGGTTCGAGACTGAAAAAACGAAACTCGAATTCACGGCCTTCTTGATCTTGACGTATCTGACCCTCGTCGCGTGTGACCTGAGATTATTATTAAATTAGTTTTGCATAAGAAAATTGTGAAAATACAAAGTTTATCTACCTTGGTTACAAACATTTTATTGCTCCTTGGATATGCTTAACGCCGTCACCACATGCGTTGACACATTTTCTTGCATCAGTGCTGTTTGCGCCGAAAACAGAGGTATTGCGCGGATCCTTGTGGCCAGTGGTTTTGAGATTCCACCAATAAGCGGCCAATTACGACAATGGTCCAGAATTCACAATGTTCTTCGTCTGCGCCTCTTCTCGTGTTAACTAAGAATATTATGAAATTAGTATAGTATATGAAAATTGTGAAAATATAAATTATTGTTTGTTTTTCGACCTAAAATAGAGTTATTGCAAAAATATTGTTTTTGCGGGCTCAAGGTCTTTGCCAGCAACAAAGTGCTATGTACTGGAGAGTGAAACAAACAACAATTGACAAAAACAAAAATGTGTTGGCTGACCGTGCAGCTGTTTCGGAAGCTTAGTTATATATAGATTTTTCATATAAAATTTTATTTTTTTACACATTCTAATTTATAATAACAATTATTTTTGGATATTTTTATTAAAATTAAAATTTGAATTTTCAGTGAATATTTTTATTTTATTGCACAAATTTAAATTTTTAGTAAAAATTTTAATTTTCAAACCAAAAAAAATAATTTGAATTTTAGTAATAATTTGAATTTTAGTCAATATTTGAGTATTTAATAAAAATTAAATTTTTTAAAATTCAAAATTTATAGTACAAATTTAAATTTTTATAAAATATTTAATATTTATTAAACAATTTTTTTAAATATTTGACTTTTTCGGAACAATATAAATCATTAGTAAATATTTAATTTAAATAATTTTATTTACAAAAAAATTAAATATTTTGTAAACATTCGATTTTTTAGGGCTATGCTATTAATCGAATAATCAAATTATTTGATTAATCAATTTCTGATTAATTGATTTATCAATTTCTGAATAATCGATTAATCAAGAATTTCGATTAATCAGAAAATTGATTAAACAATTAATCAGGATTCTGATAAATCAAAATTGTGAATAATTGATACATTAGCATTTTGATTAATCAAAATATGGAATTTATGATTAATCAAAATATTTAAGTAGACAATATTTTCGATGGTATTAAATAAAATTGTTTAATTTTCAATTAATCAAAGTTTTGATTAATTACATTTATCAGGGTTTTGATTAATCAGGGTTTTTGATCAATATTATTCATATTCAAAGATGTTAGTAAAAATTTTAATTTACAAAAAAAAAAAATAATTTAATATAATAATTTGAATTTGGAGTAAACTTTTGATTTTATTAAAAATTTGAATTTTAGTAAAATTTGAGTAAAATTTTAAATTTTAGTAAAAAATCGAATTTATTACACATTTTACTTCTTTATTACAAATTTAATTTTTTAATAATAATTTTAATTTTTAGTAAATATTTAAATTTTAGTAACTATTTTAATTTCAAGTATTTTTTTGTTAAAATTTGAATATATAGTTAATAGAATTTTTTTAATATTTTGGTTTTATTGTACAAATCGTCACTGTCATGCCAAAGGGGCGAATGTGCATTTTTAAAAATGTTGGGAAATCAAATTTTTAAGTTTGAAGTGCTTAAAAATTAGTAAAATTTATATTTTTTCTGTTATTTTGGTTTATTCGTCAATTATTATAACGTACCTAAAATATCTTTAGATTTATAAATACGGATTTTGTGAGGCTATATTCTGATCAAAACGCAAATACTTTTGTTTTTTATGCTATAACTTTTTATTAGCGCAAGATAAAATGGTGATGTAACGATATTAATGTGTTTGTTTTTAAAGCACCTATCGATCTGCATCATTAATTATAAATAATCAAATTTTTTCTTGCAAATAACAAATGGCAAATTAATGTTTGACAAAATATTTTTAATAAATGATGCAGATCCATAATGAAAACAAATAATAAATGACTTTACACATTACTTTATCTTATACAAATAAAAAGTTATGGCGAAAAAACGAAAATGATTCGCCCCTTCTTCTATGACAAGATTTTCAATTTTTCAAATGTGGATAGAAATATGCAACAAAATGACGTACGATTTTGACACAGCATACTTGAGGATAAACTACTTTCAAAAATGTAAAAAAAACGTAAATGTCGAAAATTGCACATTCACCCCTTTGGCATGATAGTGACGAAATATGTATATGATAAATAAGTTTCTACTTACGGTTATATTAGAGCAGGCACCATTTCACTCGCATATGCCCTTCACATAACGACCATCATCAGACGGAATGCCAAGTGTGCGCACTCTCGATAGAGAAGGTGTGCGTTGCATGATGCGCTGCTGCTGTGTGTTGGGAGTCACGTGTGAGTTTAGCGTAGCTGGTAACGAGTCGGGCTTGATGCAAGTTTGAGTGGCGCGAAAGGCAGTTGCTGTGGGTTTTTGGTCGGGAGCATGACGGACTTTTCGAAGGATCTGGTGCACTCACACTGAGGCTCGAACGAATGCGGCTGCCACGGCTATTCAATTAACCGACAATTGTCGGTTAGGTTCTTTAAGTTAAAAAATACAAAATAAGTAGGTAAAGTATTAATACCAACCTTTATCTCTGGTCATTCGTCCAGGCGACGACACATGTGGCTCAAACATGACCACGCTTTTCTTGATGCTATTCATCAGTTTGCCACGGCCTCCCACTTGCGAGGTACCACCTGACACGGAGGAACTTTCGTTGCCGTTCTCGCTGCAGCACTCATAATTGCTGTTTCCGTTGTGCGTATGTCACAGTTCGGTGTTTGGTTGTTTCGTCCAGACCTCCACATGTGCTGCTGGCGTAACCGCCGCTGTTGTTGCTCAGTGCGCGCTGCAGTGAGATACTCATTATTCTGGCGATGTCTACGCCACTGTCGCTGCCGTCGCATAATTGGGATTGATGTTGTTGCTGTTGACACTTCATGCAGACATCGTTTAATTCCAGAGCGCTCAGCAACTCTTCACTCTTCGTCCAGGCAGCGGTTGTAAATTAGTTCTAAAATTAAATGGTGTAAAACAATATGAAAAATGCTATTACTGACCTACGATTTTCTGATTCCAACGAACATCATGGTTACGCACATATACTGAAAATAATTAAAATATAATTTATATAAATACAAGAGAAAATATCTTACTTCAACAACTTTTGAAAATTCAGTGCTGAAAATGTTCTTTGGTGATTCTATTAGCAAAGCAACTATGTTGTTTTTATTTAATTTCCTTTCACTTGGCGAAAGACAAAACAAACGAGAAAAAAATCGAAAGCCATTAGAAAAAATTCTCTCTGCGAAAGAAGTCGAAAATAGAAAACAATTCATCTGATTGAACATGGTTGCATTTCACAGTTCAGAAAACTTCCGAGCGGAGCTGAGAATACACTGGGCATAATTTAATTTTTGAATGAAAAAAGTTGTAGTAATCCATACAAGTAAAACACTTGTTTCAAATTTTATAAAAAAATAAAAAATATAAAAAAAACTAATTTGTAAACACTTTCAAAAAAATTTTCAAAAACAAAATTATTCTAATTTTGGTGTTCAGCATTTAACGAACATTGTTTTATTAAATTAAAGTCGTAAACCATTACATTAAACTGGTGACCCTCAGTGAAAATGCACAGAACACCACCAGGAACACCATCTTCGGACGCTCCGGTCCAGAACGCCTCAGAATTGGTAAGCGCAAATTCGCAGCAACCGGAAACAGCAGTGTACTCAACAAGCGTACAGAAATTTCCTCCATTCTGGACAAAAAATCCGAAAGTTTGGTTCTTGCAAATAGAATCTATTTTCTCCATCGCTCGAATAAGCGCTGACGAAACTAAATTTCGTCATCTTGTCGCAAATGTAGATGCTAACACGTTGGACTTGGTAAGCGATATTCTGGAAACGGCTCCAGCAGGAAACAGATATGAAACACTTAAAACTCGCATCATATCCATGTTTTCGGAATCCGATGAGCGCAAGCTCAAGCGATTACTGAGCGGTCAAGTTCTGGGAGATCAACAGCCATCGCACTTCTTGCGAACGATGCAGAACCTCGGAAGTGGACAAGTTGGAGACAACGTCATTAAAAGTCTTTTCCTTGAGCAGCTTCCCGACAACGTCCGTGCAATTCTTGCGATCAGTGAACAGCAGGATATCAACAAGCTCGCAGAACAAGCTGACAAAGTCATGGACATGGCACGTCCTGCCAACATCTCCAGCGTTGCAAATACGCCAGATTCCTTACCATTCGATCGCTTGTCTCAACAAATCGAAGCACTCGAAAAACGGTTCGAGAATATGAATCGTGGCAGAAACGTGCAGCGTAATCGCAGTTCATCGCGCAGAGATTCCAGAGCTAGGAACGCAAACCCAAATTACTGTTGGTACCACAAGCGCTTTGGTGACAAAGCCACCAAATGCACTTCGCCATGCAGCTATCCAAAAAATTAATGAGCTTTTCGGATCCTGCGGCCTCCGAAATAGCTGATAACACATCAGGCCGCCTCTAAATCAAGGACAAGACAACAAGAAAAACTTTTTTGATTGACACTGGTGCTGACATCTCGGTTATACCAAGGGATGTATACGTGAGCAATTCATCGCACTCTTCAGTACATTTGTTCGCAGCTAACGGTACGCCCATAAAAACGTTTGGCGCAAAGATTCTTCAACTCGATCTTGGTCTGCGGAAAGCATTTTCTTGGCTGTTCATCATAGCAGACGTCACAAAATGCATCATCGGTTCAGATTTCCTGAAACATTTTCATCTACTTCCCGACCTCAAGAACAGAAGACTCGTCGATGGATCTACGCTTCTGTCAGTACCTGCAACAATCTGAAGAGAACCATCCCTCGGCATAACAATAATTGTCAAGAATCAAAGCATTTACCAGAAACTTCTAGAAGAATTCCCGGAAATTCATAATCTCTCAATGTCGCTCACCAACAACAAGAACGGTGTATTCCATCACATCGAAACATCAGGACCTCCAGTTCGCGCAAAGGTAAGACCTCTTGATAACAAACGTCTTATTATCGCCAAAAAAAGAATTCAAATTCATGCTGGACAATGCAATTATTCGTCCATCGAAAAGCATGTGGTCAAACCCTTTACACATGGCTCCTAAAAAGAACGGAGATTGGCGACCCTGTAGGGATTACCGATTTTTAAACAATATGACTGTTCCCGATCGGTACCCCATCCCATTCATCACAGACTATGTGCATTGCCTACATGGTCGAAAGTTTTTATCGAAGCTAGACCTCATTAGAGCTTATCATCAGATCGACATGCATCCTGATGATATCCAGAAGACTGCTATCATTACGCCATTTGGCTTATTTGAATTTCTCAAAATGCCTTTTGGTCTGCGCAATGCAGCGCAAAACTTTCAGCGTCTGATGGATGAGATCTGTCGCGACTTGGACTTCGTTTTCACGTATATTGACGATGTATTGATTGCGTCATATACTGAAGAACAGCATATTCAACATTTAAGGGCAATTTTTGAACGCTTTCGAAAATTTGGCATCATGATTAATCCTGCAAAATGTGAATTTGGATCCCCTGAAATTGATTTTCTTGGATTTCACATAACCTCTCTTGGTAGCACGCCGACGGCCTCAAAAGTTCAATCAATAATAGCTTTTCCACAGCCCAAAACAATTTTGGAACTTCGCCGATTCACGTGCATGTTTAATTTCTATCGTCGATTTCTACCGCACGCTGCTCATGATCAAGCTCTATTAAATGATTACTTAAAAGTCGCGGGAAAGAAAGATAAGCGTCCGGTTATATGGACAGAAGCCGCAACCGAATCATTTAAAAGATGCAAAAAACAAATTGCAAATGCTGCACTTCTAGCACATCCCGTGAAAGATGCGGATCTTCATCTCAAAGTTGACGCTTCAGACTTTGCTATCGGTGCTGTGGTAGAACAACAAATTGGTGAAAGTTGGCAACCACTCTCTTTCTTCTCACGAAAACTGAGTGCTGCAGAGTGCAAATATAGCACGTATGACCGCGAACTACTTGCTGCTTATAGTGCTGTAAAACATTTTCGGGATATCCTAGAAGGACGAGATTTTACATTGCTAACGGATCATAAACCCTTAACGTACGCCTTTCACCAAAATCCGAACAAAGCCACACCTCGTCAATTTCGTCATCTCGATTATATCGGTCAGTTTACTACGAAGCTCGTGCACATATCCGGAATTAACAATACTGTTGCAGACGCTTTATCACGGATTGACGAAATATCTACTTTGAATTATGCGAAGCTCTCGGAAGAGCAAAAGGAAGATGAAGAACTTGCAAATTTTCTTAATAGCGATACCGGACTCAAGCTGAAACTCGTACAACTTCCCGGATCCAACATTCAAATTTACTGCGACGTATCACAAGGTAAAACAAGACCCTTTCTTACAACCAGCTTCCGTAGAGCCGCCTTTGACAAGCTTCATAATCTTGCGCATCCTGGCATAAGATCTACGAGAAAATTAGTTGCAGATCGTTTTGTATGGCCCGCGTTAAATAAGGATTGCAAGATGTGGACGAAATTCTGTCAAGCCTGTCAAAAATCAAAAATTACTAGGCATACGAAATCGCCTCTTGGTAATTTTCCAGTAACGTCGAACCGATTTTGTGAAGTTCATGTTGATATCGTTGGACCATTACCGCCGTCCGAATGATATTCATATCTGTTGACAATAATAGACAGATTCTCAAGATGACCAGAGGCAATTCCTATTCGTGACATCACCGCTGAGACAGTTAGCCGAACTTTCTTCGAAGGTTGGATATCAAGGTTTGGATGTCCCAACAAAATCATTTGTGACCGTGGACGGCAATTCACGTCTAAACTCTTCCACGACTTGTCTGAATTTCTTGGCGTAAAATGTCAACATACCACATCATACCATCCTCAAGCGAATGGTATGGTTGAAAGACTTCACAGGACCTTAAAAGCTTCGTTGATTTGCAGAGTAAATGCGCAATGGACAAAATCTTTGTCATCAGTGTTGCTTGGTTTGAGGACCGCGTATAAGGACGACATTGAAGCATCTGCTGCAGAAGTACTGTACGGCGAAAATCTCCATCTGCCTGTTGAATTTTTTATTCAAAAAACTAACGATCGTCTTAATGCAACAGACTTCGTAAGTGCTTTGAAAGACACAATGCAACAAATTCAACCGATAACTGCATTACCACATGGTAATCCGCATGGATTCATTTCAAAGGATCTTCTACATTCAAAATCGGTTTGGGTACGTCAAGATGCAGTAACAAAACCTCTTCAACCTAAATATACTGGTCCATATGAAGTTGTGAAGAGATCCGACAAATATTTTATTTTAAAGATGAACAACAAAGATGACAGTGTTTCGATTGATCGATTAAAACCAGCATTCATCGAATCAAGCATAATCGCAGCCTGTTGCCAGGAACAATCATCATCATCTCTACAGTTGACTCAAAGTTCAACTCAAAATTCAAAAACCCCAAAAAGAGTCACGTTCCGCTAGGAAGGATTACTGTAGTAATCCATACAAGTAAAACACTTGTTTCAAATTTTATAAAAAAATATAAAAAAAACTAATTTGTAAACACTTTCAAAAAAATTTTCAAAAATAAAATTATTCTAATTTTGGTGTTCAGCATTTAACGAACATTGTTTTATTAAATTAAAGTCGTAAACCATTACTTTAAAAAGTGTATAAAAAAAGGTACTAAAACCACTGCTGCCAGATATACGGATTTCTCCGTATTTCTACGGATTTTTCATGTTTTAAAAATAAATACGGATTTTTATACGGATTTGATGAAAATACGGATTTTATACGGAATTAGCAATTCTGTTAAAATACTGTGAGAAAATTATGTTTCTTTAACATTCCAATTGCTAGTATTGACAATTTCGGAGCATATTTAAAAACTGTTTTCATTTCTAGAACGCAGTTTCAAAATCGCAGGATACTTCATTTTGTGGACTCTGTTTACTTCAAATTTTTGTTTTGATGTCAATATCGTCCACGAGGAGTTCAATATACCAAAAAAAAAAGATATTAATAAAAACGAGACAGTTTTGGATGATATCACGACGGATCTACGGAATTTCCGTTGTTCATGGGAATTGTTGATCGAGTAGCTGTTCTTCCAAATTCATCGGCTAAATGTTAACGCACTTCGGCTTGTATTAATTTGAAAAAACGAAAGTTAGAAATAACCGTGGATCAGAAAAGCCATAAGTTATCTGAAAACGTGAACGTATCCGTCGAAGTGGATACTAAAATGGAACGAAAATGAAGTGGATACTAAAATTGGTAGCATGACGCTTGGCCTGGGGACGGTTCGCCTTGGGACGTTTCGCCTGGGGATGTCTCGCCATTTCATTGTGAATTTAATTGTGAATATTACGAAATTGAAGAGAATGAAGAAACGACAAAGAGTCAGAGTTGCCATACTAAATTTAATTTATGAAAAGAATTACAGAATGATTGCATAGGGTATATTTTTCTGATGATAATAAAGGAAATGCGAGTTTTTCTAAAATTTGAAGACAAAATTAAAATATTGGGTTTTCATTCGATCGTTATTTGATAACCGGAATTCTGTTTGTTTGCTATCATAAAATATAGTTTTTATTAGCAATTTATTTAGCCATCATAACTTGAATAGTAAACACTGCATTATTTTCAAAATTATGACAAACTCGCACACGCCCATAGTAAAAATATATTAATTTATTCTTAACCCCGAAGTAATTAAAAAATTAAAACAGGTTTCTTAATTGATATAAAAAAATCGATAAAAACAAATTTTATTTATGTATATTTAAGAAACTCATTTTTTGCTGAGATTCGAATTTAACATTTATAAATGTTTATCTCAATTAATATACCTTTCTGTGTACTTTGTTTCTAGTTATACATAAATAAATAAATACCATTACTTTTGGATGTTTAACTTCAACATAAAAAGAGGTTTAGTACAGAGGTTTTGCACATATATGTCCTCATTCATATTTAAATAAATGCTTTCATACATGAATACATTAAAATTGGTTCCATGGTTTGAATAGAAAATCATTTACTATTATTTATAATTTACTCCTTTTTTATAAATTTAAATTATTTACTATATTTCTAATTTTAAATAATATTGTGTATTTATATATTTTTTGGGTAAAACTTAAATAAAGTGGTGGCAACCCTGATAAAATAAATTCAAAATAAAATTCACAATGGAATGGCGAAACGTCCCCAGGCGAAACATCCCAAGGCGAACCGTCCCCAGGCCATTTGATATAATACTCGTGGTGGGTGTCGATCTGCCGCTCTTTGGTCTTTTTCAGGATTTGGCACAATGTGAAAATCGGTTCTATGGTGGACTTGCCAGGTCTGAAGCCGCACTGATAAGATCCAATCAGTCTGTTGACGATGGGCTTCAGTCTTTCACATAATACGCTCGTTAGAACTTTATACGCGATGTTAAGGAGACTTATCCCACGGTAGTTAGCGCGTATCGTGGGATCGAGCCTCGCGTCTTTCTGATTCTCTTTTTTTGCGCCTAAAAAAATGTCCCTCCTCCTTCCTCTTCTCTCTATATCGCTCCTTCGCGGCTCGCGTAACTACCGACTGCAGGGTGGCTCTATATGAAGCGTCTTTCTCTGCAGTGGCTGCGCGACACTCTTCGTCATACCACATGTTCCGTAGTGGGCGTTGGAATCCAAGCACCTCTTCGGCAGCCGTACGCATTGAGCGGGAGACGTGTGTCCACTGCGCGCATATATCATCGAGAGGGGAAGTGCTTTGGGCAAGCAGGTGTGTTGTGTGTGCATTCTTTGCGTGGGTTTCCGTGTATTTTTCACGGCGCATATGCGTATGCGAACCTTGGCTGCTACAAGGAAGTGATCCGAGTCGATGTTGGCAGTTCGGATCGATCGTACATCGATCACACTAGAAGCGTGCCTTCCGTCAATCACAACATGATCAATTTGGTTGCGCGTGTTCTGATCGGGTGACCGCCACGTGGCCTTGTGAATATTGAGATGCTTGAATCTAGTACCACTAATTACCATGTTTCGTGCTGCGGCGAAGTCGATCAGCCTCATTCCATTGTCGGAGGTGTTGTCGTGGAGGCTGAATTTCCCAACCGTTGAACCAAAGATACCCTCATGGTCCACCTTGGCATTAAAGTCGCCAATCACAATTTTGAAGTCGTAACGGGGGCAGCGCTCATAGGCTTCGTCGAGGCGCTCATAGAAAGTCTCTTTAGTTTCATCGTCCTTCTCATTCGTCGGAGCGTGCGCACAAATTAGGCTGATATAGAAGTATTTAGCCTTGAAACGGATTGTTGCTAGTCGTTCGTTCACGGTGTGAACCTAGAGACAAAGTGGCGGAGTCTCTTGCCGACTACAAATCCACAACCAAATTCATGACTCTCCGCATGGCAGCTGTAGTAAATGTCACAGGATGCCTGTTTAGAGCAGCCCTGTCCTGTCCATCGTATTTCCTGGATTGCGGTGATGTCAGCCTTGTATCTTTCGAGGACATCAACCAGCTGGATAGTGGCACCTTCCCTATAAAGGGTTCGGACATTCCAGGTGCATATCCGTAAATCATGGTCCTTTATACGTTTGCGTAGGTTGTCATCGTGTTTTCGGTTCGATATCCGAGGCAATTTTTCCGTTTACGTTGAATCAGCTTTTTATATGGCGGGTCACAAGCCCAACGCACAACCCCCATTTTGGAGCGCCAATATCCCTGTCTCGTTTGTCCCCGACCAGACCTGCCACCGGGGTTGAAATCCGATCTTCTGGCTGGTTGCTCGGGTTAACGGGGTTCACCAATGCGAAGGTGAGACTAGGAATTGTGTAGGAGAGGCTATGGCAACTAACAGAAGTCAGTTACTGGCTTGCGCGTGCACTACACCATTCTGAACCCCTCTAGCAAGGGAACATACCAGCGGTAAATGTGGCGGAAGAACCATTATTTAGGGAAGATGGAAGATCAACCGTACATTCTTCACAGTCGCGGCTTGATGAGCGATCAGTGACTAACCTGGAGGATATGGTTCATCGCGTACAGTTAGGAGAGGGACGGGTCCAATGCAAACCGCTGGAAATCCATCGATGGAACGTATTCTTTTCAGGGGAAGAGGCTGGACTACGTATTGACGACTTCATAAGACGTTTGGAGCATATCACAATATCGCAAAGATATTCATTCGACGAAGTCTCAAGAAATCTCTATATTCTCTTGAGAGGAATGGCATCGACCTGGTATTTTCAGTGGAAATCCTGGAGCAACTTGGACCCAAATAAAAAGAGCGCTAGAGGACCAATTTCGCACGGCCGAAACGGATTGCGATATTGAACATCAACTAATGAATCGATCGCAAAGACATAACGAGTCCTTTGACCAATTTTATAATGCCATATTTGAATTAAATAGCCGAATGCAAAGTTCAACGCATTCAACCTGATCATTCACGCTTTGTGTGCTTTGACTGTAAAAACCTTGGCCACAATGCAATTAATTGCTCTCAAAAGTCAAATCGAATATTTTGTTATCGTTGCGGGGAAGATAAGGTTGTGGTATCCAACTGTCCAAAGTGCGCAGACAAAAATTTTCGGAAAAACGGGAGAACCGGTGGACCCGTTCCTTAAATATAAACCCTGGAATTGAAAATTCTATCGTATTGCCTATCGAACAAAATACCATACCGAAAGAGAACGAGCTCGTATTTACCGAAGTTCTTACAGATATACCAGAACAACTACATAAATCATTTTAGAAGAGATGGCAGCGATATGAAAAAGTACGTTCTACAATTTTTGGGGAGTTGCACGAAATTCAGCGTACACATCCAATATCAAAAAGAATTCTTAAAACTCGGCAGCGACATTGAGAACTGAAAAAAGAACATTGAAAAATAGTCAGTACAGTAGTGAGTGATTGTGTTGAGGTAGGTTGTGATCTACGCCCATATGGCAAAATAGAAAATTTTGGGGTAACAATTGAGGGTCTATTAGATAGTGGAGCTACAATTAGTGTATTGGGAGCGGGTGCCTGTGAGTTTCTTCAGAAACATAAGGTTAATTTGCATCCAATTAAATCAAAACTTATCACAGCAAGCGGTGCGTCACTTTCGGTGATAGGCAAACTAACCACGCCAATTACATATAATAAAGTTACAAGAGAATGTACTTTGTATGTGGCCCCGGAGCTTACCCAGAAACTATACTTAGGAATAGACTTCTGGATATTGTTTGGATTGGACAAATTCATAGTAAGTGAAGTCAAGAATCAGGTTATTGAGCTAGATTCGAACGAACATCAGTTAACAATAGAAGAAAATCAAACATTAGCTAAAATAAAATCATTGTTTCCGTCGTTTTCAGCTGAGGGACTGGGAAGGACACATCTGATAGAACATACAATAGATACTGGCAACGCCAACCCCATAAAGAGAATGCATTACCCTATATCTCCAGCAAAAGAAGCATTGCTATTTGGAGAGTTAAATAGGATGATAAGTCTAGGGGTTATAGAAAAGAGTCATAGTCCGTGGTCTTCGCCAGTAGCAACAGTTGTCAAGCCAAATAAAATAAGAATGTGTCTAGATAGTCGAGACCTTAACAATGTAACGGTGAAAGATGCCTATCCCATTCCTAATATTGAAGGCTTATTAATGCGTCTATCAAATACGTGGTTTATATCGGCCTTAGATTTGAAAGACGCATTTTGGCTATTTTCCTTAGAAAAATCAAGCCGCGAAAAGACAGCATTCACAATAGCTGGAAGACCGTTGTATCAGTTCACTGTTATGCCCTTTGGGCTTTGTAATGCCCTACAAACTATGATACGATTGATGGATTAGGTCATTCCTCCTGAGCTACGTCATAAAGTATTTGTTTACTTGGATGACTTGCTTGTACTTGCAAGTACGTTTCAGGAACACATGGACTTGGTGACAAAAGTGGCAAAGTATATCCAACGTAGTGGGCTAACTATAAATGTTGAGAAATCAAGGTTTTGTGTAAAGGCAGTAAACTACTTAGGGTTCCTCACAGGTAATGGTGGAATACGTGCTACCGATGAAATGGTGGATGCGATACGAGTATTTAGGACTCCGAAAAATCCACGTGAAGTTCGCCAGTTTCTTCGACTAGCTAATTATTATCGTAAATTTGTGTTGAATTTCTCAACAATAGCACTGTCTCCACTGTCTGATTTGTTGAAAAAGGGGAAAAGGTTCGAAATGAATGATTTAGCTCAACAGGCTTTTACAAAATTAAAAGATGCACTTTCAACCACACCGGTCCTTATTCATCCAGATTACAGTAAACCATTTCTTGTTGAGTGCGATGCTTCATGTACCGGTGTGGGGGTAGTCTTATGTCTGGTGGACGATGAAGGAGCTGAGAGGCCAATTTATTTTTATTCACAGAAACTTAACAAGGCACAGAGAAATTACTCTGTGACAGAGTTAGAGTGTCTGGCGGCAGTATGCGCGGTTAAAAAATGCCGACCCTATCTCGAGATGCAACCGTTCAAAATCATCACCGACCACGCAAGTTTGCGGTGGTTGATGAACCAGAGAGAACTCTCGGGTCGGTTAGCTCGGTGGAGCCTAGCACTGGCTGCCTATGATTTTGAAATCGAGCATAGGAAGGGTTCAGAAAATATCGTGCCAGATGCTCTTTCGAGGGCATTTGCGGAGGAAATCTCTGGGCGGTTTTGTGTGGTGGATGTTGACCTCGATTATTCTGAATTGGATTCTAGTGATTATGTAAACTTTAGGAAAGACTGTGAAGAGAACCTAAATTCTTTACCCGACATCAAAGTTTCTGGAAAATACGTTTTTAAGAAAACACAGTTTTGCAGGGCAATTCTATGACTGACACCTTAGTGTGGAAATTGTGGCTACCAAATAGTTTGACTGATTCAATTGTGAGATCTGCACATGATCCTCCACAGGCATCGCATTGTGGAATTGCCAAAACCCTGACTCGGCTACGCGAAAAATATTTTTGGCCGAACATGGCAGCTCAAGTTCGGGAGTTTGTGGGATCATGTTAAGGAGACTTATCCCACGGTAGTTAGCGCGTATCGTGGGATCGAGCCTCGCGTCTTTCTGATTCTCTTTTTTTGCGCCTAAAAAGATGTCCCTCCTCCTTCCTCTTCTCTCTATATCGCTCCTTCGCGGCTCGCGTAACTACCGACTGCAGGGTGGCTCTATATGAAGCGTCTTTCTCTGCAGTGGCTGCGCGACACTCTTCGTCATACCACATGTTCCGTAGTGGGCGTTGGAATCCAAGCACCTCTTCGGCAGCCGTACGCATTGAGCGGGAGACGTGTGTCCACTGCGCGCATATATCATCGAGAGGGGAAGTGCTTTGGGCAAGCAGGTGTGTTGTGTGTGCATTCTTTGCGTGGGTTTCCGTGTATTTTTCACGGCGCATATGCGTATGCGAACCTTGGCTGCTACAAGGAAGTGATCCGAGTCGATGTTGGCAGTTCGGATCGATCGTACATCGATCACACTAGAAGCGTGCCTTCCGTCAATCACAACATGATCAATTTGGTTGCGCGTGTTCTGATCGGGTGACCGCCACGTGGCCTTGTGAATATTGAGATGCTTGAATCTAGTACCACTAATTACCATGTTTCGTGCTGCGGCGAAGTCGATCAGCCTCATTCCATTGTCGGAGGTGTTGTCGTGGAGGCTGAATTTCCCAACCGTTGAACCAAAGATACCCTCATGGTCCACCTTGGCATTAAAGTCGCCAATCACAATTTTGAAGTCGTAACGGGGGCAGCGCTCATAGGCTTCGTCGAGGCGCTCATAGAAAGTCTCTTTAGTTTCATCGTCCTTCTCATTCGTCGGAGCGTGCGCACAAATTAGGCTGATATAGAAGTATTTAGCCTTGATACGGATTGTTGCTAGTCGTTCGTTCACGGTGTGAACCTAGAGACAAAGTGGCGGAGTCTCTTGCCGACTACAAATCCACAACCAAATTCATGACTCTCCGCATGGCAGCTGTAGTAAATGTCACAGGATGCCTGTTTAGAGCAGCCCTGTCCTGTCCATCGTATTTCCTGGATTGCGGTGATGTCAGCCTTGTATCTTTCGAGGACATTAACCAGCTGGATAGTGGCACCTTCCCTATAAAGGGTTCGGACATTCCAGGTGCATATCCGTAAATCATGGTCCTTTATACGTTTGCGTAGGTTGTCATCGTGTTTTCGGTTCGATATCCGAGGCAATTTTTCCGTTTACGTTGAATCAGCTTTTTATATGGCGGGTCACAAGCCCAACGCACAACCCCCATTTTGGAGCGCCAATATCCCTGTCTCGTTTGTCCCCGACCAGACCTGCCACCGGGGTTGAAACCCGATCTTCTGGCTGGTTGCTCGGGTTAACGGGGTTCACCAATGCGAAGGTGAGACTAGGAATTGTGTAGGAGAGGCTATGGCAACTAACAGAAGTCAGTTACTGGCTTGCGCGTGCACTACACCATTCTGAACCCCTCTAGCAAGGGAACATACCAGCGGTAAATGTGGCGGAAGAACCATTATTTAGGGAAGATGGAAGATCAACCGTACATTCTTCACAGTCGCGGCTTGATGAGCGATCAGTGACTAACCTGGAGGATATGGTTCATCGCGTACAGTTAGGAGAGGGACGGGTCCAATGCAAACCGCTGGAAATCCATCGATGGAACGTATTCTTTTCAGGGGAAGAGGCTGGACTACGTATTGACGACTTCATAAGACGTTTGGAGCATATCACAATATCGCAAAGATATTCATTCGACGAAGTCTCAAGAAATCTCTATATTCTCTTGAGAGGAATGGCATCGACCTGGTATTTTCAGTGGAAATCCTGGAGCAACTTGGACCCAAATAAAAAGAGCGCTAGAGGACCAATTTCGCACGGCCGAAACGGATTGCGATATTGAACATCAACTAATGAATCGATCGCAAAGACATAACGAGTCCTTTGACCAATTTTATAATGCCATATTTGAATTAAATAGCCGAATGCAAAGTTCAACGCATTCAACCTGATCATTCACGCTTTGTGTGCTTTGACTGTAAAAACCTTGGCCACAATGCAATTAATTGCTCTCAAAAGTCAAATCGAATATTTTGTTATCGTTGCGGGGAAGATAAGGTTGTGGTATCCAACTGTCCAAAGTGCGCAGACAAAAATTTTCGGAAAAACGGGAGAACCGGTGGACCCGTTCCTTAAATATAAACCCTGGAATTGAAAATTCTATCGTATTGCCTATCGAACAAAATACCATACCGAAAGAGAACGAGCTCGTATTTACCGAAGTTCTTACAGATATACCAGAACAACTACATAAATCATTTTAGAAGAGATGGCAGCGATATGAAAAAGTACGTTCTACAATTTTTGGGGAGTTGCACGAAATTCAGCGTACACATCCAATATCAAAAAGAATTCTTAAAACTCGGCAGCGACATTGAGAACTGAAAAAAGAACATTGAAAAATAGTCAGTACAGTAGTGAGTGATTGTGTTGAGGTAGGTTGTGATCTACGCCCATATGGCAAAATAGAAAATTTTGGGGTAACAATTGAGGGTCTATTAGATAGTGGAGCTACAATTAGTGTATTGGGAGCGGGTGCCTGTGAGTTTCTTCAGAAACATAAGGTTAATTTGCATCCAATTAAATCAAAACTTATCACAGCAAGCGGTGCGTCACTTTCGGTGATAGGCAAACTAACCACGCCAATTACATATAATAAAGTTACAAGAGAATGTACTTTGTATGTGGCCCCGGAGCTTACCCAGAAACTATACTTAGGAATAGACTTCTGGATATTGTTTGGATTGGACAAATTCATAGTAAGTGAAGTCAAGAATCAGGTTATTGAGCTAGATTCGAACGAACATCAGTTAACAATAGAAGAAAATCAAACATTAGCTAAAATAAAATCATTGTTTCCGTCGTTTTCAGCTGAGGGACTGGGAAGGACACATCTGATAGAACATACAATAGATACTGGCAACGCCAACCCCATAAAGAGAATGCATTACCCTATATCTCCAGCAAAAGAAGCATTGCTATTTGGAGAGTTAAATAGGATGATAAGTCTAGGGGTTATAGAAAAGAGTCATAGTCCGTGGTCTTCGCCAGTAGCAACAGTTGTCAAGCCAAATAAAATAAGAATGTGTCTAGATAGTCGAGACCTTAACAATGTAACGGTGAAAGATGCCTATCCCATTCCTAATATTGAAGGCTTATTAATGCGTCTATCAAATACGTGGTTTATATCGGCCTTAGATTTGAAAGACGCATTTTGGCTATTTTCCTTAGAAAAATCAAGCCGCGAAAAGACAGCATTCACAATAGCTGGAAGACCGTTGTATCAGTTCACTGTTATGCCCTTTGGGCTTTGTAATGCCCTACAAACTATGATACGATTGATGGATTAGGTCATTCCTCCTGAGCTACGTCATAAAGTATTTGTTTACTTGGATGACTTGCTTGTACTTGCAAGTACGTTTCAGGAACACATGGACTTGGTGACAAAAGTGGCAAAGTATATCCAACGTAGTGGGCTAACTATAAATGTTGAGAAATCAAGGTTTTGTGTAAAGGCAGTAAACTACTTAGGGTTCCTCACAGGTAATGGTGGAATACGTGCTACCGATGAAATGGTGGATGCGATACGAGTATTTAGGACTCCGAAAAATCCACGTGAAGTTCGCCAGTTTCTTCGACTAGCTAATTATTATCGTAAATTTGTGTTGAATTTCTCAACAATAGCACTGTCTCCACTGTCTGATTTGTTGAAAAAGGGGAAAAGGTTCGAAATGAATGATTTAGCTCAACAGGCTTTTACAAAATTAAAAGATGCACTTTCAACCACACCGGTCCTTATTCATCCAGATTACAGTAAACCATTTCTTGTTGAGTGCGATGCTTCATGTACCGGTGTGGGGGTAGTCTTATGTCTGGTGGACGATGAAGGAGCTGAGAGGCCAATTTATTTTTATTCACAGAAACTTAACAAGGCACAGAGAAATTACTCTGTGACAGAGTTAGAGTGTCTGGCGGCAGTATGCGCGGTTAAAAAATGCCGACCCTATCTCGAGATGCAACCGTTCAAAATCATCACCGACCACGCAAGTTTGCGGTGGTTGATGAACCAGAGAGAACTCTCGGGTCGGTTAGCTCGGTGGAGCCTAGCACTGGCTGCCTATGATTTTGAAATCGAGCATAGGAAGGGTTCAGAAAATATCGTGCCAGATGCTCTTTCGAGGGCATTTGCGGAGGAAATCTCTGGGCGGTTTTGTGTGGTGGATGTTGACCTCGATTATTCTGAATTGGATTCTAGTGATTATGTAAACTTTAGGAAAGACTGTGAAGAGAACCTAAATTCTTTACCCGACATCAAAGTTTCTGGAAAATACGTTTTTAAGAAAACACAGTTTTGCAGGGCAATTCTATGACTGACACCTTAGTGTGGAAATTGTGGCTACCAAATAGTTTGACTGATTCAATTGTGAGATCTGCACATGATCCTCCACAGGCATCGCATTGTGGAATTGCCAAAACCCTGACTCGGCTACGCGAAAAATATTTTTGGCCGAACATGGCAGCTCAAGTTCGGGAGTTTGTGGGATCATGTGAGATTTGCAAAATGTCAAAGGCCCCAAACTTACCCAGTGTATTCTCAGCTCCGCTCGGAAGTATTCTGAACTCTGAAATGCAACCATGTTGTGTCAGATCAACCGTTTCCTTTTTAACTTTTATTCAGGGAGAGAATACAAAAAAATGGTTGTGTGCGCTCTCATGTTGTCGCTAAGTTCAAAACGAAACAACAGAAAACTATTATGTTGTCGTTGGTTTAAACGTCATAAAATTGTATCAAATAGAAAATTTTCTTGCTAGACACTCTATCCACACCTTGGCTCTACCCAAACAGTAAGTTATAATTTATATTAATTTGTTCCATGCAATTTAACAATATTAAGTATAATTTTAGTTAAACTCGTCTTGTTGATGCTTATAACGTAGCTGTTTAGCGGCAAAGTCAATAGTAAGTAATTTCTTATCAAATGTTTGCTATTTAGAGAATATTTAATAATTTCCTTTTTAGTACATTGAAAAGATTGCAACACGTCCCGATGCTTACACCATAGGTTTGTCATAATCGGCGGATTAATTAAAGCTGTCTTTTTGTTTGTCTTCGTGTTGCAATCATTGTACGGGTGCCACTGCGCGGCGACAAGACTGTGATAAATGAGAAATTCTTTTTGTTGTGTCTGCTGCAGCAGATTTTTCTGCCCAAAGGCTATCCGGACAGCCTACGCTGTTTGCCGCCTATCAGATGTGGGACACGGTGCAGGACTTTTGCAGCACCATTTTCGGTGAGTCTTTATTTTAATTTTTAGCAAAATAAAATTAATTATTAATATAGCTAGGCACTCTTTGTACACAGGCTATACTCAAGGACATTAGTGTTGGGAACGACAATGTCAACGCATATTCGGCAAGGAGGGCAATGGACATTTGGGACGTATTTTATTCTCGTCGTGAAAGAGTTCACAGCTGGACGTCGACTCGAAGAAGTGGCGTTTGGTGGCCGATTTTCTGATTGATCTCGCCATGATATTTATGTGCTTCCCAAGCATCCGCTGTACAGCACGTACGTATTGTGCTGTTCGACGTTGCTGAAGGCGATTGTGGGCGTTGCAGATGATGGTTGCTTTACTTAAGTTTCAATCAACCTTTTCCAAAAACTGGGTCATCTCTTGCGATAGCATTTTATATAAAATTTGTAACGATAATTCTTTAAAATTAAATTCGGCCTTTTTACAAATTTTGTTTCTGATTTTTTAAATGTTTTTTTCTTGTTTCTTCTTTAGGTGGCGCTACCAGAGCTGCTCTGACGCAGCATCATGCCGTGCGCGGCAATCTTGACGATGTCGCCTTCAAAGACAGCTCACAGGAGACTTGCGTTAATTTAATTGTTTCTTGTCTGTGCCTTTATCTGTTGACATTGATCCAAAATCAAATGTAAGCAAATCTTAAAATATTTTTTAAACTCGGGCATATTTCAGCTTTCAATAGAATGTAGACTGATTTTGTTTGAATTCTTTCAACAAAAAGAAATGCTAAACTCTTGTTTTTGCAAGTGAATTCTTTTATAATATAATAATAATTTTCTACCTCTTAGGATTCTCTACTCTGTATTTGTTTTTGTTATTCTCGTGCATCTATATGCGAATCTGAAAGCGGTAAAGGCGGTCTATCTGCTGACTTTCAACGAATCGCGTTATTTAATAGCGCTCGAAGAGTTCTTTCGTTCGGGTCGCATGCTGACGCCACCACAGGTAAATAATTTATTTCAAATATACTAAATTAGTTAATATTCTAATGCACAAAACATGTCAATAAACTTGAACGCGTGACAGTCGGTCAAACCGTCTCCGTTTCGTTGAATATACGTCTAGGACTCACCATTAAAAATCTCATCGACGAATCACAACAGTCATGTGATAGCGGATATTGTGTTCTTTTTTGATCCACATGAACATTTTATTATGGCAAAATATTTAGGCGTTTATTTGCATTTCGATACGCGTAAGTTTGAACTGCTTAATGCGTATTTTTTTGCGGTCTCATATCTGCAGGAATTTAAGCAGTTGATGGAAAAATACTGGGAGGTGCAGTCCAAGTGGCAGGAGTTTTCAATGATGGCACAGCACGAGGGTAAAGTATTTTATTTTAATTAATTAATTGTATTGTTGTAGTAAAACTCAACAAGACTATATCAATTGAAATTCATATTTTATCCAGTTTGAAATTAGAAAATAGCAATTGTAATTCAGAAATTCCATTTGAAATTTAGACATTGGAAATTCAGAAAATATTAAATTTAATTCATAATTCTTAATTCATAATTCTTATTGGAATTGGAATCAATTAGAATTTTGAAATTATATATAAAATTCAGAAATTGCAAATTCATAAAATGTCAAATAAAATTCTTATATTTTCCATTATGGATTCAGAAATTTCAATTGCTGAGTAGCACGTCGCTGAGTAAGCGGCTAACAAGGTTCATCTTATACGCAGGTGCGCAAACTTTTTAACTATTTACAATTGTCCCTATATATTAAAACTTGTGCTTCCAATGCAGATTAATTCTTGCTATTAGCGCTGACAGCGAAAATGAGGAAGACAGTGTTGAGTGGCTGTGCGGTCAGCATGCCGGAAGACTATGTAAATCGCTTGCAACGCATGTTCCAAGACATTAAGGTGTGTCTTATTAGATTTCAATATATTCTATTTATGTGGTGATACCGTTTGCTAAATATTGAAAGTGTTACTAAATTATTTTTACTAAATGACAAATATATAATTAATTAAAATTTATATTATATTAATTTTATTGCTAAATTAAAAATCTTAATAAAATTTGAATTTATTCTCTACAAATTAATTTTTTTTATAAAAATTACAATTTTTTCTAAATATTACAATTTTTACAAAAAAATTACAACTATTACTAATAGTTCTAATGTAAACTAAAATTTCAAATCTTTACTAAATTCAAATTTCTACTAAAAATTCATATTGTAACTTAAATTACAATTTTTACAGTTTATACTAAAAATTAAAATTTTTTCTAAAAACTAATATTTTCCTAAAACTTTTAATTTTTACTAAACATTCTAGTTTCTATTAAAAATTAATATTTTTACCAAAATTAAAATTTTTAGTAAAAATTCATATTGTACTAAAAGTTTTAATTTTTATTAAAAATTCAAAATTTAAAAAAAAAATGAAATGTTTACTAAAAATTCTAATTTTTACCATAAATTCAAATTTTTATTAAAAAAAATAAAATTTTACTACACATTCCAGTTTCTACTAAAATTTATATATTTTCATATACATATATATATAAATTCGTTATTCATTCGTTTAGATGGACTAATGCACCGGTATTTTGAGGCATCCAAATCCATTCGAAGCATCATCTACCACCAGCCGCATCTTCTTGAGCAGCAGCACCATCAAAAGTATCGAACGCACGGCATTTTATTTGATATATTTGTGATTTTATGTTTAATATTGCTTTAAATGTATTTCTAACGAGTATTTTTATATAAAAAGTTAAACCAAAAACACTGTAATAAACAAAAAAACAGTAGAAATGAATTTATTTTATTTGTCATCAATTTTCCTTTGGGTCCCAGATTACGTCCGACATTGCTTTGAATGTCTGTTCTAAAAGTCTGACCAAAATGTGTCATCAGTTTTGCTTCGCTCGTTTCTGATTGGCTGATTTAAATATTTTTCGTTTTTGCTCTCTCTGTTTTGTACGTAATTTTTCTCAGACATACTTCAGAAAAATAGGTGAGATGTCTATGTCGCGTTTAGTCTGATACAGCACCTATTTAGTTCGTAAATCTGAACAAGTGTCGCACACTTTTGTCAGGGATGTCTTACGTTTTGATCGAAAATACGTCGTAATTACGAACGAACGCAGCAGTGGGTATGTACTAGACCAACAATGGGACAATAAACATTGATTGAGAGACCGTTCCAAAAGATGTATGTAGATTTGTTAGGCCCATATCCACGCTCTAGAAGAGGGAACAGTGTGATTTTTATCGTACTAGATCATTTCAGCAAATTTGTTTTCATGCAGCCGCTGCGTAAAGCTGATGCTAAAAGCATCATAGAATTTTTAGAAAATCAAGTGTTTGCGATATTTGGCGTGCCGGAGTAAAGAAATCTCTAAAATGTTGGATGGCTACAAAATCAAACACATGAAGACTGCATTATATGCGCCGCAAAGCAACGCTTCGGAGCGCGTCAACCGCACAGTTTTGGCGGCGATCAGATCATATGTGAAGGGTGATCAAACCATGTGGGACGAACATCTTGCATCAATTGAAATGGCTATAAGAAGTTCTATCCATTCTTCTATTGGGATGACACCATACTTTGCCCTATTTGGCAGACACATGATCACTCATGGCTCTACATATTCAGTGTTGCACAAACTTCATGCTGTTCAAGACGGAGTTCCAATTCTCCGTACCTCTACCAGATCAGATAAAGATTATCGACAAAACAATTGCTCAGAACCTGGCCAACTCTTACAAGGAATGCGCCAAAACATTTAATATTTAATATCAACCGGAACAAGAAGTATATCGTCGGAACCATCTACTCAGCGATTTGAATAAGCAGTTTAATGCTAAATTAGCTCCCAAATATACGAAAGCTCGAATCCAATCCGCCGTAGGAAACAATCTATATCAGTGAACGAACTTACAAGGAAAAAAAATTGTTGTGTACCACGCCAATGATGATGCCCGGCTAGTTATGTAGGTAAACGATCGTGGGTCGAGCCACACGTATTGGCGATAAGAATTAAACCACTGAAATAGCCCAAAACATTTGTTGTCTCGAGATTAAAAAAATGTTTTGGTTTGTTACGATTTCAACTATTACAAAAATAGTAAATTTCGAACCACCCAGCACGGATTCGAACCTTGACAATCAGAGTGCACTGCGATTGCTAAGTTCTGCGAACGCCTTTTGCAAATGGTGGATTGCCAAAACTATTTCCGGCATTGACTTTGTTAACTCGATCGCAGGCAGTCGCATTTGCAAATCTGCAATTTTTTTTTGCAGGAAGTTTTATAAATTACTACAGTGGGTTAAGCTGCTCGCTGCCGTATATTTGGGTAAAATTTCGCCATGAAGAAAAATGGCGTCTCGAATACATTTTTTTCTTTTTGTGTTTTTCTTTTGTTGTCCGACTGCAAGCTTTTGCAGCCAACGGCAACAAGCTCCTAAACCTTGCTAACAGGTCATCGAATAGCTGCAACGTGGTCGTGGTATAGCTGAAACGTTTTCGACGCATAGCTGCAACGTGGTCTCAGCGCATTGCAACATGTTCGAAGCATAACTGCAACGTGGACGCTATACAACTCAATGTTGTAGCGTAAAGTCAACGTCATTTACATTAGAATTCAAATTTCGCGACGCGGTCGCATAAACGCAAAACGTCGGCACTGTATTGTCTAGGGCACTCATCCGCAAAGTTGTTGTACAAACCCAACGTAGCTGCGTAAATTTGACCTGATCGACGCACTAAGATCTACGACACACAAAAACGTTTGAGTCCTGCGTCGCAGTGTCGTCACCCAACAGCAGTGCTGTCGTCACTCATCGCAACGTGTTGTACCGCCGAACAAAATCAGTTCAACCGCACACAATCAGTGTCGATGCGCAACAGCTGCGCTGTCTTCAAAAGTGGTCTCACACCCAAAGAACGAATCATTTGGGGCAACCGTCTTTTTTTGCCAACCGATTTACTTAGTTCTGTCAACATTCGACTGATTCAGTTGTTGCAACACTGCGTATCAGTTCACACAACTAATGAATACAATTGCCACAACCAATTTGTTTAGTTGTGGTAGCCAATTTAATTATACAAAATCGGCCATTTTACCTCGCCCTAGCGCTCCAACATGTTGCAAAGACGAAGTCAGCGTCACAACAGCGTTCTTGAGATCGAACATTGCCGACGATTCGTTGTGCTGCTGACTTCGTGTTTGCAACACGTTGGAGCGCTAGGGCTGCATATAGAAATACAACATATAGAAACAAAATCGCAAGAACTCTGTAGAATAGTATGTCACTTGTTGAAGAAAGTATAATTGAGCATGAAAGAATCGAACAGTAACAACGATACAGCCTTAAAACAATTCCAAAAATTGTTTCACACGTAGGACGCGCTGTCCGCAGCACAAAACAAAACGAGTGAAAAATCTAAAGCTTGCGCGACTGGTGTTGTCCTGCTTTGGCATCGCTTTTATACAAGACAACTGTTTTCGCAGTTGAATCAAATAAAAATTGGTTGCTACAACTTAATGTTATATAATTATCTGTTAAGTCAAATAAATATTGGTTAGGTCTCATTTTGAATTCAGTTGCCGTAGCAATGGAAATAAAAAAATTGAAAATGGATTAAAAGTTTGTTTCTCCAATCAATGTTGCAGTTGCTTCAACTAATAGTTGGTTACGCTTCATACTATTGTTCACCACAAATGAAAATCAGTTGAGGCTGACTAAATTTGGTAGATGGAAATGAATATTCGTTGAAACAACTGCACGCCAAGCAATTATTTTTTTGTGTGCAGAGGGTAAGTCGTGCGTCCCAAGTCTCGTCGAACTAAATCAGTGCCGTAGCACTAAAGCAACGCGTTGCCACAGTACCAGCGTGTAATGACTTCATCGACGCCAAGCTTCTGCCCGATGCTCTACATCAAAATTATTACTTTTCATCTGAATTTTTAATAAAAACTATTATTTATTTTAATTTGGAATAAAAACCAAATTAGTATTATGAAGTATAAAATTTTATTGAAAACTTATAAAATATATACATAAAATTTTTGATGTAGGCAAAGAAATTCTGCAGTACATAAAACATAATTTTGACTAAATTAAAATGTTGTATGCAACCTGTTGAAAAATATCGCATTATCCAGAAATACAACTCTTAATTTGTCTACAATTAATTTTTAATAATGCTTTTTCCATTATTTTGTAAATTTACAAATTTTACAACTATAATAATGAATATAAGTCCGCATAAAATAAATTAAATTACATGTAAAACAACTAGACTCAACTCAAAACGTGTTGTGTCGCATGCCCTATGAGCAACATTAATTAGTTGTCACACATCGTACAATATGATGTATAATCCAACATTTTTTTACACTTTACTTGCTTATCTAATAAATAGAGTTATGTTCTACACATTCATCGCATTTTTTGTTTTGTCGTGTTTGTACCTTTAACCCATCAACGCCCAGCGTCCAAATTGTGCAGATTTTACACCATTTCATGCAACAGCTACTGCCTGTGGTGGTTTATTTTTTTTATTTTTGAGTTATTTGCAAAGGCATTGTTCATTGTTATGGTTATACGCGAGGTCGTCAACAGCGCAATTATTTTTAATATCCGACCATGGAAGTTTTACGATGTTGCCACAGCTTCAAAGCGGGTTTTTTTGTTTTTGATACGCTACCCTAATGTAAGGGTCTTTATAAGAATTATGCTTAATTTTGACGAACACAGTTGGATTTTAAGGTAGACATTACTATGATCGACATTGTCAACGCGTCGACATTATGAATTCATTTAAATTATCGACATTGTTGACGTGTCGATATTATTTATTCATCGAATTTAGAGTTTCGAGAATTAGATATTTTCGTTATTATCAACGTAATATAGGCGTCGAATTTATATACGCGTCGATACTACCGCCGTGTCGACATAATCTACTCATCGAATTAAATGCATCGAAAGTTGAATTTTAAGGTAGACAATTCTTCCACATTGTCGACGTAAATCGACTTTTCAACACTATTGACGTGTCGACATTACTGACGTGTCGATATTTTTGATGTGTCAACATTATTTACTTATCGAATAAGAATCTCTGAGAATAATGATTTATCAATGCGTCTGTATTATCTGGGCGATGTTATTAACGCTTCAAAAATATTAATATTATCGACGTGTCGACATAATATACTTTACACATTAAGAGTTTCGAAAATACGGATAGTTCGACCACTATAATAAATAATTCAAAAAGTTTGGAAACACTAGTAAGAACTACGTTGACCATTTTACAGCATGATATGCGAAATATTTTTATTTTGACACTTTGCGAAATTATTTGACATTTAATTTAAAGTAAAATTATATTTCGACACTCCTATGTCAACATTAAGACAAATATTTTAAAGACACGCATTTTTATAATTTATTATACACCTATGTTCATATTAGGTAGACTCAATTGTATACCATCTACACAGAATCATTTTGAACGCGTCTATTGTTAGTTTTCGACACGACAAAATGTGCAGCTCTTAATACAAACTCCGACATTGACTGCTAAAAATCTTTGAGCCTGCCAAAAATTGTGTCTGGTGAACGTAAAATATTCGAATCAACTATAAATTAAATCCGCATTTTTTTAGACGTGTCGCGTCCACAGTATTGACATCACGAAGACAAAAGATGTAGACAAAGATTTAGACAATTCTGTACACAAAGATGTGGAGAAAGATGTGGAGAAAGATGTAGACAAAGATGTAGACAAAGAAGTAGAGAAAGATGTAGACATAGCTATACACAAAGATGTGGAGAAAGATGTAGATAAAGATGTAGACAAAGATATAGAAAAAACTATACACAAAGATGTAGACAAATATGTACACAAATGTATTGACGAAAATGTACACAAAGTTGTAGACAGTGGTGTATACAAAGATGTAGACAAATGCATAAACAAAGATGCAGACAAAACTGCAGACAAATGTCTAGACAAAGATGCAGACAAAATTGCAGACAAATTTTTAGACAAAGATGTATACAAAGGTGTAACCATAGTTTTAGATAAATAATCAATAAAGTACTTTTCAATTTTGCTAACATGTCGACTATAGCATTTACAAAATATTGAAAATATTAATGTCGATAATGAAAATTGTGTCATCGATGTTTTTAAGTAAGCTATTTTCTACAATATATCAATATAATATATATTTATTTTTTTAAATTTGTGTTATAAAAAAAGTTATATTTTTGGATGTAGGGCATTGATTATCTTTCGGTTTTCTGTTATTTTTTTTATTATTAACTAAGTTTACTTTATTTAGTTCATCATTTAGAAATAATGAGAACAATAATCACCACCTTTATAAATAGTATTAAGGCAATAAATTGTGAATTAATAATGCGGAATTAAACGTTCTTAATTAATGGGGTTCTGAATTTCGCGATATAGCCATTTTCGGTTAGCCAACAAAAGCTAACCCACTTGATTTAGGGGCTGTCAATCGATCGATCAATCCGTTTGATAGCCATGGATGTCTACGGACATATGGGGGTGGGACAGGTTCAATAGAAGTAATTAACATCTAAACTTCTGTCACATATGCTGGATTGAATGAATGCATCACATAAAATATTTGGAAGAAACGAAGCATTATTTTCTTTGTTTTATAAATTTTGTTTACGCACCATTGACGACACCCACTTAGCCGGGTATAAAACAGTAAAGAGCGCTGCGTAACATATTTCAAATTATTTTAACTGCACTGTTTGTTACTGCCACAGTCACGCCCTGAGACACCTTCTCACACGGTTGAATGACGCCTGCAGTAAGTTTCATAGACCCGATTTTGTAGCGATTCATAAACGCAATTTACTCGTCGCGGTTAATATTTTTACTATCAATGGGACATTTTTGTCTACACAAAATACACGGTGCACAAAAAACGCTAACAGCAAACGGTATGACGCAGCAAACAAAAACTAATGCCTACTTTGAAGTATGAAGTTCAGTGGTTGAAGTATGAAGTGGTCACACACATAGAAAATTATTGTCGAATACGACAATATTTTGATAATATTTCATGTTAAAATGGATCCACAAATATTATTTTCAAATTATTGTCGGATTCGACAATCAAATTTTCAATAATAACTTCAAAAATAACTTAAAAATAAAATTATTGTTTTTGAAAATTGGAATTGTTAGTATTGATTTTTGCTTTGAATAGCATTTATAAATTTTGAAATGTTATTATTAAAAAGTAAACAACAAATTTTGAATTTGTATGTATGTAATTTTTATTGGAAAATTAACGTTGCAATTCACAATTGTATCGTCCGTGAGATGGTTTAACAATGCCGCGCTGATTATGCACAATGCACTGCAATAATAATCTGTGCTTGAACAAAAAGAAGTATAGTCGAACATGGGGTGCTTCGGTTCGTAGGTTATCAAAAGCTGATTCTCGGTGGGCGCTGTCTCGTTCGTGGTGAGACAGACGTTCATTCGCCCCATGTCTTGTACACTGTAAATAAAATGCATTTTTATTTTACATTAAATTTGTTTGCACAAGTCGACGTACTCAGAAGTGTTTCGGAAGTAATGGCTGCGACGTTCATGCAGCGACGAGCGTTGCTGACGCCACAAAATTATTTTAAATGTGTGCAAGGTTTACGAATACGTTTATGAAATATTAATATATTTTCATTCAAACGCCGACACCATTGATACTTTGCGCAAACCTGGCAATGTTATACATCGCAGTGGCGCAATTGGATTCACTGGTTTCATCTTCGCGGCACATCGTAGATTTTACAAGAAGTTCCTGTACACTGCCACCGGCGCAGGTGCTGTTGCAGCTGTAGAACATACTTTAATTCGTTTTAATATATAGTATTATAACTTATATGCGTTTTCTTTTATTTTATATTTAAACCTTTAGGGAAATATATGCGTTTGAATTCAAGTGTCATTTGAAGGTCGATTTCAAGTTCAAAATTTAATAAAACATCAAGTGAAGAACCACATTTTATTTATAGCTTACAATTAAGTTAAACCTCAAATCTATATTGAATGTCGGAATTCAAATTTGGGTAAAGGGTAGATTCAATTGGATAGAGAGCTACCAGTTTTGCTGGAGATCGCCATGGTTTTCAAGCTTACAATTACAAAAAGTTGAACGCTTTTATCCAGTGAAAGCTTCGATATCCATATTCAATATACATTCGATAATCACTTAATATCCAGGTTTTTGATTTATTGGGGTAAATTAAATAACTTGAAAATTCACTAAAGGACGTAACTTAACTGACTGCCTTATTTACATGTATATGAAAATTCTGGAAATCAGAGATATTTTAATTTCAATTTGTGAGAGAATGTGGAACGATTTAAACTAGCCGATTACACAGAAAAATAAAGAATAAAATTCTGAATTGGATAATATAATAAAATAAAAACATATGTAACTGGAGTTACTATCTGTTTATTTTGCACTGCAGTGCTTTTGTTTAGTGGCAATTGTCAATTGTGATCGATGAATTGTTTACGATAAATTGAATATATATTTTTGATTGAATTCTACACAAGTGCTTTTATGCATCACCAAAAAATGCTGTGAATACCTTTGTATTCAAAAATGTATTAAAATGACTGTCGAACAAAGAGTGTTTAAATCAGATATTTGTACAATTATTTGTGTTGGAATAGCTTTACGAGGCATTGTGTCTTTGCATTCCTATTCTGGTGCTGGCAATCCTCCTATTTATGGGGATTATGAAGCCCAGCGACATTGGCAAGAAATCACTGTAAACTTAGATCCCCATGAATGGTACACAAATTCCAGTAATAATGACCTTTTGTATTGGGGGTTAGACTATCCACCATTGACCGCTTACCATAGTTTGGTCATGGGTAAGGTCGCAAATGCATTAAATTACTCTTATATTGAACTCTACTCATCACGTGGTATCGAATCTTCCCATCATAAAAGTTTTATGCGGTATTCTGTGCTAACTGCTGATTTGTTAGTTTTCATTCCTAGTGCTCTGCTCTTGGCCATAGCGATAAGAAAGTTTATCCACCCGTACTCATTAGCTCTGACTTTAGGTTGTTTGTTAGTATTCGTTACATATCCAGGTCAGATTCTTATCGATAATGGCCATTTTCAATACAACAACATCTCACTTGGACTTACTACATTGGCAATTGCATGTATTCTTGAAGAATATAATCTTCTCGCGACTGTTGTCTTTACTTTAGCACTTAATTACAAACAAATGGAATTGTATCATTCAATACCATTTTTTATTTATCTCCTTCGGAAATGTACTGATAAAAAAAGGTATTGTTGCATTTAAAATAGGTATTTATATTACTATATTACAATGTTTTTCTAGACCTATTACATATTTTATAAAAGTCGGTGGACTTGTATTACTTACATGTATTTTATTGTGGCATCCATGGCTATTTTCACTGGATAGTACAAAAGTGGTATTAAACCGAATATTTCCATTAGCTCGTGGAGTCTTTGAGGATAAAGTGGCAAACTTTTGGTGTGCAGCTAACGTGCTAATAAAGATAAAGTAAGGCCATCATTTTTCAAAAATATACAAATTTTTTAATATGTAAAAAATTAATTTTTTAGGCTTATATTTCAAAATCATCAAATATCAATAATATGCTTGATAGTTACATTAATATCCCTAATTCCAAGTGCTACAAATCTATTTCAAAACTCAACAAAAAGAAACTTTGTATATTCTCTTATGAATTGTGCTTTAAGTTTCTTTTTGTTTTCATTTCAGGTAATGTTTTTTTATTAAAATGATTATTTATATAAACTACAAATAAAACGTTACAGGTTCACGAAAAGTCGATTCTTTTACCTGCATTGCCAGCACTTGTATTGTATACGAAGCATCCTTATATCATAAGATGGTTTTTGCAAATTACAACATATAGTATGATTCCTCTATTAAACAAGGACGATCTTACTTTATCATGTTTTGTTTTGCAATTTATATTTCACTCTGTTATGGATTTAACGAACTGTTTAAATTGTAATCAATTTTTATTAGAATCTAAAAAAATTAAGTTTTTGTATAAATTGTCAAGTTGTATGTTTTTCGTTTTAATAACAGCTTTTTTTTTTGCACCAAGTCCTAAACATTTGCCAGATTTATATACTCTAATGTTGATGATGTTTTCTTTTTTGCACTTTTTAATGTTCTTTTTATATTTCACATTTATACAATTATTCAATAACTAAACCAATTAATAAAAAAAAATAAATAAAAATTAAAACGTCCAGAAGTCACCAAATAGTTTCTCAAAAAATATTGAAAAAACCAAAAATTAAAGAAAAACCAAAAAAAAAAGTTGGCCTTTATTTTTGAAAATTTTCACTTTCGGTCTGCGAAAAACTTTTGTTTTTGAAATATTTTAGTTTCGGTCTGACAGAAACCTTTAATTATTAAAATTTTCGGTTGCGGTTGAACAGCGAGATACATAAATATGAACAAAATACATCTCATTAGTACTCACGTAATATTTAATACTAATTTTAATATAACAATAAATGTTAATATTCTTATACGTTTTTAAGATATAAACACTGAAATTTTGAAGTTTTTAGACAATTTTTTAATTATTTAATTTGCTTTTATAATCTAACGATATACAAGATAATATTTTATAGTTATCCAGTTAGTAGACTATGCAAACTAAACACCAAAATTACAATACATATGGTCATTTCCTTCGGTTCCGCACGGCACTTTGGCACGCTTAAAACTTTAAAATCTCGAAGGAAAATTAATGGATTTGCAAGTAGTATTTAAATAGGACTAAATATCTGCAAAAATAAGAGAATAGTATATACATATAGCGTACAATATCTTTTTTGAACTATCTCAGATGATAGCTGAGACAATATTCTTTATTTTTGTATATGTACACTTTCTTCCTAAAGTTTATAGTTATTTTGTATAAATCACACAATAATTCCGGACGTTCCGTATGGAAATTTGCACTACGATTTTTTGCTAAAAATAATTTTATATTTTTTCGATATTTTTATACTTTGGTTTTACACTTTTGGTATTAGCTGTCAAAAATTTTATAGAATCACTAGGAAATCGATTTTGATAATGCCGAGGAATTTCTGTTTTAGAAACAGATGATTAAACTCTTTAAAAAATGTTGTTATTTTAATATGATAATAAATGTATCTTTTTGGTTACGTACGTCACAATAGGACATCCTTATACAAAAATCAAAATTTGTCCCTTAATTTCAATGCTTAGTTCTGCTTTAGAACTATTAAATAAGGTTGTCTGAAAAAAGAGAAAAAAATATTTTGTATCTCTATGTCTTTCAAATTATTTAATTTGGTTAATCAAAGTATATTTTTTTATTCGTTACCGTTAACGGAATAGAATGTGATGTTTGGTCTTCATTTCGTCACAACAACCTGTTGATCGGCCTGACGTATACGAATTTGCCAAAATTTAAATAAAATACTTTAAAGTGACGCACTTGTTCCGGACCTTTAAGTATCGTTGAATTTAAAGATGTTTTGTCAACAATGGCGACGGCGTCGACAACGATGAATCTTCCGTTCAATAGTTAGTAGGCGCTATTCTGTCATTTTGTTACGATCTAAAAGTGCGTACGTATTATTAATTAAATGGTATTGTTGAACCAAAAATGGATTATACACGCATAAAAATATATTGTTAAAATTTACAATATACGATTGTCATTTCAATTTAATATAATAATAATGTGGCAACATTTTTTGCCCTGTCTCAACAAACTTCAAATTCAAAAATTCAAAATAAAGAAACTTCAACTACTTAATTTGTTTTCAAAATTGATGCAGATTTTTCGCAAAACGTAAGATATGTTAATAATTAATATATATATATAACAAACTAATTATTTTTGCGACAGGTTCAGTAAATAATTTCTTCAAAATAAAATCAATGTCGCCACAACTTTTTGTTTTGTTTGATGAAGTTAGCGGCTGGCATCTGTATGTGCATGAATTACAAAAGAGTGACGCTGGAACTCAGCCAGCATATACCTGTGCAGCGATGTCGTTACGGCAGTATGAAAAACTAAAACATTGACCATTATCGACAAACCCGCCTATCGACAAATAGTTTGCCACATAGCGACTTACTGCCCGTGGAACTGCTAAGTGTCTCGTGCAGCACTGCCCAGAAGTGACTGTGATAGTCACGGATAATGATGACGAGCATTAGCGGCATGAGCCTCAGTTAAACGCTTGCATATAGAGTTTTTTAATATATTTTGTAATTCAATAAAAATATAAAAAAACATTAACAATTTTGTGTCGCAAAAAAAAGTTTACAAATATTATAAATTTGACAATTCCATTTAATGTAAAAATGACAATATTGATTGTTTTCAGTCACAATCGAATTATTGTTCGAAAATAACAATACAATTTTTAAAACCGACAATAAATTCACAATATTATAATGGGATCTATTTTGAACATACATATTGTTAATTTATTGTCGGATCTAACAATATATTTCTATGCGTGTAGTTATTTTATTATATAATTTATGTTATTTAAATGTCGAAATTGAAATTCACTTTTAAAAAATCAGACACATGAAAAGAAACTCCTCGTTGCAAAAGATTAGAACACATTTACATCCTTATGCTGTATGTCGTCGATCGACGAAAATCGTCCAAAATTTGTCTGACTTTGGTGTGAGAAAGTTTTTTGTATGCTGTATAGCACTGTATAGCACAGCGTCTCACAATGTGACGACACAACGTAAGAATTCAAATTGTGCGTATGCTGTATGTCGTCAACAAACGATTTTCGACGTCAAAATCGACGATAGCTTCCTAGCTATCGTCTGTAATTATTCGTGGTCCAAAAATAATATTAAAAGTTGTCACGCCCTCTTAAATGGTTCTAAAGTGACGAAACAACATTTTTTGTTCGCAATTTGATCCTCTAGTACCCCACAAAAATCAATAACTGACCGACGCAACTCGTTTCAACAAGTACTTTTTTGTATAATGCGAAAAATGCACCAAGAATAAAAAATAAAAAGACAGTACTCTGCGCAATATTGATCTATGTGTGATCGAAAAAAAAAAAAAATGACCAAAAGGTCTCATGGTTTCCTCAAAAAAATGATAAACTGTTTCGGTCGATATTCAGTTCTCTATTTTTGGGCGGAACATCGAAACCCCTCTGCAAAAATTATTCGTTATTTGGTCCTTTGTCGTCCATTCAATTATTATTTTTTAAATTACAGCAGCGGTAATGATAAATAAACATAGAAATATTCAAGTAATCTTGCAAACATTTTTATTTGTTTTATTTTGATTGTCAAAGGTATGTTTTTTGAGTTGCCAAATACACAAATTTTGAAAAAAACGTAAACAATTGTATTGAAAATTGTCTTTGCTAAATACAAAAACATTGATTGGAAACGCGAAATTGAGAACATTGAGAGACTACGCAATGGCGAACGAATGTGGCGTAAAGCTCAACGAACCAATACGTAATATATACAGAATACAATTTTATTACGTATGTGAGTGAAAACCTGACGAAATGTGTCACTCATGAAATTATACAGCATAAGGCTGTTAAAGTTGGTTATTTATTTATTTTATGTAATACACCGTGCTACAAAAATCAAAAAAATTATGCAACCTTTAAAAAATCGATATGTACGTAAAACTATAGACCAATCCAAGAATATGTGCGTTCACCATTTTCTGGGTCAATTCTTTTGCGGTTTTAAATTGAATTTAAAATGCAAGTGTGTACCATATTTTGAAATAATTATAAAAATATATTTTTTTGCGTCACTTTCAAAAACAATTCAATGCATCTTGTAGCAAAAACCCCATTGATCGTGAATTCGAAAACCGCTTCGCGATATCAATTCGCATCCAGGTTTTACTTGCATTTGAAGTGCAATTGCAAATCACTTTTTAATATTTAAAAAATTTATTTTTTTTGCGCCACTTTTAAAAACCAAGGATGGACGCTTGTAGCAGAAGTCACACAGATAATGAATTTGAAAACCGCTTTGCGATATCAATTCCTATGCGAGTTTTACATGCAGTTAAATTGTATATCATTTTTTAATATATAGAAAATTTTATAATTTTTTTTGCGTCACTTTTAAAAACCATAGATGAGATCTTGTAGGAGAAACATCACAAATGATGTAGTCGAAAACCGCTTTGCGATATCAATTCCTATGCGGGTTTTACATTTAAATTGCAAATCACTTTTTAATATTTAGAAAATTTTATTTTTTTTTGCGTTACTTTTAAAAACCATAGATGAGATCTTGAAGGAGAAACCTCACAAATGATGTAGTCGAAACCCGCTTTGTGATATTCCTATACGGATTTTACACGCATTTGTAGTGCATATCACTTTTTAATATTTAGAAAATTTTATATTTTTTTCGTCACTTTTAAAAACCATGGATGGGATCTTGTAGCAGAAACCTCATAGATGATGAATTCGAAAAACAATACGCGATTACTATTCGCGGAATTACGTATACAATTAATCCAATTGATTGTGTTGAATGTTATATTGACGGTTTTAAAATCTAATGTTATTCACAACGAGTATTTTGTGTTTTTTTGAAAACAAGTAAAACCCGTATTCGATTTGCTATCGCGAATCGGTTTTTGATCAATGGGGAACATTGATATATTAATTGTGAATAAACATGAATTGCTCCATTTTGCACCTTTTCAGCATTGCTCTTGTAAAATTGGTGTTTTTGAAAAAAGTAAATTTTTTTAAAAATGTACTTTTTATATGGTAAACATAGGGATTTCACCCATAAAATTAAAAAAATGTATATTTTACAATCTTCTTTCTAAAATCCAAGGAATTACTCCATAAAGAATTTTCATCTTGAAGCCGACCACCCTATAACATTATCTCGCCATTTTTTTTTATTTCCCATTTTAATGTAAGAAACACATCTCTAAATAAATTACTACAAAAAATAATAAAAAAATAATAATCTGAAAACTTTTTATAATTTTGGCCATAAAAATTGATTTTTTTCCCAATGTGCACTGTAGCAAACGGCATGGTTGCAACTTTTACTAAATTTTTTGCAAAATTATTACGTGGTGCGTAAATTATGAGTACGCAGCAAGAGTCAGCACGTGTTATTAACTATATACATATGTTTTGAAATTAAAAAAAAAAATTGTTGTTCAACAAAAGAACAATTATTTGTGCAATACATGCCTCTTTGTATTAACCAGACATCTCTTTGGACGTAAATTAACAAGAAATATTGTTATATAGAATATATTTGTTTCCCCAATGATAAAAATTAACATACATCGAAAATTTACTTCATTTATATTTTTATTAACATCTAGATATATATTATAATTTTAATAAATTTTATATTTATATGAATATATTACGAAAAAACATATTGTTTTTATAATACTTTTCCTAAAGAGGAACATTTACAATAATGGTTATTTCTACAACACTGTCGATTTAATAAACATTGTTACCCTTTTTTGCTGCAATCGGTAGTTGTTCGCCTTTTAAGTATGGGTTTTTAGCTGGATAAGAAATCATTTTTTTTGACACGTAATTATTATTTGTAATTTCATTTTGGGGTTGAAATTGCTGTACTAAAAAATTTTCAATATCTGTTGCCATATCATTTTTATTTCTATTTTTGTCCTGTCCGGCACAGTCAAACATATGTTCACTATCACACATACATTCCTGGGATGCTTGATATTCTCGACTAAATATTGCCGTATTGTCAAAATCATTTATGCATCCTTGATCTTCGGTATAACCATATGGGCATGGGTTGGGCGGATTGCAATAAGCGGGTAAACTTGCGTCTGTTTTCACGACTGCTTTAAATTGGTTAGGACCTTCGCCCATACCACCAGATACATATTGATGACCCCAAAGGGAGCTGTGTTGTAAAAATTCTTGATCACGAATTGATGGATTCGAACTGTCGGTGTATAATCCTTCGTAATAAATATCTCCATTGTTTTTATTTTTGTTTGTTCGAGGAATAAGAGCTAAATTCGTTGAAATTTCTGAAGCTGGGTCAATATAGCTTTCACCTTGGACAATATTATTTTCCATATGATTTAAAATTTCTGACATAAGCATATTTGTAAAAAAATTATCTTTTGGTACCATATGTTCATATGCTACTATTGTATCTGCTTGGGTAGCTATTAACAGGGTAATTATCCCCTTTAGGAAAATAAAACCTGTAATTTACATAATTAATGAAAATTATACAATCACAATTATTATATACATATATTTTAAAAATACCTTTAATTTTACTTGACATCTTAAATGTGTGTGGATAAACTTAGTATTAAAAAGAGTTGGTTCGTCTGCAGCAAACAAATATTTGTTGTGTCTTGTGCGCATACTCCATTATATTTTATCGATTTTTTATCAGTACCATTCCATATGTTTTGGTTTATATTAAAAATTATTAAACATAACAATTCTAATGCTCTTTTCTATTTAGAAAAAGTACTGTATTAAAAATATTATTTAATATAAATAAACATGTACGACCAAAAACAAATATTTTTGTTTTTACTACATTGATGTAGTTATTGTATGACTGCGTTTCTATATAACATTGGAATACAATTGTATTCAAATAACTACCCTTCAAACATCGACTAACCGAAAGTGGCAACTCTGTACATACTTTTCACAAACACTTACAAAATATCTTTAATATTACTACCTCATGTATCTATTAAGCTTATTAAAATAGAATATACCATGGTTGAAGTATATACAGGTTAGACTATCTAGACGTTTAGTTGGCATATATAGTGCTGAGAATGTCAAAAAGAAAATTAAAAAAATACAAAAATTAATTGTCATTTTAGACTTTATCATTTAGACTTTATAATTCACTATTTCACTTTGTCATAAATTGAGGTGTTCATTTGGAGCCATTGATGTCTTTGAATATTGCAAAATGTTGTGATTTATTTATTTGAAACTTTTGATTTTTATTTGTATGTATGAGGCTGTAAACAAAGCATTGATGTTTTCTTTTAAAATGTTCGTAAACAAATGTTGAATCTTTCAAACAGTTTTCAAAAAAAGTAAATGGCGCCGGAATTTACAAGATCACTTAACCTGTATATACCTTAACCATGGAATATACATAAAAGAAAAAATACAAAATTTGTAAAAGAATAAAATTAAAAATCCTATCAATAAAATTCAAATTTGTGTCATTGAGCATTATGTTATTTACTCGATTTGTCTTGCTCTCCAAAACATCTCCAGTCAATTCCATTACATTGCCAGAGAAAAGAGCGAATTTTTGTTAAAAACTTTTTACGAACATAATGAAAATTTGATATAATATTATAAAATATTTTACAAGCTAAGAACCAAATTTAAAACATTAACTAAAAATAGTACGATTTTTGTAAGCGAACAATTCACCCTGTACTTCTATGTACAACTCTAATATTGTTATATGCACTTGTTATGTATAAGTCTAATTTAAGTTCTCATTCTTTGTATTCTGATCTTTACTTCTACTTAAACAATAAACGCTGTTACGTTAACATCAACATAGGTTATGGGCCCAGCGGTTCAAGTAAACTTAAAATTCTAAAGCACGTGCATCGTTTTAAAATATTGTTTTTTCGTTTCGTGCGTCGTCGAAAATATATCGTATTTGTTTAATCGGTACGGATTCGAATTTAAGTGAAAAATGTCTGGTTTACTAAAAATTGAATAGTTGAATAGAGAAAATTACTTAAGTCTACTGATATCAATGGACTACTGCATTGCAGTCGAAAGTCTTTGCCCAGACTCTGCTACAGCGGCGGAAAAAGGCTCAGTGGAATGCAATGGATAATAAGGCGCTCGCGACAGTTACTCTAAGTATGAAACCGGCGGAATTAATTCATATCAAAAGTTGTAAAATCACGTTCCAAGCCTGGTATAAGTTGAGCGAAATTTATCAAGCAAAAAGCCCGGCTCGCAAGGTCAACGTATTAAAAAAACATGTATGTTTTAAATTGCAAGGAGATTCCAATTATAACAAATCAACGAGTTCTGCCATTTAATTAAAAGTCTCAAAGAAATTGATGGCTCCGTTCCTGATGAATTCATAAGCATTTTGTTGCTATGCAGTCTGCCTAATGAGATGAAGAGTTTTGTTGTCGCAAATTGCCTGCTCTAGATCAACTGAAGGTCAAAATTTTGGAGGAAAATCAACGTCGTGGAGAGAAAGAACATGTGACTGAGGAACAGGTTTTTGCAGAAAATGTCAAAAAATATAGAAAATATTCAAAACAACGTGCAAATGAGAGCGATGAAATACATCGAAATATAAATGTAAAATGTTACGCATGTGGAAAGCGTGCACACATTCGTTCGCAATGTACCAACGAAGCACAGACAGTAGTGATGAGCGCGTATGCAGGTGTATGTCACAGCAATAATTACGAGTGGATCTTGTATAGTGGCGCTTTAACTCATATGTGTAACATAAAGAGACACAGAAGATACTACTAGCATCGGGCGACAGCGTATTTGCAGAAGACTGACATCACTTTATGCGATTGTCAGGCTGGTCGATGGATAGCAGAAAAAAACAAATTATATAAAAAATAATAACGAAATTCAAAGTCTATTAAACGAACGATTTTAATTTAAATATTAAAATATGATTTCGACCAAGTCGAGCGCGTCGTTTCACCACAAAGCACGTTTTTTTCTAAGTCTAGAATGTTCTTATTTCGCGGCGAATATGCCATTCGTCGCGTGATCTGTCATGACTGATATTAATCTTAGGGTGCTGCTACATTAGGGAGCTGACAGACGGCCTTTCCTGACATGGAATCGTTATCGATGTCCTCCGAATCACAATCGTCCATGTAATCGAACTCCACGGCTTGATTTTGTCGGAAGCGTATACCAACGAAAACCGGCGTGAGGTCACTTGAGCACCTGGTACATCTTCGATGAAAAAACGGTAGTTACCTAGAATTTTCTTAATGACGTTTGGTCCCCGATATTTAGGCTCCAGTTTTCACGATTGTGTAGTTGCTGTCGCTTCATTCTCGATCACGACCTAGTCCTCTTCTCGATATTCGGTCGGCTTAGAATGTTTCAAATCGAAACGCTGTTTCTATTTAGCTCTTTCCTGCATGACGTTAACGACAGCTTGCTGACGTTTAGTATCGATTGTCATCTCGTTCGCGCGGTCCCCGTGTCTTCTTGGAGCGCGGCATTTAGTTGGTTTTGTATCACATACGTTAATTTGAAATCAAATACCAGTTCGTTTGGGCTGAAACCCGACGTTGAATTTTTTTGTGAATCCATTGTAAATCTCGAAGAAGCAGATCCAAATCTTTCGGTTCCGTGGTTGACGTCCGTAGATACGTCAAATGGTTTGGTTCGTCCGCTCCACTTGACCAATTGCTCTAGTAGTACGAACAGCGGTTTGATATTATTGAGTTCACAGAAGACTTCGAATGCCTTAGAGGTGAAGGCAGTCCCTCGGTCGGACACGGTTCGCATAGGCAACCCAAAATAACTCGTTACCTCGTTGAGAATATTGATAACAGGCAACGTTTTTATTGTTTTCAGCGCTTTGACAATTGAAAATTTACTGAAAGCATCAGTAATTGCCAAAATATACGAGTTTCCACGCTTGCTTCGGATGAAAGGTCCTAGGTGGTCGACGTGAATTGTTCGAAATGGTATTGGTTCGATCTCACCAAAGTGTAGTGGATCTTGCAATTTTCCTCCTCGCACCTTGTAATAACAGCACTGGATGCAAGCAGATATATATATAGCAGATATATAGATAGATATATATATATATATATATATATATATATATATACATATAGTTCTGGCTGATAATGTGTCCCAAATGCGAAATTTCCGTGACTAAAAATTTGCATTTGCCTAGACGCAAGGTCAGACCATACTCGTTAATTATCGACAAGAATGTCTTCATCCGTTGCAATCCATTTTCGATAGTCGTGCATGGAACGATGACATCATCTAAATATGTTAGGACCTCGCCGGGTGTCATCCTCGCCTCCACTTTATTCATCTGCGCCTGAAATACGGCGGGCGCATTAACGAGACCAAAAGGCATCCTATTAAACTCATAGTGCCCATCGGGGGGGGATAAATGCAGTTTATTGTTTCGAAGAATCTTCTATTTCAATTTGGTGATAGCCCATTCTGAGATCCAGGGTGGTAAAAAAAAATATTTCTCGCAAGTTGCGCAAACTGTTCTTCCATTATAGGCATCGGGAACGGCGTTTTTATTGTAATTCGATTCATTTATCTATAATCAACGCATAAACGATGCTCACCGTTATTTTTTTTTCGACGAGGACAACTGGAGATGCGTATGGCGAGTCGGAAGTTCGAACGATGTTGTTTTCCAATAAATCTGAGATGATTTTTGAAATAATTGGTCGCTTGCCAAAAGCTACACGGTATGGTTTTATATTCACTTAATGACGCCTTGAATTTGTCGAACAGCAGAGTTATTATTTTTCTGAGCACAATTTGTAGTTAGATATGGCGTGCGTTGGCACATATTGCACCGCTCCTTCCGCTGAGGCTCAGGACATTTTACTGCGTAGTGACCACATTTAAAACAATTGTAACACTTTACATTGTTATCGCTCGATTGACTTCACCCAGCGAAAAAGTATATCGAAAATTTAACTACGTTTCATATATTTTTACTATGCACAATAACATTTTATAATTGTTAGCGTTTCTAGTAAATGTACTATGATTTGGTTTGATCATTAATATTTCATAGTAAATTGTATGTCAAAACCATCGTTTTCTTTGCCAACAACCATTCACAGAAAATTTCTCGAAATTGGCTGTCATTTTTCTTTTGTCATTTATAAAAATTGTTTAACAACGGGTAAGCTATCACAAAATTAATTAAATATATTCAAATAATTATATTTTATATGTAACAGCTGGCGGCAACACGACGGATGTCTTTAATATTATTAGGATTACTGACGCCCGCAGCTGCCGCCACCAGATTAAAGTTCGTGAAGAGTGTAAAGGGGACACGGTAGCCGAATCTGGAAGGACGACTAAAGTCTGCGAAAGCATCCGTCGATACCAAGGAGCGGCAGTTGCATCTGCGTGTCGCTGCGAACTGATCGCAGTCCGTGTTGAAGTTGCTAGCATTGCGTGGCGATTAGCAGCGATTTTTTCTTTCATTATCGTCGCTTTTGGAAATTGTTCAACAGTGGCGCCCGACTGCGGGTAATGGGTCACTAAATAAATTAAATCTTTAAATTTATTTTTCATGTTGTAGTTACACCTCTCGCTGACTGATATGTTAATATATTTGTTTTGGATTAAAATACCATAAATAAAAATAATTTTAAATGTCAATATTTCCATTCATTTGTATTTGAATTAAAAATGTTATTAAACATAGTAAATTTATATGCAGTATATTGTAAACAAAAAAACATTATTACACATAGTAAATTCAAATTAAACATAGTAAATTTGTAACATTTGACAATTTAAAATAAATACTATGAAAAATAATGTTTTTACTATGACAAAATTTGACTTCATATCGTTAAGATATATAACGGATTTACTATGAATCATAACGGATTTACAATGTTTTTTCCCTGTGTGTTTCAATTTTCTTCTGCGCAACATCAGGTTCACGATTGAAATTGTTTGAAGCGGGTGCGGAGAATCTTGTTTTGTTTGAGAAAGACGGTGACTTGATCTAATTGTATTTACAATAGTTATTTATGTCGTGCAACAATTCGTTGCATATTCGTTCGATATTTTCTTTCGCAAATCGTGTTCATTTATACCACTGACAATATGTCTAGCGATAGCGCATTCCGAAATTTCTGCACCGATAGCGAGCATATTAAAGTAAAACTCCTGTGGTTTCTCGTTATGATGTCTTTTGGTGCGGGACATTTTCAAATCTGCTATATTTTCTGTACACGGAAAATCCATTAAAAACTTTGTAACAAATTGCGACCACGACTGAAACACCACTTGCAATGAATCCACCCAGTATTTGGCAGGGCTTTGCGGTTTTTGTTGCACCGCAAAAATTAATGTTTGATCATTCCATTTATACGCACACCTCAGTATTTCCACTCGATTTATAAATTGATTCGAGCTTAATGACTGATATACATATGGTTAAAACGTTGGTAGAAAAGCGATGACATCTTTTACTTTACTTCACCGCTGTACCCGCAGAGGTGTTCAATTCGCATTTGTTGTAGTCATTTCAACAAATATCACCGTCTGTCGAACAGGCGCATAATAGTTCGCAGCAGCTTCCGTCGTCTTTGCAACATGCAGCCCTATGCACAGTCGTACAACCCATATGGTATTTTGTACAAACGGTGGCAACGTTTGTTGCGTGGGCGGCGGCAACCGTAACATTGGTTTCATGAGCGGCAGCAACTACTGTGAATTATACAGCATTGGTTGTGAAAACGGTGGCAACTGTGACGTTGGTTGCATGGGCAGCGGCAACTGCTGTGAACTATACAGCGTTGGTTGTGAAAACAGCGGCAACTGCGATGTTGCTTGCGAGAACAGTGACAACTGCTGCGAACTATACAGCGTTGGTTGCGAAAACGGCGGCAACTGCTGCGAACTATACAGCGTTGGTTGCGAAAATGGCGGCAACTGCGATGTTAATTGCGAAAACGGCGGCAACTGTGATGTTGCTTGCGAAAACAGCGGCAACTGCTGCGAACTATACAGCGTTGCTTGCGAAAACGGCGGCAACTGCGATGCTGCTTGCGAAAATGGCGGCAACTGTGATGTTGCTTGCGAAAACGGCGGCAACTGTGATGTTGGTTGCGAAAACGGCAGCAACTGCGACGTTGGTTGCATGCCGGCAGCAACGGCATTGACTGTGTTCACGTTGACTGCACATCGGCTGCAGACCACACCCTGCTTTATGACATGGCGAAATATCAAGTAAATCCTGCGAAATGACTTGCGTCGGCGACACTGCGGTTTTGTTCGTCGGCGTACTAGCTGCTGCGAGTAAATCTTCATGCACATCCAATGAAAATTGTCGATCTCTTGGGTTTGACGCACTGACAACATTCTGCAGCTGTTGGGATAGTATTCCCATCATCTGCTGAAGATTGCTCACGTCACCCATTAATTTTTCAACCACAGATTCCTCGTTGGAAAAATTATTAACTATTGTCGTTGACGAGGAGTTAAGTGATTGATTCGATACACATTCGATTTCCTCTATATCTTGTTGATGCAAACGTACAATCAACTCCATTCTGCTCCCCGTCGCTTTTAATTTAATTTCGCGGAGCTTTTTCTTTATCTCAGCGGTTGAGTTCTGCGTTAAGGCTTTCATTTCCACTTCTGAGCTGTCAGAATAGTCGATGGATAGCAGAAAAAAACAAATTATACAAAAAATAATAACGAAATTCAAAGTCTTTAAAAGAACGATTTGTATTTAAATATTTCGACCAAGTCGAGCGCGTCGTTTCACCACAATGCACGTTTTTTCACAACGAACAACATGAAGGTTCTTTTGCCATTTTCTAAGTCTAGAATGTTCTTATTTCGCGACGAATATGCCATTCGCCTCGTGATCTGTCATGACTGACATTAATCTTAGGGTGCTGCTACATTAGGGAGCTGACACGATGTTCTCTTCGTGCCAAAGTTCAGTGCCAATTTTTATCAGTGAGTAAAATTATTGGAAACGGCAACTATGTACATTTCACGAGTGTGAATGCAATTGTAAAGTCAAAGCAAGGTCAATTGATTTGTAAAGCTGTGTTGAATGCTGGAATATTTACATCAAAGTTATATCCTAAAGAGAGCTTAGCGATGCTGGAGACGATACAAGACGAGTGTGAATTGTGGCATATACGGTTCGGCCACCTCAATGTCGGAGATCTCTGCAAGTTGAGGTGAAATGGTGCGAGGCATGAAGGTGAAATCTACTGAAAATTTCTCGTGTATGACGTGCGCGATGTCTAAAATATGCGTGCAACCATTCAAAAGTTATAACATGAGTCAAAGCACCAGGCTGCTAGAGTTAATTCATACGGATATTTGTGGTCCGATGAGGATATCATCACAAAGCGGTTCACGTTATTTCATCACTTTTATTGACGATTTATAACTACATTTTTTTCTGAAGAAAAAATCGGAGGCGCTGACTGTTTTCAAGGAGTTTAAATCAAGTGCTGAGATGCAGACCGGTTGCAGTGTGGTGACGCTACGCAGCGATAATGGATGTGAGTATGTGAATAACAATTTTGCCAATTATTTGAAGGCAGAAAGCATAAAACATCAGACCACCGTTTGCCGAGAGAACAAACCGTTCGCTTGTTGATATGTCTCGATGCATGCTCCTTGGTTCGGAGTTACCGCATTCATTATGGTCTGAAGCTATCAACACGGCGACTTATTTGCGAAATCGTTGACCTACCAAGATTTTGAAGGATATAACGCCGTATGAATGCTGGTTTGGCACAAATCCGTCGGTAGCGCATCTTCGAACATTTGGATGTGGTTGGATTAAAGAAGGGTCCAAAAAGATCAAAATTTAAATCAAAAAGAGAGGCTCACATTTGTCGGATATTCGCAACAATCAAAAGCGTATCGTCTGATTAGTTCGGAGTGGAAATCAATTTTCATCGAGCGTGACGTCATATTCTTTGAAAGCAAATTCTCTGGTAGTTCCAGAGAGAATAAAACATCATTGGAAACTGAGCGCGAATGGTTTACAGTCCATGCACTCCCTAATGTAGCAGCTACTCAGCAGGAGATCGACATTGATGGCGAAGTTATAAACTTGGATGCGGAACCTGTTTATGATCCGATGGTTGCTGTGATCGACGCGGAAATCGACGAATACACTACTTCGGTGCATTCAGAATCAACAGAAAGTGGTGAAAAGCGAAAGAAAGGGAAGGCACAAATTATAATATCTGGACGAACCCAGGCAGAAATTGCCAGACTGGAACAAATGGCCGAGTACTAGCACACTACTGGTTGCCGATGCTAGGCATACAGTCCTGGCGCAATACTGACACAACGCTGGTTTACAACTGGCATACTACTGGGCCCATCTTCAAACCAATGTCGGGCCGTATTTACAGCCAGCGCTTCGCCAGTACTCGCCCAGTATATGTTGCCAATTCTGGCAACGTAATGCTGGCGCAGTACTGGCACATCGCTGGTTTCATACTGGTATATCTCTGGGCCTGTAGTCAAACCAATGTTCGGGTTATATTCGAGTGATATTTGACTCATGCCGTGACTCATGTGTTTGGGCTATATGCGGGTAATATGGGATTTACTGAGTGCTTGACTGAGTTGTAAATTTTAGTGAGTTGTACAAAAATGAATACGTGGTGAGATTGTGAGGAGTTAAGGATATCAGGAGGCATATGAAATTTACATTTAATAAAAACACTTTGATAAAAATAAAAAAATATTTTTTTTTTGCTTAGCAAGAATTGATTTTTAATTTTTTGAAGTTTATTTATATTTTGTGCTTTTAGTGGTACAAAACTCATCATCCAGCCAGAAATTCTCCGCACTAACTGCCGCTTGACGACGCACATCCGGTAGGCATCCGGTAGGAACCGCGCCGGCGCTTACCCACCGCTTCCAGAAGTGCATGGTTGCTATAAAATCTGTCCGGGAGAGGGGCAAAACTCAGGTCCATGTTCACAAGGCTACAGCATTGAACCGACACTAACATAAATAGCACCAGTTTGTTGGGCAACAGCGGCAACTCACCGGTGGTGGATAACCTCAGCGTTGGCGGTCCACTTCGGCGGTGGCGGCCTCTTGCGCCGAAGTAATAAAAACTGACGCGATGCTAATGCACTAATGCATTTGTTGATAATACTGCCTCTGCAGCGGCGTAGCATGGTGAGTTTTGTTGGAAAATACTTGTTTTGTCTGTTTTTATTTTTTTATTTAGTTGAGAATATGAATCTAATCGTTGGAGACCTCAGCAGAAGCCGAGCACCTCGAAGCAACTGTTGACGCAGGAGAAGCAAAGGCAACAATAAAATATAAAATATGAAATGTAAAATACATACAATAAATACAATAGTTATATACATTTATTTTTACACAAAAAAATCAAAATTGAATAACAATTTTGTTTTTTTTTGTAAAAAATTATTTAAAAGATATATTAAAATTATTTAAAAGATATATTAAAAATATTTAAAAGATACATTAAATGTTTTAAATAGTGTTTAGATTTAGATTAGGCATAACTATGGGCCAGCACTGGCATTAGAGTTTGGCAGCATTGTTTCAGTATCGGTAGCAAAAATTGGACCAAAGTCCCGCCGACGTTATCATACCGACTCTGGCACAGTACTGGCGAATAACAGGGCCAGCACTGGCATTAGTGTTTGCCAGCGTTGTGCCAGTACTGGTAGAACATTTGGGCCCAGCTCCCGCCGACGTTATCATTTCGACGCTGGCACAGTACTGGCAAACAACGGGGCCAGTATTGGACGCCAGCATTGGCAATACTGGTGGCAGTACTGCGCCAACGCTGGCCCAGTTGTTAATTTCTGCCTGGGACGTGGCAGACCTAGAAAAATACGCGTTGTGGAGCCAGATGTTGTGAATGACTTGAGATGTTGTGCTCAAGCGGATCCAACTACAGTAAATCAAGCACTGGACATGCAAATCAATGGAGAGTCGCTATGCAAGCGGATTTCGAAACGCTGAGGAAAAATAACACTTGGGTGCTGGTCAGCAAGCCCAATGATAAAAATGTTATCGGCTGTAAGTGGGTGTTCGTCACCAAGAAAAACGCGGATGGTTCTATTGAAAAATTTAAGGCGCGCCTAGTAGCTAAGAGCTTCTTGCAAAAATATAACGAAGACTACGTCGATACGTACGCCCCAGTAGCAAGGAATTCGTCCATCAGAATGCTGCTGGCTATTGCAGTTCAAAAACAACTCTTAGTGAATCACATCGACTAGTGGCTGCGTATTTAAACGGTGAAGGAAGAAATGTTCATGTTGCAACCGGAAATGTTTGTAGAGGAAAGCCATCAAGAAACATGAAAACTCAAGAAATCGTTTTATGGCTTAAAACAGTCAGGTAGAGATTGGAACCGGAAAATCAACAAAATTTTGATCGGAATTGGTTTTTGGCGCTGTAAGACGGACAACTGCATTTACATTACGCATAACAACGACGAAATGGTTATAGTTGCGCTGTACGTGGATGACATGCTACTTTTGTGCAAATCAGTTGCGATGATGAACGAGATTGTGGCAAGTTTGAACAAACATGTTGATACGGTCGATCGTGGAGCAGTGAAATACTACTTCGGTACCGAATTTGAGAGGGATGGTCTTCAAGGTGCAATTTCCATACATCAAAATTAATACACTTCTGATCTTCTAAATCAATGAAACGTGGCTGATTGCATACCAGCGAGTACACTATTTGTCAGTGGAAATGTTCTGCAAAAGTGCACTAAGGGCCAGTTTTGCGTGCTAGTTGAACTTTGTTTGTGCTTTAAACTTCGTTTAAAATCAAAATCGATTTTTTCAAAGTTTTTGACATGAATTTTTTTCACAACACTTTTCACTATTTTCTGTCGCTGCGTTGTTTCACAAATTATTATTAATTTTTGTATTTTTGCACACTATGTATTAAAAAAAAAGTCTCACGTACACCTCAGTTGCTTGATCACGTATTTAAATTTAAAAATGCATTAATTTTATTTTTCTGAAACAATTTTTTTATTTATTCAATTTTGAATGACATTTATCAGAAGTCAATATCGAGAGAATTATTTGTCATTTGCCTGTGGTGCCATATGTATTTTTTTGGTCTGTGTTCATTTTTAACTATCACTGAAAAACTTAATTAAACGGAGTTTAAACTACGTTTAAAGAAGCACTGAAAAACTGGCACTAAGGAGAACTGTAGCGGTTACGATATGAAGCTTTATCAGTCTTTAATTGGATCCTTGATATACTTGGCGGTGATTTCAAGGCCGGATATTTCACACATTGTGTCGAAGTTGTCGCAGTTCAACACACATCCGGAGAAGGACCATTTTACAGCAGCCATGCATGTTTTGAGATACCTCAAAAACAAGCCAAAAGGAATGTTATCGTACACTAATAATAATGATTTGGTATGATATACAGTTACGGACTAGGGTTCGGACACCAATGACCCGAAGTCATTCAGTGGCATCATTTTGTTTTTGGCTGGTGGTCATATTTCGTGGGAATCTAGAACGCAGCGAATTGTTTCATTGAGTTCGATGGAGGCCGAGTATGTTGCAATGTGCCAGGGCACTAAAGAGGTGATGTTTCATAGAAATCTTCTCTGTGAAATCAACTTAGTGGAATATGTTCAACATCCAAAAACACTTCGATGTGACAACCAAGGTGCTCGATTTCTCGTAAAGAACCCAGTTGCACACAAACGAAGTAAACATATAGACATCAGGTATCACTACATACGACTTAAACGAGATCGTCATCGAATATTTTTCAACATTGGATAACATTGCTGATTTGTTTACCAAATGTTTGTCAAAGGAGAGACATATTAATTTTTGTAATATATTGTTTAACAATTTTTTAAATTATTTGTATATTTCTTGTAAAACAGTATTCGGGTTGAAACGGAGTATGTAAGCGAACATTTCACCCTGTACGTCTATGTACAACTCTAATACTGTTATATGCACTTGTTATGTATAAGTCTAATTTAAGTTCTCATTCTTTGTATTCTGATCCTTACTTTTACTTGAACAATAAACGCTGTTACGTTAACATCAACAATTTTGTTCGCCTGCGGAGTTTTTGCATTCAACGAAGTGCAATGAAAAATGTGATTCACGACAATATTTTATTTTATTTTTCAATCTTAATGAAACATATAAAAAATAAACACGCGATTTTTTGTTTGAATTTACGATTCGCTTGGTATCAAAATCATCAAGGCCTGTAATTGGAACGTTAAATATGGGCATTTTTTTATTCGATTTGAGCATAGATTCAGTGGGAATTTAAGGCTCTTTTAATATAAAATAATTACTGAAATTTTGAGTTCCTATTTATTTTTCCTTATAGATGTTTTATTTGTTTTAGTACTATTTTATTTTTGGTGTAATAATATTAATTTATTTTTTATATCTTTTATTTGTTATTATTTCATTGGGGGTTATTGCGTGATGCCTTCGACTCGTCAGCAGCAGCAACATGTATAAACTGAATGTTTGAACGTTAATTTACGACAATGTTGCTGTTGACTTTCACTAGTTCTACACACTAAAATGTTGGCGACAAACACAAACTTTGATGGCTGCAGCATAGTTTCTGCTGTAGCATGTTCTGCATGTTGTTGTAATTGTTGTAATGTTTGTAGTTGTTGTTTTTGACATGCTTTTGACATGCGACTGAAGAACGAAAACTGTTGCAATTTTTTTAATCTTCGTCTGTTACACTTTTTCAATATCTATAATAAATTATTAACAGTTAAATCCATTTATTTTCATTGTAATTTCATCCTTTATCTAGGACTTATGACCGCGTGTGAATCAATATTTTCGAATTTCGAAAATGGACATTCACACTGATTAAGTTCGAGTTTTCACTATTTTGTGGGGGTTCTATCACGGCACCGACTTATGTACCAATATCATTTATTTTTCATTTTTATGGTGTACAAATGCGGCCCTCTACCTCTTTTAAATTGCCAAAGCGGCTCGTGATGCCAAAAGAATTTGACTACCTGCACTCTGCAAAAAAGGGCTTTCCCAAACATAATTTTGCAGGCACTACATATATGTTTGGAGCTTTATATAAACATTATTATTGCACTGCCAAACATTATTATAATAACAGCCAATAATATTTGTGTTTTCGTTGAAACATATTTATGTTCAAAATGAATAATTTTCGATGTTATTGCCAACATATATATGTTTGAATATGAAAAACATTTTATTTTATAATATGTTTACAAATATTGATGTTTGCATTTCCTATTAATGTAAAATAGTAAATTAAGTGCTAATATTTTGTTACACAATATGCATTTTTACCTTTTTTTAAATTACATTTTATTTTTATTTATATTATATAATTATAAACTTAAACTATTTTTTTACTACACATATTTTACTTATACTTTATTATTTTATTTCCATCTATTGTTCCTATTTTGCGCTCATTGAATTACGGATTAATTCGATATTTCACAAATAGCCACACACAAAAAAATAATTGCTTGGCGTGCAGTTGTTTCAACGAATATTCATTTGCATCTACCAAATTTAGTCAGCCTCACTGATTTTCATTTGTGGTGAACAATAGTATGAAGCGTAACCAACTATTAGTTGAAGCAACTGCAACATTGATTGGTGAAACACACTTTTTATCCATTTTTCAATTTTTTTTATTTCCATTGCTACGGCAACTGAATTCAAAATGGTCTAATTAGGTCTAACCAATATTTATTTGACTTTTTTTTTTTACAAATTAACCAACGCTCAGGGGATGCCCCCTATTCGTGCAATGCACAGTGTTGATCGTAAGAAAGGATTATAGGTTAAAGGGAGGAGGAAAGATGGAGTAGTGTCGGTGGATGTTTGCTTTAAATTTCCCAATATTAAAAATGTCGGGAAAAACAGAAGCAGGGAGATTGTTCCACAAACGTATCTTGCGACTGAAGAACGAATTATCTCTGTAATGCGTGGTTCTGTTGAGAACCGAGTGAACTACAAAGGGGTGGGCTTGGTTCGATGCCCGAGTAGAACGAGAGAATCCACGACCTGGTGGAATCAGTCCATGTATTTCCCTCGAACACTTACCATTGTAATACCTATAAAAATGGCTTACACACCCTACGGTCATTCGGTGCTCAAGAGAACCAATAGAGGATGAAATATTTTCATCCCCTATTAAATATATTGCACGTTGTTGGATTCGATCCAGGAACTCCAAGGAAGATTTTGAAGCCCCTGTCCATATGTGCGAATTGTATTCCATCTTAGGCCGAATATAGGTGGTGTAGACAATGCGCAAGTCAGCGGGAGTGATGTATGTCTTACACCGTTTCAAAAAACCGAGGCACTTGGCCGCTTCTTTCGACACATCAAATATGTGATCATTCCAACGGAGGTCACATTGAATTGATATACCCAGAACGTCAAGAGCAGCTGACTGCGCAATATCCACAGAGTCCATATGGAGGGGAGGGAGGGGTAAATCCATTCTTTTGTGAGATAACAGACAACATTGGGTCTTGCTAGCATTAAAATCAACTCTATTTGCAAGACCCCACTCGGAGATTGTTTTAAGGTCATTATTGAGTGTATCATTCATTGTGCGCCTTTTACTATCAATCTCCAAAGAGTTTGGGCGCTTGTTGAACGAATATGAGTGACAAATGTTACTGTCATCTGCAAAGGAATGGATTGGGTTCTGGGTCGATGACAGAAGGTCATTGATAAAAACCAGAAATAGGGACGGGGATAGGACAGAACCCTGCGGGACTCCAGAATTGATGGAATGTTGTTCTGAGAACACACCATCCATCGCAACTCGTATTGAACAACCCTGGAGAAAACTCGATATCCATCGAGTAAAAGAATTACCGACACCATATGCAATAAGTTTTGATACCAGGGCTTCATGCCACACTCGATCAAAAGCCTTGGAAATATCAAGAGCAACCACCTTACTCTCCCCGAAAAGATGAATACAATTATTCCACTTTTCGGAGAGGACCGCCATCAAGTCATCGGTGGATCTGGTCCTACGGAAACCATATTGCCGGTCACTAAGTAATTCGTTTCGCTCCAGATAGTTCACAAGGTGGAAGTTTATTACGCTTTCCATTACCTTGGATAGCGCAGAGCATATTGCAATGGGTCGGTAATTAGCAGGGTTCGTAGCAGGGTTCGTAGCCCTTTTCCGGAACTGGCTGGACATTGGCTACCTTCCAACAAGTTGGAAAAACTCATGTCGTGTAGGAGATGTTGAAAAGATTACGCAATGAACAAGCCAGAGTTGACGCACACTTCTTCAACACATGGGCAGATATGCCATCAGGCCTGGAGGCTTTGTTAATATTGAGATTTGCTAAAACCTTTATAACTGCCCGAGTTCGAAAATGTATCTCCGGCATTGCAGAAGAAACAAATTCAACGACGGGCAGTGGTTGATTGCTATCTGGGAGCGTTGAATTATTTGCAAATAATTCTGCCAAAAGATTAGCTTTATCAACCGGGTCAGTGAAGGTCTGGCCATAACAAGGGTTGGAGTAAACGATGTCGTCTGATTCATCACCATTTTAACAAATGACCAGAAATTGTTACTACCTCTATGGTAGAGAAGGACCTTTTTGCGCACGTTTTCTTCGTGTAGAAACTTTTCACGTGCGATCACGGCATTACAGCGATTCCTAGCCTGTATGCGAAGTCTTTCAGTATCAGCATTCTTATTAGAACGCCAATTCTGAAAGGCTTCCTCTTTCGACCTGACTGCAATCCTGCAAGTCTCATTAACCAATTTTTCACTCGTTTTGTTTTGTGCTGTTTTAAGGCTTTATCGTTGTTACTGTTCGGTTTATTCATGCTCAAATATACTTTCTTTAACAATAGAGATATACTATTCTACAGAGTTCTTGCGATTTTGTTTCTATATGTTGTATTTCTATATGCAGCCCTAGCGCTCCAACGTGTTGCAAACACGAAGTCAGCAGCACAACGAATCGTCGGCAATGTTTGATCTCAGGAACGCTGTTGTGATGCTGACTTCGTCTTTGCAACATGTTGGAGCACTAGGGCGAGATAAAATGGCCGATTTCTTGGCTACCACAACTAAAGATATCGGTTGAGTCAATTGTATTCATTAGTTGTGTGGACAGATACGCGGTGTTGCAACAACAATAACTAAGTAAATCAGTTGGCAAAAAAGACGGTTGGCCCAACTGATTCGTTCTTTAAGTGCACTATCTGGCATTAACAGGGATTGGCAGGAAATAAACAAATTTATCCACCAAACATAACTTTTGAATTATATGAAAAATATTAATGTGAGTGTTACTGAGTGCTAAAAGTATGCAGCGTTGTTATTTATTTGTAATGCCAAAAATAATTATAATTAAAGCGTTGTCATACTAATTCTATTATTTTAAATTCGTTGTCACCCACGAAAAACCAAATACATATAATTCAAAGAACTGTTTTTGACGTTGGCTGTGTTAAATAGAAGAAATTACAAATATACATATAGTAATATCTGATGACATATATCTGTTTCTACAGAAACATAAATATGTTGAATTCATACAAATCCACGATAAAAGCAATGTATATCGTATAATAATATTTTAATCTGAACAAAATAATTATACAATTCAATTAAAATGTAATTAGATTTTACTCCTAATATGTATAAGTAGATTTCGAATTACGTTATAATTACATTCAAATATATTCAAGCAAATCTTTTCTATCCGTGTGGTGTAGGGTATTAGAAATTGAAAACTTGTGCACACCTACTTACAAGTACATATGGGTACATCCGATCTGGAGAATATTTATGCAGGTTGAACAGAAATTCAAGAATTATTTTATTTCATTTATATAAATAAAGTGATTAATTATTTAATTAATTAAAGTAAATAACTTACCAAACTAGTTGAAAAAAAGTAAAGTCTCTGTACCTCATTCGAAAAATACTGGAATAAAAGTATTCTCGAATTCGAGAACTTTTGAGTTTCTGTAACTTGATTAATTCACCACATGAAAAGTTCGAATTGGTTTTTTCGTTGATTTCAATTTCACGTTTTGTTGCAAACTGTTTTTACCAATTAATGATTTACCTGCTTATTTTAAGATACAAAATGTTAAAAAGTAAATTTATTTTACTTTTTTATTCTCACTGGCGTTAAGGCAAGTGAGAACGATGGTTGCGGTATTCTTATTTTACCATGCACTGAGCCGAGGTAGCTAAGTGGTTAGTGCGTTGGACTGCGGGCCGAAAGTTCCCCGGTTCAAGCCTGTACTGGGGCAAACAAAATCTTTTCATAGAAACATTTTTTCATACCGCGCTTCCTTTCGGCAGTAAATGGCAAACCTACGAGAGTAAAACCATTGCCAATGAAAAGCGCTGACCCGCCGTTCGGATTCGGCAATAAACTGTAGGTCCCACCACTTTGAGTACAAATATAACACGAACAGCTCAAAATGGTGAAAGAGCTCGGCCGAAGTTCTATACAGGACTGTAGCGCCAAACTATTATTATTATTAAGAAAACAAAGATTATTACCAGAAATATCACAGCCCTAAATATCAGGTTATTTATAAATTATGTAGAGCGTCTTTGAGACAACCATCTCTCAAGCATCTGTCAAATACGAAAGATATTGCTAGAAATCATCTTTCAAATTTACGATTATTTATAGCAACTATCAATTAAACATCTTACAAATAGGAAGATAGTTGATGAATATTTGGAAAAGGTACTTCATTAGAATTCGCGGAGTAATTTTTATTGAATTGAAGAAAAATGAATCAAATGTATTTCTTATTTATTCTAGAATATAAACAGTATCCTGGTTTTATATCGCCATCGCCTTTATAAATCGTTCGAAGGTAAAATTGTACAACGACTTAAGACCTTCCATCACATATTTCCATCACATATTGATAATTTTAATTCCGGGAAATTTTATTTTCACTTTTACCATTAAAATATATTATTTGATGAGCTGAATTTTTTAAATCATTAATAATAAATAATAGTTTGGCACAACAGCTCTATAAGAACTTAGGCCGAGCTCTCTCACCATTTTGAGCTGTGCGTGTTATATTTGTACTCAAAGTGGTGGGACCTACAGTTTATTGCCGAATCCGAACGGCGGGTGAGAGCTTTTCATATGCAATTTTTACTCTCGTAGGTTTGCCATTTACTGCCGAGAGGTAGCGTGGTATAGAAAAATGTTTCTATGAAAAGATGTTGTTAGCCCCAGTCCAGGCTTGAACCGGGGACCTTTCGGCTCTCAGTCCAATATGTCATATTTAAAAAATATTAATAGTTTTGCTGCAAATTTATTGAGACTTATGGAATGTTTGAATATTTGCTACAAGGCGTAAATTTAAACAGATAGTAGCAGCAAGACTTTCATAAACATCTTGTTTTCTTAGTGTGGTTACAGAAACAGTACATTCAAGAATTATGCTAAAATGACGTCATTTTGAGAAATCCAGCCGAGAAAACCCTTCTAGAAGTGATACAAAGGGCCACTGGTTAAGTTTTCGTTGTATACCTAATATATTTAAGCCATTAGCATTAATTGGATATAACTAGATATGAATTGGTTAGAAATACCTTATGATACACAAATACTGTATTAAAAATAAATAAAAATGTCTTTAAAATAAATATATACAAATACGTACAAAACAATAGGGTCACTAACTTGTTCCACCTCCACATGGTGGTTACCTTGACGTGGTGTGGGGGCTTAAGTTACAATGACTTAATAAGGCTGACGGAAACAACGCAGTCTAAACTCTGCACTGACCATCTTTGGCGGCTAGTCTGCACCGGCGGTGTCAGTGCAAACGCAAAAAGCTATGGCATCATGAAGGTGCTATGCTCTTCTAAAGCCAATTTTGAGTGGATTGCCACAGCCGTTGCTAAAACCCCCCTTTGGCGATTTGCAATTTTCAGGGGAGACGAACCCAAACGCAGGCGAGCAATATGATGGATACCTGGTCCTATCAGGAAAATAGCCGATGTGCTTGCCTGCCTACATGCTCAGAACAAGGGCATCGAAACGAACGGATGGAAAATCTATAGCCATAAACCAGAGGGAGGTCCGGAGGACAAGGAGGGCTCATGCCTGGTTGTTGGCTTAGACCAGAAGTCGTTAGATGTCATGCTATCTAAGTACGACAGCCATCTAAACCTATTCTTTGGACGAATCAAATTCGGAATCAATTCCAAATGAATAGACACATGATGAGAAACGAGTCAATTATCTTGTCATGATATTTACTCAGATCAATCTGCAACATTCTAAAGCTGCTACCGCTTTACTAGGTAAGCGGCTCTCCATGTTGCATACATTACCTCACATCACAACCATTCAAGAACCATGGGTGTATAACAAACGCATCTGTGGTCTTAGTGAACTAATTGGTCAAAACCATACTATACGATGAGCAAGCCGTAAGGCCTAGAAGCTGTCTTATAGTATCAAAACACTTTGCTGTCACCAAGTTAACCCAATTCTGTGGGCAAGACCTGGTGGCAGCCAAAGTGAGCTATGAAAGCGATAGTGGATGGAAACATTTGATTGTCGCCTCAGGCTACTTCCCCTATGACTCACTACTGCCTCCTCCGCCAAAAGCAATTGTTGAGCTCCCAGAGTACGGTGATCTTAAAGAAACTGGCCATATTCTTTGCTGTAACGCTAATGCACAACACACTGTGTGGGGCAGCAGCAAATGCAACGCACGAGGTACCAGAATCCTTGACTTCATCATGACCTCCAATCTGAACATTCACAACACAGGTAATAAACCTACGTTTGTGACTGCTAGAAGACAGGAAGTGATTGACCTAACTTTGACTAACTGTAGACTGAGAGAGACAATCTTAAAAGATTTTTTATCGGACCACAGGTATATCGAGTTTAATACTGACCGAGAGGTGTTGCCCTCTTTGACGGTAAGAAGCCCTAGAAAAACGAACTGGGCACGCTTCAGACATGAACTTGAGAATTCCCTCAATATTTCTGTCAGAATTCGTACCAAAGAAAGTATTGAAACGTCCGTTCAAGGTATGAACGATATCATAAATTCTAGTTTTGTACGAACATGTCCGGTACGAAAAACGTTATATAGACCTCCCGTTTCTTGGTGGAACGCTTGTCTTGAAACCTTGCGCAAGGATTCCAGAAGAGCAATTTAGACTCTGACTGGTTTCATTATCGAGCTAAGCAGAAAGAGTATAATAAACTAATTCGTAAATCGAAAAGTGTTTCTTATAAAGACTTCTGCAGTAACATCGAATCCTGCAGTGAGACTAGCCGATTGGTCAAGTTTCTTAAAAGAGATCGAACTGTCCGACTGGCTCACTGCGGAGATCTGATGGCTTGTATACTGAGTCTAAGACAGAGGCACTCAGTGTCCTAGTTGAGACTCACTTTCCGGGAAATCAAATCCACATAGGACCACTTTGTAATCCCAGCACTGGGGACTGCAATAACAACTCTAACAAAACATGACTGGCAGATTGCCAGATTGCTTGTGTACGATGAAGCTATCCAATACGCAGTGGTCTCTTTTGATGGGTTCAAGTCATCTGGGGCGGATGGCATCTACCCAGACATGCTACAGGAAGGTTTAACCCAATTGCTACCATGCCTAAAGAAGATATTTAGAGCAAGCCTCGCATTGGCATTCATTCCGACATCCTGGCGTTTAGTTAAAGTAGCCTTCATTCCTAAAGTTTGAAGAGAAGACTATTCCATAGCCAAGAGCTTCAGACCCATTAGTATGATGTCCTTCATACTAAAGTGTCTAGAAAGACTAGTTGAGTTGTCATCGTTGTCAAGGTACCCACTATCGTCAAGACAACATGCCTACCAACGTGGAAAATCCTGTGAAACAGCATTGCAACATCTGGTTGGCCGGATCGAGCATGCTTTTCAGAGGAAGATGTACGTCTTGGGCATATTTGTTGACATCGACGGTGCTTTTGATAATGCGACTTTGGATGGATGTGTGACGCAGCTAGAAGGCATAGAATAGATCAAACAGTGTTTAGGACCATCACCTCTGAGGCGGAGTGTGGTCAGTATATTAGTGCATGACAACTAGTCTTGCCAAGATTCAGAAACCGTGTGTCTGGGTATTACGGGTGCATTTCCCACTACACCTGGTCTTGCACTGAATGCAATCTTAAACCTACCACCACTTGATATCTTCATTAGAGGCGAAGCCATGAAAGGCTGCTGGAGACTAAAGCGAGGCGGTTTTTGGTTTAATGTTCCTTGGAATATCTCTTGACACTCCATTAGACACCTGGCTACTGGAGATGCCCTCCGATGGAATGATAACAGAAATATTACCAAGACGAAATTTTTTGGTTTGCCAACCTGACATTCAAGACTGGCTAACGCCTGACTGTGAGCCAGGTAGAGGGTCACACCGCATTTTCACCGACGGCCCCAGAACCGATCAGGGATCTGATGCTGGAGTGTTTGTGGAACCGGATGACCGCAGACTTCACTTCACCTTAGGCGACAATGCCTTGGTAATTCAAGCCGAAGTTTATGCTATACTTATGGCTATGGAATTGCGGAAAATAGATGGCAGAACAGAGCTATATCAGTTTACCGCGATAGTCAGGCTGCTCTTATGACTTTGAACAACCCAAAACATCCAAAAGTGTACGTCAATGCAAATCACGCCTCAATTGTGTTGGTAAATACAATACACTGAAACTGATTTGGGTGCCGGCTGACGAACTAGCACGTGCTGGATTTGAGGATAATCCATTTGGACCAGAACCTTTGCTTGGAATACCTGCATCTACGGGAAAATTTGCCATCAGCTCTTTGGTCGCCTCCGCACACAAGAGCAGATAGTTGAATGAGATGAAATGCAGATTCTCCTGGCACTGGCACCACAGAGCACCATCTCTGTGACTGTCCAGCAATTTCTAGAATTAGAAGGCAGATCTTTGGCACAGACATAATGAGAGAGGATCAGCTTCTCTCTTTATCACACAATAGCCTTCTTAGATTCAATAATGAATCTAAGAAGTATAATTAAAAACCAGGGAACTGGGTCACAGCTCAATGGATATAACCCTGTCTGAGTGATATGGCTCTATTTTTATCCCACAAAAAAAACTTGTTTCACTTAATTGGAAATTTTTTTTTTACCATTTTTAGTTTACGAATGTTGAAATTTGGACTCCTAACATTGTTTGAATTGTTTCAGCTGACTTAAAAAGGTCCCGACTTGAGAGTAACTGTGTGTGGTTATCCACATTCATGACAGTTTTCTATGGTATACCTTTTCAAAATTTTTTTTTTTTTGTTGATTTGAGAAATTATATGAATGAATATTAATATGAAATTTTCTTTGATTTTGATTACCAAAAATAAAACAATTATAAATATGAAACATTTATAGTACATACCTAGTAGGGACATAAATACTGTTATACACATTTTATGCTATAAAATTAAAAATAATGAACGTTTTTGAACCACATTTGATTTACTGATATATATTGCACATAAAAAGCAAATACTAATTCGAAATACCCGCCCTTGGCCTTCACGCATGCCTTAAGTCGCACTGGCCAATCATCAATAGCACTACACAACAAAATGAAAAAAAAAGTTTGCGGAGTAAATGCCATTATATTTGTGTTATTGGAAATGACCAGCAGAATTTGAATATATGAATTAAAAAATTGTCTATGGGTAAGTTTACGAGATTTCTGGCAAAAAAAACGTTTATACTGAGCTTTCGAAAAGGTATTTGTAAATATCTCGCGTTGATTAAAACTCATATGCTCAAGTGTTATATCGAATGAAAGGTAATTAAATATCCAATAAACATTTCTTAAAACATTTTGGAATTGGTTCACTGGTTTAAGAGAACTCTATAGAAGAACTCGAAAATGTCAAAGAGCGCATCTCACATTTTTCTGTCAAAAACATTGAGAGTTTAAACGTAGTTTAACCCACCGACATCTGGGTTAAACTAAGTATAAACTATGTTTAAAGTTCACTGAAAAACACGACTCTAAGTTTAAACTAAGTTTAAACTACAAATAGAGTTCAACTACCACTGAAGAACTGGCCCTGAGTCGATTTAGCGATGTCCGTCTGCCTGTCTGTTGAAATCACTACTACACTGAGGAAAAAAGTAACAAAATTAAATGAAAAAGTAATAAATTAAAATACTTTTCGACACATTTTTCACCCGTAGTCTTTTGTATTTAAATTAAATACTTTTTATTTAAACTTAATGTAAATACTTTTTATACAAATTTATTACGTACGTAATAAAATTTGAAGTAAATACTTTTTATTTAAATTTATTACGTATGCAATAAAATTTGAAGTAAATACTTTTTATCACTTTTTATTAAGGTTATAACATTTTAGTTTAATCATAACATCATAAATACGTAAATTGGTATTTTAAAAACTATTTATTTCATATAAAGAAGATTAGGAATAGATAAAATTATTATTTTATTTTACTTTTTTCGAAATCTATATATATAAAAATGAAATGTCCTGTGTGTGCCAGAGCATCACGGGAGAACGAACTGACGGATTTGCCTGATTCTTTTTGTATTTTGTTCGTGTCAATGCAAGAGTGGTTTAGGAAAAAATATAAGTCGGAAAAACCCAAAGGAAAAGCCGGAAAATCGAAAAAATCTAAATTTGACCCTAGGAACTTGAAATTTGGACTGGGTGTTGATTTCCCGACGTGAGAGCGCACTACGAAGGGATTTTCTGAAATTCGCCTCCTAAGGTACAAACATGGGCGTGGCAAAACTAAACTTTTAATTCAAAATATCTGTATAAGATAGCCACAGTTATGAAATTGGGCTCAGTAATGTATTTTGTTGTTGTTTATATTTTTGCTAAATGTGGGCGGAATTTGATAAAGGGGAGTGGCACTTCCCATATAACCATAACTTTTATGCTATAACTCCTGACCAGAGTTATGTAAATTGGAACAAAGGTTCATATTAAAAAGTAAAATCGTCACGTAGAATGTGGGCGGGATTGTATAAAGGGGAGTGGTATCTTTATACAAAAGGGACGTGGCACATCCTGACATACTAAAGTAGAGTTATAAAAATCAAATCAAATGTTCATATTTAAAACTTCGATCATCACGTGGAATATGGACGGGATTGGACAATGGGTCGTGGCACCTCCCATACTAAAAAAACCTTAAAATATGCTATTACTCTTTACCTACTAAGTGCAGAGTTTAAAAAATCGAAACAAAAGATTATATTAAACTTTGTAATTGTCACATAGAATCAGGGCTGGAAAAAAATCCGGATACTTTGTGAAAAAAAATTCACCGTCTTGGATCTGGAAGCCGTTTTCTTCAGATCCTATTAGATTCAATCAATATCTACAGCTTCAAAAATTGTCATAGAATTAACTTGATTTAAATCCATGGTTTCGGCGACTACATCATTAAATTATTTGGATCTACATAAAGGTCTAAGTTGGGTAATATGTATGTTGGCTAATATAATATATGAATCATTTCATTACCATCTTCACCAGAGATTTCATCCAGCAGTGGTTCAAATAATTATTTTCGATTTGGTGATTTATATCAAATTCTTAAATTTTCAAAACATAAATTGTACCCTGAAAACCACAAATAGATTTCCTTAGTTATAATTCGAAAAATGTTCAAACATAAAAAAAATCCAAAAATCTTGCAATTTTTAAGTGGATGAAATCCAAAAAAAACGAATCGATTTTTTGGGAGTGGAGAGCCCTGCGTAGAATTTGGACGGAATTGGACAATGGGACGAGACACCTCCCATATAACAAACATTTTAAAAATGGTAAAACTCCTGACTTACTAAGAGCAGAGTTGTACAAGTCGAAACAAAGGATCATTTTTAAAAATGTTAATAGTCACGTGGAATGTGATCGAGATTGGAAATAGAGGCATGGCACTATGATCAATATGGGCGGGAAAAGGCGACGTAGACATGCACTAAAAAGGGGCGTAAATGTATCCACACTTTATGAACGATATAGTTTTACAATTACAAAAACTTTGCACGGGCGAAGCTGTGAACGGGTCCAGCTATTTTTAATAAAATTAAATACTTTTTTTTTTATTTTGAAATTAAATACGCACGTAATATTTTTTGTATGGTGTATTACATTTTTTATTACAAAAGTATTTAAATCAAATTTAAATAAATTTTATTTAATTTTATTACGTCACTTTTTTCTCAGTGTACTTAAAAAATTTAAGAGTTAGATAAATAAAACTCCTAATTTATAATGACCTGTCCATTGTGAGTCCTACATTTCGCGATTAGCCTCCTTTGTAAATGATGTATTTTTAAAATAAAATAAAAAAACAAAAATCTAGTATTAATTTAACTAATTTTTGAATATTTTTATCTTTAATATGGTAAAAAGAAATTGGCCGTAAAAATCAAAAAAAATCTTAAAAATTTTGTTTTCATTAATATTTGATTCCGAAAATTTTATAATTATTTTTATAAACCAAATTAAAAAAAATGAGTTTACCAGAATCAAATACAACGTTCCATACTTTACATATTCCAAAGAAATATTTTTTTAGAGTATTACAATTATACAACATTATAGAATTTCGATAAAAAAATGGGCGGAACAGGCCCATTTTAACTTTATGTATTTGTTAATTGTTATGTGTGTGTTCACGTCAAATTTAATTATTGTATATAATGATATACTAATCCTCTGAAATTTGAACAATCTATATTTTATGAAAAGTAGGCGTGGCATATGGCTGACCACTCGAATTTTTTTACCCTAATATTTCTGAGGTATAACTCATTTAACGTAGGCTTTTAATTCAATTCATGGTGTTTTTGATTAAATTCCAGCTTTTTGGCCTATCTGTCCCAGTGTGGGAAGGCAAGAAATTTACCAGCACTGTTGCAAGAGATTTTTCGGATTGCCAGCCATCGAGTAAAAATATGGCCAGTGCGAAATATCATAAAAAGTGTGTTGGGCTGTTTCCATCCTCCTCGACCACCTCGTGCAGAACCAGCTCCTGCGCATGCAAATGTGCCAGTGCATGCAAATGTGCCAGTGAGAGACATGATTGCGCTATCTTACAGGCATTGTTGCTCAGATTGGAATTGATGAACTTGTGCTCGAGCAGACAAAATGGCAGTGTGTTTCTGTTGCAGTAAAGCGTAACCTCATCCTCTCCGCTAAGCGCCTCCACATTGTCGACGCGTATCGCCAGCGGATAGAGTTGGATCGGAAAGCAGCCGCCGGTCGCTGTGTCTCATCCAGCACCTTGGAAATTTAGGGCGACATAGTGGCAAGTCAACACACATGCCCTGCGCGACGAATTCAGCAAGAGACAGTCGCGCAGTGAAGAAATAAATTTAACTAATTAACAGTTTGTAATTTTTATATTTTTGATAATCCAAACACAAATGAAACCAGTTGGGAAGGTTAGATCACATGGGAAATTTTAAAGTAGGTGTAATTATGATAGTTAGGATTATCAAAATTATAGTCGGTCTAAGCCGACTATAAATACCCTACACATATGTGTGGTTACCATTCAAAGTGATATATAGGTCACCAGGGTATACGAATCCTGAAAATAACTACAAACATTCAATCGCTGAAGAATTTCCATTCATTTGATACCCATATTTACAAATGGGTAGGTGTACCGAATTTCGATTTTTTTTTTGTGAACCACAAGTCTTTTCCCCGGAAAACATTATTATCATGTATTTGAGCATGATATCAATATATATTTGACCAAAAAAGTTTACCTAAGCACGTATACATAAAAATTGATCTTTATATGTACATTTTATATGAGGTATTTGAACATAAGTGGTCGGATCATAGGTCACAATGGACCGATCTCGCCAATTTTTTCGCACATACAGCGTAGGTATATTAGTAATCTAAGTTATAAGTTTCATTTATCCAGCTCTTCAATTTTAAAAGTAGTAGGGATTTCAACAGACAGACAGACAGACAGACGGACAGACAGACAGACGGACAGACAGACGGACAGACGGACATCGCTAAATCGACTCAGGAGGTCATGCTGATCAAGAATATATATACTTTTCCATACCGGAGATGCTTCCTTCTGGGTGTTACAAACGGCGTACCAAACTGAATATACCCTTTCACTCTTAGTGTAGGGTATAATGAATTAGTTTTAGGTATTAACATAAAAATACTTTTTTTTTATTTTTGTACAGTAGTTTCTTCTAAATTCGTGAAGTTCAAATTTTTGGCCAGCGCTCACTTGCTGTATAAGTTGGTTGCTGGCACCCGTATCCGGCTCCCCAGCAAGACATGCCTTACCGAAACTCCAACACAAAGACAATATTATATTTTCTCACTCATACATAAATAATTTGAAATACATCCCTGCAGGATCAATGATTTATATATGACCCGTAATTTTACTAGTAATGAAAACTAATATTTTTTGCGTTCGGTTTGCCACCATTTTTTATTTGTAGGTTATTTATTGCGTTTGCAACAGTAGCCGCTACAGCAGGAGTTGAAAAAAGATGTTACTTAAATTATAAACAATTGATAAACACTAAAAGAAAGTATATTGAAAAGAGTATTTGTATATATTGCTTATTTATCTATTCATATTATAGATATCATCAAACTGGAAGGGTCATCTGCATTAAACAAATGCATGGAAGGAAGCAAAACAATGGCAAACAAAAGTCGTTTCAATAGACAATTATGTAATACAAACATGTTGAATGTAATGCGCATTATATTCAACGCAAAAAGAACAGTGATAAACATATATTCAATTGTATCTCATTTCAGATGAGTGAGAAAGAGATAAAAATTCACACGCACACAAAAGTTGCGGTCAATTTTATCCCGACGCTCTTAACAAAGTTATAGAAACTTTTACTGAAATTTTCTGTTTTGATACTTGTAATATTACTGCTCATATGACTGGTAATTTTCTTGCTGGGCCTCGGACTTAATAAACAGCAATTAAACAGCAAAATGCGGCACTTGTAATTATTTCACAGAAGTAGGAATTATAGCAAAAATTCGTTAATAAATGCAACACAAAAAAAAGAATTTTCACACAAACAATCACATTCCAACACAACAATGCATTCGGAGAAAAAGTGTCAAAAATCTGTCAGAAAATCCGTTCCGACGGAATCTGTGATGCCATACTTCCGAACTTCGAATTCAATTCTGATCGTATAATAGATAATTCCGAATGAAAATATCTGCTACGACGTGGTTCATCATTGCCCTGATTATTAAAATACGAAATATAAAGTAGGCAGAATTGTTATTTTAGATTGTTATTTTAGGTTTAATTTCTAATACCAATTCAAGTAATGAAAATAACAATTAATTATTAAGCAATTACGCCTCGTCAGTCACTTCTGCATTGCGTACGCTGGCTCCAGTTTTGCACTCCAAGTGTTATCAGGTTGTCTCGCTCTACCTGTGATTCGGACGCCCTCTCCTACGTTGACAACCACTGGGTACAGAATTGATCTTAATGCGCCTGACTATGTCGACGTAGTTCCATCGTTCATCGTTCCATCTGATTCTGTACACGTTTTCAACGCATATCGGGCCATAGATTTCCCGAAGAATCTTTCTTTTGTATTCAAAAGAATGGGAATTCAAAATGAATGCATTCATTTTTGTCAACAGAATGGGAATTCATTTATTGTTTTTTTTTTATTATTATTTACTGTTTTATAGTATTTAATTAATTAATATCTAAACATACAAATTTAACTTTTAAATAAATACAACATTAAAATAATATATATTTATTGCCACTAAGCAACACTGAATACGCACGCGGCGCGCTTCAGCGTCGAATCGATCATGTTATTACATGGCAAGCACACATGACAACAACAGAAACTGATAGTTTCATGTGTGTTGTTGCTATTACAGTAACAACACACATGTTGCTGTCATGTGTGTTGTTGTTGAAACATTGCTGTCTTTACTGAATATGAACTACGACAGTAATTCGCAGCAACCGAACAATGACCGGCTACTCGGCTAAAGGTTGTTTGCAAAAACCCGAACAACGACTGTCGGCTATTTTGCAACAATCGAACAACGACTATCGGTAGTTGTGTTTGACTGCCACAGCCATATACAAAAACCGAACATCAACTGTTGGCTTAACAATGTGAAAAATTAAATAGCACCAGCAGAAGCATTTTTAAAATTTGAATTACTACTGGTGACTGTCATAGTTTTAGTTTTCAGAAATGTGCTACAGGCTACTGCTGTTGTGTTTGAAATAGTCGCAGTCACAGCAGCAGCAATTTTTGAAAATGTGAAAATTGTGACAGCACAGAGTAGTCATAATTTCTTTGCTTTTGCTATTGTGTTGGCAGCAATTGTTGGCAGCAATTGAAAATGTTTGCCACAAAGTTGTCCAATTCATTGTAATTGTTCACATATTTAAGAAAACGCAGGTTTTTATAAAATATGCTTTCATAATTTTCCAATAGCAATGATATATTTTCATTAAAATGTCAATAACAACAAAAATTCCGGAAAGTGCGGGATTTTACGTCTTTAATATTGTAACCCTTTTTTTCTGACAAATTACAAAAACAAATGAATGCCAAAAAATAAATGCATTTATTGTTTTTTTAATTCTTTTTTTGCCAAAAAAAAAAAAATTCAGACTGCAATGAATGCATTCTTTGATGAATGCATTCATTTTGAAGGCCATCTGATTGCGAATTCAAGCGTTTGAATTCCCATTTTTTGACAAATATGAATGCATTCATTTTAAATTCCCATTCTTTTGAGTACAAAAGAATTAAAGAATGCATTCTTTAACAACTCTGACAACCACAACTTCGAAGTTGTGAAGGACTTCGTCTACTTATGTACCAGCATGTCATCCTGGATATTAGCAGAAGAATAACTCCTGCCAACAGGTGTTAATTTGGGCTCAGTAGGCAATTGAGGAGCAGAAGCCTCTCTCGACGGACAAGAATTACGCTATATAAGTCGCTCATCATGTCAGTCCTCCTCTATGGCGCTGAGGCACGGACGCTTGCCAAACCGATGAGCGAGCATATATATATATATATATATATATATATATATATATAGTATGAGAAAACCGCGATATTTTATATCACTAATTGCTACGCGCAACGAAAAGTATAAACTTACGATTTCCCAATGTTCTTCGCAGCAATTTGATCTTTACGTTTCCTGGAATTGTCATCAATGTTTTCGGCGCGTGCAAACCGCACGGCCGGATAATTGCTATGCGCAATTCGTGCGCGCGAACTTCACGAGATTATTCCGTGGAATTGGTGCGACCTAACATCTAACATCATGCACAATTATTACAAAATATAAATGTATTAAAATTGTTTAATAAATGTCAGTATAGATTAGTATTGTTAAGTACTTCCTTTTTAGTACAAACAAAAATGAGCAACCTCTACACTGTTGACTCAAAATACGAAATTTAAGTTTCACGGAATTTGCCGCATGTGTGTCGCTGACAACTAAGCGCTTCTGGTCCCACGATCCCAAATTCCCGATAATGTTTGCCACAAAGATGTCCAATTCATTGTAATTGTTAACATATTTGTGAAAACGCAGGTTTTTGTACAATATACTCTCATAATTTACCAATAGCAATGATATATTTTCATTAAAATATCAATAACAAGAAAATTTGCGGGATTTTACGACTTTAATATTTTAACCCTTATTTTCCTGGCAAATTACAAAAACAAACGAATGCCAAAAAATGAATGCATTCATTGTTGTTTGAATTCTTGTTTGCCAAAAAAGAATTCAGAATGAAATAAATGCATTCTTTGATATATGCATTCATTTTTTTTTTCGTTTGCATTTTCAAGCGTTTGAATTCCCATTCTTTTGACAAAAATGTATGCATTCATTTTGAATTCCCATTCTTTTAAATTTTTTAGATGAATGCATTCCCAAAAACATGTATTCTTTAACTACTCTGGTCAATAGTGACGTATTGTCCAAGCCGCCGGGACTCTTTGTTTGTCGACAACAGGTACTTCGTCTTGTCCTCTTTCACCGTAAGATCCATTCGCTTGGCTGCTACAAGGAAGTGTTCCGAGTCGATGTTGGCATTTCGGATCGAACGTACGTTCATCACACTAGAAGCGTGCCCTCCGTCAATCACAACATAATCAGTTTGGTTGAGCGTGTTCTGATCGGTTGACCGTGTGGCATGAATATGGCTATGCTTAAATGTAGTACTAATTTCGGAAAATTGTATATATTTATAATTGTATATATGTATGAAGATTTACCAATATAAGTTAAAATATTTTTATAATTTCTAATACTTGCAGATTTAAAAAAGTTTTTTTTTAACTAAAACTTTTTCGCTGTTTTTAGGACACATACGATTGAAATTTTTTTAAATTATATATTAAATAGTCATTAAAGACAATTTAAAATAAAGCATAAAAAGAAATATGTTAATATCTCTATTGGTTTAGCAATACCAATTCATAAAGATAAAATTTGATATAGTGATGCTTTTTGAGATTATGAAAATGTAAGTAGGTGCGTAAAATCTAGAAATTTCAAAAAATTTTAATGCGCCTCATTTTTTTTTTGGTTAAAACATTGACCAAACTTACGATTGTTGAATATTTTGACCTTTTTAGTGCAGTACTGTGGATGTGCCTCAATAAAATATGTATTGACAAAAATGTCGCGATTTCACAATTAAGGGACTTAAGGTAGACATTTTTGATTGAAATCAATTGTTTGAATCGAAACCATTCTACATAGATGCTTAAAACCTTTTAAAAACATTATTTACCATAAAAACTAGCAAAAACAAAATATCAAAATTTTGCCCAATATTCAAAAAGTCCATAAAATTTTTGCATTTCAATATTTTTATATGCGCCACTAATTTTTCAATTAATAAAAAACTCAGTTCACGCAATATACTAGACTATTTCAAAAAATAATGGGAATGTGCCACGCGAAAAACTGCTGTTTTAAACAAATTCACGCTAATTTTTTTCGACATTTGTAGTGATCGTACTCTTTTGATCTTAATGGCACATTAATGATATATAGGTCATACGGTGCAAATTTATAACAGCTTTCAACTAATATTTTCAAATTAAAATTTCATAGAGGGGCGTACGTGACCTGGCAAAAAAACACAGACATTTTGAAAATGGGGAAAAAATGGTTTACATTTTGCACCACTATAAATAAAATTATAAAATTATGCTATTCAAATTAAACATATACCAAAATGATCTCCCACTTGTATCGAGCACCTCTTTCTCAGCAACTGTGGTCTTAAAGTGAAGATCTTGGAACAAAAACGGAGAAGAAGCAAAAAAACCTCTTTAAATTACTATAAAAAATAGAGGTAAAGATTTCTGGCCCTAAAATTTTGCATTATTATAATTTTAGGTATACTTGATCTAAATCTATTAATAATTATCATTAAATCGAAAAACTACGATTAAATTAAAGTCAGTTACAATGATTTTAAAAAATGTCTGTTTTTGCCTATAAATATATATATATATATATATATATATATATATATATATATATATATATAGGGTCTGGTACGATAAGTCGCAATTTAAAATATCGAAACTAAAAATACCGAAGACAAAAATGTAGAAAATAAAAATGCCGAAACCTGAAAATGTCGAAAACAATAATGTCGAAAACCAAAATGTCGAAAAAAAAAATGTTGAATACTAAAATGTTGAAAAACAAAATGTCGAAATTTAATACGACGAAATCATTTTTTGCCGAAAAAATGATGGAAAATGTCGAACAAACTCGAAGATAAATTTAAAAAAGAACGAATTCTAATTTTTAGCTACTTTAGGATTCATGCGGAGATTTTTAAATATCCTGCCTTCAAAATACCATCTTCGAATTTAGCTTCAACACTTATAAAAAATCAACAAAAATTTCAAGTTTTTTTTTAAATACTTTTTTTTAAGGACATGCAATTCGAAGTTCAAGGATAACGACCATTGGTCATATGTTCATGTTAAGAAGAATTTTCCAAAATATTGTTTTATTAGTTTTAAAACGAAACCTTATCAAAGTTTCTAGCATCAAGGGATATTTCAATAGGAACCACCATACAAAAGTTATCATTGACAATTTTTATACCCTACACTAAGAGTGAAAGGGTATATTCAATTTGGTACGCCGTTTGTAACACCCAGAAGGAAGCATCTCCGGTATGGAAAAGTATATATATTCTTGATCAGCATGACTTCCTGAGTCGATTTAGCGATGTCCGTCTGTCTGTCCATTGTGACCTTTGATCTGGCCATTTATATTCAAAAATACCTCATATTAAATTTACATCTACAGATCAATTTTAATGTATACGTGCTTAGGTAAACTTTTTTGGTCAAATATATATTTAAATCATGCTCAAATACATGAAAATAATGTTTTCCGCCGATACGACTTGTGGGTCCCAAAAAAAAAATTTGAAATTCGGTACACCTACCCATTTGTAAATATGGGTATCAAATGAATGGAATTTCTTCAGCGATTGAAAGTTTGTAGTTATGGGGGCGATAACTATGGGGACGATTATCACAAGACAACGTGTCTGAGTGCTTCAACATGGCGAAGCCAGCGCAATTCTTGTCGGTGTCGTCTCAAGTCAACTCACTGGTCACCAGAATTGACAAATTGTCAAATGGTGTCACTTCCACTTCGGTGGAAGTCCCTGGAAACGGCGCTCTACACCACCCGGTGTAGAAGTCGGCTAAAGTGAGTGGCGAGCATCTCCCTCAGAGTGAGGGTTCGTGCGTTGGGTTTGGGTCCCACCACGGAAAAAACCTATGCGCCCAATGAAAACAAAAAAGAAGCCTCGGATAACGACCGATTACAACGATGACGACCCACGCAAACGTTTTAAGGACCATGATTTACGGATATGCACCTGGAATGTCCGGACCCTTTATAGGGAAGGTGCCTCTATCCAGCTGGCAGATGTCCTCGAAAAATATAAGGCTGACATCACCGCTATGCGATGGACGGGACAGGGCTGTTCGAAACAAGCGTCCTGTGATATCTACTACAGCTGCCATGCGGAGAGACACGAATTTGGATGTGGATTTGTGGTCGGCAAGAGACTCCGCCTTGTCTCTAGGTTCACGCCCGTGGACGAAAGGCTGGCAACAATCCGCATCAAGGCTAAATATTTCCATATCAGCCTAATTTGTGCACACACTCCGACGAACGAGAAAGATTACGAGACAAAAGAGCGCTTCTACGAGCGCCTAGACAACGCATACGAGCGCTGCCCCCGCCACGATATCAAAATCGTGCTAGGCGATTTTAACGCCAAGGTGGACAGAGAAGCCATCTATTGTCCCACAATCGGAAAATTTAGCCTCCATGCCAACACTTCCGATAACGGAACGAGGCTAATCGACTTCGCCGCAGTACGAAACATGGTAGTTAGTAGCACTAGATTCGAACATTTCGATATCCACAAGGCCACATGGTTGTCGCCCGATCAAAAAACTCGAAATCAAATTGATCACGTTGTGATTGACGGAAGGCACGCTTCAAGCGTGATGGACGTACGCACTATCCGAGGTACTAATATGGACTCGAATCATTACCTTGTAGCAGCCAAGGTCCGCACACGCTTAAGCGCTGCGAAGAACGTACGGAACCAAACGCAGAGAAAGCTAGACGTCGGAAAGCTGCAATCACAACAGACAACGCAAGCCTTTTCCACTCGACTCTCACACCTGCTTAGACAAAGCACTCCTCCTCTCGATGATATAAGCGCGCAGTGGAATCATATCTCCTGCTCTATGCGTACGGCTGCCGAAGAGGTGCTTGGATTCCAACGCCCCCTGAGGAATCAGTGGTATGACCAAGAGTGTCGCGCGGCCACTGCAGAGAAAGACGCTGCGTACAAATCCACCCTGCAGTCAGTAGCTACGCGAGCTGCGAAGGAGCGATACAAAGAGAAGAGGAGGGAAGAGAGACGTCTTTTCAGGCGTAAAAAAAGCGAGGCAGAAAGACGTGAGTGTGAGGAGATTGAGATGCATGGGGACAGGAATGAGGCTCGAAAATTCTTCGAGAAAATAAGACGCCTAGCCGGAGGTTCGAAATCCGGAGCCTCTTCCTGTAAAGATGAGAACGGAAATCTAGTGACAGATATCCAGAGCACACTGAAAATATGGAGGGATCACTTCTCTAAACTGCTGACCGGTGATGATGACCTCAATTCCACCGATAGAGAAGCAAACCCGGCAACCCCAGTACTTGATGACGACGTTGAGATTCCGCCACCCGACCATGACGAGGTCAGAACAGCCATTGCTCGGCTGAAAAACAACAAAGCCGCAGGTGCTGATGGCCTGCCTGCTGAATTGTTTAAGACCGGAGGCGAAGAGCTAATAGAGAGCAGAATATGGTCGGATGAAAGCATGCCAAGTGACTGGAACCTCAGTGTACTCTGCCCAATCCTTAAGAAAGGGGATCCCACTATCTGCGCCAACTACCGTGGGATCAGCCTACTCAATATCGCATACAAGGTTCTATCGAGCGTATTATGTGAAAGACTGAAGCCCAACAGACTGATTGGACCTTATCAGTGCGGCTTCAGACCTGGAAAGTCCACCATAGACCAGATTTTCACATTGCGCCTAATCCAGGAAAATACCCTAGATAAACAGACGACACCTACCACCTATTAGTCGACTATAAAGCCGCCTTCGACACTCCGATAAGGGAACGATTATAAACCGCAATGTCTGAGTTCGGTATACCTGCGAAACTTATAAGGCTTTGCAGGATGACCCTGAGCAACACACGTTGCTTAGTGAGAATAGGAAAAGACCTCTCCGAGCCATTTCATACCGAACGAGGTTTCAGACAGGGTGACTCCCTATCGTGCGACTTTTTTAACTTATTGATGGAGAAAATAGTTCGAGCTGCCGAACTCCGTCAAAGCGGCACTATCCTCAACAAAAGTGTCATGCTGCTCGCATATGCCGACGATATTGATATCATTGGCAGGAGCACACGAGCAGTCAGCGCAGCATTCTCCAGATTGGAGAAAGAGTCGCGTCGAATGGGTCTAGCGGTGAACGAGGACAAGACGAATTTCCTTGTGTCAACAAGCAAAAAAGAGTCCGTGCGTCTTGGACAAAAAGCTGATTTTGACACCCACAAGTTCGACATTGTGAAGGACTTCGTCTATCTGGGATCCAGCGTAAACAGCAACAACGACGTCAGCCTGGAGATCAAACGGAGAATAACTCTTGCCAACAGGTGCTACTTTGGGCTCAGTAGGCAATTGAGAAGCAGAGCCCTCTCTCGCCGGACAAAAATAACGCTCTACAAGTCACTCATCATGCCCGTCCTACTTTATGTTGCAGAAACATGGACGCTGGCCACCACCGATGAGAGAGTACTGGGAGCGTTCGAGAGAAAGATTCTCCGTAAAATCTTTGGCCCTATCTGCTTAGCTAACGAGTATCGAATCAGGATGAACCACGAGCTGTATGAGTTATTGGACGACATTGACATAGTCAAGCGCATCAAGATCCAGCGGCTTCGCTGGCTAGGTCATGTCGAACGAATGGATGGAAACACTCCAGCCAAGAAGGTGCTTGAATCGAAACTCGAAGGTGGACAGCGTAGAAGAGGGCGTCCAAATCTGCATTGGAAAGACCAAGTTGAGGACAACCTGGCAACGCTTGGTATTTCTAACTGGCGTCAGCGCGCGCAAAGCAGATCCGACTGGCGCGGCTTCATCTCAGCGGCCAAAACCGACCCACGGTTGTAAGGGCCATTTAAGTAAGTAAGTAAGTAAGTAAGTAATAAAATAAGTTATTTTCACGATTCGTATACACTGATGACCTATATACCACTTTGAATGGTAACCACACATATCTGTAGGTTATATATAGTCGGCTTAGACCGACTATAATTTTGATAATCCTAACTATCATAATAACACCAAATTTAAAATTTCCCATGTGATCTAACCTTCCCAACTGGTTTAACTTTGAACTGTATCTCTGGAAAAAGTGATATCTTTGGAAATAGTGTTCGGAAAAAAAATGCAGATCCCGATACCCTTTATCAGTTGCCAAAATAGGGTCTAGTACGATAAGTCGCAATTTAAAATATCGAAACTAAAAATACGAAATTATACGAAATTATAAAAGCCTTAGAACGCCGAAACAATATTTGGCCGAATCACAAAATGTCGAAAAATATGTTCAAGCTAGAAAATGTCAACAAATTTTTTAAACTATAAATACAAAAAAAAAAAATTATAGGATCAAAAAATGTCGAAAACTTAAAATGTCGAAATTTAAAATGCCGAAATCATTTTTAACCGAAAAAATGTTCTCACCCCACCCAAAATATCATTGAAATCGAAGATAGTGAGTTGCAAATCTTACGAGATTTGGTGTGGACTTGCTCATATAGGATTTGAAATTTATATTTCGGCATTTTAATTTTCGACATTTTTTGATCCTATAATTTTTTTTTTTTGTATTTATAGTTTAAAAAATTTGTTGACATTTTCTAGCTTGAACATATTTTTCGACATTTTGTGATTCGGCCAAATATTGTTTCGGCGTTCTAAGGCTTTTATAATTTCGACATTTGAAGGTTTCGACATTTCGATATTTCGTACGGATCCCATATATATATATATATATATATATATATATATAAATATATATAAATATCTATACACTTTAAAATGTTAGTTTAAAATTACTACGTTAAAGTGTGTATTTTTGTGTAAAAAAACGATTTAGACAATTATTGTTTAATGTTACAACTATTTACGTGTACATATACCTTTTTTGTGTGATATTAAGCACACACATTTTTATTTTGATATCCGAATGTTTAAAATTAAACACGCGTAGTAAATTTACACATCATTTGTTTATTCTTACACAAGCTTTGTTGAATTTTAAGCACATCTTTTTGAAACTTGTGACTAGTCTGTAGTGAAAATGACGCCAAACCATGCTTATTTAATCTAATTAAACTAACTTGCAGTAAAGACACCTATAAACAATGGACATCACTCAACTATAAACCAAAAGACAATGGTTTTATAAACATTTTTAAAAGAATTTTGTATTCATGAAAAGTGTTCTTGTTATTATTTAACAACTTTTCTTTTTATTTTTAGGTTCTGAACGAAATGGACGGGTATCATTTGCTTTGTGCTTTGTGCGCTTGAAATACTGCGGAGATCAATGCATTTACTTTTCTGATCTTCTGATTTTGATTATAAAAATAATTTAAATAATAAAGAAAATCAAAAAAGTTGATTCAAAAATCAATGCATTGATATTCTCAGAGCAGAAATATACTTAAACATTTCGGAAACGCAACTCCCGTACATATTAAACATTTTATTTTTAATTTTACACATATTTTATTTTAGAAATGCTTAATTTTACACATTTTATGTTTAAGTTTCACACCAAAATAGTGTAATTTTCCACATTTTAATGTTTAATTTTACACACATACTGTTGATTTTTAAAGTTTAAATATATATATATATATATATATATATATATATATATATATATATATATATACAAAAGAATATTTGTTTAATTGAGAGGCAAGTTGTTTCCTCGCTTTATAGTTGCATTTTTTTAAACACGCGTTTTAAAATCGTTAAATAATCGAATCTGTTTCTATCGGCTTGGTTTTTATACCCTACACTAAGAGTGAAAGGGTATATTCAGTTGGGTACGCCGTTTGTAACACCCAGAAGGAAGCATCTCCGGTATGGAAAAGTATATATATTCTTGATTAGCATGTCGATTTAGCGTCGGTCCGTCCGTCTGTCGGTCTGTCCGTCTGTTTGTCCCTCCGTCTGTCTGTTGAAATTACAGAAAAAGTAGAAGAGATAGAGCAATGAAACTTTAGATTACTTATATATCTAAGCTGTCTGAACAAGAAAATTGGCATGATCGGTCTATTGGGACCTGAGAACCGACCACTTTTGTTCAAATACCTCACATAAAATGTATATCTACAGATCCATTTTACTGTATACGTGCTTAGGTTGACTTTTTTTGGTAAAATATATATTGACTCATGCTCAAATACATGAAAATAATGGTTTCCGGCGAAACGACGTGTGGTTCAACAAAAAAAAAAAAAAAAAATCGAAATTCGGTACATCTACCCATTTGTAAATATGGGTATCAAATGAATGGAAATACTTTAGCGATTGAAAGTTTGTAGTTTCGGGATTCGTATATCCTGGTGAACTATATACCTCTTTTAATGGTAACCACACATATGCTGATAATCCTAACTATCATAATAACACCTACTTTAAAATTTCCCATGTGATCTAACCTTCCCAACTGTTTTTTTTTGGTTTTAATCAAACTGGTTTCTTTTCGGATAAAACCGAAATGAGAATGAAAACCGAAATCTAAATCAATACACAACAAAAACGTTTCTTTTACAGGTAGCGAACTAATGATTGATTATAAAAAATTATATCAGCTGAATTTAAATATAATTTATAAAACTGTAAAAATTATGAAAAACTTTATTTACTACTATATATAAACTACAGTTTGTGCTATAGTAATAATGTTTCCTGTTGGGTACTACAAATTTAAGGACATACTGCGCATGATCTACGCTATATAGGCCAGTACTACATTGTCATTTAAGTTTTGGTAAAAGGAAAGTTCTTTTATGCTATAATAAAATAAATATTAGACATGAATATTAAAAACTGATTAATATCTCGGAAACAGGAATATTTCTGTTAATATTATTAAATCATTTGTGTTATTAGTATGTATAAGTTTCGTAAATTTGGATATAATTATCTGTCGTTATACAAATAGTAAGTTGAAAAGTTTAATATTATATGAAAACAATAAAAAATTGTATGTCATATTCTTAGACATAACAAATTACGGATATACATATTCCAGCAAACTTTACAAATAAAATATCTCTACATAAAAACATAATACAGTATGCAATTTACATAAAAGGGGAAATAGTGTCAAAAATTAAAGTGTCGTAACCAAGTAGAAGTAAAAAAAGAAGCGTTTCAGTAATAAACAAACAATAATATAATATTAATAATAATTCGAAAAAAAATGAATATTACCTTTACCTCACAATAAGTTAAAAAAAAAAATTAACGTATACGCAAAGAAAAATGTATGCATTCAGAATTGACAAATTAGGAAAATAAACTGCGTATGTGGAATAGTTTTGTTGAAAAGGATCTTTGTTTAATTTAAGTAAACCTGTTTAAATAAAATGTGTGAGTTTATTTTTATATTTGATTTTTTTTAATATTGTTATTACTGCTTTACAAGTGCGTATCTCTGGATTATATACCAAATAAAAAAAAACTGATTTAAACTAGTATTAATTCAACTAGTATTAATTTTATTAATTCAATTTAGCAACTCTAATAATTATAAATTCATACAACTACTGTACACACAACAGAAAATTTATGTAATGTTACAATCATAAAGCGAGGCAACTTGTTTCCTCGCTTTATAGTTGCATTTTTAAACACGCGTTTAAAATTGAATCTCTAATGTTTAAATTTAAACTTTAAGAATCAACAATATGTGTGTAAAATTAAACATTAAAATGTGGAAAATTACCCTATTTTGTTGTGAAACTTAAACATAAAATGTGTAATATTAAGCGTTTCTAAAACTAAATATTTTTTTAAAATTAAACATAAAATGTTTAATATGTACGGGGGTTGCGTTTCCGAAATGTTTAAGTATAATGTTGCTCAGAGAACATCAATGCATTGATTTTTGGATCAACTTTTTTGATATTCTTTATTATTTAAATTATGTTTGTAATCAAAATCAGATGATCAGAAAAGTAAATGCATTGATGTCCGCAGTATTTCATGCACACAAAGCTAAAATGATACCCGTTCATTTCGTTCACAACCTAAAAATAAAAAAAAATTGTTAAAATAATAACAAGAACACATTAATATTCATGAATACAAAATTCATTTAAAAATGTTTATAAAACCATTATCTTCTGGTTTATAGTTGAGTGATGTCCATTGTTTATAGGTGTCTTTACTGCAAGCTAGTTTAATTAGAATAAATAAGCATGGCTTGGCGTCATTTACACTACAGATTAATAGTCGCTAGTTTCAACAAGATGTGCTTAAAATTCAACAAAGCTTGTAAGAATAAACAAATGATGTGTATATTTACTAATATATAATTTTGAACATTCGGCTTGTGCTTAATATCACACAACAAACGTTTAATGCAAATAAAATGTATACGTACATGTAAATAGTTGTAACATTAAACAATAATTGTCTAAATCGCTTTTTTACACACACATATGCGCATATATGCACAAAATATGCAAATTTACACAAAAAAATACACACTTTTACGTAGTAATTTTAAACTCAGTTTTTAGAGTGTTTGTCTACAATTTAACATAACATTGTTCGCACACGAGATGTACTTGGCCAAGATGTACTTGCCTTATATTCTACATACATGTGTTCGACACGTTTCTGCTCTATTCTCGAAACTTCATTTATGACATTTTATATTTTAAATAAATTGAAAAAAGAAGCAGCGGCGATTACCATGGTTGAAAATACCACGGGCATTTTACCTAAAGGTGGGAGTGATTGCGGGAGGCATTGTTCCATTAAAATGGTTCTTGCAGCACCGCAAATGATAGCTACGACTGCGACACTAACACACACCAAAAAACCAAAACACAGAGCACATTTTTTCTTGTAAACGCTGGGGAAGCCGAATGAAGCGAATGTAAAAACCATGTGAACGTAAAAATCATTCGTCTGGCGAATGGATGCTGTGGAGCTTTATTCGTTCGCTTCGCCAAATTCATTCGCTTCGCCAGTCATTATAGTGCCCTAACACATAAATGTAGGAATGAGCTCCGCGACGCACATTGGGAAATATCGGATCTTTAGCAAGCTTCAACTTGCATTTCTCACGCGATACGGACGGACGGCTTTAGATTTACCGGACACTGCTGTAAGAGATTCTTTGGATTGCCGGCCGTAGAGTAAAATTATGGCCAGAGCGAAATCTCATAAAAAGTGTGCTGAACAACTCTGTGGGTTGGCTGGGCTGTTTGCCTCGGCCACCTACACAAAAAAATGCCTATGGTGATATTAACAAAAATCCGGTCTAAATTAACAAAATATTTGTTAATATACGGTCAACAAGAAATATTTGTTTTATTTACAAATATTTACTATTCGCATTTTTCATTGTTATAATAACAAATGGTATTGTTCATTTAATAAAGTACTTTTGTCCTATTAACAAATAAATTTGTATGATATACAAATTTATTTTGTTAGATGAACAAATTTATGTTGTTCGTCGAACAAATTTATTTTGTTCTATAAACAAATTTGTTTTGATGTATAAACAAATTTATTTTGAACTATAAACAAATTTATTTTGTTTGAAAAATATATTTTTAGTACGTGCTGTACTTTTATAATAAGGAGAAAAAATTTTGTGTCAATTTCCCTTCTTATTATAAAGTCACATCTTGTAAGATCCCTGTGATGGAAAATTTTAAAGTCTTGTCGGCTTCTTATTACACAGTGCCGTGCCACTTTGATTTTAATCCCAACTTCCTCCAGGGAAAGGAGCGAAGTGGTTAATATCAGCAAATGGCTCTTGAGACTCCTTCAGTATTCCATACAAACTATTTGAAGTGTATTTTTATACCCTACACCTATGAGGTACAGGGTATATTAACTTTCTGCATATATTGTAACGCCCCTTAGGAGGCGTGTCCGGTATGGAAAAGTATATATATTCTTGATCAGCATCACTACCCGAGTCCGTTTAGCCATGTCCGTCTTGCTGTCTTGTTGTCTTGCTGTCCGAATACAGAATAACTTGAGAAATACTGATCAGAATGCGATGAAATTTGGTCTCAATATATTTTAGCCAAAAGTAGGAACTTAGTTTGAAAATGAGCCAAATCGGTCAACGGACACGCCCACCTCCCATACAAGTCACTTTTATATAACTCTTTCGGAACTAATAACTCGAAAAGTATTCAAGGTATAGTTATAAAATTTAAAACGTATTGTTAGAATTCACCTAAAAATATGTGGTCCAAAAATGGGCGTGATCCGCCCACTTTTTATTTTCATTATTTCCCGGGTTTTCATAGTGGAAATTTGATCCGTAAATTATTAAAATCAAATCTATGAAATATTAGCCTTTAAAAATTTTAAATATAGGCGTGGTCCACCCAATTACATTTTTCAAATTTTTTTTTTAGTTTTTTATACTTTATATATTTTTTTAATTTATGGGGATATAAGACGCTAATTTTCTGATATATGAATAATATTCTGAGGGTTAATATCCCCACCAAAGGTGTAGGGTATTCCATAGTCGGGCCCGACCGACTATAAAAATCAGCCCCATGTGACCGAACTTACCCATGTGACCTAACTTTCCCAACTCGTTTATATTATAATACTCTGAAACAGCACTACATTTTAATAATGCAGTGCAAACGCTAACAGCAGAACACAATGAAATGAATCGAAGCGTCATGACGCGTTATTTTTTTTTCTTAAAAATAAACCAATAGTCTGTTCAGGCAACAAATTATTTTTGTCCGTATAACAGAGAATTACTTAGATTTTAACAAAAACCATTGCAATTTTAACAAAATGCTAAATAATAATAATTTTGTTTTATTAACAAGTATATAAAGTTCTTTTTGGTTAAATACTCTAATGGAATTTTGTAAGACATGCAAGTATTTGTAAATATAACAAGTACTGGTAAATATAACAAGTGACTGGTACGGATAACAAAATGTTTGTGAGAAGAACAAAAAGTTAAAAAATATCTGTTTAATAAACAAAAACATGTTTAATGCAACAATGAGACATTAACAAATTTTCATTTGTTAGTAATACCACAGGAATTTTTTGTGTGTAGCGCAGAACCAGCTCGAGCGCATGCTGGCAATGTGGCAACGAGCGACACGATTCGATTGTGCTATCTCACTGGCGTTGTAGCCCAGCAGCGCGTTGCTGTTGCAGTAAAGCGTCACCTCATCTTCGCCGCTGAGCGCCACCGATACTCGAACGGATAGAGTTGTAGCGGAATGTAGCACTTTGGAAATTTGGAGCGAATAGCGGCAAGTCAACGAACATGCCGTGCGCCAGATTTTTGGCCAGCTCCCACTTGTTGTATAAGTAGGTAGCTGGCGGCCGTCTCCAGCACCCCGGACTTAAAGCATAAACAGCAAATGATTCTTCGGCATTTGTAACTATATCACATGAGCACGAATGACAGCAAAAATTCATTAATTAATGCAAAACAAAAGCTTTTTTCCAGCATTCGTAAAAAAAGTGTCAAAAATCTGTCCAAAAATTCGTTCGAATTAGATTCGGATCCTATGATAGATAAATCCGAATCCTAATGAAAATATCCGCAACGACGGGCTTCATGATTGCCCTGATTATCTGCAGAATTCATTAGAGAATGGACTGGAATATTTTTTATTGTTTTTCTCTACCAGGGGCTGAAACCCTACAGCCCGAAGTTAAGACTTTCGAAGAATTGCGCTGTGCAAAATCAAACTAAAAAATCAATGTTATGACAATGGATTCTGAAAGACAGTAAAAAATATAAATGCACGTGTATCATCATTTTGAAAACTGGGGCGTTAAAACTTTTTTATAGTTAGTTAAAGTTGGATAAACATTAACTGAAATCATATGAAAAAAAACTAGTGTAACTTAATATATTAAGGTTATTCACTAAACGGAGCAGTTGCGATGTAGAGTAGCAGTTTTGTCAAGTAGCAGTTGTACAACAACAAAATACATTGGTGGCAAAAACAAAAATTATCTGCTAATCTACTTCGCTAAAAACTTGAGTTTACTTCGTGGTACTTTTGTAGTTTTTTAGTGATGCTGAATTTATGACTTTTGGGTACTTGATATTACAGACAGTGTTTGATTATTGAGTTGAAATTCACCAAAATTCATTATATTTAAATGAAAATATATATTTTTATTGAATATGTACATTTATGCATGTGAATAAAAAAGAAATGTTTTAACAATAAATATTAACGAGTATTAACGAGTTTTTTTCTTAAATCGACATCACTAATCTAATTTGTTTACTTTGTTTTAATTATAATGTATTGATATGAAATATTGAATTAAAAATAAGTAACAAAAGGAATACTTATATATTGTATATGGCCAATAAGCCATAAATCTAAATGAAAATCCAATGAAACAAAAACATCTGTTTTTGGTACATCAAACTGAAAACTACCATACTACACAAATATGAAAAAAGTGTGTTCACGAAATATGATACAATTCTACAATACTGCTAATGTACATCGGCAACTGCTTCGTTTCGTGAATACCTTTATTATTTCAATTTTTATTATCGAAGACTTGTAATCAAATAGTATATACGTTTTTTAGATTGAGCTGACCCATTAACAACCCATTTAACCCTTTTTTGACGTTTTCTTTTTAAAATATTAGACAAATCGTTTTAAATAAGGTTTTTAATAAGATCATACGGAAAAATGGCTGACAAATTTTTCTTGGGTTCTCCAAACACAAGTAGCATATATGGGTTGATAAGAAAACATTTTTTTACTACTTGTGGAGATATCTTAAAATCGAAATATCTTAATGTGTTGCAAATAGTTGCAGACTAATTTAGTACTGGCATATAGGAAAAGGATGCTACTAATCAGTACCTAAGAATTTGGTTGATCCGAGATGATCCAAACAAGTTCCATTGAAAATACACAAAAAAAAACTTAAAAATTAAAAATTTTTAGTTACCTCCAATGCAAGCGTTTTGACTATGTTTTTCCCAATGTGCGAAGTTTGAATACAAACACAAATTATTTTCTATAAAAAAATCATGAATATTTTTATTATCGTCTTACAAACACTCGTTATCAGTCTGCTACGCCTAAAATTGGTATAACGTATTTCAATGTTTCGTTCGTTTCGCTCTTTGAATCGAACGTTTGTGCAATATTTTTATTTTGCCAACTATTTTTGGATATACAAAAAATTGTTTTTACCTTGTCGGATGATTTAAATGAAAAAATTCCAAAACGAAGCGTACTCATCGTTTCGTTTGATGTTAAATTAAAAATTGTGGTCACACGTTATTCAACCGATTTTGAAACGAATTGAAGACGATGTCGTTGTCACCGGGAAATAAATGATCAGAGGGTTAATATAATAAATTGTCGCCCGTTCGAGCTTAATGACAGCAGTCGTGAAACTGTCTCTTAATTAGATAATTATAAAATTAGATAAGATAAAATGTCAACGTTTAATATGTTATTTTAAAAATTTCAGATATGTCCAAATCTTTGAAACCACTCCATCTGGAAAGATAATTTTTAGCTAATAACTTCTGTTGTTTCACCATTCTTCCATGTAAATACATATATTAAATAAATACGGAATGTAGTTAAAATAAATGCAGATGTACTAATGTATCTTCATATTTCGGACGTATTAAAAAAGACAAAATGTAGTTATTTTCAATACAAATGTATTAAAATTTGTATATAAATGCAGTATGTAGTTAATTGCATACAAAATAACTATATCAATGTAGTTAAAACGGATACATTTGTGTATGGACGTAAATCAAATACATAGACATTTCCTTTCTTTTGAAACAATTTTTTTTCATTGTATGGACAGCTTCGCAGGTGCGAATTTTTTATATATTTTTTGATTTATATTTGATTAAATTAGTACAATAAAAAGTGATTCTTTTACAGTATAACAATATTTAAATTACGTATATAAACAAAAGGTCAGTTTATAAAAAAGTTATAATTTTTATATGTATTAGTTTGTCATTTTAATTATTTTCACCATTTTTTGAATGACAATCTAATACATTGAAAATAATTTGTTTCATAGTTTACATGTGTATTGGTAGTTGGGTGCTAAAAGTTGCATTTGAGTTATCTTATCGGTTGTCTAGTGGACAACTTCCAATGATGGCTATTATTAGTTGACTAAACATATCTTTATAGTTATCTTTTCGAGTGCTAAAAATCCACAAAACGGCGGACATTCGTAATCCTTTTAGATACCTTTTGAACACTTTCCGACAACAAGAGGATATCGTCAACTTTTAAAAGTTAGCATAAAGTTAGGTTTTGGACATCGTTTGTCTGGTGCGAAGATATATTTATTTTGTAATGATTTTAGTTATTTCCATTAAATCAATACTAACTTACTATTTTACGCCGATATATGACGAACATTTCAAAATTTACTTTAAGGTTCAGTTTTTTTAGTGGTAGTTTGTAGCTTAAACTTACACGCTGTAAAAAAATAGCTCTCCCAAACATAATTTTGCAGGCATTAACATGTATGTTTGGAATTTTATGTAAACATTATACATAATTTCCTGATAAATCATTCGTAAACAGGGTTGTCTTGAGACGTGAACATTGTTGTAATGAGCTCTGATTTACATTATGATATCACGGAAACAATTTGATGTTGCCCCTTAAAATGGTGTATGTTCTAATAGAAACATAATAATTACTACATCCAAACAAAATAAATATTTGAACCGAAACATAAATCTGTTTAAAATATAACATGATTTGGAACGACCTGAATATAAATATGTTTCTAGAGAAACATATCAGTTGTTTCACTTCAAAAAGTAGTATGTTTTCATAAAAACACATCTAAATATGTTTGGAAAGGAATCCTGAAAATAAATAAAGTATTCTTTTTTTTTTATTAAAAATCATTAAACATGCACAGTGGGAATTAATAATATTTGAATTCATATACGAATTTTTAAATGCATAAATAAATAATTGAAGTAAAAATGCAAGTACAAGTCTCAGTGCAGCACATAGCGTTGGCAAGGAATGCGCGGAGCCTGTTGTAAAAAACTTTTTTTGATGAAATATCCGTGCCGGCTTTTCATAATATTTTTATAAAAACATTCAGGAACAATTAAATTATATACTGTTCTATTAAATGATATTATTTGTTACTATTTGTACCACAATTTGTATATTTTTTCAATTTATAAATGACATCGTATTACCGATACGAATACGTTTTCTCAACAAACATCAAAAGACACGTATGCAGAAAATGGCGGTCACCGAGTGTAAACTTCGTATACAAGAAGAATATTGCAAGAATATTTTTATTTACATCTACTTTAATTTTTTTTTTCTTTTCAAACATCAGTATGTTTAAAAGGACCAATACATACTTCAAACGATGACAAAAGAGACGTAGATTGAAAATTCTGCTCAACGAGAGCCAACTTCGTATACAAGAAGAATTTTGGAAGAATACATTTATTTAAATCCAATTTCTTTTTTGTTTGTTTTTAAACATCAATATGTTCAAACGATGTCAAAAGATGGCGTTGGTAGAAAATGCTGCGCAACGTTGCCAACTTCGTCTGTCGATAACTAATCGAATGAAGACGAGCGTTGCGAACATACGTTATAATTAGATTTAAATAACATTTTCTGTTTGTTTTAAAACATAATTATAACCAGATAAACTGCCAAGAAATAGTATATTCAAATGCAATTAAAATTTTATGTTTGTATTGTAACATTTTTATGATAAGTTTGACAGATTCTGCTGGGGAATATATAAAATGTTTACACATAGTAATATGTTATTACAATCTCAACAATAATTTATTACACTTCATTCGTAATACATGTATGGTGATTTCGTATTATTTTTAATTACATTCAAACATATTCAAACAAATCTTTTCTATTCGTGTAGTTTAAGCTAAGAATCGTGTTTTTCAGTGAACTTTAAACGTAGTTTAAAGTTTGTTTGACCCATCGATGTGGGTTAAAATACGTTTAATCTCTCGATGTTTTTGACAGAAAATTTGAGACAGAAAAATACTATCTGAAATCCACACTCGTGGTTTTTTGGAGCTGATTTGTCTGTCTATCAATTTCCATTTTATAAGTTTTCTTTTATTACTGAATGCTTAAACTAATACAGAACGATCACACGCACAAATTCTTACTAATATTTATTATTTCGTGCAGTTTCTTTGTAATTGCTGGCAAATTTCGTCATTCTCGCAAACTAAATATGAACTGTTCCAAATGAGAAAAATAATCCTATTCATGTTCTTAAATCCTATTCATAATCGATAATTCGTTGACATTAGCCGGTATTGCCATATTAAAAAACACTGCGCTCAATGAAACTTAAACTGAGACGTTTAAGTAAATGTTTTGGATTTAGGTACATATTCATTTTCCATAAAAAATGTTTATTGTCTTTATTTTCTTGGAAATCTCAAAACTGTTAGAATGTTCGTCATTTATGTAGATGCAGGGATGATGTTAAAAAATATCGACATTGTATCTTGACGGAAAAAAAATTTAACTAAATGGTGCCAAATTGAACTTTTATAAATAAAAGTATTTTTTTATTAATTAACAAATAGGAATATCAAACAATTCTTTATAAATTAATTTAATTGAGAGGCTCTAAGTTTCGCTAATGATATGTTTATTAAAATTTATTATATTTATTATTATCATAAAAACTTAATTAATTAAGCTAAAAAGTGATCATTGTCTGCCAGATTTCAGATGAGGCAATGATCAGTTCCTGATTCAACGCGACGCTATTTGAAGTAGTTAACCTGATCATGTTGCCTGATCAGGCTTCCTGATCTTCCCCTTATCCTAACCTTACATAATTCAATATATATATTTATATTATTTATAAACTGTTTTTACCAAACTTGAGACCTTTCAAAAAAAAAAATTGTTTTGTGAACTAAGTAATCTCAATAACTTTTGCAAGGACAAAAAGTCAACGTTTTGAGTCTAAACGTTTAATTTCAAATTTTTAAAAATGTTGCGAATTTTTATTTCTTTTGCGTTTGAGTTTTACATTTATTTATATAACATCTCGATCATATTATAAATATTAATACCTACGATATCCAATTAGGTTTTAATAAATAGACTTTAGATCAGTATTTTTTATGAAGGTTGGATCAGGTTGCCATACGTGGATTTTAAATTAGGATTACATTAGTCGACTCTGATCAGTATCATTTGGTAGGGATGCCATATCTCATATTGATCAGAGGCTAACCTTAACCAATTTCCACTCGGGTAAATGCGAGACTACTTTAATAGAAGTGATTTTACAATCATTTTTTATAGAGTGAACTACAAGTAAATGTTGGAGGAAATATAAATCCAAGTATGACACATAACATTCATTATCGAATATGGTTATGAGTTTTGATATCAATCGATAGCTTTGAAAAAAAATTACTTTAGAAATATATTTTGCAGCAAAATTCCGTTCAATACCATATTATTGCATTAGAAACAAACGAGACAGCTTTCACTTTAATTTTCATCCGGTCGTTAAAAAAATGTTGACTGGTTGGTATAAAATAAAACATCCATTCCGAAGTTTACTCCAAAATAAAAAATATATAATAAGAGTTATCTCAGAACGTATATACTTTAATTAATTTTATCTTTTGTTTTACAAATGTTGTACATGTTTACCATTGTTTCCTTAAGTACACACACAATTTAATTAATGATATTTTTTAAATTTCAGAATGTCCTTAAAATGAGACATGTTAGCGGAAATGTGTCTAACCTTAACACATATTTATACATATTTTTTAGCATTGGTAAGTTTATTACATTATTTACGTTGTTCATGAATTATTTCCTTTAATGTTTGCCTTTTTTTTAAATATCTCCTATTTCGTTTTATGATATGCTCCAGGGACGTAAATTAGGTTGGGCTACTCCCCTATATTTGCATTTTTATTTTATACGCTACACTAAGAGTGAAAGAGTATATTCAGTTTGGTACGCCGTTTGTAACACCCAGAAGGAAGCATATCCGGTACGGAAAAGTATGGAAATATATTCTTGATCAACATGACCACCCGAGTCGATTTAGCGATGTCCGTCTGTCTGTCCGCCTGTCTGTATGTTGAAATCCGAAATAATTGACGTGATCGGTCCATTGCAACCTGTGATCCGACCACTTATATTCAAATACCTAATATATAATTAACATCTACAGAACAATTTTACTTTATACGGGCTTAAGCGAACGACTTTATGGTCAAATACATGAAAATAATGTTTTCCCGCAAAAAAAAAAACAAAATTCGGTACTCCTACCCATTTGTACATATGGGTATCAAATGAATGGAAATTTCTTAGCGATTGCAAATTTGTAGTTATTTTAAAGATTAATATACCCTGGTGATCTATTGTATCACCTTAAATGGTGACCATACACATTATCATAGATTCTTACTAACTTCATCACACCAAATATCACAATATCCCTACTTTAAAATTTGTGACTATTCATAATCAATCAATTAATAATAAATCATTATAACATTAGAAAAACGATTATAAGTGAACGAAGATACAAAATATTTGCATTTAAGTATTTAATAAGTGAAATTAAATTTAAAACGGGAAATAACGCAAATACCAGTGAGTAGAGTTCAATTAATCACAAATAGCTCAGTGAAAATATATCCTCAATATATATTTTGAAAACACTGAATCCTGAGCAATAGAACGGATTGAATCCAAACTTTAATTTTTATTTCCAATTGTAATATGGGCTAAAAGTTTCATAATGCTGTTAGAGATTTCCGAAAAAAATTTGAGTCGAAAAAAATTGTACTGTTATCGCGCATTGCAGATGAAGTTTAAAAACACTACAAATCTCTATTTTTATTATTTTTACCATCTAAATAAAACTTGTTTAGAATGTAATAGACTCAAAAAATAGAGCTTTTATCTATTAATGTCCTCCTAAAACTACACCAATTTTGAAACAAATCTAAGCAGTAATGTTGTGCGGTGTGCAGTGCTGTTATCGCAAGCAAGTCGCCACAAAACTCTTCTGATCACTTTTTCGCGTGTTTAATTGCGTTTTTGTGAGATTTTTGTTTTGTTTATTTTAAAGAATTTTTATTTTATTATAACGTTGAATGAAAACAAAGCCGACAAAAGAAACCCAATTTCAATTTTATATTTGAGACAGATCTTCTCCTCAAGTGCAATATAGTTGCTACTATTTATATTCATATCAATTTTCTGAAACATTTTTTTCAATTTTGTCCATAACATGACATCTATGGTATGATACCAGTGTTATTTTAAACTTTCTATGAAAAACTAATTGAAATCGTTTAATTCAAGTTGATTAAAAAAGGAAGTTTTAACTACACTCAAAATAAAAAATTTGTAACAATAGCAAATAGCAGTGTTTTAACTAATTTTTTGCTGAAAATAAAAAACAACCAAAACTTTTACTTATTTATTTATATATTATAATTTTTTTATTTTATTATTCTTTATTTTTACTTTCCCCCTCGTGTATTCATATATAACTATTTCCCTCTTGCATGTGCATTATTATTTCGTAGAAGAAATATCTGTTTCGCTATTGCAAATAAAAGTATGATGTAAATGCAATTTAAAGCTTGCTAAAATTTAGCACTCAGGTCTACAGTAAGCTGAGGGGGGGGCGATCATAGAAAAAGGTGTAAACTTTTCCACAAAATTACAAAACATCTTTTTTCAATTTTTTTATTTTTTTTTTTATTTTTTTAGTTTGCGGGTTTTTAAATTACAAGCGATCAATATAATCAGCTTCTTGACATTTTAATCTTTGTCAAAAAATGTAGATATAATTCAATAATAAAGTTTACTTTAAATTGTCTACAAATATGCGACATTGTCACTTAGAATTCTTCAGAATCGCATTTCGAGTTTTATATATTTTGAATTCTATATGTAAATGTATCAATATTTAGGCTGTGTGCGAGTTCGACTAAATTGCTAACTAAACTAAATTGTACAAGTTTTTAATCGACCGCCATTCGGTAACCGGTAATTGTTAAAGTCTCTAATAAATCAATTATCATATGTCTGTTTGCTGTCTACCAATTTAGATCATGTTTGGCTAAATTGAAAAGTAAACACTGCATTACCGAAAAAATTTAGTTTAGTCAGCAATTTAGTCGAACTCGCACACACCCTTAATCTAATTTAGAAATTATATGCGCATAATCATAGACAATTAAAAATAAATTCTACTTTTTTGACAAATTTTGTATTTAAATTTTAAAATTTGTATGTAAAAAGTCATTGTAGGAATGACGCTACTATAAAACAAAGGGAACCATTAGAAAATATTCGATTAATATTTTTATTAGCTCGCTTTCTTGTCTGTAAGCTCGGTACAAATTGTGTAATTGATTTTAATCTAACTTCCCGATGAACTACAGACTTAAAATTTTAAACATAGCCTAGAACTTGATGACAATCCAATATTATCTATTCGACATGATTCTGTAGTCATGGTTCCATATTAAAGAAACTTTGAAAAATGTATACATTTTATTTTAATACTATTAGAATTTTCGTATTCTGACTGAAATATTTTTTTCTTCTCTGTTTGTGAGCGAAACTTAAACCCAAACCAAAACAGAATTAAGGCGCGGTCGTGCCAGTAGAACTCTAGAAAAATCGAAAACTATATGTATTAAAATATATGTATTTAAATGAAAAGTAATGATTGTAAATATGTAAATCGAGCCTGTGGCGCTTCTTTGTAATTATTTCCTTAATGTGTATAATAGTTAAACTTCTGTGCCATTTAATAGAAATTAAAAATGTTTCTAAAAAATCGCAAAAATATATATTTCTTAAAGATAAAAATATGTGTTTTTGAGATATACCTTCCCAATGTCTAAATCATGTGATAATGATCTAGAACCATTGGAAAAAATAACAATTCTTGTCATATTTTTAATTCTTTTTAAATTCTTAATTCTTTTCAAACGATACCTCAACTGACCTCATATGTAAAGTTTTTAAAATAAACGAAATTAAATTAACACAACTTTAACCAACTTTAACCATTTTTTCACTTCTCAAGCCGCCATATTTCGGGAACCACAAAGTCAAAGATTCAACATTTTGCATATAAGTTGATTATGAGAGACTATTCTTCAAATGTTTATCAATTTCAAACATGACGATTTCTAAAACTTAAAAATGTCAGCGAATATCATTAATAGTAAATCTGAATTTTAAAAAGCCAAAGGCGAAAATTGAATTTATTTCAAACAATATTCATGACAATGAACTTGATTTTGCCATAAACTATTTCTACCATGAACTCTTTTCCAGCATAGCACTATCTGTACCAAATAGTCTTAAGTTCACAAAGATGTCATCGTATACCTGGTACACTAAGGATTTACAGATGCTACGTAACTCTAGGAATAGATATGTCAGTAGTCTAGACCCAAATGACATAAAAACATACTACAAAATGTTTCTGAAATTCCAGTCTAGATCTAAAATTCTTTACTTTGAGTGTATTGATAAAATGAAGATATACATTTTATCAGATCCAAAGAAGTTCTACGGTTTCATCAATACTAAAAAAAGGAGCGATGGTTTTCCAGATTCTTTTAAAAATAATGATGGATTCACCAGCGACCCTAACGTCATATGTGGCCTATTTGCAATCCTGTTCAAACAATCATTTTCTAATGATTGTTTTATAACCGATGTTAATTATTGTGATTACATGCATTCTTCTCCTAAAACTCATTAGTCTCTATGTCATTTTCTCCGGAGCAGATTTTGCAATATATTTTGACTTATGATGATTTTAGTTCTGAACCAGATGGTATCCCGGCAACATTTATAAGGAAATATGGTACTTCGTTATGTAAACCACTTTGTTCTGTATTTATAAAATTTGTCAATGAAAGTAATATCCCTATAATTTGGAAAAACTCATTTATAAGCCCAATTTTTTAAAAAAGGCTGTAAAAATGATGTAATAACTATAGGCCGGCCAATAGCTTAACTTTCATCAATACCAAAACTGTATGAACGTATAGTGTATGATCAAGTTAATGCAAAATTTCTTCATGCAGACCAAATCGCTTCAGCATCGCATATTAGCTCGTTTAGCTGAACTGCAGTTGTCTAGAACGACAACTTGACTTAGTATTTACTATAGATAGTAACAATGTTGTAGTTACAAATTTCAAATTACAATGGCAACATTCAAGATTATTAATATGACAACTCTGCGCACTGACGATAGAAATTTAATAGAACGAAGCGTAATCAACTTCAGTACAAAGAGAACGGTGTAGAAATCAGTTCAGCACTTCCGCCCTTTCCGGTTGTTGTAACCGATGACATGAACATATTGGGCCTGATTGTTGATTCCACAACGGAAAGCAATCCGCTACGGATAGCAATTTTGATCGAACTTTTCTGGTCGATTGTCATCAATTATTGAATCCGTCGGAACGGAAACCATTTTATCGACAGTTTGAAGTTTACTGCGGATGCGCTGCGGAAATTAAATTATTTGAAATGTGTCAAAAAATTGAATAAACAAATTTTTTTTTTATTAAATTTGAGTGCTAAAAGTTTGTGAATAATGGATACAATTGCCTTATATTCGAGCGACAATAGTGGACATACGCCAACAACCGCCGTCGCGACAAGCGCCAAGAAGCTAATGTGGAGCGCCAGACTCCTTTGACCATGTTGCCCAAATCCGATTTGCAGCTAGCACGCGATAGTCTGCACGTTTCTGTGGTAACTACAAGACAACCCAGTTGCGAAATCAGCGACATTTGCTCGCAAGTAAAATGCATTACAAGTGAGGCCGTAGAATTTACGTGTCCGGAACTATCACGGGCGGCATACGTAAATTGCATACGGAAATTGTAGCAGACTAAAAGATACCGCGCTAGAATTTTATAAAAATCAATAGAGTGCGACTGACCGAGTCCTGAGAGGCGTTCATGCGGATCTACAAGCAGCTGACGGGCTGGACGCTCTCTTGAGAGTTTGCTGGCAAATTACACGTGAGGGCGTGCCAAAACCGATATTTCTTCTTTTAATAAAAATGCATTTACAAAAATGAGTTCATATTTTTCTTGTAATTTTTTCTACATCGCATCCAAATTTGCTAAAAGTTTCCGACCTTTCTAAAAAAAACTGTTGTGACCTTGGTCAGTTTTCAATTTATCCAAAGAGCGGACAATGTTGTTACCATTTCTGCGGGTGAGTAAATTGGTAAATTCACCCCGCGATGGGTATTAAGCAGCAGACTTTTCAGCTCTTCACGCATAAGTAGCTGCAGGAGATTTTGATGTCGTCGAGCCTCAGGAAATTTGTCTTATTCCTGTAATATTAATCACTTACTAAAACTTTAATATACGATTAAGAACACTTACATATTTTAAGTTCTTTTCAATAAATTTACACTAACCGCAATAAAATTTCTACGAAACAAATCCGACAGATAAGATCGATGTCACGGAATGAATGATTCAAATTATTTATTCGAGTCGATAATGTAGTTTTTTTCTTCCTTGACACAACAAAAACATTTTCGATAGCGGATTGAATATTTAAAATTTATGAGTTCACAGTGGATTGAACGCGGAAACGGAATCAACAATCAGACCCATTGAAAACAATAAAAGACGAGAAAGACGTTAATCTACTTCAGTCAGATTTAAAATCATTTGAAATGTGGTGTTGTAAGAATAACTGGATACTTAACCCAGAAAAGTTTCTCGCAAAAGAAAAAATGTTCGACACCGGAAATGTAAGTTACATATATATGTGAAATCACGTTTTTGAGGATTCTATTGGTTGGATATAAACATATTTTTATTTTATCCAAAACATGCATAACAGAACACGTATTATGTGATAGCCTGAACCCATCGGCGACAGACTGATTGGACCTTATCAGTGAGGCTTCAGACCTGGCAAGTCCACCATAGACCAGATTTTTACATTGCGCCAAATCCTGGAAAAGACCAAAGAGAGGCAGATCAACACTCAGCACCTTCTCGTCGACTACAAAGCTGCCTTCGACAGCACGTAAGGCAATTCCCTATCGTGTGACTTTTTCAACCTAATAATGGAGAAGATTGTAAGAGCTGCAGAACTCCATCGTAATGGCACTATCTTCAACAAGAGTTCCATGCTGCCCGAGTATGCTGATGATATCGACATCATTGGGCAGAGCGTACGAGCAGTAAGTGCAGTATTCTCCTGTTTAGAGAGGCAATCGCGTCGAATGGGTCTTACGGTAAACGAGAACAAGACGAATTACTTGGTGTCAACAAACAAAAATTCCCTTCGGAAAATTTATGGCTCGATATGCATTGAAAACGAGTACAGAATCAGATGGAACGACGAGCTGTATGAGCTCTACGCCGACATAGTCAGGTGCATTAAGATCCAATGCCTACGCTGGCTTGGACATGCCGAGCGAATGTATGAAAGCGCTACAGAATAATTTTTTGTAGTTGCGGTGACCGAAACTCGTGTTATTGTTTTTATGTTTAATGTCGCGGACGGGTACTGCTTTTTTTTAATTTAAGTTAAATTTAAATTAGGCGATGTCACGGAGACCAGTGGGTATACACATAAAATTAGTCAGTTTTGAAAAAACATGAATATTTTTTTCTCCAAAACTAATGTATTCGGAGTCACTTCAAAAGCAATATTCGGATGTTTTCTGCCACATTTCTGGCCAGAAAAATATATCAAATTTATAAGGCGTTGGATTCAATATATCTTGGTAAGTTTTGTTGCAAGTTATTCGCGGACAGATCAAGTTTTGTGCGATGTTTTCCTCTGTTAAATTCAAACTGTAAAATTCCACTTCCACATAACCAATGTTTTCGGCAGCGACGCCAACGACTCTGGTTTAATGTATTCTACTATTAATATAATAAATCTGATTAAACAGCTCATCCGATTTTCATAGAATTTTTACCACAGATGCGGTATGGTCTGGAAAGAATGATAGGCTATATATGGGCGGGATTGGACAAAGGGGTGTGTTACCTCCCATACAACCTAAACTTTCAAAACGATATAACTCGGCACTTTCGGCAGCTACGAACATGAAATAAAAAACTGAAATAAAAAAAAATTAAAAACAAAAACAAAACACACAAAAATACAAAAAACAAAAGCAACAACAAAAAACTAAAAGCCAAACTAAAGGAAAAACATAAAGGAAATGAAAAAAAAAAACAAAACAAAAACAAATCGAAAACAAAAGGGAAAACAATTCTTTTTACATTGATTTTGGCGAATATTTTTTATTTGGAAATGGTGTTTTCGACCATTGCAACGTTTTTGTCGTCCAAAAACTTGTAACAATTTTTTTTTTCGAAATTTTTCGAACATTGTTGTTTTTGTCGATTATTTATTTTTTTGTTCAAATTTTGATTACGACCATTGCGTTCTTATTATCGTCCAATATTTTTTTTTAACAAATTTGTTTCTTGAAATTTTACGAACATTGTTGTTTTTGTCGAATCATTTTTTTTTTAAAATGGTTTTTTGTTCTACAATTTTTTTTTTGACAACATTTTCTTTAAACTCACATCACTAGATCTCTCCACAATGAAAGTCACCACACAAAAATTCACCACACTAAAATTCATCACTCTAAAAGTCACCACACTAAAACTCACCACAATAAAATTCACCACAGTAAAATTCATAAAAATGAATAAAACTCACCACAATAAAATTCAGCACACTAATACTCACCACAATAAAACTCACCACACTAAAACTAACCAACCAAAATTCACCACACCTTAACTCACCACACTAAAACTTCTACTGGGAAAACTTCGGGTGAAGAATTCTACGGGAAAGAATTCTACCGGAAGAATTCTACCGGGAAGAATTCTAGAAGAAAACGTTCTATGAGGAAGAATTTTACGAGGATATTTCTACTGGGAAGAATTGTACGGCGAAATATTCTACGGGGAAGCACACTCTGAGAAAGAATTGTCTTTGAGAAAAGTTGTTTAGGCGGAGAATTATTTTTATCAGCATTATTTATATCAGCACGGGTCCCTGATATAAATAATAAAAATTTTTGTTATCCCGTGAAAAAATGATTATATATAATTATATCAAATCATGTATAATTATATATGGTTCCATATAAGTAATTTAATATGATTTCATGTATAATAATATCTGATCATATATGGTAGATATGAAATCAGATATGATTGGTTACAGTGCGATATATGGGCACATTTATGAATATATCTAATTGTATATAATTTATATGATATCATATATAACATATATGATCCCATATATAATCAGATAAAACCATATATTATCATATATTACTTATATGGAGCCATATATATTCATATATTAAAGCATATAGTCGTTGTAGAACGAAAAGTCACCAAATACATTTTAAAAATGCCAAATACTTATTCATTTACAAAAATCTTTATATATCTGTCAATTTTTAATCGATGATCTCAATTTTTTTACCACATGATAAGAAAATGTAAAACTATTAACTGATATTTCAACATTAAAAATGCATCAATTACTTTGTATAATATTAACCAACAAACTCAAAATTTAAGTTTCTCATACAAATGTATTTGGTGACTTTTCGTTCTACAACGACGATATATAAGTAGATATGGAATCATATACTCAGGGGTGCCCAGCAAGTACTATAAAAATTGATTGTTCAGTTCTTTTAGAATGGTAGACTCGCGTTTCTTAGGTCCGAACAATGCATCAGTAGGACCAGATACACAGGTTACTTAATGGCGGCCTTCTCCGATTCATTTTTTCCGGGAGAGCAAGGTAGTTGCTCTGGATATTTTCAATTCTTTTGATCGAATGTGTCATCAGGCTCTCGTATCAAACCTAATTGCATATGGTGTCGGTAATTCCTTCACTCGATGGATATCGTGTTTTCTACAGGGTCGTTCAATACGAGTTGTGATGGGCAACATTCCATCAATTCTGGAGTCCCGCTGGGTTCCATACTATCCTCGTCCCGATTTCTGATTTTTATCAATGACCCAATATATTCCTTTGAAGATGACAGTAACATTTGTCATTCATATTTGTGCAACAAGCTCCCAAACTCTTTGGAGAGTGAGAGTAAAAGGAGTACAATGAATGACACACTCAATAATGACCTTAAAACAGTCACCGAGTGTGTTCACCCGTCCTATTTGGGCATCGAGCCAAGCCCACCTGTTTTTCTCGACATTTTTGATGTTGGAAAATTCAAAACAAACATTCACCGACACTACTTATTTTTTCCTCCTTTTCTCTAAACTATAATCCTTTTTATGATCAACACTATGCATTGCATGAATAGGAGAGGAGGTATCCCTTGAGCGTTGGTTAATTTGTAAAAAAAACAGACTTTAGTAAATTGGTTTCTGCAGGCTGCCCCTTTTGCTCTATTTTTGTCAAAAATACTGGGACTCATTTTAGGGCGCTACAAAGCGACGAGTAAATCATAACGAGTTCGGATTAGACCTTTTATAATATATATACTCTCTGTATATTCGAACCATTTGATGTTATCATAACGTCATCACACAAAGATCACTGATGAGGATACCTGGCTGTATCCAAAATAGTTACCTATGTTGTGTTTTCAATATGTTGTTATTCTTTTCAAACTATTCAAATTTGGTTTTGTCATTGCTTTTCATTATCTCTTAATTTTATCACACACTTCCTTTTCTTATTATTCATATGCATTATTGAAAAGAATATATTTACATTAATATCAAACTAACACACACTAAACAATATAAAATTATAGTTTATTGCAGAGAAACAACAAGCCAAGTAATGGTTCCAGATAACAGAAATACAAATATGGTTAATAGTGTTCTGCCAACAACCAAGCACAATGAAAATAGTTCCTCACTACAACATGTGTTTGTTGAAACCAAAGCATTTGATAGAGGACCACATTTTGATACTTCAGCAACAAGAAATGTAACATCATTAGTTGGAAAAACCGCTAGATTAAATTGTCGTATAAAAAACCTCGGGAATAAAACTGTAAGTTGTTATGTTTTTCTATATATATATATATACAGTAACATTTGTCATTCATATTTGTGCAACAAGCTCGCAAACTCTTTGGAGAGTGAGAGTAAAAGGAGTACAATGAATGAAACACACAATAATGACCTTAAAACAATATATATATATATATATATATATATATATATATATATATATATATATATATATATATATATATATATATATATATATATATATATATATATATATTAACTATATATTGTTACGAAATGATGTAATTTGCCCCATAGTGCAAGCAATCAACAATAATTCATGAGACGCAAAACAATTCAGTGCACTAAGCATGTGTTAGAAAGAGACGGAAGATCATTCAGCGCACTGAGGCAGTGTGCGAGAAAGAGATGGAAGATCAGCGCATTAAAACACATGAGTGCGAATGAGATGCCAATAGCATGCGTCATTCACGAAACGAGTAGAAGGTTCTCGAAACAAGTCGAAGCTTGACGAAACGTGTCGAACTGATGCATGCAGTATATAAGGGAGCCGCATCAGAGGTACAGCACTTCAGTTGTGATTTGATAGTGAACTAGTGCGTCTCGTGAGTGAACATTGCTAAGCTTAATTGTATAAATTCAGCAGTTGATACAAGTGATTATTCTTTAAGTTGTTATTTAAATAAATAAAGTTAATTAATACTACTTGAAATAATACTAGTTAAAACCAAATATTAGTGTGTTTTTATTTTGTACACAATCCAGCGATACGAACTCGTACAACAGTTTTCCGTAGACTGAATTTTCGTAACATTGGTGTCAGAAGTGGGATTGTGATACAAAATGGTTAACTTCGAACAACTTAAAGTCGACAAGCTAAAGAAGGAGCTGGCGATTCATAATCTTCCAACTGTAGGTACGAAAGTAGAACTACAAAAGCGTCTAATGGAAGAATTAGAGAACCAAGGCATTGACCTCGCAGATCACGAGTTTGAAGTGTAAGCTGCAACAGCGTCATCGAAAAGTGTGGACACGGAGCAAAAGCTATGATATGAGCCAGTTACTCGGAGCAATACGGACAACAGTTTCACTTGAGAACCGATCACGCAGCACTACGATGTTTACTTCAGTTCAAAGATCCGGAAGGCCAAATTGCGCGTTGGATAGAACGATTACAGAGCTACGATTTCTCAATCGAACATCGTAAAGGAGGAAATCATGGAAATGCAGATGCTCTGTCACGACGCCCATGTAAAATAGAATACAGACATTGTTCAAGAGCCGAAGGAAAAGAAAACATAATTGACATTCGTTTGCTAAATGTTTTGCCCGATGAAAAATGGACTCCGGTATAAATTCAAATTGATCAAAAGAGTGATCCCGACCTCACAAAAATCATGATGTTCAAGGAACAGCAAAGAAAACCATCACGGGAAGATATAGCTGCGGACAGTCCAATAACTAAATCTTACTGGGCACAGTGGCAGAGCTTAAAGCTACAAGATGGTTGCTTATATCGTGTATGGGAAAATGAAGATGGCACATCCGCTCGAAGTTTGATTGTTGTTCCCAAGTCAAAAATAAAAGAGATATTAGCGGAATACCATGGTGGATCTAGTGGTGGTCATTTGGGCATTAATAAAACGGTCGAGAAGGTAAAGAAACGTTTTTATTGAATTGGATGCCAAGAGTCAGTCTCCGATTGGATTCGCAGTTGTCCGCAATGTGTACCAGCAAAAGGACCAACAGTCAGAAGTCGCGGCAGGATGCATCAGTACAACGTGGGAGCACCATTCGAGCGTATTGCCATGGATGTCGCCGGGCCGTTTCCAATCAGTGATGCGGGTAATAAGTATGTCCTTGACGTTATTGACTATTTCAGCAAGTGGCCTGAAGTGTATCCCATGCCGAATCAAGAAGCCACAACAGTTGCGGATGCATTAGTAAACAACTGGGTAAGCCGTTTTGGAGTACCGTTGGAATTGCATTCAGATCAAGGAAGAAATTTTGAGTCTGCAGTTTTTAAGGAAGTATGCAAAATCCTCAACATACACAAAACACGAACAACGCCTTTGCACCCGCAATCAGACGGCATGGTGGAGAGATTCAATCGGACTTTGGAAGAGTATCTGAGAAAAGTGGTTGATAAAAATCAAAAGGATTGGGATACACACATACCACTATTTCTCATGGCTTATCGAACGGCGGTTTATGATACCACATTAGCTTCACCATCTAAAATTGTTTTTGGAACAGACTTAAGATTACATGCGGATTTAAAGTTTGGAGAGTCCTTCAGCTGAAATTCCTATACACAATTATGTTTCCAGAAAAAGTGAAGAAATGAACGAAGTGCATCAATTTGTAAGACAGCGTACACAATTTGCGAGTGATAAGATGAGGACCAGATACGACTTGCGCACAAATTCAGAGGGATTTACGGAAGGAGAGCTTGTTTTGCTCTATAACCCACAAAGGAAGATAGGCTTATCCCCTAAGCTACAAACACACTGGGAAGGACCATATAAGATAATTAAAAGAATTAACGATGTCGTGTATCGGATTCAGAATACTGCAGGCGTTAGACGAAAAATGAAAGTAGTACATTTAGAAAGGTTGGCGCCATTCAGAGAGAGAGACGATTAACATCTGTTCGGGGCGAACAGATTTAGGTGAAGGGCAGTGTTACGAAATGATGTAATTTGCCCCATAGTGCAAGCAATCAACAATAATTAATTAGACGCAAGACAATTCAGCGCACTAAGCATGTGTTAGAAAGAGACGGAAGATCATTCAGCGCACTGAGGCAGTATGCGGGAAAGAGATGGAAGATCAGCGCATTAAAACACATGAGTGCGAATAAGATGCCAATAGCATGCGTCATTCACGAAACGAGTAGAAGGTTCTCGAAACAAGTCGAAGCTTGTCGAAACGTGCCGAACTGATGCATGCAGTATATAAGGGAGCCGCATCAGAGGTACAGCACTTCAGTTGTGATTTGATAGTGAACTAGTGCGTCTCGTGAGTGAACATTGCTAAGCTAAATTGTATAAATTAAGCAGTTGATACAAGTGATTATTCTTTAAGTTGTTATTTAAATAAATAAAGTTAATTAATACTAGTTGAAATAATACTAGTTAAAACCAAATATTAGTGTGTTTTTATTTTGTACACAATTCAGCGAAACGAACTCGTAGAACAGTTTTCCGTAGACTGAATTTTCGTAACAATGTATATATATTCACTATATATACAAATATATATATATATATCACTCTTTGGAGAGTGACAGTAAAAGGAGTACAAAGAATGACACACTCAATAATGACCTTAAAACAATATATATATATATACATATATATATATATATATATATATATATATATATATATATATATATATATATATATATATATATATATATATATGATGTATATATACTAGTATTTCGTACGTGTTCTGAACAACGGGGGTTTTAATTTCTTAGTTTTTCCCAATTTTTTTTTATTATTTTTTCCATTTTATTCCCGTTTTTGTTTTTTGATATTCTTTTGATTTTTTTAATGTATGTTATTGCTGATTTTCTTCTTTATTCGTGTATTCGTGTTCCTGTATTCGTGTTCGTGAGTTTTAAATTAAAATGTGAAAAATGTACATAAAATTAATTGCATTTATCTGAAATCAATTGAGGTATCATTTGAAAGGTATAAAGATGGTCTTTAATATGGCAAGTAATTTTATTTTTGTATCCAAAGATCTAGATTATAGGAAGATTTTTCTCAAAAACCCATATTTTTTAAATTTAAAAAAATATATATGTTAATTTGTGTTAAATTTCATAGGTGTATTCGAATATGTTTCTGAGTTATAAATAAAAAGGTGAAATCAAGTCAAAATTGTCCATTATATTTGAATTTTGTTATTGAAAATAAAAAAAATAAATAATTTTTTATTTAGTTTCATATTTTTATTAATAACTCATGAACCGATAAGATTACATCAATGAAATTTGGCAGACATGTTAAGAAGAGTATCTGAAAATATATAAATTTTTATTATATAAAAAATATGGGTTTTTGAGATAAACCTTGCCAAAATCTATGAGAAGTGATAATAGCCTTCATCTTTTGGAAACAAAAATTAATTCATATATCGTATTAAGGGTCATCTTAATACCTTTAAAACGATACCGACACTCGCTGCAAAAAAATGGGCTCTCCCAAACATAATTTTGCAGGCATTAACATGTATTTTTGGAATTTTATGTAAACATAATATATAATTGCCTGATAAATCATTTGTGAACAGGGTTGTCTTGAGAAATGAACAGTGTTGTAATGAGCTCTGATTTAAATTATTATATCACAGAAACATTTTGATGTTGCCCCTTAAAATGGTGTATGTTCTAATAGAAACATAATAATTACTACATCCAAACAAAATAATTATTTGAACCGAAAAATAAATATATTCAAAATAAAACATGATTGAAAACGACCTGAATATAAATATGTTTCTAGAGAAACATATCAGTTGTTTCAGTTCAAAAAGTAGTATGTTTGCATAAAAATATATATTTTTTTATTCATTATATTAAAAATCTTTAAACGTGCACAGTGCATAAATAAATAAATAAATAAATAATTGGTTTAAGTCACTTGTATACAAGTGACAGCATCAATTAATCCACAATTACTCTAGCAGTCGCTAAACCAGACGATTCAGGCTCGCTTTATGCTTGGAACAGTTACAGTACAACGTCAGTACAGCACATAGCGTTAGTAAGGAATTCGCGGAGGCAGTTGTAAAAATCCCGAATTCTGTTTGAAAATAGAAGCACTGACTTTTAAGAACAATATATTATATATTGCACTATTATATTATTTGCCACTTTTTATAACACAATCTGTGTATTTTTTTAATTCTCAAATAACAAAATATTACCGATACGAACACGTTTTCTCAACGAACAACAAAAGACACTTAAGCAGAAAATGGCGGTCACCGAGTGTCAACTCCGTATACAAGAAAATGCAGCAAGCATACTTTTATTTACATCTAATTTCATTATTTTGTTTGTTTTCAAACAAAAAATATGTTTAAAAGGACCCCAATACATTAAGCGACGACAAAAAAGACTAACGTAACATTGCCAACTTCATCTGCCGGTAACTTACCGGTAACATCCGTTATAATTAGATTTGAATAGCATTTTCTGTTTCTTTTGAAAAAAAAAAAGTTATATCCAAGTAAACTGCCAAGAAATAGTATATTCAAATGCAATTAAAATTTTATATTTGTATTGTAACATATTTATGGTAAATTTGACTGATTCTGCTGGGAAATATATAAAATGTTTACACATAGTAATGTGTTCTTACATTACTAATCTGAACAATAATTTAATTGCACTTCATTCGTAATACATGTATGGTAATTTCGTATTATTTTTTAATTACATTCAAACATATTCAAACAATTTTTTTCTATCCGTGTACTGATGTATGTAAATTACTTGTTTAGATAAACGTAATTAAGTTAACTTGATTACACATTTTTATTTATAATTCAGGAACCAATACGAATACACTTAAAAAATTTAACACAAATATTAAGAAAAATCAGATTTAATATATATTTTTTTGAACATTTTAAAAATATGGGTTTTTGAGAAAAATCATTCAAAAATGTAAATTGTGTGATAATGACCTTTGACCTATGCATACAAAAATAAAATTGTATGCCATATTAAATCTTTATACCTTTGAAATCCTACCTTTGTGAGTGTTTACTTATTTTTTCCCTTTTTAAGCCGCCATATTTCGGGAACCATAAAGCTAAAAATAATTTTCGACGTATATATGATTGAAAATGAAATTATTTTATTTACATGTAAACATATTTATATATACTTTTAATTTTAATGTAAAAAAAAGTAAATTTAGTACTAATATCTTCTTTACACATTATTAATTTTTCCCTTTTTTTAAATTATTTTTTTTTATTATATATATATTTTTTTATTACACACCTTTTTTATACTTAAAATTTTATTTCTTCTACTGTTTCTATTTTGAGTTCAGTGAATTACGGATGAATTGGATATCTGATATTAATAGTAATTTGCGGTACTTCAACAAAATTTTCCACCAAAAAGAACCTTTGAACTATATGAAAAGTATTAATGTGAGTGTTACTGAGTAGTGATGGGTATAGTTGTTACACTTCAGTCACTGCTACTAACCGTTATTGCTACATTTAAATAACAGTGCAAATACCTGTTTCTCAAATAACAGTTATTTCGATCACAGCTGCGATATTCGCAATAACACGCAAATACCAATCACTGTAGCTATTATTCGAATGAAAATGAACAGCCTGTTTTTCTTTAGTAGGGATGTACCCATCTCGCCTGCCCGCGGTTGACTGCACGGGCAATCGAGTGCTAGGAGAGGGGTATCGACGGGTAGAAGTGAGCGGGGATTGCAACGCTGAAATGAGCGGGGCTTTTAGTGTTGCATTTATAGAAATTCCGGGAAATTTAAATGTCCATTTAAGAGTTTAATTATTTTAGATTGGTTTTAACGGACCCTTATATTGCGTATTATTTTGAATTACTAAAATATACAAATTTTATAATTTTAAATAATTATACATTTTTTTTCATCAACATTTATGTAATTTTCGCTTGCAAATAAAAATATTATTTGTTATTATTCTGTAAAAGGTTTTGGGATATAAAATGTGTGTCTAAAGTGATTAAAATCTTAAACTTAACTAAATTCTAAAATAATTATTTTACATTTCTGCTCTATTTTACTTAAGAAATGATGCAACACTGAAAGAAGAGAGTGCGATGAGAGTACGGTGTTACAAAGAAAAACAAACTCTGACATAAATATAATTCGTTGTTTTGTACAGAAATTTACATAAAATTATCCAAAAATACTGTATTTTGCGAAAAACATGTTATTTTTGTTAAAACCAATCTTTTATGTTTTTATACCCTACACTAAGAGTGAAAGGGTATATTCAGTTTGGTACGCCGTTTGTAACACCCAGAAGAAAGCATCTCCGGTATGGAAAAGTATATATATTCTTGATCAGCATGACCTCCTGAGTCGATTTAGCGATGTCCGTCTGTCCGTCTGTCTGTCCGTCTGTCTGTCTGTCCGTCTGTCTGTCTGTCCGTCTGTCTGTCTGTTGAAATCCCTAAGACTTTTAAAATTGAAGAGCTAGATAAATGAAACTTATAACTTAGATTACTAATATACCTACGCTGTATGTGCGAAAAAATTGGCGAGATCGGTCCATGGTGACCTTTGATCCGACCACTTATGTTCAAATACCACATATAAAATGTACATATAAAGATCAATTTTTATGTATACGTGCTTAGGTAAACTTTGTTGGTCAAATATATATTGACATCATGCTCAAATACATGATAATAATGTTTTCCGGCGAAAAGACTTGTGGTTCACAAAAAAAAAAATCGAAATTCGGTACACCTACCCATTTGTAAATATGGGTATCAAATGAATGGAAATTCTTCAGCGATTGAATGTTTGTAGTTATTTTCAGGATTCGTATACCCTGGTGACCTATATATCACTTTGAATGGTAACCACACATATGTGTAGGGTATTTATAGTCGGCTTAGACCGACTATAATTTTGATAATCCTAACTATCATAATTACACCTACTTTAAAATTTCCCATGTGATCTAACCTTCCCAACTGGTTTTTTATTATAAAACTGGACAAGTTAACAAAAAATGTTATTGCAAAAAGCCAAGTGAGTTATTAATATTTGTTTTTTAATTAATAAGATTTTTTATAATATAGGCAATTGAGAAGCAGAGCCCTCTCTCGCCGTACAAAAATAACGCTCTACAAGTCACTCATCATGCCCTTCCTACTTTATGGTGCAGAAACATGGACGCTGGCCTCCACCGATGAGAGAGTACTGTGAGCGTTCGAGAGAAAGATTCTCTGTAAAATCTTTGGCCCTATCTGCTTTACTAACGAGTATCGAATCAGGATGAACCATGAGCTGTATGAGTTATTCGACGACATTGAGATAGTCAAGCGCATCAAGATCTGGCTGGCTATGCTAGGTCATGTCGAACGAATGGATGAAAACACTCCAGCCAAGAGGTGCTTGAATCGAAACTCGAAGGTGGACAGCGTAGAAGAGAGCGTCCAAATCTGCGTTGGAAAGACCAAGTTGAGGACAACCTGGCAACGCTTGGTATTTCTAACTGGCGTCAGCGCGCGCAAAGCAGATCCGACTGACGCGGCTTCATCTCAGCGGCCAAAACCGACCCACGGTTGTAAGGGCCATTTAAGTAAGAAAGTAAGAATTACAGTTACTGGAGTATTTCTATAACAGGCTGTTCTTTTTCATTCGAATAAGAACTAAAGTGATTTCACAGCTACTGGAGTATTTCTATAACAGGCTGTTCGTTTTTTATACGAATAAGGATTACACTGATTGATATTTGCCTGCTATTGCGAATATTCACAACTAATATATCAAAGTAGCAATCACTGCTACTGGATTATTTTGAAAACAGGCTCTCCCCGTTACTTTTGAGTAGCGGTGAAAAAATAACTTTTACCAAAATATCGCACATGACTATATTTAAGATCTTCTATATAAAATAAAATAATTTTTTTCGGTTTCAATTCTTGGTTTTTAGCTATTTTTTCAATTTTTAAGCCATCATATTTCGGAAACCATGGAAGGTAGAGGTTTAAAATTTTGCATGTTTCTTAGTTTAATATAAAAAAAACACTAATACAACATTTTATCAATTTCACAGAATACGATGTTTAAATTTCTTATTTCGTTGATTTACAATGGAATATCCCTACTAGGGATGTCAATCGCGGACTATTTTTCAATCCCGAAATTTCGGGACTAAAAAATTTTAATCCCGGGATCCCGGGATTAGTCCCGGGATTTAAAAAAATAATAGCAAGGCATAAAATAAAATATGTTTGAATAATAAACAATTATAATGCTTAAGGCTCAAACAAAACTCATATATTCAAATGCATCTGTTTTGAGGTTGGGTATCCAAATATACATGGTATCCAAAATACAAAAATCCTCGATTTATAAAACTCAGTTGATCATCAAACATTTTTTTAAATACTTTTTATTAAAAAATTATAGTTAAAAAAAAATAGTTTTTTTTAAAGTTATAAAGTTTTAATTAATAACAACTTTGAAATTTAATTAACTTTTGGAACGTGGATTTATAAATGTAAACTCAATCGTTTGAGTGGTTTAGTTTAATCGAATTTAGATTTTGTAAAAAGATTTATTCTCGATCAAATGGATTTTATATGATTGAAATTTTTAGTACGCACAATTTCATTGTAATGAATGTGAAAAATTATGAAAATGTTAGGGTGTTCACTTATATTTATTTATGTATTTTGTTATTAATAAAGGTTACATTCATAGACAACGGTTCCAGTTTTATCGCTATTCGAAACCCGGATTTAATTCTCCTGCATAGTTGATAGTAAATCTTTCGACTGTTTTCAAAATAAAAATTCGTTTAAAATGAGACCGTCATGATATTATAATTATTTACTATTTTTAATTACTTTCTGTATTTCGAATCGAAAGATTACACTGTTCGATACAAAATTCTCCTTGTTTTCATTCATATCATTTCTATATAATTTTAATGTAACGTTTTTGAGAAAAACGCATTTTATATTTTTTGCATTTTTCACTGCATTTTACAAACAACATTTTATATGAAAAGATTAGACTGCTATTGATTTAAAATTAATATGGTTATAGCCCAGGAATAAATCAAGGAATGTTATGGCATTCAGTCCACTTGAATATCCTTTATGGTTTGGTTAAAATAATCTGTTAAATTTGAAAAACTTGGAAAATAAGGGCAATTTATGAAATTATCGGAAAAGCATATTAGTAAATAATAAATTTTATATTTTAAATCATTGGTAATAAAAGAGAGAATACCTATTGTGACAATGGTATTGATTTTCTGTGTCCTTTTTACTTTTTGAGTTATATGCAATTAAAAAACATAACTGTGAATTAAAATTTGTCTTTTAAATTAATATAATGAATATATATTTATTAATAGAATTTTTATTCTGGAGATATTGCAACGGAATATATTGATGAAGTAAATGAAAGATATGGTCGATGAATTATTATAAGGTTTTAAATTATGTTATTTAAAAAGAACGATTGGAATATCGATTGAAATTAATTGATATTTTAATGTAATAGTACAAAATGTACCAAAACTGTTCGCAACACTGTAGTACTTAATAAATGTTATGATATATTTAGAAATAACAGAAAAATACTGCTATAATTAATATTTTATTAAATAAAAAGTGAATTATTTATAATAAATGGCATTTTTCTCCAAAACGTTACGTATAGGAAAAAAACTAAAAACTCAGTTCGAATCAGCACATTAAAATTATGTAGAAATGATATGAATAAAGACAGAGAAGAACAAAAGTGACGTAATTTTTAACAATTGTGAATTTGTTAAAAGTCAAAAAGCATATAATTCATTATTTTTGACGTCAGTGTTTTAAGATTCTAGTCAATTAAATGTTAGATTTACTTGTTCACGAAATGTGTATAAAAACATTGAAAGACTTTTGAACAAACTATTAAAAATTGATCTACTAGCGTTTTTTGTAATTCCGAAAATCCCGGTATTTAATGATGATCCCGGGATCAATTTTTCGGGACTGATTTGACTCAAATCCCAGGATTCACATCCCTACTATAAAAATATTTTGGTATTATATAATACATAAAGGCAAATAAATGTCTAAATAATTAAAATATAAATTTTTTTATTAACGTTTTTACTTCTAAGTATGTCGATGTGTCGAGTAGCCGCTGTAGCTCAGTGGTTAGTGCGTCGGACTGCGAACGGAAAGGTACCCGGTTCAAGTCTGGACTGGGGCAACAACATCTTTTCATAGAAAATGGCAAACCTAGGAGAGGAAAGCTCTCACCCGCCGCACAGTGGTACAGGTCCGGAAAAACCTATTTTAAAAAGTAGGTTTTTAAAATTTTGAAATATGCAGTCATAAAGTCAAGTAATTGAATCATCTTTTACAAAAATTATGTGCAATTTGGATAATGTTCTCATATGTTCTGCAACTTCTAAATTGTACTGATTCTGAAATTGTAAAATTCAAGTAAAATAAATACCCTAATTAAAATAGTATTATTTTAAAAATGATTACAAGTATATAATAAATGTTTTTTTATTCTAAAAGAGGAATGTGTTAGTCATTAAAAAACGTAATTACAAAATTTAAATGTTAGTTTTTATAGCGACTATTTTCGCGGAATATTTTGTTAATTTTTTATTTTTTAATATCATATACTATTATAGTTTCAAAAAAAACTTCAATATCCTTCAAGCTCAAACCTGTACCAAAACGTAGCCTAATATGTTAGCTAAAATATTCGTATTTTTTGTTTTCAACTTTTTGCAATATTTTGAGATATTTGAGAAGCAGTATCAGCCTACGATATTTTTTTTAATAAATTTTATATAAAACATGTATTATTATGTATATATTTTTTACTGGGTGGGTCTAAGGAGTTTATGTTGTTTGAAGACCCTTCTTAGTTTTTTATGGGGGATCATTTTTGGTGAACACTATATGACTCCTTTTTAACCGTTAACACTGTACGGTCAAATTGTAGTGAATAAGTTTAGCATCCACTTAATGGAGGACAATATTCAGGAAAAACGATTTTCATTATATTTTATGTTGGGAATCACTGCAATTACTTTTTTTAATTCGTATTAATATATAAATGGTGTTATATGCAATTATATTACATAGTTTCAGCAATTTTATAAATTTTAATAAGTTAATTTGTTTTCTAAATATTTGGGAACCACTGGATGAATTTTAATTTAATATAAATATTACATTCTATGGATACGCCCTCTAAACATTAATCAATTTTTAATTGCGTTACATATATGAGATCAGTATCCATCCAAGACACTGTGTTCAAAATTTCATAGATTTCTGCCAACTCCTTATAGTTTTTTCCGACGTTTGTATGAAGCCGAACCACTGTGCGCCGTTCGGATTTGGCATTAAACTGTAGGTCCCACCACTTTGGGTAAATATATGACACACATAGCTCAAAATGGTGAGAGAGCTTGTTCTTATAGGACTGTACCCTAGTAGAAATTTTGGTAGGGCCATGCTCATGAACTGATCATGTCATTATTTGAAATTGTCGGGCTATGACGAGGCCCACAATGTCCTTGTAACGCAGTGTCCCGATCATGTACTCTCCTCCGGCCATGATCATGTACTGATCGCGTAATTCCCGATTTCATTATTTACCCGACCCTACAAATCTCAAATGGAATCAAAATGGAATCAAAAGTTGACAAGATGTATAAAGATTTTTGTAAATGAATAGTTGGCATGTAGTTGGTGGCTTTTACTTCTCTAAGATATTTTAATTTAAAATATTTAAATAAAAACGAAAGCATTGTACTCTTCATTAAGGTTAATAGGACATGCTTCCGATAGTTTGGCAACTGTCAATGCATTTAAATAAGGAACATTTTCTATTTTACCTACTTTGAAAGCTTTAAACGCATGTTACATGTAGAAAAAGTTAATGCATATATCGTTTCATTTATTGAGTTGAAACAAATGTTCAAATCCCTCATTTATTACATCATTTCTGATGTTCATTGTTACTGTCCACATATTTAATTAAATGCATTTCATAAAAATAGTTCCTGTTATTTTTAATGTAATGCTCTTGCAACTAATAAAATGATCATTTACATGATAATATTTATTATCATTTAAAAACATTGGCTCATATTCATAGACAATTTAAAGTCAACTTTAAAATTAAAGTCGATTTGTTCGACAATTTTCACAAATAATAAAATGTCAAAAAGCTGAATTTAATTTTAAAGTCGACTTTAAATTGTTTATGAATATGCGCCATTAGTTTTACATTGGGAAAATTAAAAATTAATTTTTAAAATTAATTGTTAAATGTAAATCTTTCATAAAAATATGTTCATAATAATGGTGAAATATTTCTGCAAGTCTCCTGTTTAATAAAAAAATATTTAGTGTTTTGTTCATTTAACCCGATCATTGCCCGATGGATTTTTCCTTGAAAACAACTAATGTAGCTATGATCGGGACCATTGACTGTTTCGATAATGTAAACCCTGCTATGGTGAGCATGATAAGGGCATAACAAGGCAATGATCATGTTTGCTCTATTAGGGCTTACCCGACGAAACCCCGATCATTTCCTGATGGTGCATCGGGCAAATTTCTACTAGGGTAGTGCCAAACAATTATTATTATTATTTTGTCGATGTGCCTGGGAAGATTATTAGATAATGATGACCTAAAAATACGTTAAAAATGACCATTACAATGACCCAAAAAACAATAAAAATTACTTTAAAAATGACCCAAAAATTATTTATCATAAATAACCGAGTTTTAGCTATTACAGTTTATATATTGTGATGAGTTGTTACCTAAATTACACATTCTATTGAAAGGTGATGCAGAAAAATAATTACTTATACCTTATGATGGATAAAAAAGAATATTCCCAGCTTTTACTTCAGTGATTGTGGTTAAAAGTAAGATAGTTTGGAAGCTCTGGTGAATCTATTCTACCCGTTATTAATTGATGTATGTAAGTTATATCTGTCTACGTTCACAAAGACTTATATTGAAGAGTTTCAGACGATCTTCGTATGGAAGAAGATTGAAGTTATCTACCAAATTAAAACCCTTGATAGCGAATCGCAGGATTTTTTTCAAGTATTTTCATATTTAAATTAACCAATGTTTAAATAATTTAATTTATTAAATTTCATTGGTATAGGTAACGAAGAACATTCTCAAGTTTAACTTTATATTTAAAATATATACAGTATGTAGTAAAAATGATTGCATATGTATTCATATATTATTATTTAGCTTCAAGTTAAATAAACAATCTTTTTTGAGATACTAATATTTTCGAATTTTAAATAAATGCAGAAAGTCGTAAAATTAAATGATTATGTATTATATTTTAACCTTGCTTGACGTAAAATAAATACTGTATGTAGTAAAAAAACAGAAGTAGTAATTTATCTACATATTTAAAAACGTATAAATGATTACAAAATGTATTTATTTTTTGATACAAATATATTCCAATTTAGCTGTAAAATTATACAAATATTTTATGACATTTAAAAATTAGGTAAAAATGCTTATTAATAATAATAATGCTTATTAATAAATGGCGTCCAGTAGCAATTTGCGACATCCCTTCCCCCGTGAATCAATCCGATTCAATAATCACACGGTCAAGAACTGCTATTTTTGAAACTTGTCGCCGAACAAGTTCATTCGTTGTGCCAACATCCGCTTATACGGCACTGCGGCGGACAGGACTGAATGCTGTTTAGCTCCTGGATTTGGCGTCACCATGACTAGCAGTGTGCAATATCTTATTCTGCAATGTTGTTTGCTGCTGTTGCATTAATTGCAGTGCGCTCTCCCATGACATTGGGATCATTCTGCGTATGGTTGCAATGTTGCAGCAAAGGTAGCCGATGCCCAATGCGCTTGCTCATTGGCAGTTTCTGCGGCGGCATTGCAGAAGGTACTTCCGCTTGAACTCCCGATACGTCTGAATCAGCTTCATCCAAGGTATTGATTGCGTTATGTGCAGATAATTCAACTATGTCTTGAAAACGTGGACTGCAGCGAGGCGGCGTGCGTTCCATTTCACAATATACAATCGCGTTAATTAAAATCAATTTCTGCACAAAAAACGCGATATAACTTTTGAATAAAGAAGTCGTTGACTTAAACACGATTTGATTATAAACTTCAACTTATTTGAAAGTTTATTCAATTTTTTTTAATTTCCGTTTCAGTCAACGAAATTTATACAACGAAAAATTATACAAATATTTTATGACATTTAAAAATTAGGTAAAAATGCTTATTAATAATGCTTATTAAAAAAAATGGCTAGGTGGATCTTGATAAGCTTAACTTGTAATTCTAGGTCTCGTGGATTAGACATAGAGATTTACATTTACTGACTGTTGATGAAAATACATACACTTCGGATCAAAGATTTTCATCACTTAAGAATAAACAAACAGGGGATTGGTCATTACAGGTAAATACACTATATTTGTTTTTATATAAATTTATTCCTTTGGGATTTGACCAACTACGTCATTGGACATTTTTTTACCAACTGTATCATTAGACATTTTTTTTATCAATTCATTCAGGTTTTAATTTCTCGATTTAAAAAAGCAATATTTTGAAATTTACAATAACATTAATATGTTTAATTCGATCAAAATATTTGAATCATATAGTATCACAAAATATTTTTATTTTGAGCTATTACGATTGTTTCATTTCATGTTATTGATTAATGTATTTATGGGTAATAGCCTAGTTATTAAATTGTTGATTAAATAATTTCAGATAAAATTTCCTCAAAAAAGAGATTCTGGAACCTATGAATGCCAAGTATCCACATCACCTCCAGTTGGATATACAATGATCTTATCGATTGTTGGTAAGTGTAATTTATTAATATTTATGTTTACTTTTTCCATTCCAAACACGCCTTCTAAGGACCCTTATAATATTCTCACACACTTAATATACCATGTACCTCTTGGATGGGTGACGAACATACACTCTGAGGTTCGTGCGTTGGGGTTGGGCCTCCCTACTGTTAAAAAAAGGAACTCCAGTGACATATATACAGAGAGAAAAAAACTATGACTGGATTTTGTGGGGTTCTAAAACATTTTTTTTTGTTTCTAACACTTTTACGAATAAAGCTTTCAGTGTGGAGACTAGGGATGGCAAAAAACCAACACTTTCAAAAAAACGGTATTCGATTTGTCCATTTTAATAAAACCGACACCGGTTTCGGGTTAAGTTTTTCAACCGGTTTTACAAAATTAAAAATTTTAACACTTAAAAGGCAAAAATGTATAAAATTCAATTAAAACACACATTTTTATTGACGAATATTCGATATTAATCACAAAAAACTTTTAAATTAGGTTATATAAGGGCCATTCCACACCAAATCGACCAGCGGTTGGAACTCACCTTCTTCGATTTCAATGAAATTTTGGGAATTGATAAAGGGTATTGAGACATGCACTAACCATTTTTACCGACCACTACTTCCAGAGATACAGTGGCTCAAAGTTGGAAAATAAGGGCAAAAATTCACTTTTGTATGCTTGTTCATATTTAAATATCTCTTGAACCAGAAATGCTAGAAAAGCTTTCAGAAAAATTATGTTGTAACTTCTAAACATGAACATCTCGCCCGTGGTATTTTTCCTTGCACTTCAAAATTGATGTCCTTAAAAAGGACCATTTTTAAAATTCTGAAAAAATCCTAAGTTTTCGTCAATTTATTATAAATGTTTGTGCAAAATTTCAAGATGGTATTTTGATGGCATCATATTTTAAAAATAATTTTCTAAATTTTTATTTATTTTTAGTATAGAAAATATTTTTTTTTTTTCTACCTTAAAAGTTGTAATAATTCCTGAATATTTATGTAACTTTGATTTCTAAAATGGCGTCAGTTTTATCATATTGTATGTAGTTTTTGAGATACTGATTTTGGGATATAGTTTTTACGATTTTCGAAAAATGGTATATATTTCAAAAACTAGAGACAATTTTATAAAACTCACGCCATTTCCAAATTAGAGTAACAAATACATTCAAAAATTATTGCAAATTTTACTTTGGAAAAAAAATATTTTTTTTTTCAATACAAAAAATATTGAACAAATTTAGAAAATTATTTTTTAAAATACGATGCCATCAAAATACCATCTTGAAATTTTGCATGAACATTTACATTAAATTGACGAAAATTTAGGATTATTTCAGAAAGTTAAAAAGGGTCCTTTTTAAGGACCAGAATTTTGAGGTGCAAAGATAATGACCACGAGCCACATGTTAACGTTTAAAAGTTACAACTTAATTTTTCTAAAAGCTTGTTCTATTAGCTTTCAAACGAGTTATTAACGGAGTTTCTAGCATTTCTAGTTCAAGAGATAATCAAATATGGACAACCATACAAAAGTGATTTTTGGCCCTTTTTTCAACTTTGAGCCACTGTATCTCTGTAAGTAGTGGTTGGTAAAAATAAAAAAAAAATTGGTAGTGCATGTCTCGATACCCTTTATCAGTTGCCAATTTCATTAAAATCGAAAAGGTAAAATCTCAAATTTGACTTTTTTGGTCGATTTGGTGTGGAATGGCCCATAAATTAAATTCAGAATTATAATTTAAACTTTAAGGTAAATAATGTTAGATAGTAGAAATATACCCAAAATTTGTATGAGAATATTTTACGAGTAAATTATAAATTTATCTGCCAATTTTTATATTGAAAACACGTAAATATATTTTAATAAACATTTTGTTCTATCTTTTTGTTAGTTGTCAATAAAACTATATTCGTAGCAAATTTTTGTTTTTTAAATTGTGTTGTGAAATGATTTATTATTTTGTTTACGAGATTAGAAATTTACGCGTGTAATATAAATCCCCGTAATATATTTATTTAAAGTTTAAAACTATGTCAATTTAAAAACCATTTTTAAAATAATATTTAAGGAAAATAATACAGTTTGAATGCTTTAGTTTTTTTAAGTGTTTCCATTTGAGCCCATATTGTGAAAAAAACATTTTGTAAGTAAAATGTATTAATAATAATAGAAAAATGAACCAAAATTTGCAGTGAATTAGAGAATAAACCTATGTGTATACAACTTTTCCGAAATTTTAAAAACCGTTTACACCGAGTCAAAAAAACGGTTTTCGGTTAGTGCATAAAACGGTTTGACGTTTTCGGATTCAGGGAAAACATCGAATCGCCAGTTTGTAAAACCGGTTTTTGACATCCCTAGTGAAGGCCGACCTGGCCCTGGATATAATTATATTTGTACAGTCCAGAAATAAAAGATGGTCACATTTTTTGATCTGCTGTTTTGTACTATACAAAATGAACAGAGATGCGGTGGTTATAGCAGGACAAGTTGCTGATGCAGACAATGGCAAAAATTTTGAACATCCCTGCTGTTTAGTACGAAATAGAAAGAACCAACAAGATATATTATTGGCTTGCTTATACAACAAGAAAAAAAGTCAAATAATTGCTTAAATGTTTCTACGTTTTTGCTGAAACATTTAAGCAAGCTTTATTTATGATGAAAATATCAAAAGTTGTAGAATTTAAATCTTTAATTTTTGATATTCTCTGAAAAATTATTCAATTTTATATTAAAATTCTGTTTCTGTTTTTTACATACATCTACTCATAGATTTGTTTTGACGTTTATAATAATAGTTTGGCGCTACAGTCCTGTATAGAACTTCGGCCGAGCTCTCTCACCAATTTGAGGTGTGCGTGTTATTTGTGTACTCAAAGTGGTGGGACCTACAGTTTATTGCCGAACGGCGGTTGAGAGCTTTTTCATAGGCAATGGTTTTACTCTCGTAGGTTTGCCATTTACTGACGAGAGGTAGCGCGGTAAAGAAAAATTTTTCTAGGAAAATATGTTGTTAGCCCCAGTCCAGGCTTGAACAGGGACCTTTCGGCTCGCAGTCCAACGCTCTAACCACTGAGCTACCGCGGCTACGTTTCACAGAGAGAAATATCTAACAAGAATATCGACACTCGTGTTCTCTTGTTTTCTTTACGTTTCAAGGCTCGTCTCTCAAAAACATACAAAAAATAAACAGCAGCTGCAACGAAAATTCCTTCAATTTTTCTATTATTTTTCATGAAACATTAAACTAAACATTATTTTTGATGAAAATATCAAAACTTGTTGAATTTGAATCTTCAATTTTTGATATTCTCTGAAAAACTATTCAATTCGTCATTATTATCTGAAAATACTGTTTCTGTTTTTAACAGACAGACAAAATCTCTCTCCCTTCACCATAAACACCGTTGCTAAATTTAGTTGTTGTATAAATTTACACATACATTGAAAGTTTTGCGTATATTTCACCTATACATTCAATTCCTTTGCACATATTGAAAATAGTTCAACACAATCAAAGATTCGCAATACATCCAAACTTTATTTTTAGCAAAAAATATAAAAATCTCTTTTTTGTTGATCTTCAGTAAAATTCGTGTTTTTGGCATTCTTGATTTTTTATCTAATTCTTATGACAATATAACTTAAATATTTTTGAATAATGAAAAATAGCTTTTCATTAAAAAAAAATACAATTTTTACATTCAATCCAAGTAACCACAATTCGACAATTGTAACTAAAAGAAACGTTACATATATAATTTAGTTTGGTGTCGTAATAACCTTCTTGCTTCAAATAAAGGGGTAAACCAGGCTTGTTAAACTCATTTGGCATCAGGGGCCGCATTGGCAACTCAAAAGATGAGGCGGGCCATAAAAGATTGTGTACCATACAAAAAAAAATTCGCTCGTTTTTTACATTTGGTTCTTTTGTTGTAAAATAAAATATAATGTTAAGATGATAACATTTTCCATTGATCCTCGTTAAAAGTGCCGCAGTCGAAAATTTTGCAAAAAATGGTGCGATTTTTGTCTGTTTGAAATATATCGATAAAATGTTCGAATTTCTTTGATCCTGCCAAAAATTTTGTCAGTGGTATATACAATGGAGTATATTTCAAACACCAGAGACAATTTTGAAAAACAGATCTAACAATCATCCAAAATGGTTGCAACTTTTTATGTCCGCAAAATCGTACGATATCTAATTAGCTCTTGTACCAATGTCAAAGGCCAAATCGTACTAAAATTATAAAAATAGTTCAAAGCGACATATGACCGTTTTTTTTTCGAAACGATAATAAAAACGATTCTGGATTAATATTGCATCAAATAGTTCAAATATATAGAGATATATTTCAAAAACATTGCGATGTGGAAAATGTTTAAATATCCTAACATAAAATTTTACTCCACTAAAATTACGAATTGTTAAAAATTATCAACGAGATCGAGTTTTTGTTATCCAAGTTAATTCGAGAAAACTTCGAGGCATAAATCACAAGGCAGACTTCTTACCAAACATATTGAAAAAGTTTTTTTTTAATATCGTATATAAATTTGATATTTATATAAATTTGAAATTTATATAAATTTGAAAAGGGTTCCTTTTTATGCACAACTAATTTAAATTGCAAGGACAATCCATTGATTAGAGATGTACGGATTTAGGAGTTATAACAAAGTGTATTTTATTATCCTTAAAATGAGGTTTGCAGCATTCTACGGTCAAGAGTTTTTTTTCTACAACCACAAAAAGTGATTATTGATAAATTTTTTGAAACTTTGGACCAACTTTTTTGAAATCTCTGGAGAAGTTGAGTCTGGAACTCTGATAGATTTGGTGTGGAATGTCTCAAAACAAAAAGTTTTACTTACTAAAAAAAATGTTAAAATGAATACAATTCCAATTTTTACAATGCAAGACTCTTGTCAACAAATTTTTGATTCTTGTTTTATTTTGATTGCGCCTTTATTTGATACTGGAGCTAATTCCGAAAATGGTTTTGTTAAATAGGGTCTAGTTTTTAAGATTTTTAAGTTTTAATTATTTTCGTTGTTAGACGTACACAACTATGCGCTACTATATATTTTTTTTTTTAAATGCCGGTGAAATATAGCCAAGGGAAATTCAAAACTTTACATTAAATTTAAAATTTTATGAATAAAAAACAATATTACTTGATTAAAAAAAGATAAACATTATTGTTATGCCATTTGTTCAACTCCATGTATAATATTTAAAATGAAAATTATGAAAATAAATTAAGACTCGAGTCTTCGAGTCTCAATTTCTCATTATTAAATTTTGAAAAATATAAAAATATTTTTTTTTTTTAAATAAATTAATAAATTTTTAACCAAGAATAAATGGTAATCTTGATTATGCCTCCGTTATTTAATATAATAATCATTTTAACGCCTGAAAATAAAATATTTTTAAAAATGTTCAATTCTTAAAAATATATTTTTCTTATATTATTTAAAAAGTCTTCGCGGGCCGCACAGAAATGTTGGCGGGCCGCGTATTTGACATGCCTGGTGTAAACGTAATTATTTTTACAAATTCAAATGGGGCTATTGTGGTCAAAGCAAATAATGCAAAAAAATCTCATAAATTCGAAAAGTGTTAGATCTTAGTCCAACAATCAATAAAAGATCGGGCAAAAAAATTTTATATATTTCATATTTTTAAAAAGTAAAGATGAGATTTAAATTGAGTTCCAAATAAAAATGAAGAAATGGATTAATGATCCAAATTAACCAGCCAGGGACCTGTATAGAACAATATGATACAATTTGTCCATACTTCCCAGAGCTAGGTTCAGATTTAAAATATTTGACTTATATAAAAGAAAATCTTCGAAAAATATTGAAAATTTATAAAACTGAAATATGTAAAATAAGCGCTAGTTAGATTAGCGTTTTCAAAAAAGATAGAAAAAAAGTGTACAACGGCTGATGATGGACTGAAGACTACAATACAGATATTCGTCCTATCTCCTTCAGAAATGATTTGTGATATAATTCTTTTACCATGTTCAAATCACAAATAAATGGATGGAAACTGATTGGAAGCAATCTGCTTTGAATTAGCCACAACTCAGTTTCTTATGAGTAAACAAAATGAGAACTGAAACCAAAACCGAAACTTCATTAAAAATTTCGAAATAAAAAATATATCAAACCAAAATCGACGCCGAAAATTAATCTAAATTCGTGTTTTTTGATGTTATTTTTATGGCTTGTAAAAAAAAATTTTTTGAGTCGGGAGTGTCGGGATCTCAAAAAAGTGCATCAAGAAATATACATAAAATAAGATTGGAAAAGCGAGATGAAACCATACGGTTACAATTAGGCTCTGTCTTTTGCGCGTTTTCGACTACAACTCAGTTACTGTGACCGAGATGTAAGCGAAAAATGAAACCAAGGATTGAAACCGTAACCGAAACCGAAACCGATATCCGTTTAACCGAAACCGATATCCGTTTCATTTTCAAACCCGAAACCGTAACCGAAACCGTTATACAAAAATCTGAAATAAACCGATATCCAAAACCGAAATAAACTGTTTCGGTTTTATACCGGTTTAAAAAGGTTTTTAAAAAAGTATAAAGAAACAGTAAAAATTATTTTATTTTCATATAAAAGACAAGTCATTTTTAAATGTCATTTAATATAATTTGGAGTTCCCAAAATAAAAATTTCTTGTTGTAAAAAATATTCTCATTTTTTTAAAAACAATATTTCCATAACAAAGTTCTTTGGTATAAAATTAGTTTTTTGATAAATTTGTTTAGCGGTAAATCGAATTAATAACAAAACACCAGCAACTTCAAACACAATTGTTATATCGTGGATTTACTCCTAGTCAGAATTTACTAAGTGACAATAGACACATGTGTAGTTGCTGGTCGTCGTCAAGTACGAACAATTCAAGTATATAGTTTGCAGTTCACTGAATTAATGAAATTTACTTTCTTTGGCTTTTATGAATGGAAATTCTTCTTCTTATGAAGTTTAAGAATATTTACTGATGTATGCTTGTTGCTCTTGTTTAAGATTCGCTTCTCGGCTCTTTTCTGCAATTCAGATCATATCTCAGGTGTAGTGATGATCATTTTCAAGAGCAAGGCAAGAAATGGTAATCGTGTTCTTGAAAAATAAGTCTTGCTCTTGCATAGGTACATATCACTTGTTCTTTGCAATACCTTTCTTGCTTGCAAGAATCTTGCAACATTTGGTAGACAAATATCTTAAACTACACATCGTCGTTGTAGAACGAAAAGTCACCAAATACATTTTTATGAAAAAATTAAATTTTGAGTTTGCATTTTTAAAGTTGAATTATCAATTGATAGATTTACGTTTTACATTTTACAATTGAGACCATCTATTAAAAATTGACAGATATACAAAGAATTTTGTAAATGAATATTTGGAATTTTGAAAATGTATTTGGTGACTTTTCGTTCTACAACGACGATATTAATTCTGAAAATGAATAGAATTTGAACACTAATTGTTGGACTTTTTTTCCATGTTTTCAATGTCTCAACCAACAATACATTATTTTACATATATTAAATATCCAATAACATAAGAATTTGAATTAGTGATGTTGACGAGAGTGATGTTGACGAGACAATTCAAAATGTCAAGGCCATAATAAAAGAACATACATGTATGTAATAAATATAAGGATTTTTTCTTATAGGCATATTTCTATTTTCGTCAGATATAAAAAAAAAACATTTTTCTTTGCGAACACAAATTCAAACGCTACAAAGCAAACACTAATGTCGATTTCCATGACACTTAAGTTGTTGCCCTATTCTAGAAGTTGTTGCACTGATAAATTTCCATAGAGCAAAAACTGCTAGAATATTTGTTGCTCTGAGTTTTTAGTTTTTGCACTCGTTTTGAAATCAGTTTTTCACGCACACAAAGACAATTTTAAGCAATTAAATTTCAACGATTTATCACGCACTCACTAATGGTTATAAACTCTTCCTTTTTTAAGGATTAAATATTTTTTCTGTCACAATAATTATAGATTAATAAAATATAATTTAAAATACTATAAACAGAAACATAATAAACAAAAAATGTCAGAATGTGAAATTATTTACAAACACATATTAGAAAATCAAAAATGATTTCCATGGCTAGTGCAAGTATTGAGTTTTTGGGGCAACTACTAAAAACTTGTCGTGGAAATCGACATACCAGAAAGAAGGGAATACGACAATAATGACTTACGATGCGTATACACACACTTCAACGACAACTTTTCGTAGCTACCCTGTATCATCGCATGGTAACAAACAGACGCATAACAACATACAGTCGCATAGCACTACACTGCATGTATGTATCTAGTACAGCCATACAGTTGGCAACAACAACGAGTCTTCTTTGTTGAACAAAAAATTTCCCGCCACAAATTATATGTTGCTTTTTTCGCATTTTTGTTGTTGTTGCACTTTCAAACAAATCAGCGGATATGTGAAAAAACAAAAACACAAGAGGCAATATCAGCCAAATCAGGAACACTGTTAAAATGTTCATATTTTAAAAATATATTTTTTGGTTTTATAAGTTAAATGAAATAATGCACATATAACTTAGCTTAAGAAAAACTTCATGATTTTCAATTAACAAAAAAACTATGAATAAAAGTAAAAAAATAATAATGTTAAATTTCAGTGCATATACACAACCGACGAACTAGCGTGGCGAAGAAAAGAGAAACAACATTGTTTTGTCTATTTTATCTTTGGAGTTGCATGTGTTTCAAAAGTGATTTTTAAGATGCTTATATTCCTCAGCCTTGTAAAACAACACACAACTTCATTAATGTTCACGTTCATTAATATTTTGCGCACTTTGTATTGTTACTTGTTGTTCAATATTAAGTACTGTCATGAATTCTTTTTTGAATTTCATTATTACCTTTAAAACATAATAAATACACTAAAATGCTCAAAAAAAAACGCAATTCTTGCTTTTTTTACATTTCTTGCAGTGTTAGTCTTGCACTTGCTCTTGTACTTCTTATCTTGCAAAAAATGCAAGAACAAGAGAAAGATGCAAGAAATTTTTGATCATCACTACTCAGGTGAAGTCAAAATGTTGCTTTTAATTGGTTTGAGGTCAAGATTGAAGTTTTTATTGGCGAATTCAATTAAATAATTCATATAACACAATATTTTTGCTGAAATTACAAAAAACATTGCTTAAATTACGTTTCCCACTTTACTCCAGAAAATGATTCTGACTTTATCCCAATATTACAATTTGAACATAACTTAGCACCATATAAACAATGTCAGATTATTTGCAAAACCAGTTTGTATTTAAAAGAGTCGATCATTTTAAAGACCACCCAGCACTCTAGAAAACTTTCAAAAACATTTATTTTTTACTTATTTTCGATATGCAGTAATTTGATTATAACCATGGATGAAAAAGTTCATGCCATATTGATGCCAGAAGCATTTGACAATTGTTTTTATTTTTTAAATGAAAAACATGGCCAAAAATTCCAATTTCCCATATTACTCCATGTTTCACTTTACCCCAGGTTTTTTGTTGCATACATTGGAAAATATGGAAAATAAGTTATTTTATACAAAAACCTAAATCAAAACCGAAACCGTAACTTGGAACCGGTATACCGAAACCGTTTCGTTATAAAAACTTAAAACCGTATCCGAAATGCGGAAAAAACCTAAATCGAAACCGTTATTCGTTTAGGTTTCTATCCTTGGATTAAACATTTGTTTGCGAAAATTTTAAAACAAAACATCAGTGCAATGTTTACAAAACCCAAAAAAAAAATATAAAATTCAAAATTTTAAAATAATAGTTTTATTTAACAAATTGTTGAAAAGAAAAAGTGCTGAAGTGAATTGGTGCAGTGAAATTGTAATAAATCCGCGAAATTCATATGCAAAATACACTATTTTCTTCTTAACCTTAAAATAATGTTTAAAATGACAATAAAATATTGTATTTTTAAAATTTTTCTTTGTGACATTCTCAACACTCGGTGTGTCAATAAACTGTCTAGATGCACTCACCTGTAGATACTTCAACCATAATGGGCGTTTTCGTAAATCATTTCAGAGCAGAGTTCTGAACATGATCTGAATATTCCGAATATCGTCAGAGTCGAACGCAATCTGAACTCAACCTGAACCCTGATTTAAATTACGAACAACTTGAGCAGCATTTGTCAAATTCGTATGAAGTCTTGTGTTCCACTAGTAAAATGAATGTCAAAATCAGTACTGTTCAGCCAGATCGATAAAATAAAATCGAGCACATCGAGTCTGTTCTGAACAACCGACTTCGATAATCTGAGCGAATAAACAAACGCAAACTACTGACTCTGAATGTTCAGAGTTTAAAAACAAACGCAGATATTTTTTACAGTTCTAGCTCAGTTCAGAACTAATAAACGAAAACGCCCAATATAAACATTTATATTCAAAACTTGAAATTAAATCAAAATTAAAAATTAATTTTCATAAAATTTCAAATATTCAAATATTTAAAAATTTATATTTAAGCTTATACGACAATAAATTTAGTGACGGACATTTAGTGATATTTTTTTTAGAATCTTTGAGTAACCAAACTTATGCCCTATCACGTCAGGTTTACGAGATATATGACCATAGAGATCCTAAAGTGACCGCAATATTACCGTTCATTTATTGAGAAAACTGTAGTAGTTATGAATTTGTTGCCTGAGAACCAAATGTAGTCACTATCCATGCCTTCTTATCTGAAGTACATATTAAATTTCTATCTCGTCCTATTAATACCAATATGAATGATTTTCAAAGGTGCAATTTACATAATCGACTAATTTTATATTAAGGAGTTACAAATGTATTATATTTTCTATGGAAAAAATATTCAGCATAGAAAAACATAAAAAGTGGCCAAATTTGTCAAAGCCGTTCGAACTATAGTTTCTCTAATACTGAGCACTGCAAAGTATTTTTCATTTTATATGAAACTGCAAAATACTAAAGTTTTTCGTATCTTAAAATCGAATGATCTGTTAGCGGTGCCAATGATTTGGCTTTATTTTCAATATCCTGAATGTGTCAAAAATTTTATCATACTATAAAATTATGTTCTATCACGTCAGGATTTCGAGGTATTGACCCCAAAATATCTGGTAAATCCCTTTTAGTAACATTTCTGGAAAACGGTATTAGATATGAATTTCTGGACTGAAAACTAAATGTATCTTTTCTGTAGTACATTTTAATTTTTTATCTCGTCCTTAAATCATCAATATTAAGGATTTTCAAAAAATGTCTGCAGTTAATTGGCCAGATTTATATGAAGAATTAATAAATGTATCATTATGTCTTTGGGAAAAATATTAAGCAAATAAAAAAGTAAAAATTGTCATAGAAGTCAAAGTCATGCGATTTATGGTTTCTATTATATAAAGCACTGAAATTTTCATAAGTACAAAAACTGACACGATTTGTTGTATTGGAATAGATATCTTTTTAATGGTTTCAGTGATTTGGCTAAAATGAATAAATAATTTTATGAAATAGTTGAATGTTGAGAAAACTTTTACTTGCATATGCTTATTCTGGTTATGCTCAAGGGTTGGGAACGGAACGAATGAAGAGCAAAAGTTCCGAGAGCAAACGTTTCAACCGGAACTTTTGCGTACAAAAAACGTTCCGATGAATCGTTATTCATTCCTCTTTATAGTTCCAATGGGAATGGGTTCACATCCAGATGCATCATTGGAACTTTTTTTGGTAAATCGATTCCTGTGGGCCTTGATACGCATCCAAGTGCGTCATTGGAACTTTTTTTGGGTGAATCGCTTCCTGTGGGCCTGGATACGCATCTAGATGCTTCATTGGAATATTTTTGAGTAAATCTGTTCCAGACAAACGTTTTTTTTTTTAGGCACAAGTTATTCTTGCTGCGTACTCAGAATTTTCCCTATACGTCCAGATTTTGCAAAAAATCGACTCAAAGCTGCGAAAAAGGCTTGAACCCTTCGCCCGATGCGCCATCAGGAAATGGTTTTTATCGTTTAAGCGCTATTAGAGCAAACATGGTCATTGCCTTGTCATGCCATTATCATGCTCACCATACTAGGTTTTATATTACCGATACAGTAAATAATCCTGGCAAAGCAACATTGGTTGTTCCTGATATGGAGATTTCTATCGGGTAGTGATCGGGATTTAATGATAAAAGCCCAAAATATTTTTTTTAAACGGGAAACTATCAGAAATATTTTACAATTATTATGAACATTTTTTTTTTTTAATATTTACAGTTAACGGTCATTTATCATAATATGTACATATAATGATCACACATACCTTCTTATCTTAAATTTAATATATAATTTTTAGTTTTCCAAAAGATAGTGAATATTATCATTTAAATAATAATATTATCAGTTGTTTCAAATAATATATGCTATTCACATTGAGACTAAATAAAACTGCTAAAATTTAAATCCGTCGTTTTAAAATCTATTTAAAGCCCTTATTCGGACCTAACATTGATATACCTGCTGTAAATCTACGTATGCCGCCACCCGACCAACTAATGCCCGTAATTGAATATGTAAATGAAAATACATTTAAGTTTAATTTATTTAATTGTTTAAATAATTTAAATTTTCATATAGTCATGTTGTAATCTGTAAGGGACTTTAGCCCAGTAGATGAAATGAAATAAATAAATTTCAATAACTAGATATTTAGCTGTGCATAGATATCTACCGTGTAAATCAAATTTGGCAATTTCAACACTTTATACACCATACCTACTCGGCAATTTGTAGTGTTTCTCACACGGTCGATTTTCTATAGTTATCAATTAGGTAAATAAAATTCAAACCACACGTCAAATAATTTTTTATATTTGTTGATGTCAAAAATATGAAATATTTCAGGCACAAATTTAGCTTTTTTTATGTGGAGGGAATTTTTAAATTTCTTGACCTCCAGTTTACATACTTCGCTGAAAATATAAATTTTTTAATCTGCTTCAAAATGATTGCTGCTTTTATAGAACTTTTAAAACTTGAAAGTTAATTTTATAACAAATTTGCCAAAATTTAAAAAGTCAAATGCAAATGATGCCATATTTTAGAAATATTCTCTTGGGTTGAAACAATTAGTTAAAAAATAGTTAAAATTCCCGAACGAAACATATCTAGTAGGTAAATTGTCTTTTTGATTGGATATAATTAAATTTAGGTATAATAATGTTTTGATTTCTTTTTGAAATACTGACACGTAGCTTGTTAAAGAGATATGATGGCGTTTTTGAACTGATTAATTTTTGCAAAAAGATGCAGTTTATAGCTTTTAGATAATTATTAATGTCACTACCCAGAATGTTAAATGCAACTCGTAGTTTGTGTGATGATTGGGAATCTAAGTAATTATAGGGATTAGTAACTGTCTAACAAGTTTTATTTTAGTTTTAACTGGAATAAATACAGAAGATAATCGCAGGCAACGCAGCGAAAATACTTAATAACACTATTAATGTGATCAGTACAAGTCATTTTAGAATTAACGTAAAAACCTAAGTTTTTAACTTTGTCGACTATATGTAACATAGTAGTATTTAAATATATAGGTGGGATGCATTTATGGTCAATTATACTCTTCGAAAAACATATGATTTTTTTGAATTGAGACACAGATTATTGTTAGTGGCCAATTTAGATATAGCATCTAAATCAGTATTTAATTTATGACATAAGTCTTCTATCAATCCAATACGGTTATATGAGTACAACGGGATATCATCAGCATAAACATGCATATACATGTCATCACACACCATAAATATGTCATTTAAAAATAAACTGAAAAGCAGAGGCCCAAGAATGTATCCTTGCGGTACCCAGCTTCGATAATCTTGTAGTTAGAATATTTGTTGCATACACAGAGAAAAATATTGTACGTATATATAACAATTGATATTAATAGCAAACAAAATCGTATTCCAATTAAAAATATGAATGTATTTACTAATTAATTAATTGTATTTACACATTTTTTAATTAAAATATTAATAGGAAGTAAATTTAATATAATTTCAATACAACTAAATCTTTAGTAGTATTAACTACTTTTATTTGTTACTTTTGATTTATTCATTTTCTTAAATTGCAACACTGTTTTTTCTTCTGGATTTCATTTTGTTTTTTGTTTGTACGTCTCGTGCGTCGGCGGCGTCGTTCAGTTTCTTCTAACATTATTTTCTTCTACGTTGCTACATGATATTGAATTATTTAGAGTATGTTATTAAAGCATTAAATGGCTCAATTTATTTTTGCTTTCAAGAATTTGAATAAACAGCTTATGATGCTCATTTTGTTCCATATTGAATCATTAAAAAGCGAATATCAAATTTTATGTTTGACTCAATTAATTGGCCCACCTGTAGAAGTTGTGAAAACTGACTTCGGTAAAACATTCGTTAGGTTGAAAGAATTTTAAAAAGCATATCAAAAAGTATAAATACTTATTTAATATTTATGTTATGTTATATATTGAATTAAATTATTTTTATTTTCATAAATCTATTCAACAAATATTTTATTTAATTTAACAAAATATTTAATTGATCCAATTTCTATCGAATAATATCAATATGACAAAAAAATTAATTAAAATTTCTCCAATTAACATATTCTCATTATTACGAATATGGAATTCAATACTACGAAAAGTTACATCGGCTGAGTTTCAATTAAAATTAATTGGATTGATTAACATTTTAGTTATATTTACACACTTTTTTTCTGTGTGTATTTTAACTCTTTGCATTCGTGCATCAAGGTAGTTCGCAATTAGATTTACTGCGCAATCAGAAAATCCAAAGAATGATTTAAGTTTTTTTCAATAGAATAGAGTGAGTAACACTGTCAAATGCTTTGGAGAAATCTAGTAGGAACATCAAGGTTAGTTTAAGTTCGTCAAAAGGGACACGATTATTGTCTAGTATTTTCAACATAGCAGTAGAGCAACTGTGACCTGATCGAAATCCCGATTGAAACTGGGACACTAGATGATGAGCAGACACATGATTAGTTATTTGTTTTGCCACCAGCGTTTCACATACTTTAGAAAAAGTAGACAAAATACTGATGGGACGATAGTCATTCATAATAGAGGCAGACGAAGCTTTTGCAACTGGTATAACAATAGCCAATTTCCAAGAAAAAGGGAAACATGAGGTAGTAAAGCTGATTTATAATATGAGTTAAAGGACTAATTATGAAGGTCAAAATTAATTTAATAAATCTGATGGGGATTCCATCTTCACCAATTGCATTTGATTTTATTTTCATTATAGACATTATTACATCACACTCACTAATATTAGAGAAAGAGAAGTTGTCAGATTCACTAAGATCACGATTAACAAAACAATTAAATTATTGTTCAGATGGTAATAACATATTACTATGTGTAAACATTTTATATATTCCCCAGCAGAATCTGTCAACTTTATCATAAATATGTTACAATACAAACATAAAATTTTAATTCCATTTGAATATACTATTTCTTGGCAGTTTACTTGGTTATAACTATGTTTCAAAACAAACAGAAAATGCTATTCAAATCTAATTATAACATATGTTTGCAACGTTCGTCTTCATTCGATTATTATCGACAGAAGAAGTTGGCAACGTTGCGCAGCATTTCCTACCTACGCCAACTTTTGCCATCGTTTGAACATATTAGCTGTGTTCCCGTGGCGTGTGATCTAGCGCCACAGCTCTATTTTCTATACAAAACATCAACAAACAATAAAAGCTGGTTCAATACAGTTCAATCGAATGCTGCCACGTTTTATTTCATAAAATAGTTAGCAATATTTACAAATTGGACACAACTCAAAATAAATTAAAAACAATTTGAATTTACGTTTCAAATAAAATTGTTATATTGTTATGTTTTAAATGATTTATTCGTTTAATTTGGAAGATTGCGGGGCGAGTTCGCGATTAAGTGCAAGTCAGTTGGGCAGCAATGCTGCCAAGTTGTTCAAATTAGAACAGTTTGCATTCCCTTGAAACAGATCTAGTTCAACTGCCACGGGAACACAGCTATTGATGTTTAAAAACAAACAAAAAAAAGAAATTAAATTTAAATAAATGTATTCTTCCAACATTCTTCTTGTATACGAAGTTGGCACTCGTTGAGCCGAATTTTCTATCTACGTCTCTTTTGTCATCGTTTGAAGTATGTATTGGTTCTTTTAAACATACTGATGTTTGAAAAGAAACAAAGAATTAAATTAGATGTAAATAAAAGCATTCTTGCAATATTCTTTTTGTATACGAAGTTTACACTCGGTGACCGCCATTTTTTGCATACGTGTCTTTTGATGTCAAAATTTTTCCGTGATATCATAATGTATATCAGAGCTCATTACAACACTGTTCAAGTCTCAAGACAACCCTGTTTACAAATGATTTATCAGGCAATTATATATTATGTTTACATAAAATTCCAAACATACATATTAATGCCTGCAAAATTATGTTTGGGAGAGCCATTTTTTTGCAGCATGTAGCTACTGATATCTTTGTTGTGAACATTCGCAATAACAGCAAATACCAACCACAGTAGTTATTATTCGAATGAAAAAGAACAGCCAGTCATTGAAATCAGCAATCACTGTTACTGGAGTATTTCGGTAACAGGCTGCCACCGTTACTTTTGAGTAACGGTGAAAAATTAACTGTTACCAAAATATCGGCACATTACATATATCGAAATACTACTAATTTACTATGTTTTTTTCTGGGTGTAGTCACGTGACCATTTATTATGAGTAATTCACACTGCTTTCCCCGTAGGCTAACGTCCCCTTGCAATGAGTGTCATTTAATTACATGGAGAAAATTGTTTACTGATGATTTATGAACAAGACATATTTTTTAAAATTTTCTTATTTATGAGTTATATTCATTAATTCATGAGTTATATTCATTGTGTATAATACAAAATAAAAAATGTAAATTATATGCATAAAAAATGTAGATATCACTTTGAATTTATTATGAATAGGAATCAAACATTTTACAAATTTTATCATTAATAATAATAATAATAGTTTGGCGCTACAGTCCTGTACAGAACTTCGGCCGAGCTCTCTCACCATTTTGAGCTGTGCGTGTTATATTTGTACTCAAAGTGGTGGGACCTACAGTTTATTGCCGAATCCGAACGGCGGGTGAGAGCTTTTCATAGACAATGGCTTTACTCTCGTACGTTTGCCATTTACTGACGAGAGGTAGCGCGGTATAGAAAAATGTTTCTATGAAAAGATGTTGTTAGCCCCAGTCCAGGCTTGAACCGGGGACCTTTCGGCTCGCAGTCCAACGCACTGAATATTATTCATAACTTGTACTTCAAATTGCATATTAATTTTCTTAATGCGCAATTAACGCCAGTTGTGATATACCACGGAGTAGATGCAGTCTAAAAATTATTTAAGTGAATGAATAAAGAGTTAAATGTGTCATTTAAAAATAATTATGAAATTTAACAGAGAAATTAGTTGAAGTGATGTATTTTTGCTTTGTTTTCTTAATGTTCCTTTTCCATTGACGTATTGTATTTTCAAAAACAATATTTTCAACATTATTTTGGCCCAATGTATGAAATTTTAATCATGAGCTATGAATAACAAATCATAAAATGTGCTGCAGAACCTATTCAAAATCTCATGATATTTTACATTAAACATGAGTAAACATATGCATGATTTTATTCAGTTAATCATAATAATTGATTTTTATTTTAATCGTATATTATGAATAAAAACGAAATCAATTTGATTACCTATTCATGGCTGAATATCATGATTAATTTTTGAAAATATATACGTATAATATGTGATTTATGAGAACATTTCTCTCCGTGTACTAGGTTTTGGTTTTGTTAATGTTTTGTGATTATATGTCAATAAATATGGGCGAAGATTTCCGTGTCTGTTTTATATTATATTCGTATATTCGCGGGAGTATTTATTACATCGTTCGACACTATTTTGCACGTATGTAAAAATCAATCAGTACGTGAAACTTGGGATCAATCTAAGAGGTTGTGTGTTTACGGTTTTTTTTGCATTTTAATTACAAATACATATCATATTTTCATAATAATTTTTTTACATTTTTTTTTGCATCATATATTTTGTAGCTGTGATCACTCTAAATATGGATATGAAAACGATTTTTCAATATCAACTTCTTTAAAGGTTTTATTCCCATTTGAAATGAAACTATGAGATATTTTAAAACCCAATTTCAAATTATTAAATGCAAATAAAATCAGTAAACGAATTGATATTGGACAAACATTTTCATATTCGTACTTAGTGATGTTTCAGTTATGAAGTACATCCAACATTTTTCAAATATTCGATCAAAAATTTGATAAGCACTTGCACTTGCAAATAAAACCCTTTAACGAATTGATCCAGAAAAACTGGGGTACACGTATATTTTATTTTTAGCGTACTTTAAGAATATATAGGATTTTCTCATGTGTGCAACCAAAAGTTGAATTTTGTCGTACTGTGTTATATGCAATATGTGCATTAAGCCGGGTCGGTCTCCATACAAAAATAAAATTTTTGTAAGTCCGCCCTAAAATGAAAGATTATCTCGTAACAGTATCAGAAACAAAAACAACATTTTTTTTTTGAACCCGCCAAAAACCGTCAAACCCGTTTTTTTTCATTATAGTTTTGTTATTTGATGTCCGATCATGAAGTTTTATATACCGTTGAAAATGTCTCAGCTGTTAACACATTTGTCCCATAGGCCATTGGCTCCAAGGCCCAAGGCTCCAAGGCTCCAAGGATGAGTCACATCACTGTTTTCAGACTTATACCCCCCTAAATGATTTTTTTTCTCATATAACTAAAGATCTCCAAATATATTAAAATATTTGTTGAAAGTATTAAGTTAGCTCCATAAACAAAAAAGTTGGAAAAAACTCGTTTTTTAAGTAAAGACGTTATTGAAAAATAATATATAAAATTTTATTTTTATTTGAAATTCTGTCTAAACTTAAAGCTTACATCGAGAAAATGTCGAAACCAAAAACATTTTTTTTTTAATCCTCTAAAAACCACCAAAATCGTTTTCTCTATATTGGTAATTTTTTTGTTTATGAAACAATCTACGGTAAAGTTTTATATTTTTTCGATAACATTAATTATATGATAAAAAAATTAAATTTGGTGATGTAAAAGTCTGAAAAACTAACAACACTTGCCGAAGTTTACATCGGATGTCATTTCAACCTATGCGATAATGTGTTAACCGCTGAAACATTTTCAACGGGTTTTTGGCGGGGTCCAAAAAAAAATATTTCTGACACTTTTCCGAGGTAAGCTTTCATTTTAGGGACGGACTTTCCAATTATTTTTTTTCGACCCGGCCTAATGTGCATCGTTTTATTGTAGTTTGTATCTTGTTGTAATATGTTCGAGTTATCTATGCTCGGAGATTATCCATGCGGACTATGCTCATCAATGAAATCTCCGTCATACGGACTTTGTAAATACATAATATAAATACTCAAAAACTTTACGATCAATTCCAAATATAAAGTAAAAGACGCAATAGAAATTAAATTACGGTTTAATAATACACATATATATGATGATCATACACTACTATCTTTTGAGGTAATACCGTTATTCCTTAGTAATCGAGTAAACTTAGAAATCATTATAAAAATATTAAGCATTATCACAAAAGTAAATTTCTTAAGTATCATAAAACTGATAAAATTTATATATTTTTAGAACCGATTACAAATATAGTTGGTGGACCAGATTTGTATATTGACACGGGATCTACAGTAAATTTAACATGTGTTATCAAGCATTTACCAGAGCCTCCACCATCAGTACATTGGACACACAATAATGAGGTAATTCGAAATATTTAAATTCAAATCTCCTTGGTTAAAATAACTAATTTATAATTTTAGTAGATTTTTCATGTTTTCCTTCTTAATTTTTTTCACATTAACCAATTCTGATGGGATAACCCACAGTGCACACTTGGATGGGATATGTCTAGGTAGACAAAACTCGAAAATTTGATCTTTCAAAAATCAGGAAAAATTTCCTCTAAATTACATATTAGGATCCCAACAGTTTTCGCAAGAAATTGCGTCGCCGTAATAACAATTATTTGATTTTGTAGTATATTTCTTTTTCAAAAAGTGTATTCAGTTTTAATGTTGTTGCCAGTTTAATGCGTTAATGTTGTTAAAATAGTGTTGTTAAAATATATAAAAAAAGGATCATACAATTTCATCTCAAGTATCACAAAGTACAGATTTCGTCACCAATTCTAGATATTTTCGTTAGTTTGGCAGTAGATACGTAACGAATTTTAAATTGAAAAATATAGAGAATTCCTTGTTCCATGACACAGTTATTCTATATATCGATTCTCAATTTTTTTTTTTAAAGTTTGAATAGAATTTTTCGAGTTTCAATACAGATTTCTAATCTTAGCCAAGAACCGATTCAACCAAATGTCGTTACATATTCGTTAATTGTTAATCTACAGATCCAGACTAAGTTTTGAAATGTGTTACTTGGGATACGATTTTACTCAATCTAATATTGTATGAAAATATGAAATCGCGCTATTTTTGGATTAATTTTGTTCTTCTTCTGCGCTTTATTATTCATTCACTAACAAAAAATAAGGTTGAGGATTTTGAAGCCCCTGCCCAAATATGCGAATTGTATTCCATCTTTGGCCGAATATAGATAGTGTAGACAGTGCGTAAGTCAGCAAGAGTGAAGTATGTCTTACACCGTTTTGGAAAACCGAGGCACTTGGCCGCTTCTTTCGACACATCAAATATGTGATCATTTCAACGGAGGTCACATTAAATTGATATGCCCAGAACGACAAGAGCAGCTGACTCCGCAATATCCACAGCTACCATATTAAGGGGAGGGAGGGTTGAATCCATTCTTTTGTGGGATAACAGACAATATTGGATCTTGCTTGCATTAAAATCAACTCTATATGCAGGACCCTACTCGGGGATTGTTTAAAGGTCACTTTGAGTGTGTCATTCATAGTGCGCCTTTTACTTTCAATCTCCAAAGAGTTCGGGCGCTTGTTGAATAAATATGAATGCCAAAGGATGTTGTCATCTGCAAAGGAATGGATTGGGTTCTGGGTCAATAACAAAAGGTCATTGATAAATACCAGAAATAGAAATAAGACGCAATCCTGCGGAACTCCAGAATTTATGGAGTGTTGTTCTGAGAGAACACCATCCATCGCAACTCGTATTGAACGACCCTGAAGAAAACTCGATATCCATCGAGTGAAAGAATTACCTACACCATATGCAATTAGTTTTATTCCGACGGCCTCATGCCACACTCGATCAAACGCCATGAAAATATCTAGAGCAACAACCTTGCTCTCTCCAAAAAGGGGAATACAACTATTCCACTTTTCTGAGAGAGCCTCCATTAGGTCCCCTGTGGATCTGATCCTGCGAAAACCATATTGACGGTCACTGAGCAATTCGCATCTCTCCAGACAGTTCACAAGGTAGAAATTTATTATTGATATTATTGATATTGAAAAGGTTACGAAACGGACAAGCCAGCGTTGACGGCACTTCTTCAACACATGGGCAAATAGGTGCACGGACTCTTAGTCTTAGTAAGATTAGTAAGATTTTCGCCTTTTTCGAAACTAAAAAATGGGGATTATGACCGCTTCCCAGGAGGTCATAAGCTTGGTTTTTCATTGTTCTTTTTTGGTCTTTCAAAAAAATCATACATCATAACTATTTTTTAATCTAAGAATTAAATGAAACATTTTTCGCCTGCAACATAAAAATGTTAACAAATGTTGTCTATTTTTTGTTGAAATTTTTTCACATTTAACGAAGAACAATGGAAAAATTGAACATCATTACATCATATTACAATGAATTATTTTACAATCATAGAATAAAATGAACAATTTTTATTTTTCGACTGCGACACTTTTGCTTTCACACAGTAAAATGCAATATTTTTCCTAATTATTATCAGCGGGTAGAACAATCGAAAATATTGCATCCATAAAATAGAATCGATTATTCGGATGAACATTGATATCAAGGTAGACCTCGGGGATAAAACAGAGCGTATATTGATTATTATTCTTCATAACCATCGTTATAGAAAACATTTCATTGATATTACTGTCGCTCGTTCCAAATGCCATATGTTGATCGTTAGCACATATTTTGATAAATTCATTAAACACATATTTCGATAAAACATAGACTCCATTATTATGAGGTTAATGTCTCCTTTTTTTGTGGGGGATATGCCATCTGCCCCAGAGGCTTTGTTAATATTGAGGTTTGCTAAAACCTTTTTAACTGCCCGAGCTCGAAAATGCATCTCCGGCATTGCAGAAGAAACAATTCGACAACGGGGAATGGTTGATTGGTATCTGGCAGCGTTGAATTCTGCCAAGAGATTAGCTTTATCAACCAGGTCAGTGAAGGTCTGGCCATTCATAATAAGTGTTGGAGTAGACGATGTCGCCTGATTCCTCACCCTTTTTATAAATTACCAGAAATGTTTACTACCTCTATAGTAGAGTAGCACCTTTTTACGCGCGTTTTGTTCGTTAAGAAACTTTTCGCGCGAGATGATGGCATTACAGCGATTCCTAGTCTGTATGCGAAGTCTTTCAGTATCAGCATTCTTGTTAAAACTCCATTTCTGAAAGGCTTCCTCTTTCGACCTGACTGCAGTCCAGCAAGTCTCATTAAACCAAGAGTGGCCCTTGGGTTTAATGCTAATTTTATAGAAGGTATGAAACACAGCATACCTTAACATTTATATTTGCGTTTGACTGGTCATAACTTTGACCAAATCCATCCGAGTTCCATTAGGTACTTAATTTTGTAAAAAATGTCCAAAATATGTTTTCCTAAATCGCTCGGGGCGACATTTTTTTTTCAAAATTGTTCTTTTATGATACGTACAATAATTTACCAAGCAAACAAAAATCAAAAAACAATAATTAATAGTTGAGCTGATATCACATCTCAATACACATTTTTCGTACACATATGGTCTAACAACTTTTAAAATTTTAGTAATTCAATCCAATTCACGTATTTTCAGAAAACCGCAATTAAATTTATATTCCAATACTTTAAAAAATCAGCCGATAATTTTGATCATAAAATACTCGAGAGGGATGGTCATCGAGTATTGGCTTGCAAGTGTACATAACCTAGCACTATACAAAATAAAAAAAGCATTTTAATATTTGGGATGTTTCTATTTTTTATTCATACTGAAATACTCCATATTATTGAAAATATTTTTGTCTTAAGATTTATTAAAACTATGTTCATTTTTTTAGGAAATTAATTATGACTCTCCAAGAGGAGGTGTATCTGTAATAACCGAAAAAGGAGATATTACTACTTCACACTTACTTATACAACGAGCTAATATGTATGATTCAGGAAAATATACATGTAACCCTTCGACAGCAAATCCAAAATCGGTTAATGTACACGTATTAAATGGTAAATATAACAAATTAACCATGCAATGCATAGTGTTCATCGTAAGAAACATTATACGGTGCGACACCAAACATATACAGGAACTCCGACCTATATTTTTGGATAGGTATCGAAAATTAATGAATATCCTCATTTACAGAATGTCTATATCACTTCGAGTTTTTTTTTAATTTGCTCTTTTGTGTGCAAATTCGCATTTTCCTACCTTTTGTTACTTATGTAATTTAAACTCAGCATCCACCTAAGTTATTTTAAAACTGTAAAACTTTCGAAAAACCAACACATTTAGCTTACTAAAACTTTTTAATTTATTAAAATAGGTTTTAAAAGACCTGAGTTATAGGTCATTAAACGACAAAACAATTCAAATTCGAATACATTTTCCATTTTTGAAAAATCGTTAAAAAATCATCTTGCTAGATAATCTACACATTTTCACAGTTATTAAAAGTAAATTTAATTACCTTTTCAAAATTTTTGTAACTTTTCAAATTTAGCAAGAATTATTCAAACAGTTAAAGTCGCGTAATCATAGACAATTTAAGTCAACTTTAATATCAGCATTTTGACATTTAATTCTTTACGAAATCTGCCAAAAGAAATAAAGGGTTTTAAGTTTAAAGCCCAAATCGCAATGTTGCGAAACAATAGAAACCAATGATTCAAATTGAAAGTAGGCCTGCATTTAATCGTAAATTTTCAAAATATCGTAAACGCAACTCAAAGGTATTGTAGCTACTCGCTACAATTTCGTTCGTTTGACTAATAATCGATATTTCATTGAATTAAATTTCATTAAAATTGTTTATTTAAAAACAATAACAAACATTTTGTTTAAACAAATTTCTAAATAATCCGTAAATATTAGATCTCAAGAATTATTGAGTGTAGATCCAAATATCTTGAAAACTTATTGGAATATTTACACCCAATGCAAAAAATAATGATATATTCGTCAATCTTGCGTCCTAATTAGTTCAAAATTCGAAAAAAAATGAGTCAGGAGGATTCGGGTTAAACAGAAGTTATAAAGTGTTAACAGTGCTTCTATAAATCGAAAGCAGTGCGATAGAAAAATGAAGTCAGGCCAATCGTATTGACAATATATTTACATATACTATGCTAGATATTGACAAGCAAATATAGGCGTCATCATCGTACATGTTGCGATGGTATATCATATCGTCACACGTCACGCAAAGTGTTCCTGTATACACAGAAATAAAAAAACTGTGTACATATAACAAACATGTTAAGTATATTGAATTCAATATTTCTAATAATGAGAAATCGTTAATTTCAGAAATTTTAACAACTTTTTCACGCCCGAAAATCTGAGTCCGTGCGTGCAAATCTCCTTGCGTACTAGTTGTTGTCGCGCCCGTGCGTGACCGTGTCTCTAAAATCAGGCACGCGGCATTAAATATATATTTTTTTGTTTCTACTGCAATTTAAAAAACCCTTTACTTCCAGCATCAGAAAATAAAAATTTCGTGGTAGTTTAACCAGGGACAACACACACTTTGAATATCGTTGTCGGTTCCACACATTTTGTAATAATGGTTCCGATTCCGGAGAGGTTACGATTCAGAGAATAAAACAGTACCAAAGTTAATTTTTGAATTATTTATAATAAGGGACCTTATAAAACTGCTACCGGAACCGATTTAAAAATGTGTGGAATCCGAATCGGAACCCATACATTTTTTTTGTCGTAACCGGAACCGCTATTTTAAAATCTTGGAACAAGAACCAGCACCGATATTGCAAGGGTTTTAGCCCCACTCTGGGACCGCAAAGAACCGGAATTCTAACCGGAACCATTTTTAAAACCGGAATCGGAACCGTCATTAAAAATGTGTGAAACCGGAACCCACACAATTTTTTTGTTGAAACCGGAAACGGAATTGCTATTTTAAAAATCTTGGAACCAGACCCGATTTCTAAATATTTTTAGTACCGTCAACTGTGACTTTGACTCGAAAAACTGAATATGTTGATTTTGTAATGCTTATTATAATTCACTATTTTGTAATGAAATTAATATTTCATTATTTTATAAAAAATTGTAAGTCCCCTCTCTGGGACCGCAAAGAACCGGAATTGTAACCGGAACCATTTTTAAAATCGGAATCGGAACCGTCATTAAAAATGTGTAAAACCGGAACCCACACAATTTTTTAGTTGAAACCGGAATCGGAATCGCTATTTTAAAAATCTTGGAACCAGAACCGGAACCGATATCTAAATGGTTTTAGTACCTACCTGTTTATAATATTATTGATCACGTTTTGGATAGTTTTTCATGTGATTCCGTGCCTTTTTGTGTTTTGTAGGACATAATCCCCAAATTCGAATTGGAGGTTATGTTCGCCGAGATCCGCGGACATAATCCCAAATAAAAATCGGTCAGAATACCCATTCAATTTTGGGGCTTAAGTCCACGTTGCTGTACGGACATAAACCCCAAAATAATATGTTATCATTCGTGATTTTTTTGGGAATTGAAATTTGGTCTTTACAAAAACCGCGCGATTTTTTAGAAATAAAATTTCGCCTTCCGCGCTTCAGTTTCGCATAAATTAAAAAAAAATATCAAAATAAAATTATATCTTTGTTTTATTCACTAACGAGAAGAATTAAATTTTATTTACAAAAAATCGCGCGATTTTTTGGAAATAAAATTTCGCCTGCCGCGCTTCAGTTTTTCATAAATTCAAAAAATATCAAAATAAAATGATATATTTGTTTTTTTCATGATGAGAAGAACAAAATTTTATTTACAAAAAATTGTAGTTATAAAAAATTGTATTTAAAAAATATAAATAAACAAATTTAACAAAATATATAAATTCCCATTTAAAAAAAAAACAATATATATATAAAATCGAAAACCGGCAATGTGGGTTATGGCCGAAATCACAGTTGGACTTAAACCCCAAATTCGAAAAATTGAGATTGTTCCCACTTACGTTATATGCTTCTGCTGTAAACATGAAAACATGAAGCGTTACCAACAACAAAATCTGATACAAAAAATTTAAAATTTACGAAAACCTTTGGTTTGGTTTTTAAATTTGGTTTGAAAAATAGATTTTCGGTAAACAATTATCGGTAAACAATAAACAGCTGTTTTGAAAAAGATGTCCAATATTTGCTTGTTTGAATTTCATCATTTTTGCAATTTTTTGTAATTTGCTTTGTAAATGGATTTTTTGGATGAAAAGAAATGTGTAATGTATTAAAAAACTATTTTAAATTGTTCTCCATCCTTTTTAAGTTTTATGAAATACAAATTATTTCCTTATGTCGGCGCAAACCGTGTGACGTCAGATGTTTTGCGCTTTACAAAATACAAAAAGTCAGTCACGGGCATGCGTGACTGTTAATCAATGAGGTTCCGTACATGTTCATCCATAAATAAAATTATTTTTAGTTTTAATGACAATATATATTTTTAATTCCAATCAATCTACAAGTGTAATATTTGTATATATTTGACATCTTTCTCAATGCAGCTGTTTTTTGTTAACCGAAAATCTATGTTGTATATATGTTTTTCTAGTTTCCCAACCAAATCATCGCAATATTATGAATGGTTTTCATATTTGCTAAAATAACATGGAGTTTAGTACTGCCAGATTCAAAAATTTGATATTTTTTACTAAATTTTGATTTTTTGTAACAAGTTTGGTTGTTGATAACGCTTCATGTTTCGATGTTTACAACGGTTTCATAGAACGTAAGAGGGAGCAAACTCAACGTATAAGCCAACGGACAGAATGCGTGAAGATATAAAATACTACTTTTGAGACGATGTGAGAGCACTCACATGTGAAATACCTCACTCACATCGAGATACAATATCTGGCTGTTAATGTTCCATATGGAACATTACCCATATGTTAAATATTTAAAGTTTAATTCTTTTATATTTTCTCTTTTAGGAAAAGAACCAGCTGCAATACAACGGGGAGCAATTAAAGGAAGTAGTTTTAACATTTTGACTTTCTTATCGATATTCATACCAAATTTTTTTTTTTGGAATAATATTTATTGAAATTTTAATCATGCGTTTATAGTAAATATTTATGAAATAAAATAATCTCAAATTAATTTCATTTTGTAAGATGTGTTTATTTATTGTTAGTTTTGATAACGATCGGTTTTTCATCATCAACAATATAGTGGTATGTATAAGAAGGAATCGGATTTTGGATTTAAACAAATAATGTTTGGTTTTGAATTTTTCGTAAACATATGCTGAATATTTCAAACAGTTTAAAAAAAGTAAATGGCGCCTGAATTCTGAAAAAGACCTTAACCAGTAATTTTTTTATCTATTACATAATAAATCTATGACATAATAGCTATTTTCTAAGGCCCTTCAAATAAGTGATTATAAAGTGCCTATTTCGGGGAGATGTTTACTTTTGTAAATAATCAAAAAAAAGTGAATGTTTAATTTAGTGAGAGGCACATGAACATCAATATAGCTGTACGAGTGCGAGACAAATTATATACGGCGCATGTGAGGCGTACTTAAAACACAATGTAGTTGCACGAGTGCTATATGAGGCTATATGAGGCTATAATATGAAATTTTTCGGCACTCGTGCGACTATATTGAGCATCAATCAATAAGTCGCACGAGTGCATGAAAAAAATACTTTGCCTTTAGCTAAGCTTAGTAAATACATTTATGAAAAGCATAAAAAAATTGATATTTTCTTTATAAATAAGAAAAAATCAAAATTGTTTCGGCTTTGAGAGAGGCAGTCAACAACATTGCAAAAGATGATTTCCTCAGAACTGGAATCTGAAGAGAACATTTATAAATACTTAAAACTTAAACATTTTCCAGAATATGGCATTCTGCCCAAGTACACTGACGTCACTAAAGTGCGTCGTTTCATTAAGGCTAATCCTTTAGATAAAAATAAAAGATTTGATCTTGAATTGATTTTGGTATCTTATGCTGGAGATAAATTGCCTTCCCATGTTAATCGAGTTTTAGCTAATACAGCTAGCTTGCACTTTCACAGCATAATGCTGGAAAATATTTACCCACTAAATTAGTTGGGCTCGTGAACAACACATGCATTTGTTACATTATTGTTTTAGTCTACATTTGAGTTGATTTTTTGACAAATTTATATTGTGGACAATTATTAACTAAATTACACATTCGATTGAAGGGTGAAGCAGCAACAAAATTAGTTCTACTATAAGGTACATAAAAAAGAACAACACGATGTCTGCTACTTCTACGATTATGGTTAAAACTAATATAGTTAAGAAGCTCGGGTGAATCAAGTCTACCGGTTATTAATTGATGTATGTAAATGATATCGGCAATTTGTCTGCGCTCGTCAAGAGTCTTTAAATTTAGTAGTTTCAGACGATCTACATATGGAGGAAGATGTAAGTTATCCATCCAATTTAAACCCTTGAGAGCGAAACGTACGAAGTTTTTCTGTATCCTTTCGATTCGGTCATTATGTACCTTGTAGAAAGGAGACCATACTTGACTTGCATATTCTAATTGTGAACGAACCAGAGTGCAATATAGAGTCAAAGTTGTAAGGGGACTATTAAATTCTTTAGCCCATCGTTTGATAAAACCAAGTAATGATGAGGCTTTTTTACATATATTTTCAATATGTAAATTAAACGATAAATTTGTATCGACAAACACACCAAGATCTTTCACCACTTGCACCCGATTTACAATTGTCTCTTTTAGTGAATAGTTTTGTATTCTAGTTTATTTCTTTTGCGAGAAAATGTCATGGCTTGACACTTTTCTGGATTAAGAATCAAGTTATTCTTACAACACCACGTTTCAAATGATTTTAAGTCGGACTGAAGTATATGAACGTCCTTATCGTGATTTATTGATTTATATATTTTCATATCATCGGCAAAAATTAATAAATGCGAGTACTTAATGTTGTATATCACATCATTAATAGCCAGTATAAATAACAGTGGACCAAGATGACTACCCTGGGGTACTCCAGATGTTGCAATAAATGGCGAAGATAAATTATTTCTGAATCGTATTTGATATGACCGATCAGATAAATAGGATCCTATCCTATCCTTAACAAAGAATTCGGGAAATCCCAGTACCTTTAGTTTGAATAAAATTAAGTTATGAGGAAGTTTATCGAAAGCTTTACTGAAATCTGTGTAAATGCAGTCGACTTGTTTTCCTGATTCTATTGAACTTATTGCAAATGAAGTGAAGTCGAATAGATTAGATACTGTGGATCTTCCGGTTACAAATACGTGCTGTCGTGAGGTAATTACATCTCTACAGTGGATTTTAAATTGATCATATACAATACGTTCAAACAATTTCGGTATTGATGACAATTTAGCGATTGGCCTATAGTTATTTACATCATTTTTACACCCCTTTTTAAAAATTGGGCTTATAAATGAGTTTTTCCAAAATATTGGGAAATTACTTTCATTAATTGATTTATTAAATATGGAACAAAGTGATTTACATAACGAAGTACCACATTTCTTTATAACTGTTGCCGGTATACCGTCTGGTCCAGAACTAAAATCATCATCAATCGTCAAAATATATTGCAAAATCTGCTCCGGAGAAAATGATATAGAGACTAATGAAGTTTTAGGAGCAGAACGCATGTAATCAAAATAATTAACATCGGTTATAAAGGAATCATTAGAGAATGATTGTTTAAACAGGCTTACAAATAGGCCACATATGACATTAGGGTAGAAAAACCATCGCTCTTTTTTTTAGTATTGATGAAACCCCAGAACTTTTTGGGATCTGATAAAATTTGTATCTTCATTTTATCAATATACTCAGTGTAAAGAATTTTAGATCTAGACTGGAATTCCAGAAACAATTTGTTGTATGTTTCTAGGTCACTTGGGTCTTGACTGCTGACATATCTATTCCATGCTCTATTCCTAGAGTTACGTAGCATCTTCAAATCCTTAGTGTACCAGGGATACGATGAGATCTTAGTGAACTTAAGGCTATATGGTACAGATAGTGCTATGCAGGAAAAGAGTTCATGGTAAAAATAGTTTATGGCAACATCAAGTTCATTATCATTAATATAGTCTGATATTATATCAATTTTAGCAGACACCAATTCATTTAACAATGAAAAGTTGGCTTTTTTAAAATTAAATTCATAAGCCTTGTCTGCAGATTTACTATTAATGATATTCGCTCTATCAGATTGATAAAATATTGTTAGAGGCGGATGATATGCATCAATGTCCATTAGAACATTCGTCGAATTTGTAACTACAACATTGTCACTATCTGTAGTAAATACTAAGTCAAGTTGTCGTTCCAGACAATTAGTAATACAACTTACTTGTTGTAAGTCAGATGATATAGTGTCAACAAAAATCTGTTCTTGTCGAGATTTAGAATTAGACGCACAGAAATATGTGTCGTCGTCAGAGTTATTCCATATTAAATCTGGTAAATTAAAATCACCTAAAAGTATAATATCATCAGAACTATTAAGCATTTCCAATACAAAATCTATGGACTTAGATAAGGTCTCATAGACTTCTACGCTACTTTTCAGAGGAATGTAAGCGTTTAAGACATATATACAGGAATTGTGAAGTACAATCCTAACACAAATAAGCTCTAATGAAGCAGCAATTGGAATTTCTAATAAGGAACTTATTAAATTGTTCTTTATTGCTATTAATATTCCACCACCGACTGGAGATTTTTCGATGTCAAATCTATCTTTTCTAAAAACATTGAATGAATTATCAAATAATTCAACGTTTGAAAAGCTCTTATTTAGCCATGTTTCAGTTAACGCGATGATATCGTTCGCGAAATTCTGAGTGGATAAAAAGAGATCCCGAGTCTTTGAACGCAATCCCCTTACGTTTTGGTAGTAAAGGGAGATACGCTTAAGTTTTTTGGATTTTGGTGGACTGTTTTAGTTGGTCTATTGTTTCTTTTGGTTTTAAATTCGGAAACAAGGATGTTATCAGTCAACAGATTTGAACTGATAACGGCCGCAGCATGTTCTTCCGCAATTGACAAAGTAAAAGATACATGTGTTGGCCTGTTTCCGATTTTTTTACAAGAAATGTAAGTATCAGTTGGCACGAGTTTATTCATTTTTATAAAATTAGAAATATTTTCTGTTGTTGTGTCAGGCATCAACCGAGATAAAAAAATTCTTTTTAATTTTGGGATTGCCTTTAACGTTGAACTAACTGGTGTCTTACTACTTGTGGTTGTTTTGGGCAGTGTAACTGCTATTAGTGATGAACTAATAGAAAGAACAGAAGGGGTAGCAGAAGTTGTTTGGGAACTACGTTTAGCCTTAGGAGGACTTAAAGATTTATTATTATATTTTCGTTTGCGTTTTTTTTCAACTTTTTTAGTTGAAGGTTCATTATCAGAGACTGATTCATTGATAAGAGCTGTATTATCTTTAACACAGTCCGGCTTATTTGCGGTATCACTGATTTCTACTATTGAGCTAAATTCGTTTAACGAATTTAATATTTCACTGTAGTTTGAATTTAAAATACTAAGTTTTTCACCAAAGTTTTTAATTTTAACAAAAAAAAAACAGATGGAGAAAGAGGTCTACAAGTAGGACAGTACCACTGTAGACCTGAATGCACTGAACATAAAAATTCAGTGCATCCAATAGAAATATTAGCACATGTAGCGTGGTACAATTGACCACAGGGAACAGAACAGGAAAACATTGAGTTTAAAATGTTCTGACTTTTACATTTGTCCCTCAGTGATCAGGCAGCGAAGATTTCAACTGATAAGAAATCCATAGTATAAAACTATCGAAAAATACAAAGTTAAGAATTTAGTGCTAAAAAAAAATTAAAAGGTACGCAGGGGTTAATGCTACTGATTTTGAATACACTAACAACACAACAAGAGTTTAGCGTAAACAAATATAGCACAAAGAAGAATTGGAAAACACAAATAAAATAAATTAACAATAACAATTTACATGCAACAGAATTATTTTGTGCAATTATTACAAAAAATGTGTGCAATTAACTATTGGTTAAATCGATTGTTAGACAATAATGTAGAACACTGTACACTACACTTTATAAAATTTATATTACTTCGTTTTAACTTTTAAATAACACTGTTCTAATCACAAATGCATGCGCTAAAACAAAAACAACCGTCACCGACAAAGAAACGAAACATACTCCAATGTGGGAGTATATATCCAGTAAAATCGTATTTAGAACCTATTATACTGTGCTGGCGCTGCAACCATACAGAGAAGGTTTGCAATCGTATTAAAAAAAATTGTTCCAAGTGCGGAAAGACTCTTGAATGTCAATTTACCCATTTGCATTAATTGCGAAAAATGACAAAAAAAGTAAGACTTGAGAAAGCTAAATTCAAGCTCCTCAAAAAAAAAAAAAACTAACATTACAACAAATTCTAATAATTCATTTAATTTAAATGCTGAAGATTTTCCACTGCTTCCAAAAAAGCGTCAGCGTGTGGACTTTGTGAGTACAGCTCCGGTAACTAAAAAGCCAAGTAACATCAATAATTCAGCTGGAAAAACTATTTCTACTGTGAGTAAATTATAAATTACATTAAATAAATTATAAATTACATTAAATTTTAATACAGAACATAAAGCAACGGTAGACATTCAACTACCAACTATTGCACCAACTATATGCACCAAATGTTTCCTTTATATAAATCTGCTTCGTAAAATTGCTGTTTCGCAGTGCTTTTTTATTTCGAATATAAAAAAAAATGAAGATATAAAATTCAACAAACAAAATGATGAACAAAAAAAAATATATAATAAAAAATAAATTGTTGTTAAAAATATTTTTTAATATAAAACGTTTTTAATGTGAACTTTAAGGATCCAATATACCGACATACGTTTCATTTTAAATCTTACTAAAAATCCACCTTAAAAATGTTTTATATTAAAAAATATTTTTTATTTTTCTTATTTTTTTGTGTCAGTTCGATTTTCGTCTGAGAGAATTCTAAAGGCCTAATACTATGAAATTAAAAATATTCATGTTTCAAAGTGTCTTTAATATAAAACCATGGAGATAGAACCATGATGAAGCGGATGGCAAGAAATCGATAATATTTCATTGTCATACAGTTTGTACACTCAGAGGAAAATTTACCAGTCGTTGAGAATAAAGAAATGGAATCAAATTTCTCAAAATATTATTTGTGTGGCCAAAAAGACAGGTATTTTTCGTAATAAAATTATTTACTACTGCTGAAAATTACTCTTATCCGTAGTTTGTAATTGACAACGAATCTATGTAGGTGCCCAGCAAAGTGATGGAATTGCTTAACGAAGATACACCTGTATTATCATCGAGTCATGACATTTCGCGTTTTAAGTTGAAAAAGTAAGAACCATAAATTAAATGTCAATAATGTTGTCGGCTTAGAGTTAAATATCTTCTTGCTTTTAACTTTTTCGGGATTTGAAGAGCTTGCTTCTGGAAAATCTAAAGGCAAGTGTTTTCTGGAGTGGTACAACAGAAATGGAGTGGAACCCGATGGGAAGTGGTGTGAGAAATCCGGAGTGACCAAGAGAAACATGGAGAAGATCAGTCGATAGTGAGGCATAGAAACTCGGATAAATTTGGAGCGAATTAAAGGCAATTGTCAAAAACCGTACACGATTTCGTGTAGGCGTAGGTGATGCCTGTCCTATGTCCCTCTAGAGATTTAAGGAACTGAAGAAGTAGAGAGACTAAACAAATCAGCATCTGACAAATGCAAACCGGGACGAACTCATAAACATAATTCATGAAGAGGTAATTGGTGTCAAAAATAATAAAATAATTATTTTAATCATTTACATTTATATTCTGTACATAATGTCAAAACATATGTAAAAAACATAATAAATAAATTTAATTTATTTTTCATTATTATTGTTATTTATTTATGGTGTGGGTATAGTGGTGAATTAAATAATTATAATGTTTCATTGTTTATTCAAGAATGTTTTTACCTTTAATCAAAGTTGAAACCACTTTAATTCAAAAATGTTCCATCTTAAATAAATATTGCATCATTTTGATATAGTATTGAACAATGTTAACACAAGCATAACAAACTTTGAATTAAAAATGCAGCAAGTTCTCATTTCAATCCTAAATCATCGTTGTTCGTAGGTGAATTAAAAATTATCAACCTTACTCGACTTTTATGACGGCTTTTGCTTGATTTAAGGTAGTTTTGCTTTGATTTTTTTCACTGAGTGGTTGAATAATCCGAAACACGATACATCGCTTTCGCACGCACGGCTCTCCATAAAGTAGGAGGCGTTCTCTTGATTTACGCCATTTTGGACACTGTTAAAGTTCGTGTAAATAACTGTTTCTCTGATCTTGAATTTAAAATAGCACCAATTTCTGCCAGCAAAGTCTGCATTATTTCAACGATAAGCAATAGAACTCCCATAACCATACGGTGTAATAAAATGTCATTGAGTATTCGTCAAGATAACAGCTCATAAATATCTGAAATATGTCATGTTTGAAGCATTCGGAACAATTCTCTCTCAGCACCGTCAGTGTACCATTGTCGCTCCATAGGTGTAAACAGTGCCCATATTCTAAGTGTACAGTTTTCGATACCATACACACTACATAACCCTTAATGACTATCCTCCTTGGTTATTCCGCACCAGAATAGGATCAGTAAGCATGCAATAATGGACGCGCAAACGGCAAGCAGGTAAGTCCCTCATGATCTCCTCACCCATCTTCACACTTCACAATTTAAAAAGCAATTTAAAGAACTTGTTTGGGTAGAATAATTGAGTTGTCATGCTGTCACGCGCCATGCAAACGTGGAGAATGCCGATTTAACATTTTTTTCAGCAATGTCGGAGTATGCCAAGATTTCGTCATTAAGAATCAGCAATAGTTTGATTAGTTGAAGCTGCTACGCAACATTTTTCCGGGCTTCGATATCTATAAATCATCATGATATATTGACCAAGGTGTTTTAGCTTGTTCAGGACCGTTCCTCCACAGTTTAGATGTAATTAATTTTCCCATTGGCGTACCCATAGATATGTGGTCGGCCGGATTTAAGAATGTTTGTATATGTCTCCATTCCCAATGTTGTGTGTTATCCTTGATTGCTCGTACGTGATTGGCTACATATTATTTTAGTATTTCAATGTCACGTTTCAACCAGCACAAAACAAGAACTGCATCCGACCAACACGTTGTTGAGAAATCCTTGATCTGAAGCTTTGCAATAAGTTCACCATAATACGGTTCATTAGTTCTCCTAATAATTTTTCTGCACACAGATTGCGGTTGCAGAGGTGCGGTTCTCGATGTAGCTACCATTACATTAGACGTAACTGCATTTTCCTCAGCGATTATTAAGTAAACTACGTCACCATATGCACCAGAAGCCAGTATTCCGTAGTCTGAAATGCAATCATGTTTTGTTATTGAAATGTTTTCGACTTCTGTCAAAAACTAAATAAATAGAAAATTGTTACGACGCGAGGTGGCATTTAAGTTTTGTTATGGATTAATGTATACAAAAACTTAATTTTAACTTTAATATTTTTAGTAATCTGAAAGCAGAATGGAGCAGAGTTGGGGAACTCGCCCGCTCAAGAGCGCTGCAGCAATTCAAGTCAGACGCAACAGGCCGATGTAGACGAATGCCGTTAAGCGGAAACATACCGCAGACGCCCACCGCCATATCAACCGCATCGAAGACCATGAAAATGTGTCAGTTTGCATCGATAAACTCTCGTTAGGCACACACTCGCTTCGATACCAACGAACCGATGCACAAGTTTCCCTCCGAGCTGGCCTCGGCTTAGAGCTACGACATAGGCAACTAAGCAGCACCACCGCGTGCGCCTTGATGTCGTGTTATTGACGCGGCCTTAGCAAATAAGCTCTCAACTGGGAGTTTTGCAAAGGCAGCAACAAGATTCAAACAAGCAGAGACGGAAACAACAGCAGCTTGTGGGTCGGCAGGCGGCCATAAATTTGAAAAATGTACATTATAATTACAGGGCAACAATCGACAAAACGATTGTAAAAAATATTTTTAAATTCATTAGAAAATAAATAAAAAAAACGAAATATATTTTATTTTTAATTTCGGTATAAATTAAAAATGTCAGACTGGAAATTTGGCAAGAGAAAATTTTTTACGTCATTCTTTTTGTATACTTTTTGCTGACGTAAACCTGTTGCCTTTCAGTTGCTAATAAGCCTACTTTTAGATAATAACTTTAATGTATCTTTATGCATACCATTAGGACATCGGTATAAATTAAAAATGCCAGACTGGAAATTTGGCAGGAGAAAATTGTTTACGTCATTCTTTTTGTATACTTTTTGCTAACGTAAACCGGTTGCCTTTCAGTTGCTAATAAGCCTACTTTTAGATAATAACTTTAATGTATCTTTATGTATACCATTAAGACATCAGGAGAAAATTTTTTACGTCATTCTTTTTGTATACTTTTTGCTGACGTAAACCGGTTGCTAATAAGCCTACTTTTAGATAATAAATTTAATGTATCTTTATGTATACCATTCTGACAAATCAACAAGGCATCTTCCGGTCAATCAACCCGGGTTTTTCGAGCTACCCGGGTAATGGAGGGTCAAAAACCCATTTATGACCCAAAAATTTTTATTTCAGAAATCGATAGCGGACACCATTAGAATGCTATTGGTACACTTTCGAGTGGTCCATGACCCCCAAACGATCGAGCTACTCGAACAACGAACGAGCCATCTAGCTACTCGAACAAACGAACTACTCGAATAGCTCGAACAAACGAACGAACCAACTACCCGGGTTTTGCGAACTACCCGGGTAGCTCGAACATTTAATACCCGGGTTTTTCGAGTATTTGAACTACCCGGGTATTACCCGGGCTTTCGAGCGCCCGGGTACCCGGGCTACTCGAAAATACTCGTATGAAATCGAGAGCTCTGGTTTCTATATGTTGTATTTATATATGCAGCCCTAGCGCTCCAACGTGTTGCAAACACGAAGTCAGCTGCACAACGAATCATCGGCAATGTTCGGTCTCGGGAACGCTGTTGTGACGGTGACTTCGTGTTTGCAACACGTTGGAGCGCTAGTTAAAATGGCCGATTTCTTATAATTAAATTGGCTACCACAACTAAACAAATTGGTTGTGTCAATTGTATTCATTAGTTGTGTGAACTGATACGCGGTGTTGCAACAACTGAATCAGTCGAATGTTGACAGAACTAAATAAATCGGTTGGCAAAAAAAGGCGGTTGCCCCAATTGATTCGTTCTTTGGGTGCAGAAAAACGCTGAAGAGCTATTGATCGGTTGAATCCTATTGATCGGGTTGATCCTAGATCTTTTTAATTTAGACGTAATGGAATTTGAATACGTAGCTCTCCTCATCAATTCGACGAGTCTGAGAAGAATGAGCTCGGATGTGACGCTCTATTTATCATATTAAAACTCATCCATCTTAAAGAATTTTTTAAGTATACTATCACGTTCGGTGTTTGTGGTAATATCTTTCCCTCTATCGTAGACCTTGTTTTGCACCAGAAGTAGTTGCCAAGACACTCAAGCTTATTTTGAACAACTTCTTCTTCTGAGATAAAAAAAAAACGATGATGCTGTGAATACTCTGAGGTTAGTATTAACATCGCAAACTGTTTGCTATTGTGGCTCTTCCATGGTGGTAGATTTTTGGGGAGGATCTTGGTTATTAACAGCGTTGACCAACGGAAGTCTAGGCCAAGTGATGTTATTATACGCCTGCGAGCAACGCAGACACTGACACGCCATAAATTCTCGCAGGATATCAAAACCGCAAACAATTTAAGCAGTCACCAAGTGTATCAATACGACGAAGAAATTTGAGGACAACGTAATAAAGCAGGATTTCCAGAAAAATTATTTTTATACTATTCGTCTGGAAAAGAGAAATGGCTGGAAATTGTTCTATGAAGAAATCAGTTCTGATATATCTGTTGGGGAGTTATAGCATTAATTTTAAAAAACCAAATCCAATTTCATTTGAATGTCTTTTTCAGACGGATTTACAGGCTGCTCTGGTACTGTGATGAACATTACTCCAAACGCTAATCTGTTAAATCATTCATTTATTTTGATTCATTAAATGAACTTAATATTACAATTTCTAAATCAAGATTCTGCTCCAGGATTGGAAGATATTAGATATGGACACATTAAAAACATCAATTCTAGTAACAAATTTGTTTTACTACAAATGTTTTAAAATCTGGTTTAATACCGTACTCATGTATGTAATATAAAGTTATACCTTTACAAAAAAAGGAAAACCCGCGAATATTCCTTCTTCATATCGTTGTATTGCTTTAATTTCATGTCTCAGGAAACAATTTGAGCGTATGATTGGCAATAGAATTGAACATTTCTAGAATCTAAATTTAAATTACATCCAGCTCAATCAGGTTTTCATCGCGGAAGATCGACGACGGACAAAATTTTAACATTATACACATCAGCAAAACTTGCAATTCAAAAATCAAATTATATGGCTGCTATATTTACTGACATTAAAGGAGCATTTGATAATGTTAACATAGCTTTACAAACAGCTCAACTTAAGCTTTTGGGATTACCTAATCATCTTTGTGAAATCATGTACAGCTTATCTAGATATCTAGCAATGCATAGATATCTACCGTGTAAATAAAATTTAGCAATTTCAACACTTTATTCACCTTACCTACTCGGCAATTTGTAGTGCATCTTACACGGTCGATTTCCTATAATTATCTATTTAGTTATTAAAATTCAAACAAAATGTCAAATAAATTTTTAGATTTTTTGATTTCAAACAAATCTGAAAAATAACAAGTACATATTTTGCGTTTCTTTGCAAAAAGATTTTAACACAAATAATCGGCTGGATATTGATATTTAGCACGATTTGGATGGACAACGAAGATTTTAAGGTCCTTTTGCGACGGTATTTCTAAATTAATGCAGTCCGTTTTCTTGCCCTACAGTTCACACACTGCAATTTTTTGAATCTGCTTCAAAATTATTTCTGCATTTAACGATTTTTAAAAACTTTAAAGTTAATTTAAAAAAATTTGTCAAAAATATAAAAAGCCAAATACCAATGATGTGATATATTATAGGAAGAATCACTTGGGTAACAACACATAGGCACATATATCTAATGGGTACGAATACCAATAGATATCACCTCTTTAAAATTACGGGCATAAGTCAACTTTGCTTTATTATTTATATAAACTGTTTATTTTCTCTCGTCAATACGGATATACTATTCTATGCCAACGATATCGCTATTTTTACATCCGACAGTTCTTTAAATCAAGCTATCTTATAAATTCAATCTGTCGTTGATTTAATAAATGATAAACTCAAGTTTCTACAATTGTCATTGTCGCCTAACAAATGTAAGGCTATAATTTTCTGTGGAAGAAATAAGAAAAGATTGTATAACCACTATCTAAAAATACAACCACAATATTTTGTGTTTGTAGATAATTTTCTAAGATTTGTTATTAATAAACATTTAATTCTACAATATCACGTTGATAAAACTACACACAGTTGTTTTCAATTTATGAATGTTCTTAGAGCTATATGTGGAGTTTCATGGAGCGCAGATCCGTTGTGACCTATCCTTTTGTACAAAAGTGTAATACGTGCAAAACTTGAATATATGGCACCGCTTCTATTAGATAGATAGCCAATTGCTAAAACTTCAAAGAATTCAATATAAAGGCATTCGAATTGCTCTTGGAGCAATGATATCGACACATACTCTTGAATTGGAGCAAGCTGCTAACGCAATGCCGATACCAGAAAGATACTCGAAACTTGCTGATGATGTTGTAAACAAATTGGCAAATAATTAATAATAATCACCCGGCTTGGCATTGCTTTAAACTACTACACACATTTTCTGAGAATAAAAATAATTTCAATTTACAATTTATCCATATTTCTCAATTAAATTTGATAGCTAATATTTGCACCTGTAGTTGAATTTATTGACGTCTCTCAAACAAGTTGCACTTTAGTTGAGGTTAAAAATAAATTTAATAATCTTGTAAATGGAAGATGGAACCATTTCTCTAAAATTTACAGCGATGGTTATAAATCTAGCAAAAAAGTCAGATGCTCTACTTGGAATCCAGATCTCGATATTGAGGCTTAATTTTCTTTAGATTCGGAAAGTTCAATCTTCACAGCCGAAGCATATGCTATACATATAATATAATATTTGAAATTGCAATCGTTGTATCAAATTTAAATTTGATAATGAGTATTATTATTATCATTGCTTCGGGGTAATGCACTGCGACCTGAATAGATCTATTCTGCCCCGCTTGATACCATGACTGAAGGCATTCTCAGCTGTGGCATCTACATATACTATTTATAGTGGGTTCTGGTTTTAATAGTTTTATAGGATGTCCGTCAAGCCTATCTCAGTTAAAAATCTGATTATATGGTTAGGGTTCATCTTTCTAATATCGTTCGGACTTGTACGCATTAGCGCTTGTCATGTTTCTAAAATCTGTTCTGGATATTCATCGTCTTCTAGACAGAATCTACATGTACTGTCCGTTTGTATACCCATCCTAGTCAGATGTTTAGCAAGCCGACAATGACCTGTAAGAAGTCATGTTAGAATTCTCAGGTTTTTCTTCGATAGTTTAATATATTCTTTAAATCTTCTTAAGTCATATTACCCAATGAATTTCTTTGATTGACGCATTTTAGCCTGCCCCAACCATAGTTCCTCTCTGGTGTTAAATAGTTCTTCTCGTAATAACTTTTTTATGGGACATGTTCTCATGGCTCCTGTTATACTAGAACAAGCTAGCCGTTGCACTTTCTCTAGAGATTTATGTGTTGTCCGAAGACGTAGCTTTTTTGCCCATACCACTATTCCATACATAATAATTGGTTGGACCATCATTGTATACATCCTTCGCATTATTTTGGGTGTGCATCCCCAGCTTTTGCCTGCAATGGACCTACTTACCATAATTGCCCGTGTGGCTTTTATTATGACTTCTTTTTCTTGTGGCTTCCATAGAAGTTTGCTGTCTAGTGTAATTCTTAAATATTTGACTTCTTCACTCCGGCTTACTTCGACTCTGTCTAGCCAGATTGGTCTAATATTATGGTTTCTTCTTCTTGTAAAGGGTACCATGGGGGTTTTTGTGGGATTTATATTTAGTCCTACGGTTACACACCATTCCTTTGTTGTTCTTAGACCTAATTTTATTCTATCGCATAGAGTGTCTTCAAATTTCTCTCTGAATATGATTACTATGTCGTCGGCGTACCCTTGACATTCAAATCACATGTTTGTAAGTTTCCACAGGAGCTCATACAACCAAGCTCCACATAAAAGGTGAGAGTACCCCCTAAGTGGACAGCCTCTAGTTGTAATAATTCTTATGTTGGTTGTCCCAACCGCTGTTCTGATTTTAGCATTTCGCTCATCCATCTTGACATAGTGTTGTTTACTCCCTTAACCTCCAGGGACCTCTTGATGCCCTCATGAGAGGTACATCAAGAGGCACCCTCGAAGTCAAGGAAGGCACACAGTGCGATGTTTTTTTGATCTATGGTTTTCTGTATTATATTTGTCAGTTGATATAGAGCGGTTTCTGTGGATCTACCTGCTATATACGAATGCTGACACGCATGTAGTGTGATTTCTTTCAGAGTATTCTCTCTGATATAATTGTCTATTATCTTTTCCATTGTTTTAAGTACAAAGGATGTGAGACTAATTGGCCTGAAGGACTTTGGATGGGTGGGATCTTTTTTAACCACCTTTGGTATAAATACCACCTTGGCTCTTCTCCAAATGCTTGGTATGTAGCCTAGTGCTTCGCTGCTTCTAGTTATTCTTATCAAGTGTTTAATTAGGTAATATTTACCCTGTTGTAGCAAAGCAGGGAATATGCCGTCAAAACCTGGGGACTTGAAAGGTTGGAATGTTTGTAAGGCCCAATCAATTCTTTGTTCTGTATCTCCTTGTTTGCCATCTCCCAGTCTAGTCCCAGTACCCTAGTTACAAATGTTGGTGTATTTCCCACGTTGTAAATATCTAAGTTAAGTTGATACTAAAAATGATAAAGAGTAGCTGTAGGGTGTTTTTGTTGAGACAACTGCAAATAGTTTTTTGACGTTTAGACTTGTGTCTAAAGTGATATATCAAGGCCTGTGTGGAGTCTGTGACTAACAATTGTGCTGGCCTTGTGTCTGGCCCGATATACCAAGCCTTGGTAGTCAAGCCTGACACTTTTGTTGCAGCCTGGAAATTTCATAAGAGAGCCGAGAAGCAAATCTTAAACAAGAGCAACAATAATTCATCGGTAAATATTTTTAAACTCCATAATACGAAGAATTTTGTACAATTTCCATCCATAAAAACCAAAGATATTAAATTTGAACAATTCAGTGAACTGCAATATTTGCAAACAAATTGAAATTTCGAACTTGTCGAACTTACAATTTATTTTTCGTATTTTCTTATGTATTTACTGAGCTGTTTTTTTTACTTTTTTTTTGTTTTACTTTTTTTCGATTTTTTTTTTGCATAACCATTGTTTTATATATGTCCGAAATTTAGCTGTTTTGAAAAATCACTCAAAAATCGTATAATTGGTATTCTATTGAATTGATCCTTTAAAATTGATTCAAATGAACTTTCCAAAACTTGTCCCATTTTACCCTAGGCTCCCCTATATATTTTACTAATACAATAAATAAAAACCAATGGCGCATAATCATATACAATTTAAAGCCGACTTTAAAAATAAATTCGACTTTCATGACAAATTTTGTATAAAATAAATTGTCAAAAGCTGATTTTGAATTTAAAGTTGACTTTAAATTGTCCATGATTATGCGCCATTATCATTAAAATTTTAATGATTTTTTAACAAAAAAATGGCGGTTGGAGTTGCTAGTGTTTTGTTGTTAATACGATTTACCGCTACACAAATTAATGAAAAATTTTGACCAAATACCGTTGTTTTGGAAATATTGTTTCTCAAAAATAACATGTGCATTTTTGTACAGCAACAAATTTTTATTTTATGAACTCAAAATTTTGTTCAATGACATTTAAACATGCTTTGTACCTAAGATCTTTTATATAAAAAAAAATATGTTTTTGTATCTTTTTATACGTTTTTAAAAACTACTTTAAACCGGTATAAAACCTAAAACACGTATTTCGGTTTCGTATAAAAGTTGTGTTCTGATTTTCGTATAACGGTTTAGGTTACGGTTTCGGTTTTAAAAATGAAACGGTTTTAAACGGATATCGGTTTCGGTTTCAATTCTTGATTATAATTAATGCATTCATATGAATTTTTGTATAATCTTTTTATGAACTAATTTAAATAAACTTAAAAAAAAGAAGTAAAGCAGGTTGAAAGTGGTTCTTCTGGAAGCTCAGCCTATGTTTATGCAGTTGTCTATTTATTCAGGTAAAAACTATTTTTAATTTTGGACTTCTGAATGTGTTATTAGAATTAAAAAACAACATAGTTTGCATCCACGAAAATTGTACACTGACGTTATAGTATTATATTGTATTACTTAATTCAGTGATTGTAAAGAATGACCCTTTGTTGACAAATTTACATTTTCTTTTTATATATAAATTTTAGTTGTATTTAATATTGCAAATAGGTTCTATATTATTTTGTATATGTTTGTGGATTACAAAGTAAATGAAGAAATAATATTGAAAACAAAACATTTTGTATATTCTATTTCCAACATACAATTACTGGATACTGTACGCCACATAATGAAGTTGCTGCAATCTTGCAGTAATAATGCTACATTGCATTATTTTATATTGCGCATAAAAATTTCTGGAATATTGTAGCAATATATAAAACGTAATATTGAACAAAAAATCTCTCTGCAATATTCCAGCAAGACAAAAAGTATTTATTTGAAAAATTATTCAGACATATTTTACCAATGAATTAAAAATATATAAAAAAATATCAAATATACATTTTGATTAAAAATAATAGATTTAGTACTGCTTTCAACAACATGAGACGTGTATGCAACAACATTATCTTCTATAAAAGTTAAAAAAATTCATATTCAAAAATAAGCAAATAAAAAAAATTATACATGGTGGAGTTTGAACCGGCATTTCCGGGTTATAAGCCCCGAGTTCTCACCGTTACGCTATCAGTCTTATTTTTCACAAAGCATTTATTCACAATATAATACAAATAATATATTTGAGTTGAAACGGTAAGAAAATAAAAAAAAATCAAGTAGTGATTGAAAATATTAGCTGCGTTTTTTTTCATAATTTTTTGTTACAGATCAAAGTATCGTGGCTCTAATTAAATAATACACAAACCTTTCTTCTTAATATATGAAAGGTTTGTGTCTTTGGCATGACACTTAAAATTTTTTAAATTTAAATAAATTGAAAAAGGAATCAGCGGCGGGATTATCATTGTTGAAAATACCATGGGCATTTTACTAATAGTTGGGAGTGAATGCAGAAGGCACTGTCCCATTGAAAATGTTTCTTGCAGCACCATAAATGGTAGTTACGGCTGCGACACTAACACACACGAAAAAATAAATATACAGACACACATTTTTTTTCTTGTGTACGCTGGGGATGCTGCAGATTCTCCAATAGCAGTGGTCCAAGATCCAATACTATTTGATATAATTTTTTGAGCGGTTGGAGTTGTGGCTGTCGTCACTAAGCTAATTTAAAAAAAAATATTTTTTGTTTACTAAAAATTTTGAAGTTTATGTTTTGTCAATTTTTGTCAGCAACATTCAGCAATCTTCGCCGTATACTTTTTAGTCAGTACACATTTTCAATAAGTTGAGCCAAATAGCTACACCAGAAATTTATCTGGTTCAAATTTGTTTTTGTTTTGCGTATAAAATTTGTTCCAGCTCAAATTTAAATTATGAAAAAAACGCAGCTATTGTGTACATGACACAGGGCTGCTCTAATAAATTCCACATTTGTATACAATAATACTATAAATTCAAAATCAAGCGAATGATAAATCATATTCTTTTTTCATTAAAATAATGCAATGCTATTTTTTATTAACCCTAAATAATTTCTAAATTTAGCTTACAAAAGTTCGACTTTAAATTGTTTTTATAAAACATTTTAGTAGGAGGGCATAGTAGGACTAATGTGGGAAATCGCAACTCATCATGTGTTTATGTTACTGATATTTTTCAAATATTCTCTATGAAGATATCTTTTTATAATTTAAATAACTTGAATAACATGAAATAATACTCGCAATATTTTGGTATTTGATACAATTTTCTAAATTTCCCAAAAAAATATATAATACAATATAAAATCGGTCATAATGCAATGCAAAGAAAAAGTATCATCTACAGCGCAAAATACAATATTGTATTATAATGCCACAATTAACAAATCTATCGAACAGAAAAAATTGTAATAAAGGTGTAAATTAATAAATTAATTTACTTAATTTAATTCAAAATTGCTTCAGTTTTCATTTAGTTTTGATTTCAATCCTATAAAAAAATATGTTGGTTGGACAAGGGTTGATTGTCCAAACATACCTCGGGCAGCCCTGTGTTAATTTATAATTCTGTCTGAACGTTGTAACATTTAATGATAAATTGAACATTTCAAAATTTTGTTTTGAAGGCAAATATCTAAACAAAAACATTGTTGATGCGTAACCGAACGGAGATAGCAGTGGACTTCAACGCCGGAGTCAGGAGTTCGATGCCAGCTTGGGGCAACTCAAATAAAAACATTTTTCTATAATTATGAAATTAAATTATTAAATACCATACCATAAATAAAGGTAGAGAGAGGAACAAAATTAAAGAATATTTTTTTGCAAATACGTTGCTGACTCATTTCTTAACATATTGCTGGAATATTGCTATATATTCCTGCAATATTCCAGAAGGCGGACATAGATGGATTGCTGGAACATTGCAGCGATATTTCTGGCAATATTTCAGTCTTGCAGTGCAATGTCCCAGCAACGTTCCTGCAATATTTTCATGCTGTAGGGGCTAAGACGTGTTTCATTACAAACATGACAATTTCAAAATATTTAAAATAAAAACTGTCACAATTCGAATTTTGTTTTATCAAATCTCATGTAAGTTACCACAAATAATGTAAATATATTTAGGTCTTCTTTCCAAGCGATTCAACGAAAAAATATCGTTGCAGAAGGCGGCAAAGTATTTCTGGTAAATCCACAGATGAAGGCCACATATGCGATTTGGGCATGACAGTATGGCCAGGAGGTGTGTTATTAAGACCGACAATGTGGTAGTGTGAGTTGCACCAAGGAGCCGGAAAAGACAGAGTTTCATGATCGCTGATAAATCAATGAATAAACAACAGTCTGATTAAGTATAAGCCACCATGAAAATCATTTTACTTTTAATTTTAGTTGTGTATTCTTAGCTGCACTCAAAGCCTATTGCGTCTCATTGCGGCACTTTTGTGCGCGTAAGAAAACATTTTTGGATCTACTCTATCTGGAAGCATCGACTATGAGTGAACGTAAGGTCAGCACTTTTCATAATGCATGTTATTGTAAACTTTTGTAAAAAGTTTTTTTTTTTTAAATAAATGAAAAAAAAAAATAAAAAATTTGACATTTCATTTTAACATTATGAAATAATTGAAACTGATTATAGCGTTGTTGCTCAATAATATTTTTCTACGCGCTGCAAAAACGGGGCTCTCGCAAAGGTAATTTTGCAGGCATTAACATGTATGTTTGGAATTTTTAGGAACGACTTGGATAAAAATATGTTTCCAGAGAAACATATCAGTTGGTTTAGTTCAAAACGTAATATGTTTGCTTAAAATAAATATTTTGGTAAGATTCCTGAAAATAAAAACAGAATATTGTTTTTTTTTTATTAATTTTTATTAAAAATCATTTAACATGCATTCCACTCCGTTCATATGCCGTTTGTTGTCCGTATTTCGAATGTTCCGTGTATATGCCGTTTTCACTCCATAGTGAGGTACACGTTTAAAATCCGTTTGTTACGGAGTACACCGTTTTTTTAACGTTTGTACTCCGTTTTGTACGGGCAGCATACACCGTTTTTATGTTGTTTTTAGTTCAGGTTCAGTTTGTGTCATTTCAAGATGAGGAGCTAATGTAAAGTATCAATCAACATAAATATGATTGAAATTTATAGGCTAGCAATAGAAATGGTGGGCGTTCGTGAAAGCACGCGACAATGTGGCTTCCGTCTGTCCATCGAAGTGTAAGTAGTTGCGAGTAATTGACACTACAACATTAGGATCTATAATTAAATTTCAAAATTTCTGCAGATAGTGACTTGGGGGCCTTCGCCAACACAAAGACCGCCAATATAACGCAGATGTATCGTGTATCGTCTGTGGGAAGCATAGTTGCCAGTTCCGTGGGAAATTTCCCATTTCTGGTAATTTTTAGTCGCTGTGGGAAAGGTAATTCCCTTCCCAGCAAGACATGCCTTACCGAAACTCCAACACAAAGACAATATTATATTTTCTCACTCATACATAAATAATTTGGAATACATCCCTGCAGGATCAATGATAGATATATGACCCATAATTTTACTAGTAATGAAAACTAATATTTTTTGCGCGTCGGTTCGCCACCATTTTTTATTTGTAGGTTATTTATTACGTTTGCAACAGTAGCCGCTACAGCAGGAGTTGAAAAAAGATGTTACTTAAATTATAAACAATTGATAAACACTAAAAGAAAGTATATTGAAAAGAGTATTTGTATATATTGCTTATTTATCTATTCATATTATAGATATCATCAAACTGGAAGGGTCATCTGCATTAAACAAATGCATGGAAGGAAGCAAAACAACGGCAAACAAAAGTCGTTTTAATAGACAATTTTGTAATGCAAACATGTTGAAGGTAATGCGCATTATATTCAACGCAATAAAAATGAAAACTATAGAATTTTGAGTTTTTTTGGTTTTATTTGGTCTAATTTTGATTAGTTTACTATTAATTTAACCGTCCTTAACCTCAAAACTAAAACAGTTTATGTTACGTAAAATATTTCGTAAATTTACAAGTAATTAATCGTCACTTATTACCAAAAGAACAGTGATAAACATATATTCAATTGTATCTCATTTCAGATGAGTGAGAAAGAGATAAAAATTCACACGCACACAAAAGTTTCGGTCAATTTTATCCCGACGCTCTTAACAATGTTATAGAAACTTTAACTGAAACTTTCAGTTTTGATACTTATAATATTACTGCTCATATGACTGGTAGTGTTCTTGCTGGGTTGGGAATTTTTAATGGCTGTGGGAATTTTTACCCACAGTTTTTTTTTATGTAAATCAATTTAAGAACACACTAAATGTAAATTTAATGCTATCAACATTTCGAACGCATCGATTTGCAAAGTGAAATAAGTCCGTGCCTATTTTAAAATAATAGAAAGTGTTCGTTGTTAAAGGTAAAATGAGTGGACGTAGAAAACTTCCCAAGACTCAACAACCTGAAGACATTTCAGAATTATTTAAGAAGTCGTGGTAAGTTGTTGTTTACTTTTTAATAAATTAAAATAAAGAAATTTAACCCTAAACAAAAAAAAGAATTGTGGAAAAATTAAAGAAACATGTATTTGTGTTTCAACATCAAATTCTGCGGAAGTTGCGACAAAAATATTGCTGTTGCAGAATCTTTGGCAACAGCACTCGCTGCATTAGCACTTTTGGAACTAACAGATATCCATTATAATGAAGACAGTTATCCGACAGTATTGTCGAGTTGAAAAATAGTGAACTGCATCGCTTAAATATGGAAATCGATACATCTAACGCAGTTAACGATGATTAAATAAAAAAATTAAATAAACATTTTAAATAAAATGATTTAAAATAAATTGATAAAATTTATATTATTTTTACAATTAATTTAGCATTTGCAAATAATAACACTCCTTCGAGATCCTACATTTGTTCAATATTTTTATTTGGATTTTTATTAATTTTGTGGTAAATTTTAAATGTATCCAATAATTTTCTAAGTGTTTTTTCATTGCCATGTGATTTTTATGTTCATATTTAATTCATTTAAGAATTTTCTTGGTATTTATAAATTGATCTTGTATTTTTCAGTTAATTTTACTTTCTGTGGTATTTTGTGGTAATTTTTAATGACTGTGGGAATTTTGTGCTAATTTTCATGTGTTATGGGAATTTTTGTGGTAATTTTCATGTGCTGTGGGAATTAAATCAACCAAAATTAATTACTTACGACTTATTAATTTTTAATAAGTCGTATGGGAAAGAGGTATTTATTTTTATTTTTCGTAGGAATTTTGGTTGGAAACTATGGTGGGACGCGATATAATTTTCGCAAAGCTGCTCACTAAAGTCATAGATGGAACATATAAGCGACGAACTGCTGCTCGCAAACTAAGATATACTCGATCCAGTAATGCTTGAAGTTCCGATTTCTCGGAATGCTGTAGCGGCGGCTTGCAGCGACTCAAATGTGGAGTAACATCGCCTAGCGCAAATTTTGAATTTGGAATTAAATATCAACCAACGTAAGTTTAATTGACTTATAATCATAGTGGCCAAACTTTTGTATAGTTTACATTTGATCCACGATTGCCATATATATTACATATTTCTTATTTGTGGAATTTTTAGTTACAGTGGAAAGGGGTAATATAATATATTATATATTAATTGTGGTGATTTTTTATTTTTTAATTGATATGAATTTTGGTTAATAACTTATTTTAAGTGAGTTTTAATGTTATTTTTTTTTTAAATATTTATTATCTTTTTATTTATTTGCAGATATTTATGTCAAGAAAATCAAATATGCACAGCGGACGAACATATCTTAATAGTTTGAAGAACCTATTGTTATATTTGTATTCAAATTTTAATTTTACTATAGTAATTATACTACATATTAATTTTTTTAATAATTTATTATACATTTTCTTTTGTAATTATTTGTTATTTGTTTAAAAATCATATATTTTAATTACAAATAAATGTATAACAAAATTTAAACTTGTTTTACTGAATTTATTTTACATAAATTAAAATTAGCACTAAATCGAAAAATATGACTTTCCGTGTTTTCAAATAAATACGGCTTAAAAACATACTGTATACGGTACGTATTTCAATGCACTCAACGGAGTCCACTCCGCTTTATATCAAAAATACGGACCATGTACACCATTGAAACTACGGAGGTCATTCCGTTTTATTTTAAAAACTAGCTGGACCCGTGCACGACTCGTGCCAAGATTTTGTGAATTCAAAGATATGGAGCAGTTTTATTAATGTAAAAAACATTTTCATTTTATATGACGGGCTCGTGCTTTGAAGTTTTTTATTGGTTTTATAAATGTGGTAACCAAATAATAATTCTCCGCCAAAACAACTTTTCTCAAAAACAATTCTTTCTCAGACTGCGCTTCCCTTTAGTGTGGTGAAATTTTAGTGTAGTAAGTTTAAGTGTGGTTAATTTTAGTGTGTTGAATTTTAGTGTGGTGAGTTTTAGTGTGGTGAATTTTAGTGTGGTGAATTTTAGTGTGGTGAGTTTTAGTGTGGCGAGTTTTAGTGTGGTGAATTTTTGTGTGGTATGTTTTTGTGTGGTATGTTTTTGTGTGGTGAGTTTTACGGTGGTGAATTTTAGTGTGGTGAGTTGGTTTTTCTTTTTCTTTCCTTTTTTTTGTTTTTGCCTTTAGTTTGGATTGTAGTTTTATGTAATTGGTTTTGTTTTTGTATTTTTGCTTTTTTTTTTGTGTGCTTTTTTGCTTTTAATTTTTTTTTTGTATTTGAGTGTTTTGTTTCATGTTCGTAGCTGGTGAATGTGCCGAGTTATATCGTATTGAAAGTTTAGGTTGTATGGGATGTGCGACGCCTCTTTGTCCAATCCCGCCCATATATAGCCTATCATTACTTCCAGACCATACCGCAACTGTGGTCAAAATTTTATGAAAATCGGATGAGCCGTTTAGACGGAAATGCGGAACAAACAAACAAATAAACAAACCAACCAACATTCAGATTTATTATATTAATAGGCTAACGGTCCGTAGATACTGTATGAAAAACGGTTTCGAACACCGTTTTCGATGTCACGTTTTATCCGTTTTCCGTACCGTATACGGCTCCGTAATACGATGCGTTTACGGAATTTGATTCCGTATTTGCTGTACCGTTAACGGCACGTATACGGTACGTTTGTTTCTTGGGAAGATATGTTCGCAACGCTCGTCGTCATTCGATTAGCTATCGACAGTTGAAGTTGGCAATGTTGCGCCGCATTTTCTACCTACGCCATCTTTTGCCATCGTTTGAACATATTGAGGTTTAAAAACAAACAAAAAAAAAGAAATTGGATTTAAATAAATGTATTCTTCGCAACGCCCGTCGTCATTCGATTAGCTATCGCAGATGAAGTTGGCAATGTTGCGCCGCATTTTCTACCTCCGCCATGTTTTGCCATCGTTTGAACATATTGAGGTTTAAAAACAAACAAATAAAAAAAGAAATTGGATTTAAATAAATGTATTCTTCTAACATTCTTCTTGTGTACGAAGTTGGCACTCGTTCAGTTGGCACTCGTTTCTATCTACGTATCTTTTATCATCGTTTGAAGTATGTATTGGTCCTTTTAAGCATTGCGATGTTTTAAAAGAAATAAAGAATTAAATTAGATGTAAATAAAAGTATTCTTGCAATATTCTTCTTGTATACGAAGTTTACACTCGGTGACCGCCATTTTCTGCATACGTGTGGTATTTGTATCGTATTTGTATCGTTAATACGATATCATTTGTAAATTTAAAAAATATTCAAATTGTGGTACAAAAAGTACAAATAGTAACAAATAATATCATTTAATAGTGCAGTATATAATTTAATTGTTCCTGAATGTTTTTCTTAAAATATTGTGAAAACCGACACGGACATTTCGTCAAAAAAAAACCACAACTAAAAAATTAGTGCTTCTATTTTCAAACATAATTCGGCATGGTTTTTTAAAACAGGCTCCGGGAATTCCTTGCGCTATGTGCTGTACTGAGACATTTAAAAGTGCATTTAAAAATTTGTATATTAATTTAAATATTATTAATTCCCAATGTGTATGTTTAATGACTTTTAATAAAAATTAATAAAAAATACAATATTTTATTTTCAGGATTCCTTTCCAAAAATATTTAGATGTTTTTATGCAAACATAATATTTTTGAACTGAAACAACTGATATGTTTCTCTGGAAACATGTTTATATTCAGGTCGTTAGAAATCATGTTATATTTACACTTTGCGTGATGCAAAGTCCAATGAGCGACCTGGCTCTGGCCATATTCGCGGAGCACGGCATATGTGTCTGGCTTGCCGATATGTCGTCCTATATCGTCAGGGTGCTGGATACTACAGTGCACGCTAGTTATACTCGTTTTCGATGTGGTGTCGCTCAATGCGCTGGTGCTGCACGAGGTGGCCAGCAAACAGCACATACTCCTGGCCAGCACACACTGCTGACCACTTCCCATCTAGTATATTGCCATATTTTTCTCGATTACCGGCAATCAAAAGAATCTCTTGAAGCAGTGTTCGGAAATTATGTAGCCGTCCGTCCCTATCGCGCGAGAACTTCAAGTGGCAGATGTGTAATGAAATGATAAACTTCCGAAGGCTATCGATTCTAATGAAATCGACTCGCCTGTACAATTGTAAAAGCCTGTACAATTGTTAAAATCAGGGCAATCATGAGGCCCGTCGTAGCGGATGTTTGCATTCGGATTTATCTATCATAGGATCCGAATCGAATTCGAAGTTCGGATTTATGGTATCACAAGTTCCGTCGGAACGGATTTTTTGACAGATTTTTGACACTTTTTCTAAGAATGCTTTGTTGTTTCGGAATGTAATTCATTGTGTGAAAAATCTTTTATTTAGCATTAATTAATGAATTTTTGCTGTATTTTTTGCTCAAGTGATATAAATACAAATGCCGCAGAATTATTTGGTGTTTATGCTTTAAGACGGGCGCTGGAGACGTCCGCCAGCAACCTACTTATACAACAAGTGGGAGTTGGCCAAAGATCTGAACTTCACGAATTAACAAGAAAGTAAAAAAAAGTAATTTTATGTTAAAGCATACAATTAATTCATTTCACTTGTGTTTAGAAAATGTTAATTAGTTAAATTTATTTGTCCACTGCGTGACTGTCTCTTGCTGAATCTGTGTCACACGGCATACGCGTGGACTTGCCGCTATGTCGCTCTAAATTTCCAAAGTGTTGGATGAGACACAGCGTCCGCGGCTGAACTCCGCTGCAACTCTATCGTCGACAATGAGGTGGCACTTAGCGGCGAGGATGAGGTGACGCTTTACTGTCTGCTCGAGCACAAATTGATCAAGTCCATTCTGAGAAACAACGCCTGTGAGATAGAGCAATCGTGTCGCTCGCTTCCACATTTTCAGCATGCGCTGGTTCTACACGAGGTGGCCGAGGCAAACAGCCCAGCCAACCAACACTTCAGCTCAGCACACTTTTTATGAGATTTCGCTCTGGCCATATTTTACTCGATGGCCGGCACTCCGAAGAATATCTAGCAGCAGTGTTCGGTAAATTTATAGCCGTCCGTCCGTTTTACGCGAGAATTGCAAGTGGAAGCTGGCCAAAGATCCGATACTCCTCCATAGGCCTATCGATTCAATTGAATTAATCGCCTACATCAATATTTGCAGGCAAATTAAACAATTTTATTCAAAATATTAAATTTTTAACAATTTGTTGCAAAAATGATATTAATATTTGTTGGTAATTTTTCACTGATTTCACATAAACAGCTCATTTCGAATTTTCGTAGTTACATTTCTGATTGGCAACGCGGAATTCCAATCCGCACGGAACTCATGATAGTTAAAAATTGGTATTCGGAGCGGAGATTAGGATTTTTGCTACGACGGGCCTCATGATTTCCCTGACTATGTCAAAGTTGAAAGTAGCTACGTCGAAGTAAATTTTCAAACGTAGCACGGTGAACAAAAAAGCACTTTTTTTGAACAAAATTATATAATTTCAAAACAAATCGGTAGAGTTCGTTGATTTTTTTTACTTAATAAAAAAATATCGAGATATAGTTATGCTTTACAGAATGTCCTCTATTAATTCACAAAAGTTATATAAAAATATTTAAACTTCGAGAATATTGTGGAAATTTTTGACATGTCGTATTTTAAAATCTGGAATATACCGATATCGGGGTATGATTTATTTTTTATTTTTTACCACATTGATTGTGATTAGAAAAAAGGTAGTGCGAAGGACGGATATCGTTTTCAGTCCATGGAATAAAATTACAAAAAAAATAGAATAAAACTAGTATTTTTGTCATGTAATTTCTTCTAATCCGGGAACGATAAATATTTTTTATTTATTATCACATTGATTGTGTTTGGAAAAATGTTAGTGCGAACGAAGAATATTGCTTACAGTAGTTTGAACAAAAAAAAGGAACAAATGTATGAAAAATGGTAATATTTGCAATGAAATTTCTCCTAATCCGGGAACCATAGCGGGATGATATTTTTTTATTTTTTACTACATTGATTGTGATTAGAAAAAAGTTAGTGCGAATAAAGGATATCTCTATGTTTAATTGATATACAATTATTAACTTGACATAATATCCTATTAATATAATAAATCTGTTTGTTCGTTTGTACGTTTGTACGTTTGTACGTTTGTACGTTTGTCCGTTTGTACGTTTGTACGTTTGTTCCGCTTCTCCGTCTAAACGGCTGATCCGATTTCCTTGAAATTTTTACCACAGATGCGGTATGGTCTGGAAGGAATGATAGGCTATATATGGGCGGGATTGGACAAAGAGGCGTGGCACCTCCCATACAACCTAAACTTTCAATACGATATAACTCGGCACTTTCACCAGCTACGAACATGAAACAAAAAACTCAAATACACAAAAAAATTTAAAAACAAAAAAACAAAAGCACAAAACAAAATCAAAAATACAAAAACAAAAGCAATCACGTTTGTTCCGCTTCTCCGTCTAAACGGCTGATCCGATTGTCTTGAAATTTTTACCACAGATGCGGTATGGTCTGGAAGGAATGATAGGCTATATATGGGCGGGATTGGGCAAAGAGGCGTGGCACCTCCCATGCAACCTAAACACGATATAACTCGGCACTTTCAGCAGCAACGAACATGAAACAAAAAACTCAAATACAAAAAAAAAATAAAAACAAAAAAGCAAAAGCACAACACAAAACAAAAGCAAAAATACAAAAACAAAACCAATCACATAAAACCACAATCCAAACTAAATGAAAAACAAAAAAAGGAAAGAAAAAGAAAAACAAACTCACCACACTAAAACTAACCAAACTAAAACTCACCACACTAAAATTCACCCTTAAATTAACCACACTAAAACCCACCACACTATAATTCACCACACTAAAACTCACCACACTAAAATTCACCACACTAAAACTCACCACACTAAAACTCACCACACTAAAACTCACCACTTAAAAACTCACCACACTAAAACTCACCACACTAAAACTCACCACACAAAAACTCACCACACTAAAACTCACCACACTAAAACTCACCACACTAAAACTCACCACACTTAAACTCACCACACTAAAACCCACCACACTAAAATTTCACCACACTAAAACTCACCACACAAAAATTCACCACACTAAAACTCACCACACTAAAATTTCTCCACATTAAAACTCATCACACTAAATCTCACCACACTAAAACTCACTATACCCAAAAGTCGCCACACTCAAACTCACCGCACTAAAATTCACAACACTAAAACTCACCACATTTAAACTCACCATACCAAAACTCACCACACTAAAACTTACCACACTAAAACTCACCACACTTAAACTCACCACACTAAAACTCACCACACAAAAATTCAACACACTAAAATTGAACACACTAAAACTCACCACACTAAAATTTCACCACACTAAAACTCACCACACTAAAACTCACTACACTAAAATTTCACCACATTAAAATTCACCACTTTTAAACTCACCACATTAAAACTCACTACACTCAAATTTCGATACACTAAAACTTACCACACTAAAACTCACCGCACTAAAATTCACCACACTAAAACCCACCGCACTATAATTAACCACACTAAAACTCACCACCCTAAAATTCACTACACTAAAACTCACCACAATAAAATTCATCACATTAAAATTCATCACACTAAAACTCATCACAATAAAATTCACCACACTAAAACCCACCACACTATAATTGACCACACTAAAACTCACCACACTTAAAAACACCACACTTAAACTCACCACACTCAAATTCACCACACTAAAACTCACCACACTAAAACTCACCACACCAAAACTAACCACAATTAAACTCACCACTCCAAAATTCACCACATCTAAACTCACTACACCGAAACTTACTACATTAAAACCCACCACTCTAAAACTTCTACTGGGAAAAACTCTACGGGGAAGAATTCTACGGGAAAGAATTCTACCGGGAACAATTCTACCGGGATGAATTCTACGTTGAGAATTCTACGGGAAAGCGTTCTATGTGGATTTTACGGGAAGATTTCTACTGAGAATAATTCTGCGGAGAAGCGCAGTCTGAGAAAAAATTGTCTTTGAGAAAAGTTGTTTTGGCGGAGAATTATTTGGTTACCACATTTATAAAACGAATAAAAAATTTCAACAGCTAAGCACGGGCCCCTCATATCAATAATAAAAAAATGTTTTTTATATTAATAAAATCTCTCCATATCTTTGAATTCAGAAAATCTTGGCACGAGTCGTGCACGGGTCCAGCTAGTTACATAATATTTTTAACGTGAAATTTTATAAAATGTGGATGAATTAATAGATTTTTGGTATTTTTATATTTTACACACTATGGATATAAATTTGTGTGAATAAAAACTTTGTATTATTCGTCTGTGTTGAGTTATGATATGAAATACTAAACACTCAAGCGGATGTTTCAATGCGACTTGCTTGCTTTACTGGCTTGTGACATTTTAGGAGCTCTCAAAGCCTACAACGCACTGTGGAACAGAAGTCAATTCTAGCTCGCCGTAAATACAGATTTGCTCCAATCTTAACGAAACTTTACACTAAGCATTGGTCCATTGCCACCCCCACCTGTCATATAATTGAAATGGTAAAACGACTATAACTTTTGTTTGGAATGAGATATTTTGTTTATAATTGGTATTCAGATACATACTGTAATTGCACATGACCATTATTAATATGGGCGTGATTGGCCAACTGCCACGCCTACCATTCTTTTTAAACTATATAACTTGACCATCGTAAGAGATATTCTGATAATATTAGGTACTATAGTATATATCACAATTCTTAACTACCATACCAAATATGAGCCTGTTTTGTCAACTATAATGACAGAAAAGGCAAAACTGACATATTAAAGTAACAAAATTTAGTTAAATTATTAAATATTTCGTACTTTCCTCATCACTTAAACTCATTTTAAATGACGTGTGGCAAACTAATGCAGGCATGTTTAACACCGTTAGAAAGAAGACATTTCAGACATTATGTCTGTAAAAAGATTTATGAGAGCATTTGTAAGCTTTTTTTTCCGTCTACTTTTGTATAAAAAATACGTAATTTTTGTTTTATGTTTTTGACAGATAATCAGGAAAAACACGAATAGCCATAGTTCTCTCAATTTCCAATAATATAAAACTAACACTTTGAATGTGGAGTATATATTGAAAGAGTTATGAGTTTTAATGTAACCCATTTTTATTTCTTGAAAAGCACTTGTTTAATTTTTTCACTTTAAGCAAACCTACAGAATAATTTTTTACTAGGGTGTATCATTTTTTGTTTGTTCTCAAGGTTCTCATAAATTATTAATAAAATTACATATTTTTAAACTTTCTGCAACAAGCTTTAATTTCTGATTTTCGGCGAGCCAGACTAAGCTACTGTCCCATAGTGCAACGCTTTTCAAATAGAAAAATTTTCTATTTTTTCGACTCCAAAATCTTTGAACGCTTTGCATTTAATCTAACACCATATGAACGCATGTAGTTCTAATTATCTGTCAAAGCCAAGCAAGCAAAGCAAGTTGCATTGAAACATCCGCTTGTAAATCAAATTAATAAATTTCTAACGAAAATGGTAGTATTTCACTACCAATTTCTTGTAAACCGGAGCAAACCGGAAGCTATGTTTTCTTCAGAAGGTGTATTTTGTAAAAGCCTAAATACAATTTTAAGGATTTGCAAGCATATTTTAGTTATGTTCTAATATGTATTTTCATATAGTTATGTATGGTAACCAATTTTTTCCTATCTTTGAAGGCTCATATCTCTTAAACTATTAATGTTATTAGAAAAATGGTTACAGATTATTCTTAGTGGGTCTTTAATTTATATTATAGTTAAAATTAATTAAAATTAAATAAAAATATATAGTTTTGTTCAAAAATGTCATCATTTTGTTCACTGTGCGTTGTTGGAATTGACTACATTTCATTGTCGGAGGATTTTCATTCCCTCCGTAGTCGAGTAACTACGTTTTTATCTCGGTGTGCAAATTTATTTGTATTTACTGCATATTGGAATTGTTGTAGTTAATTTTTTTATCCGAACACAAACATTGTTTTCTTAGTGTAGTTGCAACTTAAATGTGAAAATTAAATCTGTTTTTAAAATAATTTTAAATGCATTAGCAATGTTTTAAAATTTATAAAGATATTCAAATATGTTCGAATCGCATGTTTTATATATTTCACATTTTCCATATAGGTTTGTAAGGGGGTGTTGCTGAAATCTAATCAGCAAACACTCACGGGGGCCTAGTGGTCCATTGTGTTCCCTTTTATCTGTGTGGTAACTATATTTTGTTGACAACTATGGGATAGTTTCTTCGAAACCGACCTGATCTTACGAAACCTAGTAGATTTTTCAATTGGAACTTCAACTATTTCTTCCAGTTCCCCAAAGAACCTGTTCCCCATTTACTGGAGTCGACGCGTTTGGAGATTTGGACAGTCGCATAGTAGATATACGATTGATTCTACTTCCTCAATATTTTTGGAGCTCCTGCAGTGGTCGGGCGCGGGGATGCCCAGTCTGTGCGCCATTGTGCCAATTGCACAATGTCCTGTCAGGACGCCGATGAGGGTGCGGGTAGCTTATTTATCAGGCTTTTTGTTCTTTTTTCATTGGTGTGTAGCCAGAGACGACGTGAGATAATGCAGTCGTCTCTGGATGACCAGTTTGCATTTGTTTTTTTCCGTCGTTTTAAGGTTAATATGCCTTCTTAGGACGCGTAATGAAATCCTAGTCGAAGAACATCCTCTATTCAACGTGCAGAACCCTGTCGCGCTAGCTCATCGGCTTGTTCGTTCCCTTCTATATTGCTATGTCCGGGAACCCAACATATGGTTATCGCATGGGTTTGACTTAGTATGTTGAGTGATCGGCGACAATTGAGTACTGTGTTTGATTTTATGACCGCATTGTATAGTGATAGGATGGCAGCCTGACTATCCACAAAGATTGTAATCTCCGATGGATCCATGTTCTTTGTTTGGATGGTCTGTGCTACTTTATCTGTCGCGAATATTTCTGCTTGCAAGACACTGCAGTCGTCGAAAAGTCTATGTGACCTATTTCCATCTTAGTCAGTAAAGACTTGAAAGTGGCTATTGCTTGTTGTCGAGTTAACGCTCCATTGTTCTCTACTAGGTATTACGATGGAGTAGTTTGGATTTATTTCCATCTGTGGTGTTATATAGTCTGTTTTTGGGAGTTCGATCATGCTGAAAACTTCGAGGATAGACGTGTGTCCATGTGAGAGTTGCTTCCAGAATCCTGATTCTCTAAGTCGAATCGCGTTCTTTGCTGCTGTACTCCTAATGAAGTCGTCTACTGGCAGAAGATTAAGCATGATCTCCATCCCTATTTGTGGGGTCCATTTCATTGCGCCTGTAATACTGGTGCATACCAGTCATTGTACTTTTTCCCTAAGAAATGTAGTCTTCTTTATCGCTTCCCACCATACAGTAGAACCGTACGTTAATATGGGTCTGACGATCGCTGTGTACATCCAGTGGATTATACTTGGTCTCATGCCCCATCGTTTACCGACAGTTTTCTTGCATGAGTAGAAAGCGCATAGTGCTTTTTTTCACTCTTTCTTCTGTGTTGCATTTCCATCGAAGCTTACTGTCTAGTACCCAGTGACTCGTTCTGACGGAATCAACTCCTCTTTCCGTTAAAAAAGTAGGAGCATTCGTTCTTCTTTGTCAGAACCCTGCTCAGAAATCGGAGCGAAATAGGTTCGGCTGACGCCTTAACGGAACATAGAAATCCAATGGAATTTTACGTTCTCTTTCTGACCGAGTTTCTCACAATATTCTCTCCTAAGATAATTTTTTAACGAAACTTTTGTTTCTTCTCTCTCATATTCTAACATTAATTTTATCAGAATAAAATGTCATATTCGCGCGACAACTCTGAGTTAAAGCTGAAATTAAGAGAGAACACAAATGACATTTAAAACAAATATTTGTTTTTTAACTATAGTATATTTTTATTGAGTTATTTAAATGATATTACATTGCGTTATACATATAATATAGGTTATAATATTATTATTAACATCATGATTTTAGTAAGAAATAATAATTTACTGCAACGACCAGAAGTGATTTGACGACGAATATATATATATAAAATTGTATAACAAATTTTTTAAGTGTCTAAGACAGTAATGTCTCTAGAAAATACATAAATTTTCCTTAGTTTTACGTGTCGCCTGCTCCTTGCCCAACAAATGCTTCGACTGCTTGAGCGCATCCAGTTCGCACGTTTTCGCCGTCAGTTGCGTCTGCAACCGCTTGTGTACCAAACTGCCGCAACCATTGCGACTGCTGTAGTCCCCGCTAAATGGACGCTCCATTTTGCATATATCATATGCAATGCGTACACTTTGAACATTTAATGAATTTGCGATGTGTGTTTGCAATGTTTCTTTAGGAAGCTGTGTGCTGCAGCTAGCCGTCGATGCGACGCTGCCCTTCGGTGTCCGATTGTTTTTCATAATGGTTTCATTCATAAATGAAAATACATCAACCTTTTGTGATTCGTGTGCATACTTCTGGCATACTTCGTTATGCACCTTCTGGCGTTTTGCATTGCGCTGCAAGTTTTTCAACGCAAAAGAGTCTCGTGTCATTGTTTGTTGCTTCGCGCAACGCCTTGCAATTGTCCAGGGAGCAACCTTGCGGAAGCACCTTTGTGCTTATGGGCGTCACAATGCCACTGCCATGCCAGCCGATTCCGGTGCCTACAAAATTTGGAGACAATGATTAATGACAAAGACGTTAATTGACTTGATTAATATTCTTACGCGCGAATGTTTTTCCCACTCGCCCAGCGACTGATTAGGCGCGTAGCTTGCCTTTATCGTTTCCAAATCCTCAGTCTGTTTCATCTGATGAGCTGTCACTGTCTATTAACAAAATTTATTTTAGAAATATTTAATATATTTTCGAAAAACCCACCATGAAAATGGGCAGCAGACTTTCGAAACTCACGCGGCACTCTACCTCGTCAAAGTTGGCGTACAATAGGCGCGCTTTATGCCACAAACGATTTTCCAGTATGGCCAGCACTACACAATTTAACGACAATTTGCCAGAAAGGCACCAGTTCATCGTGCATCAAACTTGCATTCGCCCTCGTACAAGAAGGAGCAGGGCAAGATCTCACGATATGTTGGATTAGTGAAGAGCACGCAAGGCAGACGTTGTGTGCACCATCGCTGACACATGCAGCTTATCAATGCATATCACACGAATGCTCCTGTGGTGCGGTGCATTTCTGACCCACCATTGTTTCCAGTTGTGACTGTAGAGTTAATGAGAATAAATATTATTAGTGTGTTCAATTGAACACACTAATAAAATGTCTCAAATACCTTCAATTCGTTTAGTTCATTCTCCACATTCGTCCTGCTTTGCATTCAGCTGTTCAACTCTAGCGGATCGAATGAATCTGCTTTAAATCTTTGTAGCGAGGCTTTTTCATCAACGTCCGTTGCGCCGCCAAAGCTTGTTCTACAGTCTCCACCTTTAAATGCACATTATTTAAATTAAGGTTGTTGAAATAAGGAATAAATAATTTACCTGCAGTTTATACTCCTGTACATAGGTGTCCATCACTTAGATCATTTCGTTCTTTGGTGCCGTCGTAAAAGTATGTCCACTTGCTCATTATATCGCTATATGTCTGTAAATGTTGTTATTAATAATTTTAAATTAAATTATAATAATTAAACTTACAAATTTTCCACAGACAACGTTCAACGTCCATTTTGATTGAAATGAAAATTTTCACAGTTCACATTTAACGAAGAACGAAACAGACAAACGAAAACAGCCGCCATTTATAAAAAAATACTCTCTCGGAATGGAAATGAAAAAGGAATAGGTTAAATTGACGAAACATGGTTGCATTCACCAGTCCACAGCAAGGCAGAGCGGAGCTAACTTGTCACTGGGTATAGTTCCGAGATATTTCGCTTCACTAGAAAGAGCGAGTGTTCAGCCATAAAGTTTTGGAAGCTCAAAGTTTCCAATTTTCCTTTTATTTGTGAATAGTACGAGTTCAATCTTGGAGGCGTTTACTCCTAGGCCGTTTTGTCCTGCCCACATTGACAGTTCTTTCAGTGCAGTTTCCATAATGCTGCTAATAGTAGGAAAGTATTTTCCGCTTACCATAATTACAACATCGTCTGCATATGCTACTGCTTATATTCCTTTATTTCTTAGTATTGTTAGAATACCGTCAACTATTAGAAGCCAGAGAAGGGGGGATATAACCCCTCCTTGCGGTGTACCCCTAGTAATTGTTTTCCGTGCTTTACTAATACCCAACTGTGAATTAATTATTCTGTTGTTTAGCATTTTATAGATCCATTGTGTTGTCTTGGTTTCTACCTGAACTTTCTCTAAAGCGGTTTTTATAGATTCCGGTTTTACGTTGTTCAACGCTCCTTCGATATCCAAAAATGCTGTTAGTGTGAAGTCCTTGTATAAATTTATTAAAATTTTTCAGTAGCATTGTTGACTAATTTATAAAATGATTTGAGTTAAAATGTAAAAAATATTTGACACGAAAAACTTCAAAAAAGAAAAAGCTCACAACCGGTTTAAAACACCTAGGATTTTGAGCTAAAGCTCACAAGGTTACAACACTGCTGATAATTATTTTTTTTTAAATTTTTCCGATTACATAAACAACTAATTTTGAATTTTAAAAGTTACATTTATGTAATACAAAACTGAATTTCATTCCGTATGTATTTGTTGAGGAATATTTAATTTTTTTTTTCATGGGATGTAATTAATTTTGGAGCTTATTTCGTAGCGTTATAAGGTATAAGTCAATTACAATGTGAACATCATTTATCTATTCAATGTGTTTAGCTGCATTTAAACATTTCACATTCACTGAAAAAAAGCATTCTATTCATTTATTTTCTTTATTCCATTTTTGAACAATCAGCAATTATTTACAGCAATTTCTACATTTCGCCAAATACGATCCAAAAAAACATGTTTCACAAATACAACAGCTGTGGTATTTAACTTTTATAAGGGATGCAACCACAAATTGGCGTTTCCATGTTAAAGTGCCGTATGAAAACCACATGGTACGAACACCTGACGAACTCTGAATACGCTAATTATGTTTATTGAGAAGAATTTATGAATTCAGAAAAGTGTACTTACAACCGATATAAAATGTGTAATAATTTTACAATAAAATAACACATTCTTTTCAATGTGTGCATCTAGAAGTTTTATTAAATTATAAACATTAATTTTTTGTTATTGAATTGATTTTGCATACAATGATATTTCAATATCTATATTTTTAAATATCTGCCTGGATGTGCTACTGCATTACATAATGATATACAAATATTGTTATATAAATATATTTCATATACTTTATTTAGCTATAAAACGTTGTTAGAATTATAAATATTAAATATGTTGTTTGATAATTTATTGCTTTTTATTAAATTTAATTGAATTGTAATACCGATTATTCGAGAACATATTTCAACCTTAAAAAATTGGAGGATTAAAACATATAAAAGGTATTGCTATTATCACACATTTTCATTTTTAGGCAAGAGATTTTAAGATTTCCTTAATGTCTAATTTGTTTTATTCGAGTACGTGAAGTTTCAAATTTAAATTGCATACTTTGTATTAAAGCGCCCTTACTCGCTATTTGAAGTAAAACTCGCCTGACCAAAATTTATATATATTTTTTATTTGATATTCGAATGAAATAGATCTTTTTTTTTGTGGCGAAACTAAAAATTAAATCTATATTTATATATATGTTTTACAAAATACATAAAAATGATAAATGATCACATCATTTAAATAAGTACAAAGCACAAAAATCGGTAAAGTTGGGTTTTTTAAAAATTCGAACCAATGTAGGTTATTAGTCAAATAGTCAAACTACTGTACAAATAGTATTGTTATGGAAGGTGGATCTAAAGCGTCGTATAACGATATTTAAAATTATTTTATTATTTTTTATAAATAGTTTTCTGGTTATGCAGGGTGATTTCCAACGACGCCATCAAATTTCAAAATTGTTTTTAATTTTAATGATTAACATTTGTGGTATATGGGTCAGTCCACGTCAGAAATATCAATCTTGGCACTATGTCTTCCGATTTTGATGAAATTATGTGAATAGATAGTGATCGAGAAATATAAAATAACTGTATACTGTATAAAGACAAAAAACATTTAACATAGACAAAGTTAAATCTCAAATCACTGTTACGTATACGCCCCACTTTTTTAAAAATCAAAAACATTATTTTTTGAAACCCTGGTGTTTTCGATCGATAAAAAAATAACTTTAAAACTTGATAGTTCAGAAACTATGGGAGACTCCATCGAAATTATTTTTTTAAGGGACGAGGAAAACTCCAGAGCTTCAAAAAAAATTATTTTGTGTGGCGTATACGTAACCGTGATTTTAAAAATATATTTCACTTTTCTAAGTTAAATGTATTTTATTTTTTAAGTTGTTATTTTTATTTGAATTCGTGACTATAGAGCTTACATAAACCTTCATTAAAATATATTAATTGATTACAGAGATATAAATAATTATCTAATATAGTACCTCCTTTGATGTTTCAATGCTCTTATTTTTGTTAGAGTTGAGAAATCAAAAAAAAAAAACTAAGTACACAGTCTCGACCACTATCTATCCACAAAATTTCATAAAAATCGGAATACATCGTGCCAAGATTGATATTTCTGACGTAGAATGACCCATATATATTTTTTTTAAATAAATATATATTGAAGCAGGAAAATAACAATCCCAATCTTATACTATCGCATACATTAATGTCATGTATATATACCTCCATTTAAATAACACATTTCTCAAATCAGTTCAGTGCAACTGTTAGTAATTACCTACACTAAGAACCCAGAATGTTTATGAAAGTGTTGCTGTAACTATCAGTTTAAATTTATAACTTATAGCAAACATTCAAGCTTCCCATAAATAAAAAAAAAATTGCAGTAAAACTTATTTATACTTATGCGATGTTGGAATGTTTGCTACGAGAAAAACATTCAGTAACACTTTAATAAACATTCTGTTTTTGTTTAGTGTACGTATAAAAATTAAATTCAATCATTACTGCATATTGTATATAAAATTCTTGGACTGTCAGTGACATTATTCAATTATGATAACAATGATTGACAAAATTGTTAGACAAATAACAGATTTTTCAAAATTAAAAAAAATTAAACCCATAAAGTTTTCATACACACAATTATCTCTGCTATTATTAAAAAAAAGTTAGAAATAAACTGTTTGTCTTTTATGGGGGAAGTCGTTAATAGTCAGCTTCAAAACTGTATCTAGTATCTGTTGTTATTCCACTAAATTCAGAGCTACCCTTTATCAGAAAAATCCTAAATTTTGCAGTACAATTACATAAAAAAAAACAATATATTTATCAAAATTGTACTCTTTCATAATATGAGTTTATAATTGAGAAGTTAAATGAAACACTAACCCATGTTGACTATTTGTTTGTGTTAATAGTTTAGTTTATGTTCTTTTTTTAAAAAATTTAAGCAATTAGTATACCCAAATGGAAATAAAATATATATAAATATATATTGTATTTTATATAACTTTTTCATTTTTATGTTTATAATGAAAGTGTAGCATTTTGGTAAGGCCACGTGCATCCGACTTTTTATTTTTGATCTTTACAAATACTCAGTTTAGTCCGCCACTATATTTTAAAAATGTACAATGCCAGTTTATTTTTAAAATTCATATTAAAGTATTTACATGCTACTTAATATTATATTAATCTGAGAATTTATAATCCAATTATAACTGTTAAAAATTTAACTGCCTATTTAAGAAAAATTATTGAGTATTTTTTTTTTGCATGTTACGTTTTAGTGCGTAGTACTAAATTGCGGAGATTTCTTTTGGCGAGATTGACGAACAATATTGATAAGATGTGTATATAAATAATAACCGTTTCTTATTATGTACATATGAATATCACATAATACTAAATTCTGTCGCAACCCAAAAAATTTAATTTTTCGGGATAAGCTTAACTTATTATAAGTATATATATATATATATTTTTTTTCTTCTTAATTTTAAATTATTAATACCATTTTATGTGTGAATTTGATCTGTTCTTAAAACTATGTTATGATAAAAGTTTTATTTTTTTAGTTTTTTGCAAAAGGGAAAATTACATGTAAATTATAATTATATTTAATATATCGTGTACATGTTATATCGAATAATATTGTTTCGAGTACTTTGTTTTCGGTCAGACGAAGTATTCGGTAATTTAAAATCTTAAATTATGTGGATATAATTTTAAATTTTACTTTATTCGACAAGATATAAACTATATAATTCCTTTGCAAGCATTAGTATGAAAAAGTTGTAAGTGTTTAGATAGGACGATATGGGTGTAATATATAAAATACATAATTTGAAAATACTGTAGCTGAATATTCATTAAAAACTAAAATTACTTAATTTCATAAAGATGATTATGAATAAATATTACGCTTATTTCATTAAGTAAATATTTAATATCCGAAATAATTTCAAAGGATTATTTGTATAAAATTAAAGTGCTGCTCCATGTTGAGGCATATCCGTTTTGATGTTTTTAGTTTTTATGCCTTTTATTTATTTTTTAAATTTTACTTGTTAGTTCCTTTTCTTCATTTTTGGCATTGCATGTTAACTTCGGGGTGGAAATATTTGAAACAAGATTTAGAGGTACAATTAAATTGTCGTTTTCTTGAATACTGTTGTTTCTTGCTTCGCTCTCTGTAGTTTCTTGTTTGATATTAGCTTGTATCTTCCTTTTTAATTCTTTTGCAACTTTTTGATCTATTGTGGTAGTTTGTGTAGCACCAAGATAATTCGAAAATTTCTAAAAATATATTTAGTAATAATGTACTGAAATGTTTAAATAAAATATGGTTTATAAATATATAGCAAACGAGGAAATCTAATTGTCATTTTCTAATTGTCATTTTTTTGAAAAATGTAAGGATAAGATATAGGAAAAATAATAGGAAAATAATAAAAAAATAGAGACGTGTTAAAAAAATATAAAAAAAATATAGAAAAAATAATTGAAAAGATATAAATTCACAAACACAAAAACCAAAGACAAAACGCAAAATCAAAAGCAAAAATTCAAAAACAAAATAAAAACCAAAATTCAAAAACAAAAGTAAAAGTAAAAGTAAAAACGCAAAATAAAGAACAGAAGAATAAAAACACTAAAATTAAAAAAAAAAAAATTAACAAAAAAAACCAAAATCAATCAATCCTTATTTCGATATTTTTTTCTTGATTTTTTTTTTTATAATTCTCATAATATTTTTGTTACTACACTTTTATTTTCTTCAAAATATAGTAGAAAATCAACAGGTATGCTAAAAAAAGATGGTTTAAAAAACAACAGAAATATACTAGTAAACAAATATTGACAGAACAATGTTAATTAATAAGCTAAGATTCTGACGCAAATGGTTTTGAATGAAATAATCAAAATAACTTTAGTAATCCAGCAATTTCCTTTAAAATGACATTCGAATGTTAGTGCTTATTTTGCAATAAATTGATTTTTTTTTTGCAGTTTAAACTTAGTTTGAACTACGATTACTTAAACGTCTCACGTAGTTTAATTATTCGAGCAGCTTTTCAGTGGCAGTTGTACTATGCCAAAAAAAAAAATACAGATTGCAATGTTTTTTTTAAACATCTTTATTTGCAATCTATCTTAAGACAATAAGCAAATTTGCTCCAATAAGCTACATAACTATGTAAAAAAGGATTCTAGTTTACAGTGTTTAGATAAATAAAATATGATTTGATTAGGCTCTAAAAGGCAAATCTAGGACGTTTATATGTTTCAGTCTTCTCGTTTCGTTACTGTGATCTAAGAGTGGTATTGTTAGATTTGTATGGTTGCTTAATTTTTGGAGATAGTTTTCGCTAAACCTTCTTATTTTTTTATTGACTGTAGACATATAGAGCTTGTTTTTAATTATTTTGTTTCCCACAAACAATGGAGCATTAGTGATTAGTTTTTAATGTTTTGTGCTTGTATTTTTCTAGTATAACAATATTTGATTAGGTTGATGTATGCCAAAGTTGAATTCGATATGACTAAACTAGTTATAGCTTTATAAATTCTTAGTTTGTTATTTAAATTTAGTTCCGATTTTTGTCCTAAATAGAAATTACCAGTAGAATTTTCGAGTTTTTAAATCATGTTGTTTTCTTTGAGCTTTTATGTGTAGTTTCCAAGTAAATCGTCGCATATCCAATGTCATTCCCAGATATTTAACAGTATTTTGTTTTTGGATTTCATACACTCAGAAACAATATATCGTCCTAATGTCATCTATAATTTCCACAAAAAAGTGACTTTGCGAGAAGAATAAATAAAAGCCGATATAACTTTTTTTATTTTAACATGTACACCCACTGTCGAAGGCTTGTAATTATCAACAAAAATATGCGCAAAAGAAGCTTAGTTTTTATAAGTAGGATCTAAGGGTTTCTTAGTGAAACTATAAGAAGTATGGAATGCCATAAAAATGCATGTTATTTTAATTGAATATGCATTAAAAAGATGAATATTGTTGATGGCATTATTGGCCAGCAAATTTAAAAATATACTTGATTCTGTCCTGCTAAAAAAATTTAAACATATCGCTCATTTACTATAAAAAATCGATTTTGCAGAAAACGCCTTTAAAGTTTTCAATTAATCTTTCATATGAAATGTATGGGACATATGAAATGAGGTAACGGCATATTCTCTTCTCAAGCGGAGTGTAAACATTTCACAACTTTATACGCTCGACATGTCCAAGTCAGCGGAGGCTCTGAATATTAATTTTTTTCTGTGATCTTTTCAACACATATCGGGCCATAGATTTTCCGAAGAATCTTTCTCTCGAACACACCTAAAGTTCCCTCATCGGTGTTGGCAAGCGTCAATGGCTCAGCGCCATAAAGGAAGACATAAGAATATGAGTCACTTAAAGAGTGTAATTTTTGTCCGTCGAGCAGAGCTCTGCTTCCCAATTGCCAACTAAGTTCAAAGTTCATCGATTAATCTCAAGATTAACATTATTAATTTTATTGATTCTGGTTGATCATAGGTAGACCAAAACTTTCACGTCTTCGAAATTGTGGGTGTCAATAGTGTCGTATTGTCCGAGAATCAAGGCGTCTTTGTTTGTCGGCAACAGGTACTTCGTTTTGTCTTCATTCACCGTAAGACCCATTCGACGCAATTCTTTCACTAAGCTGGATAATTGTGTAATGACTACTTGCGTCCTCTGCGCAATGATGTCGATATCATCTAAATATGCGAGCAGCATGTCACTCTTGTTGAAGATTGTGCTACTGTAACAGAGTTCGGGAGCTCTTATAAATTTCTCCATTATCATGTTGATAAGTCCTGTATGAAACCTCGTTGAGTATTAAACGAGATATTATTCAAAGTTATAAGTGATAAGCGTGTGTTGCTTATTCTGATATTATTCTGTAAAGTCATATAAGTTTTGTAGGTATACCGAACTCAAGACATGATGGCTTATAGGATCATTTTCGAACTGCCGAAGTCAGCAATGTAGTCGACGATAAGGTGGTAGGTGTCGATCTGACTCTCTTTGATCTTTTCTAGGATTTGGCATAATATTTCCAATGGTGGATTTGTCAGATCTGTAACCGGACTGATAAACATGCTGTTGACAAAATGTTAGTTTCAATTTACACATAACCAATTTATTTGACAGAAGGACGTAGGAAACCACCTGTATTAGAACTCTATATAAAGTACATGCTCTATGGCTGGACATTTATCGATCAATCAGTCAGTCAAATAGAAATTAATCTTTTATAAAGTTTTCGATTAACCAACAATGAACAAATATACGCATCATCCTTCGATCGTATAATGGTTTTAGAGCAAATAATCATTACGCAAATAATTATAACGTAACTTGTCAATGTTACAGATAATAGAAGATTAGCAATAGTAAGATTAAATGTCGGTGACACAGTGCGCTTGACGGCGATCCGAAAAATAAAAGTAGGAATTTTAAAATTTTCAAAAGTTTAAACAGTTAAAACGACAGTAAATAAATGTATATATAGTAGACCACAGCTACTGTCGGATCAACAATAGTTACTGCTATCTGTATATTTGACATATATGCTAACCACACCTTTCTACTGTCGTTCTAACCTTTTTTAACTGTAGGCTCTATTTCAGCACTGAAAACTATGGAAAAACAGCTTAAAAATACAGTTTATTCTCTGTGTGTATGTTTTCACTGATTTAAAAAATATTTAGATAAGATTTCTACATACCGATATAGTAAAGTTTGGATTTGCATCCGCAAATGTCATAAAGAATGTGTGTTCTATTCCGCTTTTATGAATTTCCGATACATTTTCATCTTCGATACTCGTCGCAGTTTTGACATCTGTACTTTGTTTGTACCCTACAAAAATAATTATTGTTAAGTACATAGAATATTTTTACATAACAAATATATAAGACATAATAATTATGGACAATCGGAAAAATATACCCAGTTTTTTTCTCGCGAATAATAATTTTGTATGAAAAAAATATCAGTGTGTAATTAATGTTTCCAGATAAGAATTCCCATGCTCCAACAATAGTACCAGGTTGTTACAAGCTTGACTACCAAGGCTCGGTATATCGGGACAGACACAGGTCTGTCACTGGCGGATTTCACACAGGTCTTGATATATCAAGCATGGCACAAGACTGGTACATAAGTATATCCCTGATTTCGCACAAACTTTGTTAGATTAGACACAATTGTCACTCGCAGACCAGACCTTGGTACAATAAGTTAGACACAATACTGCACCGAAATAATTAATGTAGTAAATTATATTATATTTATGTCATTGTTTTGAAAAAATAGGTCTTCATAGTGTTAGTTTTTTTAATACGTTTGTATTTATTTGTTGTATTTAATTTTCTAATACATAGAAATTCGTTCTCTACATATTGCAGCACCTGTTTTTTTTTTATATTTCACACACACGACACCTCTTTTGGGCGTCATGGAGCACTCCAAAGGGTACCATTAGCCATCTAATGATGTCCTCAATCGATTTCCGAAATAAAAATTTTTGACCTTTTTGAGGGTCATGGAGTATTCTAAAGGACACCATTAGTCTTCTAATGAGGTTCGCTATCCGCAATAAAATATGTTTAGGAAAAAAGTTTTAACCCTTATTTGGGGGTCACGGAACACCGGGAGTGGCACCATTCTATTTCCCACGATGTCTCCTACCAATTTTTGCAAAAATTTGTTCGGCCTTTTTATCACTTTCCACCCACATTTTTCCAACACTTCCGAACAACTCCCACATCAAGCAAATGAGCGGACAGGCAAATTAACAAGCGACCAAATGAACACATGTCCATCGAACAAACGAAGCAACCCGGGTAGTTCGAACAACGAACGAACAAACGAGCTACTCGAGTAGTTCGAAGAACGAACAAACGAACGAACTACACGGGTTTTGCGAAGTACCCTGGTAGCTTGAACATTTAATACACGGATTTTACGGATATTACCCGGGTATTACCCGGGCTTTCGAGCGTCCGGGTACCCGCATTGGTGCTTTCAAAATTATACAAGATAATGTTGTTTCTCAGCTATAATGTTAACTAAAGCAAATAATTTAACAAACAAGGGTCTAAAAGTAATAAATTATCATAAAAAATACTTGTTTGAATTTAAAATACTTTTATTAGAATTTAAAATACTTTTATTTGAATTTAAAATACTTGTTTGAATTTTGGTGGTCACGAACCACTCCAAAAAGTACCATTAGCCTTCTAATGATGTCCGCTATCCATGTTGGTCCCCTTTTTGGGGATAATGGACCACCGACCATGGTACCATTCGATTTCTCACGATGTCTGCTATCGATTTCTGCAATAAAAATGTTGTCGTTCATTTTTCGCACACTTTTCCAAAAAAACTCCAATGACGCAAGTGCACACAGAAAAAAAAGATAGGTCAATCCAAATGATAAAGTTGTTAATAAACCATTTTTATACTTTGAATTGAAACATAAACAACAAGTACAATTCAGGAGGTTAATCTAAACGACAAAAAATTGTTAAAATAAATTTAGACATTTTTAACCATAAAATCGTAAGAATTGTTGCATATAAAATTAAACATAAAAATGGTATGACTAAACTCTTAAATGGTAAAGTTACTATTGTCAACCACTAAAATAGTGAAATTAACCAAATAAAATTGTAAATTTACTATTTTGGTTGGTTATCTAACCGAAAAGATGATCCAGAAGCAATTTAAGAATTGTGAATTGTTAAATATATTGAGTGCACTGCAGGCGGATGATCTGGATAATTCTGATAATCCTGATTTAACAATTCTGACTTCGTTAATATTATGCAGCAGTGGCAACAGCGCCTTCATGTTCACAGGCATCCAGTTCTTCGTCTCATCACTTTGTAAGTGTATATACGCCAAATAAACCATAAATAATTGCAAATTTAAACTATTTTTCTTGGTAAATAAACTATTTCTATGGAAATGAACTATTATTCAAGGTAGACGAACTATTTTAAATGATACATGAACTATTATTCATGGTAGATGACCTATTTTTCTTGGTACACGAACTAATATTTTAACAATTTTTAGTTGGTTCGATTTACCATGTTTTTTGGTCACTAAAATTTTAACCGTCTTTTTCGGTTAAATTTACCTATATTTTTCTTTGTGTGTGGGTTCTAGCCAAATCCCAAAGGAACCAATTGATTCAAACAAATTTTCAGAGACGCAGTTTGGTTTTGGTCAAATCCAAAAGGTACCAACTTGTCAAAAAAAAGTTTGCTGGTGTGCCTCGATGCGTATCTCTGCCCGTTGAAACAATTTCATTAAAAAAAAGCACTTGTGTGAAAATTTCATCATCCATAATTTTAATTGTGACAATAGTTGAGCGGCGCTCAAATGTTGGGTATTCCTTAATTGAGCGCGCTCATCTGACGTTGCTCATGCTGTGAGTCCGCTCAACATTTGAGCGCATGTCTGTCGGGAGCGCAGATCTGTCGCTTAAATATTAATTTTGCATTTTTTTTGTTCATTTTGCGCCTTTTTGGTGAAAATTAAGTAGTACCAAGATATCATGATACCAAGATATAATGACGTGTTCAAACTATACTTTGCAACACAAATAGGCAATATTTAAAAAAATATTTTTGGAAAGTTGAGAAAATATCGAACATGTTTTCATTTTCGATATACAAATTTTATTTGTTTAGGAAATATTGAGTTTGATAAAAATTCTAAATAACACACAATTCAATATTTGAGCATGGTTGAAGTATGTACAGGTTGTCATTTTTCACAATTCAGGCGCTATACATTTTTTTAAGATTTTGAAATTTGTATGAACATTTTCAAGATCTCTACAGTCCGCTATGGGACAGAAGCTAGCTCTAGCTCCCGAAAAATATGTCATCTTATTAATAATTTATGAGAACCTAGAGAACAAATAAAAAATGTTACACCCTAGTGAAAAATCCTTCTGTAGGCTTGCTTAGACTCAAAAAATTAAAACAAGTGCTTTTTAAGAAATAAAATGGGTTCCATTAAAATTGTCATAACTCTTTCAATATATGCAGAGGGTTAGTTTTATATTATTGGGAATTGTGTATCAACAATTTCAAATGGCTATTCGTGTTTTTCCTGATTATTTGTCAAAAACATGAAATAAAAATTACATATTTTTTATACAAATGTAGACATGGAAAAAAAGCTTCCAAATGATCTAATAAATCTTTTTACAGGCATAATGTCTGAAATGTCTTCTTTCTACTGGTGTTAAACATGCCTGCATTAGTTTGCCACACGACACGAAATATACGAAAATCGTAAAATATTTTAACTAAATTTTGTCTGTTTTGCCTTTTCTGTCATTATAATTGACAAAACTGACTCATATTTGGTATGGTAGTTAAGAATTGTGATATGTACCATAGTACCTAATATTATCAGTATATCTCTTACGATGGTCAAGCTATATAGTTTAAGAATGGTAGGCGTGACAGTTAGTCAATCACGCCCATATTAAGAATGGTCATGTACAAAATATCTCATTTCAAACAAAAGTTATATTCATTTTACCATTTCAATTATATGACAGATGGGCGTGGCAATGGACCAATCTTGTTCATTTTCAAATTGAAATCTATTCATAGTTCATGTATGCTTAGTGTAAAGTTTCGTTAAGATTGGCGCAAAACTGTACTTACGGCGTGCTAGAATTGACTTCGGTCCCACAGTGCAGTCCATGGAACGAGTAATCTTGTGCACTAAATTTTAATAAAAGAATCAAATTTTAAAAAACAACTTGAAAATGACAATCAATTGAGTTTTTAAATTTTTTCTTCATGATATTTTCAGGGCAAATAACAAATATATGATATATTGATACATTTTTAAAGTTGAAATACCAATTGGTAGTTTTACATTTCTTATCATTTGGTACAAATGTTGAGCTCATTTTTGCAAGGATTGAAACCTAAAGAATAACGGTTTCGGTTTCTTCCTCGTTTCGGTTTTAAGTGTTTATAACGAAACAGTTTTGGCATCCCGGTACCAAGTTACGGTTCGGTTTTTATTTCGGTTTTTGTATTAAAATTAGTTTTTGGCCATACACAGAACCATTTTTTTTTTGTAAAAACAGTATTTCTCCAATTACCATGGTTTCGGAAGGACGGACATGGCTGAACACGTGGTTATGCTGATCAAGAATATATATACTTGTCCATACCGAACCTGACTCCTAAGGGGCGTTACAATATAAACAATATACCCTGTGCCTTATAGGTGTAGGGTATAAAAATAGAGTCATATTCCGTATAGGAATATTTAAGTTTTCGTTGTTAACCTGTATACATCGCACGACAAAAGATAGTCGCATTCCACACATACTACGTGTGTTTTATAGTACCGCATCCAGCTGGCAACAATAACTTATCGTGGAACAACACCCACGAGTTTTGTATGTTGTAAATTCAATCACAAGCTTGATGGAACATTGTAGAAATTTTTATATATTAAAAATATCTTAAAATATACTTGATGGGGGGGTGGGTAAATTTTTAGTAAATATGCGTGTTTCACAAACGAAACTAGCGTATCGACAGAAACTATACAGCATTGTCAATATTTCTTTGGAGTTGCGTGTGTTTTTGCAGTATATGATTTACCGACAAATAAATAATGAAAGAAAACATTAAAAAAAAATATTTAGTCGGACGATGCTTAGCGTAGCGAAGAGAAAATACAGCTTTGTCTTTGGAGTTGCCTGTGTTTTTTGTTGTTTACGATTTACCAGTTTTGGATATCGGTTTATTTCTGATTTTCGTATAACGATTTCGGTCTTAAATGATTAGTATTTGGAAAATGTAGTTGGTGACTTTAACTTCAACGACGATATCGATTGATATTAATTTAATATTGGTAATTTTTCAATTTTTTCCAATTTATGTTATTTGAGAATTGATAGGTAGTTTAAAAACAAACAATTCACATTTTGAATAGTTTTAAATAACAACAAAAAATTGAAAAGATAACACAGGCAATGATCATACGAATGCTTTTGATTTAATATCCATAAAAAGACCTTCGAGACCCAAAAAACGCATTATTAAATTTTTTCTAATAACTATTGATTAATTGTAAAACAAGTGTAATATTTTTGCTGCGCATAATTTTGTATGTATTTTATATTATTTTGTTTAAATTATAAAGTTTTTAATTATTTAATGCAACGCACCACATTTCTGTATGTGTGTTCAGACATTTAGACAAAACAATAGATGTCATTTACGAACGCAACAGGTGGCAACAAGTGTGCTGCAAACGCCGAACTATAGCGAAGCACTATTCTAAAATACCAATATTGTTAAATTGGATACATAAACACTTATCTTAATTATTATTATGTTGTTTAATAAACTTTATACTTTAAATAACAAAACACTGTTGTTACCTTTTATTAATTTGTTTAAAAAATACCTTTGAAATTTAAATTGTTTTCCTTTTTAACGAAATATGAAAATAAAATCATTATTGAATGAGCCAAGCTCCTCTACTAAACGAAATAAATACGACTGCAACCATTTCCATTCTAATGCGTTACACGTTACATTCGAATTGCCAACTGTGTTCTACGTTAATTGTGTTTAAGTTATTTTTATAACAAATATATCATTGTGTTGCAAAAGTTATTGTATAATAAACCTTTATATTGTGTTGCCTAAGTTATTATTTTATAATAAACTTCTTAACATCTGTGAAAAAAAATACAAATTGTGAAATACAAATTGCTTCCTAAATTTTATTATGGCTGGAAGAAAGAGAAAGCTACCTTAGCCGGACAACATTTCAACATTTTTTTCCAAACAGCAGTATGTTTATTATGTTTGTATTCCGTCTATTTTTATTACAGTCAGCCCAATCATGAACAAATTTCCCCCCGAAATATTTTCACTATTAGGAAATTTAGTATCACAGTGAATTTCGAATGTAGGAAAATAATTCACTGGAAACAGTTTCATATCATGAATTTCATTTTATAGGAAATTTTTTCCTGATTTACGCATAAATATTCCGACAGAAATTTCTTGAGGAAATTGAAGTTTAAACCAGTTGGGAAGGTTTGATCACATGGGAAATTTTAAATTTGGTGTTATTATGATAGATTATCAAAATTATAGTCGGTCTTATCCGACTATAAATACCCTACACAGATGTGTGGTTACCATTCAAAGTGGTATATAGGTCACCAGGGTAAACAAATTCGGAAAATAACTAAAAACTTTCAATCGCTGAAGAATTTCCATTCATTTGATACCCATATTTACAAATGGGTAGGTGTACCGAATTTAAATTTTTTTTTATGTGAACCACAAGTCTTTTCACCGGAAAACATTATTATCATGTATTTGAGCATGATATCAATATATATTTGACCAAAAAAGTTTACCTAAGCACGTATACATAAAAATTGATCTTTATATGTACATTTTATATGAGGTATTTGAACATAAGTGGTCGAATCATTCGCACATACAGCGTAGGTATATTAGTAATCTAAGTTATAAGTTTCATTTATCTAGCTCTTCAATTTTAAAAGTAGTAGGGATTTCAACAGACAGACAGACGGACAGACGGACAGACAGACGGACAGACGGAGGTCATGCTGACTCAGGAGGTCATGCTGATCAAGAATATATATACTTTTCCATACCGGAGATGCTTCCTTCTGTGTGTTACAAACGGCGTACCAAACTGAATATACCCTTTCACTCTTAGTGTAGGGTATAAAAATGTAAGTTTTATTATTGGTGTAACAATAAACAAAAGTGCAGTTTAAAACACAATTTTAAGCCAAAGTACCCAACCCATCAATACATGCGTATTTTATACCATGAATTTTTTTTAAACCAAATATCAAAAATCCGCAAATTTTAACAGTGTTTATTGATTTTCAAAAAAAATTGGACATGATATTGTTATAGGATTTATATGCTATACATATAAGCATAAAGAATCAGGGGTTTTGGTAACAAGTGGAGCAGGATTTAAATAATATTAGACCTATCATCTTTTATTTGGAAGAAAGTAAAAATAATGCTCTAAAGCTTAATGGGATCTACAGTTTAATGCAAAATCCGGTGGGGTGAGATATTTGAATAGGCGGTGTTTTTACTCTCGGAGGTTTTCCATTGTCTGCGAGAGGTCTGGTATAGCAAAACATTGTCTTTTTTGTTGATGTTGCAGTCGCTGGTCGCAGTCGAACCAGAGACCTTTTGGTCCGTAGTTCAACGCATTAACCATCTGAACCTCCGAATATACAAATAAAAATATAAATTTAGAAGCGGTCTTTAAATTTTGTTGTGCAGAAAGTTATCATAGTTTGACGCAAAAGATTTGAAGAACCTATGCCGAGTTCTATTATCATTTGAGATGTGCGTGCATATTTGTACTCAAAGTGGTGGGATCTGCAGTTTAATGTCGTATCCAAATGGCTCATTTGAGCGACCGACGCATTTCTATTAGTAGTTCAGTCCGTGTAGTTTCTTGCTTTAATTGATCAAGGATTGACTTCACCAAAAAGATGCATTTGATATCTTTTTGGTGAAGTCAAGAGCCTGCAACAGATCAGCAAACATCAATAGAGGATCAAGGGAAGTCTCAATTCAGCAAACTATTACAGACAGTTCAATTTAAATTATTTTTATAATATTTTAAAATTAAATTTAAATTTTGTGTGCAATTGTCAAACTTTCGAAATGTATTTGACAATTATTTCGAAACAAATCTATTTCCCAGGAAATTAATGATATGAAATTTCATTTCGGAGGAAAATAAAATTTCACATGAAATTCAATTTCCTATGAAATTCAGGATTGGGCTGAATATAAATATATGCTGAAGAAATGAAATGTTTTGCATAGAATGTTCTGCAAAAGATGAAAATGATTGTGTTTGTGCATCAACAACTATAAGAGGTTCAAAAACAACTGCAGCAAAGTATGCCGCGGAAGCTCCGCTACAACTAAATCCAGTTGACGATTTAGTTTGTTCTTCAGACGAAAGTATTTTGGCTATAAGAAGAAATGAGCTTTGTCGTCTACATACTGAAAGTCAGTCCGTTCCTTCTGATTTAGGGATCATTGAAGTTCCAGAATTATCTGATGACTCGTTTGAATACACAGAAGGCTCTTTGGAAAACTCGATGATTTTAAAAAAGTAATAATTACTATCCAGTTTATAAATGGAAATTTCAATTAACAAATGTACGTATTTTAGTCCTAAATTCAGAGCAAAAGTGTTTCAACGAGTATGGCTTAAAAACCCTGAATTTTCCAATTCGATGGAGGCAGATCCAACTTCAAAAATTCATTTTATTTGTCGTCTGTATGGTAGGAAATTGCAAGCGGGGAAGGAAGAAGCCAAAAGGCACATGCTAGTGTCAAAGCATATTTCCAAAATGAAAAGTGTATGTGGAAATCAAATCCTTACAGTTGAGGACACAAACAATAAAAAGACATAAGAGTTACCTATGACTCAATTTATTGTCCATAATAATTTGCCGGTGCCCTTTGCTGACGAATTGAATGACCTTTGCAACACATTGAACCCAAATTTAAGGACTTCTTTTGGACGCACAAATCCTTCTTTAATAAAAAAAAGTTCTTTAATAAAAAATGTGGTAATTGAAGAACGAAAGCAATTGCTTATAAAGACACTGCAAGAAAGAAACAACATTTTCAATAGTTTGTGACGAATTAACTGCAATTGATTGCACCAAACAATTGGCAATAATAGCAAGACATGTGTACGAAACTATGAACGTGCATCAAGACTTTTTGGCAGTCATAGAATTGACAAATGGGCAAGCTAAAGATTTGTACCAAGTTATCATTGCTAATTTATGATAAATGTTTGGAATGTCCAAAATAAATTAAATAAAAAATTTCTTTCTTACAATTTTTTTAAGAATAGGCAATTGAACAAACAAAACAAAATCTAATCGGATATGGTTCAGATGGTGCAGCAGTAATGTTTGGAGTTCAGAACTCATTGTTCGCTCTTTTAAAACAAGATATTCCAAGTAAAATAAAATTTATTTATTTTTCTAAATTTCCGATCTAACACATTTTTTTTCATAGGACTTGTACGGCATGAAGTGCATTTGCCATTGTGTGCCTCATACGCATGCCAGCAACTTGCGGAATATATGGAACATTTTTTAAAAAATTTGGCAAATTATTTCACAACAGCTAAAGGATCCAGAAATTAAAAATATTCCAATATATGTTCATATTAAACCAAGAGAAGATTCTCCATCCAGCACCTACGCGATGGTTATCATTACACAAATGCGTACAGCATGTACTTAATCATTATATGCCTTTGACAGAATATTTTTCTGAAGAAAAAAAATGAAAATGAAAAAGCAAATTATATTTTTAATATTATTACTGATCCACATACAAAATTCTATTTGCAATTTCTAGATTATATATTGCCAACTAAACGTGGATATGCAATATCCGAGGTAAAAATACACAAAATGTATACTGGAATTAAAAATATGTTTAAAGCATTATTAAGTAATTTTGCGGATGATATAAATAGATGACAAAGAATTATTTAATGAAAATATTATAAATGAATCGTATGAAAATTGCAAAATTAAGAATTTTTTAAACCTAGATTTGGGTGGTATTTTCTTTTTGTTACCCTCAACTGACGATACTAGTGTCATATGCTTCCGCTCTAGTTCTCTAGTTTAATTTAAATAAAAATAAAGTTAGACATCGGCTTTCAACTGAAATGTTGCCGGAAATTCAGCATGCTTAACATCTGCATGAAAATTATAAATCGCAAGAGGTTGTTTTAAACCAAAATCATTATAGATTATTTAAAAAATAAATGTATGACTTTAATAAAAACAAAGAAAACCAGCCAATGGAACATAATGAACAGTTATAATTTTTTCATATTATTACTATATATACTATTTTTTATAGCAGTTTATTTACACTGAATATTTTTATACCCTACACTAAGAGTGAAAGGGTATATTCAGTTTGGTACGCCGTTTGTAACACCCAGAAGGAAGCATCTCCGGTATGGAAAAGTATATATATTCTTGATCAGCATGACCTCCTGAGTCGATTTAGCGATGTCCGTCTGTCCGTCTGTCTGTCCGTTTGTCTGTCCGTCTGTCTGTCTGTCTGTCTGTTGAAATCCCTACTACTTTTAAAATTGAAGAGCTAGATAAATGAAACTTATAACTTAGATTACTAATATACCTACGCTGTATGTGCGAAAATCGGTCCATTGTGACCTATGATCCGACCACTTATGTTCAAATACCTCATATAAAATGTACATATAAAGATCAATTTTTATGTATACGTGCTTAGGTAAACTTTTTTGGTCAAATATATATTGATATCATGCTCAAATACATGATAATAATGTTTTCCGGTGAAAAGACTTGTGGTTCACACAAAAAAAATTGAAATTCGGTACACCTACCCATTTGTAAATATGGGTATCAAATGAATGGAAATTCTTCAGCGATTGAAAGTTTTTAGTTATTTTCCGAATTTGTTTACCCTGGTGACCTATATACCACTTTGAATGGTAACCACACATCTGTGTAGGGTATTTATAGTCGGCTTAGACCGACTATAATTTTGATAATCTATCATAATAACACTAAATTTAAAATTTCCCATGTGATCAAACCTTCCCAACTGGTTTATAATTTTATTTATATTTTTTTTTATAATAATAACTTATTTCCAATTATCATAATTGATAAATGTGATTTACTTTCTATTTCGTTTTATTATTTCATTATTATTTATATCAAAATATGAAACTTAAGTTCCTTTTAGTTAGTAAGAAATGTATTTTCTTGAAGAATAACTAGTTTTCAATTAGCATGTATGAAAAATGTGATTTATTTTGTTTTATTATTCTTTATATCAATATATGAAAATCAAGTTCCTTTTAGTTAGTAAGAAAAAATGTGATGAATATTTATTTAAGATGTTTTAATAAATAATATTTTATATTAAACTTGTTAACGAACTGTATTTTATTATATCAAATTAGCTGAAACTGTGTTTTTAATTTTTGTTTTCTATAAATGTGCGATTTTTGAGGGATTTTAATGCCTGATGGATTTTTTGTGCGATTTTTTAATGCTGATGGATTTTATTTTTAAAAAAGTCGTACTAGAGATTTTTTATATTTTATTCTGGGAAAAAACGAAAGGGATTTTAGGTTGGCATCTATGAGCCCAAGTCCAGGCTTGAACCGGGGAAATTTCGACTGGAAGTCCAATGCACTAACCTGAGCTACCGACGCTACTTTAAGTATAATTATATATAAACTTAAGTTATAATTAACAGCCATATTCAAGCGAGCAATGACAATTGTTATCAATAAGAATTGTTATAAATGACAATTAATTCAGACTTTTACGTCCATAAACATAGAAAATAAATTGACAGAATACGAAATTGTGACAAAGCGCATTACTGTGACCGATTTGAATTTGGAACTCGTGCCAGAATAGGGCTATAAATATACGTTTGTATCAACTTTCCTAATAATTCACTAAATCAAGAGATAATAGCGCTTAATCATTGACAATTTAAAATCAAAATTAAATTTAAAATCATCTTTTTGACAATTTACTCTATACAAAATTTGTCAAAAAAAAATTCGAATCTATTTTTAGAATTTTTTTGAATTAAATGTATTTTGGCGACAGCACAATATGATAATTTTTTTTTTTTTAATTTAATTTTAAATTTTTTCTTTACTATTACATAAATAAAACCTTACTAAGAATAGTCTGTAACCATTTTTCTTATAATGTCAATAGTTTAAGAGATATGAGCCTTCAAAGTTAGGGAAAAAATTAATTCCATACATAAATATATAAAAATACATATTGAAACATAACTAAAAGATCCTTGCATATCCTCTCAAATCCTTAAAATGTTATTTAGACTTTTACAAAATATACTTTTTGAAGAAAAACTAGCTTCCTAATGGTTACAGACTAAGAATAGAAACTTTGTTATAATAAATTTATAGTTAATGTAGATAATCTCATGCTCGCCGTACATAAATAATTTTGTTATAACAAAATTATAGTTTATGTAGAAAGCTCATGCTCACCGACTAGGAGGTTGCGACAACCTCCTGCTCACTAATTTGTAGATTGTCACAACCTCATGATCACCGATCTGATTTAGAGGTTGTCACAACTTTATGATCACCAACTAGGAGGTTTCCACAACCGAATTACAAGGTGGTTGCACCTACATATTACTACATATTATATAACTAGCTGGACCCGTGCACGACTTGTGCTAAGATTTTCTGAATTCAAAGATATGGAGCGATTTTATTAATATAAAAAACATTTTATTATTTATAGCTGGACCCGTGCACGACTCGTGCCAAGATTTTCTGAATTCAAAGATATGGAGCGATTTTATTAATATAAAAAACATTTTATTATTTATATGAGGGGCCCGTGCTTAGCTGTTGAAGTTTTTTTTTATTGGTTTTATAAATGTGGTAACCAAATAATAATTCTCCGCCAAAACAACTTTTCTCAAAGACAATTCTTTCTTCTCCGCAAAATCCACATAGAACGCTTTCCCGTAGAATTCTCCACGTAGAATTCATCCCGGTAGAATTTTCCCGGTAGAATTCTTTCCCGTAGAATTCTTCTCCGTAGAGTTTTTCCCAGTAGAAGTTTTAGTGTGGTGGGTTTTAATGTGGTGAGTTTCGGTATGGTGAGTTTAGGTGTGGTGAATTTTGGAGTGGTGAGTTTAATTGTGGTGAGTTTTAGTGTGGTGCGTTTTGGTGTGGTGAGTTTTAGTGTGGTGAGTTTTAGTGTGGTGAATTTTAGTGTGGTGAGTTTAAGTGTGGTGATTTTTAGTGTGGTCAATTTTAGTGTGGTGAATTATAGTGTGGTGGATTTTACTGTGTTGAATTTTAATGTGGCGTGTTTTAGTGTGGCGAGTTTTAGTGTGGTGAATTTTAGGGTGAATTTTATTGTGATGAGTTTTAGTGTGATGAATTTTATTGTGGTAAGTTTTAGTGTAGTGAATTTTAGTGTGGTGAGTATTAGTGTGGTTAATTATAGTGTGGTGAGTTTTAGTGTGGTGAATTTTAGTGCGGTGAGTTTTAGTGTAGTGAGTTTTAGTGTGGCGAAATTTGAGTGTAGTGAGTTTTAATGTGGTGAGTTTTAGTGTGGTGAATTTTAATGTGGTGAAATTTTAGTGTAGTGAGTTTTAGTGTAGTGAGTTTTAGTGTGGTGAGTTTTAGTGTGGTGAGTTTTAGTGTGGTGAGTTTTGGTGTGGTGAGTTTAAATGTGGTGAGTTTTAGTGTGGTGAATTTTAGTACGGTGAGTTTTAGTCTGGCGACATTTGAGTGTAGTGAGTTTTAGTGTGGTGAGTTTTAGTGTGGTGAGTTTTAATGTGGTGAAATTTTAATGTGGTGAGTTTTAGTGTGGTGAATTTGAGTGTAGTGAGTTTTAGTGTGGTAAAATTTTAGTGTGGTGGGTTTTAGTGTGGTGAGTTTTTGTGTGGTGAGTTTTAATGTAGTGAAATTTTAATGTGGTGAGTTTTAGTGTGGTGAATTTTAGTGTAGTGAGTTTTAGTGTGGTGGGTTTTAGTGTGGTGAATTTTAGTGTGTTGAATTTTTGTGTGGTGGGTTTTAGTGTGGTGAATTTTAGTGTGTTGAATTTTTGTGTGGTGAGTTTTTGTGTGGTGAGTTTTAATGTGGTGAGTTTTAGTGTGGTGAGTTTTAGTGTCGTGAGTTTTGGTTTGGTGAGTGTAAGTGTGGTGAGTTTTTGTGTTTTGAATTTTAGTGTGGTGAGTTTTAGTGTGGTGAATTATAGTGTGGTGGGTTTTAGTGTGGTGAATTTAAGGGTGAATTTTTGTGTGGTGAGTTTTAGTTTGGTTAGTTTTAGTGTGGTGAGTTTGTTTTTCTTTTTCTTTCCTTTTTTTTGTTTTTCATTTAGTTTGGATTGTGGTTTTATGTGATTGGTTTTGTTTTTGTATTTTTGCTTTTGTTTTGTTTTGTGCTTTTGCTTTTTTTTTATTTTTTTTTGTATTTGAGTTTTTTGTTTCATGTTCGTAGCTGGTGAAAGTGCCGAGTTATATCGTATTAAAAGTTTAGGTTGTATTGGAGGTGCCACGCCTCTTTGTCCAAACTCTTATATATAGCCTATCATTCCTTCCAGACCATACCGCATCTGTGGTAAAAATTTCTAGAAAATCGAATCAGCCGTTTAGACGGAGAAGCGGAACAAACGTACAAACGAACAAACAGATTTATTATATTAATAGGATATAAAAAAGTGTAATAATTTATACAATCAAAATAATTTCACATTTTACGAAATATTTTTCAATGTTTGTTTTTTTCTAAAATACATGATAAATCGTAAAATACATGAAACATTTCGTATATATGTATGACGTAAAATTATAATAACAACAAAATTACAAATATTTCGTTTAAATTACGTAACTTTCGTTGTATTTTTTTTATTATAATTGTTTTACGAAAGTAAATTTTCGTAAATTTTTAAAGATATATTTTACGAAGCAATCGTGTTTTTTATGAACAATTAGCCATTGTAACGATATCGGCTACAATTCGATTGAATATCGTGTGACTACAATTTTTGAATTATGTATCAAACGAAACGATGACTACGCTCGTTTTGAATTTTTTTGTTGCCAGCATATAAATTATACGACAATTAAAAAAAACATGAAATTTTTTGTATATGAAAAATAGTTGGTATTGGGTTCGCAAGCAGATAGTTATAAAATACAAACAGTTTAAATTTGTGATATGTGTGAGTTCTGTTTGTGGTAAAAGGGCAAAAGTGCCAAATCAGTGCTGAGTACTTCATATTTTTATTAATGAAATACTCGTAAAGTTTGGGATCTTTTCTTTTATATCCTTCACCAATTTCATTTTTCTTTGTATATCTTGATTAACTTATTTAAGATATCGACACTTCCGATTCAAATATATCTATGGGAACAGGGAAAAAAATGATTTTTGGCGTTTTGGTTTGACATTTATTGTTTAGAAATTTTTATTGAAGTTTTAGTTCTGGTTTTACATACCTCATTTTGTTACACATAAGAAATCGACCGACTTATGGCTAATTCAAAGTAGATCACTTCTAATCATTTCAATTCATTTATTTGTGATTGGTAATTTAATCAATTTTGATTTCATTGAAACCTTTTATTGATATGTTTGAAACTAGGAAGTTACTACGGGCCCGAAATAAATTTTATATATAACCATTTTTAATTACAATTGCCTCAATTTGGTTACTTGGGACATTTTTTTTAAACAGCATTTATTACACGATCTAATCTATATTCGAATTTGAAGAAATCATTAATTTCCCGAGAAACGGGAAATTTTATAAACCTCTACATATATGTATTGAAAATTGTCAGCAAACTAATTATAAATTTTGCCATATCGGCACAACTTTTACAAACAATGTAAATTTCTGTCATACTTTAAACCCTTCGTTCGCAGTTCTTTTATACGTTTTTTTTTTTGGATAAATAGATTATGTTTCATGGTAAATACATATTGTCGGTGAATACCTCTTACAAAATGAATTTTACAGAAGAAACAAAATTATTTTCAGTCTTAATTCTGCACTTACTTCATACAAAATTAAGTATGTCATAACTTATAATGGCATTTTTCTAATTTATTCGATAAACATATCATTAAAAACCAGATTATAACACAAAATTAGGCGTAATTTTCACATGCAGTTAGGCGGTTTTACACAAATGACTTTTTGTTTAAAATTTTTTTTGTTAGTTTTTGGCAATGTAAAATTGACTGTTCGGATTCGGCATTGAGGATTGTTTCGTAGTGACGAAGTAAAAGCCATTTTAGTTTTTAATAAAATAGTCAATTAAATGATTTTAAAAACATACTTTTTCTTCCCGATTTTTCGCCATCTTTTGGTCGTCTTCGCCGCGTATGTATTGTGTCTCGTCTCATTGAATGTGGCCGGTTAACACCATGTAGTTTGTAGTACAAACCACATGCGTTGCATACCATCTCTCCACTTAAGTTTCTTCTCCAAATGGTTGTTGTCAAAGTTCCACAATTTGTACATGAAATATCTTTTTGAGTGTTTAAGTTGTTGGAGTTCTTTGGAATCTATAAATGTAAAAATGTGTACATTTTAAATAAATTAATCAAAAGGCAAAGATAATATATTTTATATATGAAATATATATATACAAGTTTATCCGCAATAATAATAATAATAATAGTTTGGCGCTACAGTCCTAGAAGAACTTAGGCCGAATTCTCTCAACATTTTGAGCTGTGCATGTTCTATTTGTACTCAAAGTGGTGGGACCTACAGTTTAATACTGAATTAGAACGGCAGGTAAGAGCTTTTTATAGGCAATCTATTACTCTCGTAGGTTTGCCATTTACTGCCATGAGGTAGCGCGGTATAGAAAAATCTTTTCTATGAAAAGATGTTGTTAGTCCCAGTCCAGGCTTGGTACTGGGACCTTTTGGCTCGCAGTCCAACGCACTAACCTTGAGCTACCAACGCTACCATAAGTTATGTCAAATTAAATTTAAAATATTTGACAATTCATGTTTAATTAAAGGAAATAAAAATACTAATAAATATAAACAGAATAATTGACAAGTGTTTGTTTTGACTTTTCTTTTTAAATGACAGGAGATTTTAAAAATAAAAAACTTTATTGCTGTATAGTTGAGCTTCAGGAGCTGTTAAACAATAATTTGGCTACTAGTCGTGTAATGGTGCTTCTATGGTGGCGTTCATTAGATTTTGCAGCTAACAGTATTAGTATAATGAATATATGAATTCTTTTAAATGGTTTTAATATAATATGGATTAAAATACAAGTCTAAGAACTCAAATCTTCTTAGAGTTGTATTTTAATACTAATGTATTTTAATACTAATGACAGCGCCTCGCACACCTAGGCTAAACTCATAAGGCACAAACGAAGCCATTATATAAATACGGACAGTAGGGCAATTAAACTGTGAGCACCACTTTTCTGCTTGTTCAAAAGTTTCGCAAAATAAATGACGCTGATTCTTATAAATTTCAGTTTTCAAAACATTAATTTTGCCAAAATGTTCCTTCTAATTTAGTTGTTGTTTTCTTTAGATATCTTCAGTTCAAATTACATACGTAAAGCAGAAACAACAATTGAACCAACATAGCAGCTGGTTCAATTCATTTGAACTAAGAATTTTGTGGTTGTAAAAATTGTTTATAAGTTTTCTGGTGTTTGCTACTGTTCAATATTGAGTCCATTTATTTTATTGACAGATTTTTAAATTCTGTTGAAACCACGGCTTGCTATTGGAAATGGTTTGACATAAACACGCAAAACATGGATGTGGTACAAAAATTATTCATATGGAAAGAATTGTAACCAATACCATGTAATTTAATTAATTATGTAAGACAAGTATACTAGAAAGTTTTCACAGTTTCGTGGTATTGATAGGATGTTGTATGTATAAACAGTGTGCTCCATTTATCTGTTTAATATGTCTAGCTGCATTTAAACTGTTCTAAGCAGTGAACAGTTTTTTGTTTTATTGTTATATTGGGTTAGCACAAATCCTCATTCCAAACCCTTCTCGTGAGTGCCGACTGGAAGTAATCTACCCAGAGTTCTAGCCTTAGGATGAGTTAGTCAAGGCCATGTGGCGTGATTGTCAGCTGATGCCCATCAATGGCTTAAGAAGCTCTCTTTTTCAGACCTTCCTACATTATTCTATCCCCTAAGGCCCAGATTAACAAATACCCCACAAGCGGAGGTATCGAATACCTGACTCCTTCGATCTTACCCTTGACCCTATTTGTGTATAGTGAATCTCTGCTCGGGCAGACCTCCTTTCTCCGCATTTCGTTGGTGCAAACTTTACTTACTTATTTGGCCATTACAACCCATGATGGGTTTCGGACGCAACAATTTTGCTTTGCTAGTCGTTTCTGCATTGCACGCGCTGGCGGCAGTTTTGTCATGTTGTCTTGCACTTGGTCGCTCTACCGGAAATTCGGACGTCCTCAACTACGTTGACTACCACTGGGTACACAATTGAACCCCTTTTTTGCTGGAGCACTTTCATCTATACGCTCGACATGTCCAAGCCAGCGTAGGCACTGGATCTTAATGCGCCTGACTATGTCAATGTCTTACAGCTCGTCGTTCCATCTGATTCTGTTTTCGTTTTCAACGATTATGGGGCCATAGATTTTCCGAAGAATTTTGCTCTTGAACGCTGCTAAAGCTCGCTCATCGATGTTAGCAAGCGTTCATTCCTCACCGCCATAGAGGAGGATTAGCATGATGAGCGAACTATAGAGCGTAATTTTTATCCGTCGAGAAAGAGCTCTGCTCATCAATTGCCTACTGAGCCTAAAGTAACACCTGTTGGCATGAGTTATTTTTCGGCTAATCTCCAGGATGGCGTTATTTTCTTTGTTGATGCTGGTACCTAGTCCTTCACAACTTCGAAGAGAATGCTGCACTGACTGCTCTTACGCTCTGCCCAATGACGTTGATATCATCAGCATAACCGAGCAGTATGATACACTTGTTAAAGATAGTGCCATTGTGATGGAGTTATGCAGCTCTTACAATCTTCTCCATTATTAGGTTGACGAAGTCACACGATAGGGAATCGCCTTGTCTGAAATCTAGTTCGGTATTAAACGTATCGGAGATGTTCCCAATTCTCACTGTGCAACGTATGTCGTCCAGGGTCATCCTGCAAAGCCTTATAAGTTTCGCAGGTATACCAAACTCAGACATGGTGGCGTAGAGGCGACTCCTTATTGGACTGTCGAAGGCAGCTTTGTAGTCGACGAAAAGGTGGTGGGTGTCGATCTGTCTCTCTTTGGTCTTTTCAGGATTTGGCGCAATGTGAAAATCTGGTCTATGGTGGACCATGGTGGTCTGAAGCCGCAGGTCTAATAGTGGGATCTCTCATCTTAAGGATTAGGCACAGTATACTGAGATTTCATTCGCAAGGCACGCTTTCTTCTAACCACATTCTGCTGATGAGCTGGTGCATGCTCGTTATGAGCTCATCACCTCCGGTCTTAACAACTCAGCAGCAGACCATCCGATCCTGCGCTTTGTTGTTTTCGGCATGTTGATGGCTGTACAGACCTCATAAAGGTCAGGTGGCGGTATGTCAATGCCGTCATCAGCAACAGGGGTTGTCAAGCTGTCTTCTCTAACGGCGGAGTAGTTTTCATCATCGCCGGCTAAAAGATGAGAGAAGTGGTCTCTCCATAATCTCAGTGGACATCTCTTACTAGTTTCTCGTCATCGGCCTGACAGGAAAAAAATTTCGAGCCTCGTTAATGTAGCCATGTATCTCAATATCTTCACACTCGCATCTTTCTAATTCTTCTTGCGTCTGAAAAGATGTTTCTCTTCTCTCCTCTTCTCTCTGTATCGCTCCTTCGTGGCTCATGTAACTACCGACTGCAGGGTGGCTCTATATGCAGCGTATTTCTCTGCAGTGACTGCGCGACACTCTTCGTCATACCACTTGTTCCGTAGGGGGCGTTGGAATTCAAGCTCCTCTACGGCAGCCGTACGCATTGAGGGGGATACGTGTGTCCACTGCGCGCATAGGGGGAGTGCTTTGGGCAGCCAGGTATGAGAGTCGAGCGGCATAGGCTTGTTTGCTCTGTTGCTGACGTTTAGCTGTTGTTGCTGACGTTTAGCTTTCTTTCCGTGGATTTCCGAGCATTTTTCGCAGCACATACGCGTGTGTGAACCTTGGCTGCTACAATAAAGTGACCCGAATCGATGTTGGAATTGACTTGTCCAACTGTGGGACCAAAGATATCCCCATGGCCTTATCATTAAAGTGGCCAATCAGGATTTTGATCTCGTGTCGGAGGCAGCGCTTATAGACTTCGTCGAGGCGCTCATAAAAGGTCTCTTAAGTTTCATCGTCCTTCACATTCGTCGGAGCGTGCGCACAAATTAGGCTGATGTAGAAGAATTTAGCCATGATGCCGATTGTTGACTGTCGTTCGTTCACGGGTATGAACCTAGTGACAAGATGACGGTGACTCTTTCCGACTACAAATCTTCAACCAAATTCATGCCCTCCGCATGGCAGTAGTAAATTTCACAGGATGCTTGTTTAGAGCAGCCTGTCCTGTCCATCGCATTTCCTGGATTGCGGTGATGGCAGCCTTTTATCTTTCGAGGACATCAACCAGCTGGATAGTGGCACCTTCCCTATAATGGTTCGTCGTTCCAAGTGCATATCCATAAATCATGGTCCTTTATACGTTTGCGTAGGTTTTCATAGTGTTTTCGAGTCGGTATCCGAGGCATGCTGTCTTTTTTCGTTGAATCGGCTTTTTTATATGGCGAGTCATAACCCCCATTTTGGAGGACCAATATCCCTGTCTCGTTTGTCCCGACCAGATCCTCCCACCGGATTGAAACCCGATCTTCAGCGGTTTGCTCGGGTTAACGGGGTTCACCAACACGAAGGTGAGACTAGGAATTTTGTAGGAGAGGTTTTGGTGACTAACAGAAGTCAGTTTCTACGTTGCGCATGCACTAAACCATTTTGAATGGTGCAAACATGAACAATAAAAACAATCCCTTTCCCCGAAGACGAACTTCTTTCTTCCAGTCAGGAGACAATCGTAGAAATCAGCTCAGCCAGTGCATGCCATAGCATGAGCTCAACAATGAACCTTCAACGTCAAAAACCGCTACCTTGCTGAGCGTACCATCCACAAGCACCAGTCAGAGGAAGATCGGCAAGAGACACAAGTCATCCGGAACGGACATCTTCATTCATGGCAAAATTGCGTAAAACAAGGCAGGTGCGACTCACGTACGATACCAATAAGTTGTCGAGAAGTACAACACCTTCATGGCCTCAAGAGAGAGTGCCGAAAAACCCCAGGAATCCAAGAAGCGGAATCGATTTCTAAAACAGCGGTAAGAGAAACGCATTGTCGAAGCCACGCTATCAACAATGATCATATTGGATCACATTGTTGCTAACCCTGGTGGAAATTTGCTCTGCTTCGATTCCTCCGAGGTTTGTAGAGGATATAGGGTGAATAATTAAAGATTTCCTCCATGGAAACATGGATATTTAAACCATCCACGGACGACGATCTAGACGAGGATCCAGACGAGATCGACGAAGCAAACATTCTGCTGGTGGATATGCGGGTTGTCGACAAGGACACCGCAACAACTCCGATACTATAAGTCGTGCAGATTAATCGTAAGAACTCGAAGAGTGCCTCGGGTAATCTGCTCATTTTCCTACGTGAGGAAAACATTGACGTCGACATCGTGCAGGAGCCGTGGGTCAACCAAAGATACATAGAAGGACTTACAAACTAACTGGTAAGACCAGATCATGTATTCTTGCCAAGAAACGCATTGCTGTTTCCTAACCTAAGCTCCAATGACATCACAGTGGTAGAAAGCGAAACAGCAGCTACATCTCCTCGATCTACATGGCACCTCGGTCTACACTATGAGGCATCAACGAACCTGGTGAGTACATCTTTGACTTTATTATAAAACACAATATTTCAGTATGCAACACTCCCAACTTTACGTTTCTGAGTACGGATAATTTTATAGGATGGGAGGGAAGTACTTGACATCACTCTTCTAGCCAACCCAAACTCCCTAACTCCCTAAAGATAGTAAACTGGTGAGTATCCAGCCAGCAGTCTTTTTCTTTTTCTCAAAAATTGGATTATCACCATGCTGATAACGAAAATTATTAAGTCTTATCTAGGCAACACCCAGCTCACAAAATGTGTTGACAGCGGCACACCCCAGGGAGGAGTTATCTCCCCTTACTATGGCTAATTATCATAGACAGCATTTAATTGAGGCTGAACTTAGGAGGTGTTAAAGTAGTGGCGGATGATGTGGTATTACTGGTCTCGGGACTGAATGTAATCAGTAAGATGAAAGGCACGCTGTAGAAACATAGTGCTTGTGCCACAAGGAGTTGTTTGGAGGTTAATCCAGGCAAAGCAGAACTGATGCTAAAAACTAAAATCCCGACCTTTGCACTCCCGAAGCTCAACGGAAACGAACTTCCACTCTACTTGATCCAAAATTAAACTGGAAAACAAATATTAAAAAGAGAGTCAAGATGGCTTGTATCTCGTTCTATACTTGTAGAAAATTCTTTGGAAATAAATGGGGTCTTAATCGAAAGTTGACATTATGGATGTACATTGCGGTTGTTCGTCCAATTCTTACCTACGGGTCAATAGTCTGTTGGACCGCACTCAGTAAGGACGACAACATAAAAAGATTTGCAAAGGTAAAGAGGACGTCAAGAATCGGGACAATCGGAGCTCTTCGGTCGTGCCCGATGGATGCCATTAATGTACTTCTCGATCTACTACCTGTCGACCTTCATATGAAATTTGATGTATCCAGCAGCACAGGTAGACTGAGATAATCCGGTTGCTGGACCATAAGTTCATAGCAAAATTTTAGACTCCCCCTTCAAGTATTGATAGGGAATCCTAGGACTACCTCACTCCAAAGCTCGACTTTGTAAAAAAAACTACGCAACTCCACAGAATGGAAAAATTGCGTAATATGGGGTTTCGATACAACTACCTTCACTGACGGTTCGAAAGTAGACTGTGGTACAGGAGCATGTATTTTTCTGAATCTCTCAACATATCCAAATCTATCCGATTCCCAGATCACGCAAGTGTTTTCCAAGCGGAATAACTTTGACAATTTTACGGTCAAAATTAGAGAAGCCTGCCACATTCTCAGTAAGATCACAACATAAAAAAACATAGCTAACATAATCTATAGCCAAGCGCAGTCAAAGCGATTGACTCCGCAACCACAAACTCCCAACTAGTGGCACAGTCAGAAATGAGCTCGCCTGTCTTGATCGTCAACTACAAATAATTCTGTCCTGGGTTCCAGGGCAAACCAACATAGTGGGGAAAGAAAAAGCTGACGATATTGTAAGGAGTGAGGAACGCCATTCTCACTCCAAGCGAAGGAAATATTTGTTCCCTTAGGGGTTGTGAAAGGAAATTTATTCTCTTAATACCATTTCATATATGAAGCAAGGTGAGCCAGGCTCTCATTGTGTGCCATCTCCAGAAAGACCTGACCCATTTATCTATATCTACAACTGCCCTTGCCGCTGCTAGATTACGCGCCTTTGGTAAATACTTCCTCGACGATCATTCAGACATCTCAGGAATAAAAATAGAAAAATTAGTTATATTCCTAAATTCTGCCAAATGGATATAAGCCCGTGATCCTATCTTCTACGTCAACAACAGGGTTTCATGAGTTGTGGTATCTCCCAGAGGTAATTGGGTCCATATACGTACACTTCAACCAACCATGCAATTTATTTTATACAATTTACTTATTTTAATAATTTATTAAACCATTTTTGAACAATCAGGTAAAACTCACAAATAAACCAGCTGTGGTTTTTTTTAAAGGGATGCAACAACAAATTGACGTTTGTGTTAACGAATACTATAAAATACGTCAAACTGTGAATATATAATCTACGCCCCGACCGATGTCAACACAAAATGTTTTTACCTTTTTATCTCCTTGGAAACAATTAAAGCTTAGGTTAAAATTACTTTCCATAAAATCGACCGCATCGGTTTTACTGGGACATGCCTGTTTTCTTCTTCCAGTACTGCGTTCACATTTTTCATTCTAAAATAAAAAGCAATTAACTTTGATTAAAAAAAGCTAAAACAACAGATAACCTAAATAAGGATTTAATGATCAGTTATAATACCAACATTTTATTTCGGATTGTCTTTAATTTGCTATTTCGCTATGGTCAATGGACCATAAATATTTTTCAATTATCAAATTGTTTTACTGCAAACAATAATAATGTTGCTACTTGAAATATTTTCACATCTTTGTTATTTTTGATAAAATGTTCAATACTAAAATTCTTTATCTACACACAGAAAAAAATATTGTACGTATACATAAAAATTGATATTAAAAAGAAAATAAAAACGTATTTCAATTAAAAATATTAATGTATTTACTAATTATTTAATTGTATTCACACATTTTTTATTAATATATAATTGTCTGAAAATCCTTTGTAAACAGGGTTGTATTGAGACTTGAACAGTGTTGTAACGCGTAGGTAGAATATGCCGACCACCGAGTGTCAACTTTGTATACAAGAAGAGTGTTGCAAGAATACTTTTATTTGAATTTAATTTCATTTTTTTTTTTAACATCATTATGTTTAAAAGAACCTACTTCAAACGACGACAAAAGAGACGTAGATAGAAAAGTCTGTTCAACGAGTACTAACTTTATATACAAGAGAGTGTTGCAAGAATACATTTACATTTAATTTCATTTTTTTTTAAACATCAATATGTTCAAACGATGGCAAAGAAGACGTAGGTTGAAAATGCAGTTCATTGTTGCCAACTTCGTCTGTCGCTAACTTACCGAATGAAGACGAGCGTTGCGAACATACGCTTATTTAATTTTGAATAGAATTTTCTGTTTGTACAATCTGAACAAAAATATTTTCAATGTCGATTATAATTTAATTAAACTTCATTCCTAATGGTAATTTCGTATTACTTTTTAATTACATTCAAACAAGTTTTTCTATCTGTGTATAAATCGACGCAGGAAAAAATATAATATATATAAAATATAAAAAAAAGTGTCAAATTTACCAAAATGTGATATTTTACCAAGGTGCGAATTATAAAAGTTTAAATGAATTATAAAAGTTTTAATTAAAAAAGCCAAAAATTGCTGCATTTAATTGTAGTTTTAATGACAGTTGTATACAGTTACGGACAAACTAAAAGGGTCACTAACTTGTTCCACTTAAATCTATTTGGTTGATCACATTAATCAACGAAATCTATTTATTAAAAGGTAGACCATAGAAAACTTGTCATGAAAGTGGATAATTACATAGAGTTATTGTCAAGTCGGGACCTCTTTAGGTCAGATGCAGCAATTCAAACAAAGTTAGGAGAGTTCAAATTTCAACTAGAACTGTGAGGGATGTATTAATCGAAAAAAAATCATAAAGGTTTTAGTCCATGTTTTGTTTTATCCAAAATATAGTCTGCTGTCCGGCACCATCAAAAGCATCCGCACACCATTATATTACCACCTTCATGCTTGAAAGTTTTGGTGGTATAAAATTAGGTCCATGCTACTCTCTTAGGACGCCTAACCCATCGTTCGACTTAAATTTATTTTTTAATCGTCCGTCCAATTTTATGGAGTAGTTGACCATTTCTATTCTTAAGCGTTTTGCAAATATTGCGCCTGATTATTGATTCCGCTACGGATAACAATTTCGATCGACCTTTTTTGATCGATTGTCAACTATTATTGAATCCGTCGGAACGGAAACAATTTTATCGACAGTTCGAAGTTTGCTGAAATGTGTAAAAAATTTAATAAACAAAAATGTTTTGAATCGCTCACAAACGTTAATTGCACATTAAAAAGTTTATCCCTTATACAAAATTTTATAGAAAATAGGTCTCTCTCTAATATGGAAGAACGGCACAATAAAATAACCCCCAAAAATAAAACGAAATAATCTCCGAAAATTTTTATACGATTTGGGGTTAATTTCATTATTGATTTTGTTATTATTTCATTTGAGTATTGTTTCATTTTAATTCTTTTGGGGGACCATTTCAGTTTTTTGCGGTTTATTTCATTGGGAGGCTATTTCATAGCGCCAGAAGAACACATCTCCAGAGTATATATACAAACAATAGAAAAAATTAGGCCGACTATAAATATGTGATAATGTTGCGGTTACCATTTAAAATGGTCACATTGAGAGACGCTTTGCTATACAGCATACAAAAAAAAACTTTCTCACACGAAAATCATACAAATTATGGACGATTTTCATCGATCGGCGACATATAGCAGGAGGCTGTAATAAAGCTGTTTGAAAAGTCATTTGCTTTCTCGTACCTTGGAGTTATATGATTAATTAAGCTTTCTCCAGATTATGTTCCATCTCTCATCAGACAAAACGCTTTTATTTAACGATTTTATATTAAGCTATAAAGGACATCTGTGTCGACAGATTTCAATTCCGTTCGCTTCGGTGTTTGTGGCTACATGCTTAGCAAAACCGGAGTTAAGAAAGATCTAATATAGAAGATCAAAGAAGAAGGCGAAAGATTTTAACTTAATTGTTAATTTTACAAATATTGGGTAGAGGAAAAAGTTCGTGGCGTTTGTTTTTTTCCAAACAGATGTGGTAAGAGTCTCATAACTTTCGTTATACTTATTTGATTATACTAATTAAGTCATATTATTTTAGCTTGACTGATTATAGTCCATAGACCATTAGAAAATAAAGTAAGGCATATTTATTTAGTTAGTCGAAAGTTGTTGCGTTTTAAAAATGATTCAATGTTCTAAAAAAAAATCGCTATATCTTACAATATCACTATGAAGAACGCTTCGCAGGGTTGTGAAAAAATGCGTTTCTGGTGTTTTATCGAAATCAACAGTAGATACGCTCGTTTCCATTCTGGAAATTTGGATGTGCCGCCCTCCGGTTGACCAACCATTGAAAAAATATTAACAAAAATTTCACATAAGGTAAAGCTTTGTGTTTGGTGGGATTGGAAAGGAATCGTGAATCGTGAATCATGAGCTGCTCCAACTGCTCCAGACGACTGAATCTACTCTCTACTGTTAACAACTAATGCGATTAAAGCGTGCAATTGACGTTAAGCGGCCAGAATTTATCAGTAGAAAAGACGTTGTCTTCCATCACGAACATACGGATCTTGAATTACTCGGCACAAATTGAAAGAGCTCGTCTGGGAAGTTTTGAATAAACCAGCGTATTGTCCGAACCCTGCTCCGTCCGACTACAATTTGTTTTGTTTTCTGTATAATTAATGGTTTAAACCAGACTTCAAAAAAAGCCTGTTAAAATCACTTAATTCAGTTTTTCCCCCATATATCCCAGAATTTCTACATTGATTGTATAATGATTATACCAGAAAAATGGTTATCAATCAAAACGGCGCATATTAGGTTTAATAAAATAAATTTTAAATCCCTAAATACTGTTACACCATGATATAGAAATATTTGAACCAATGTGTCTTCTACACTTTTGATCTTTGTCATATCCTTAGTAGATTCAAGATTTTAAAATAATCATTTTTGGACCGTATATATGTAAATAAACGCTTTTAAAATTGACATAGCATGTTTTGGAAATAAAATCTCACATAGCATTTTTTGGAAATAAAACTTTTAAAACATAGCACTTTTTGGAACTGAAATAAATATTTTATTCACAGTTTGGTTAATATGTGTTAATTATAATAAAGCTACTAGTGGTTTTAAACAAAATCCTCGTTCAATGATTTTACTTCCTCATCAGGATCTGTAACTTATTACAGTCTAAAATATTTTTGTAAAATGGTATATTCTCTTCGTTTAATCCCATTGCTTTCAACAGTTTGGAAACATCACTTTTTTTTGCAGCTTGTACATGATTCATTTCAGCTTTTTCAAAGAGGCGAGTTTCTAGACCACTCCATGTCATACCTTTCTTTAGCAGAGTATGTGATGTTACGTTTCCAATATACGTTTCACAAAATCGTATTTGGTTTGAACTAGGTATCATTCCTAATACCTTTGAGTCCGATATTTTAAAAGTTTTTTTAATTAAAACAACCTTCTTTGTAAGACTTTGCCAGTCAAGAAGTGGAACGTCTTGAAACAATGTTCCGAAATTTAAAAGAGTGTTGTCGTAGATTTGAGGTATTGTAATTGATTCGGTTTTTCTGAGTTGTTTTTCTACTAGTCCAAATACTCTGTCAGCTGGCATATACGAATGTCCTCTAACTGGAAAATACCACTCAAATTCGATGTTATTATTTTTGCAAAACATCGCGATCATAAGAAGCACTGAGTAGTTTTTATTTTGACCAGCGCAACTATCGGAAAAAAATCAATTTTTTTTAATAATGTTGATATTTATTTTTGGCTTTATAATATTTTGGAGAAAACTCCAAACACAAGACGCAATTTCATTACAGCCTCTGCTAGACTGATTTTCTGTCCACCGGTAAAAATGGATATTGTTTTTGTCGCTTAAGTTATGGGTGATATTCGCAATATGTACAACGATTGCAAATATGTAGTACCATACTTGTCTTGAATAAAATGCTCCTCCTATTTGAGTTTTTGGTAGCGGTTGATTCTGCATCAAGTCGAAATTTATTGTGATGGTGTTATTTTCAATGCTGTTTAATTTTTGGAAGAAACGCTTACTCCTCATTATATGTGCTATGTATTGAGCTATCAAAATTTGTTTTTTGCCATTGTCTAATTCTTGCTTTCTTTGCATACGCAAGCGCTCGCATTCACTACAAATATCACTTTTAATCGACCCGAATCCCAAATTGAAGTGTTCTGTAAAAATCTAAAAAAATAACCAGTTGGGAAGGTTAGATCACATGGGAAATTTTAAAGTAGGTGTAATTATGATAGTTAGGATTATCAAAATTATAGTCGGTCTAAGCCGACTATAAATACCCTACACATATGTGTGGTTACCATTCAAAGTGATATATAGGTCACCTGAAAATAACTACAAACATTCAATCGCTGAAGAATTTCCATTCATTTGATACCCATATTTACAAATGGGTAGGTGTACCGAATTTCGATTTTTTTTTTTTGTGAACCACAAGTCTTTTCGCCGGAAAACATTATTATCATGTATTTGAGCATGATATCAATATATATTTGACCAAAAAAGTTTACCTAAGCACGTATACATAAAAATTGATCTTTATATGTACATTTTATATGAGGTATTTGAACATAAGTGGTCGGATCATAGGTCACAATGGACCGATCTCGCCAATTTTTTCGCACATACAGCGTAGGTATATTAGTAATCTAAGTTATAAGTTTCATTTATCTAGCTCTTCAATTTTAAAAGTCTTAGGGATTTCAACAGACAGACAGACAGACGGACAGACAGACAGACGGACAGACAGACGGACAGACGGACATCGCTAAATCGACTCAGGAGGTCATGCTGATCAAGAATATATATACTTTTCCATACCGGAGATGCTTCCTTCTGGGTGTTACAAACGGCGTACCAAACTGAATATACCCTTTCACTCTTAGTGTAGGGTATAAAAACAGTAGGTAATTGAACATTTTAAAATTGTGATTTATATGTATATTCCATACTTTGTAGTAAAATGCATAATTGCATGAGATATCGTAGACATTTTCATTTAAAACATGTGTTGATAAAGCAGGATCTTTATTTTGTGTACATATATCGCTCATGTCTCCTGAGCTAGAAGAGTTTTCACTTTCACTAATTTCACCAAATATAGTTAAAACTAGTTTTTCAAAACTACTGTTTTTGTTAACAGTGTTGTCAACATATTCACTAAGAGGATTATTTTCCGCCTGATTCTGTAGTTCTTCATTTAAATCACTCATTACGTTGTCTTTTTTTTTTGATTCACAAAACATTTGTCACATTTTTCTAATGCTTAAGTTTGATGGCAAATACGCGCGATATGGTGTCTTGTTGCGGCCGTAATGTTTTTCTTTGCACTTAAAGGTTTTAATATGTTGTAAAATATTTATCTTATGTTGTTCAGCTACAACATTAAGACGCTTCCCACCTCTGATTCTGTTTTGTTTAAGTCATTTTTTAATACTAAATTTGCAACATATAATGTTCTGCTTTTGGATATGCCAAGAACTAACAAAAATGATTTTTGGCATACTAAATAACTGCCAGTTCCACTAGGAATTTGGTAACGTAGTGATTGTTTTTTTTTTGTTTTCCATTTGGTAAAAATGTTACAGAAATAAAACGTGTTACAAAAGTAATTACGTTCTTCAATAATAGTATTACATTTCCAAAAGTTTGTATTAAATAATTCCAATTCATATGGTTGTAATTTTAGAATTTTGCATGGTGTATCTTCCGTATGAGAACACGTTATTTTGTGTGGTTTTATTTTAGCTAATTTTCGGTTTTCCTTTTGAATATTTTTTTGCCACTTATTTGGGTCAGTTTTTCGTTTCCGTGTGTTGGAATTCGAACAGCTTGGCGTTGCTGTATATTCGTCGATTAGCTCTATTTCATTTGACATGACTTGTTTTTATTATTTTTTAATAATTAATAATGCACTTAAATATTTAAAAAACGAATATTTGATTACTTTCACAGGTCGTACATAGCACGTTTTGGAAATGAAATTTTTTCATATAGAATGTTTTGGAAATAAAATTTGACAAAGCACGTTTTGGAAATAAAATTTTCTACGAATAGAACGTTTTGGAAATAAAATGATATTTTAAAGTCAAATAACTATGCCAACGGCCTACTTAGACACCTGATTTTTTTTACTAATTCCACTCCTATGAACGAACTAAAGTGCATACTTAACTTTTTTTTCGATTTATTACTGGATAGCACGTTTTGGAAATGAGCTCCTCAATTGATACAGTCAAGCGCATCAAGATCTATGAGTTTTGCTGTCTAGGTCATGTGGGACGAATGGATGAAATTGCTCCAGTAAAGAAATGTCTTGAAATGAGACTTGATGGTGGACTGTGTAGGAAGATAGACCGGAGCGGCTTTTATCAAGGCCCTTTCAAATATTTAAGAAATGCCTTTCAATTAGGTTATTTGTTAAATTTTATGAGCTTATGGCGGAAAGATTTAAACAAATCACACGATGGAACCCACCACAAAATTAAAAAGAAAGATGTTTCCTACAAAATAAATAAATGAAATATAATTTGTATTACAAAATTTATTTTGTTTTTGACCATTTTTTTAACTGATTTCTCTGCATTCATTTTAACTAGTTACTAATCTTGAAACATGTTACTAATATAAATACTACATATTTATGCTACTAGTTTAGATTTCACTGCATTTCACTGTGACACCCCCCTAGCTCAGCCAGTAGGACTTATTCGGAAAAACACGAGCCGGAAATATTGTAAAAATTTGAAAAGTTGTATATATTCGGCATTATCACAATTTTTTAAGTAGCAATAAATCATAAAATGATAAAAATCGTAATATTTTAAATACTTAACACGAATAGTTTATCGAATTAATGTATTAAATCCGACTCGGATAAATTCGAAAATATTTAAAATCAGTCGGAAATTTTCGAAAAATAAAAACATAGAAATTGTCATGTATTTTTAAATTGTATAAAATGGCCAATATATAAAGTCCGAGTTAGTTATACTTAGAAAATATCACAAATTTTTAAATATAAAATTAAAAAAAATCCGATTCGGACAAATTCAAAAATAATTGGATGCATTCGGAATTTTTCAAAAAGTAGTTTGTAAATGTTTAATAATCTATATTTATTTTTAGATAGCCATACAATTTTGTAAAATTTGGACATTTTGAGGGTATTAAAAATACGAATATACATTTTTCAAAAAAAAACAAAAATATTAATGAATCAATACTGTTCAGAAAATTTACTATTAAAACAAATAATGTCCAATAATTTTTTCCAAAAAATTTGCCAGCGGCGCTTCTATTATTAATAAAAAAAATAGGTCACATGGATAAGTTCGGTCATATGGGACGGACTTTTTTAGTCGGTGGGGCCCTACAATGGAATACTCTACACTTTGGTGGGGATATTAATATGGAACATTTAATTGTATAACAGAGTTGTTAAAGAATGCATTCTTTTGGGAATGCATTCATCTAAAAAATTGAAAAGAATGGGAATTCAAAATGAATGCATTCATTTTTGTCAAAAGAATGGGAATTCAAACGCTTGAATTCCCAATCAGATGGCCTTCAAAATGAATGCATTCATAAAAGAATGCATTCATTTCAGTCTGAATTCTTTTTTGGCAAAAAAGAATTCAAAAAACAATGAATGCATTCATTTTTTGGCATTCATTTGTTTTTGTAATTTGTCAGAAAATAAGGGTTACAATATTAAAGCCGTAAAATCCCGCATTTTCCGGAATTTTTGTTGTTATTGACATTTTAATGAAAATATATCATTGCTATTGGAAAATTAAGAGTATATTTTATTAAAATCTGCGTTTTCACAAATATGTGAACAATTACAATGAATTGGACAACTTTGTGGAAAACATTTTCGGGAATTATGGGATCGTGGGACTAGAAGCTCTTATTTGTCAGCGACAAATTCCGTGAAACTCAAATTTCGTATTTTGAAGCAGCGCAGCGTCAACAGTGTTGATGTTGCGCATTTTTGTTTAGTAGCGAAGTACTAAAAAGAAAGTACTTAATAATACTAATTATACATATAATGGCATTTAATAAACAATTTAAATAAATTAATATATTGTATTTGTTAATCTAAAATTGTGCGTACGTATAGTGCTTTGAAAAATAATACAAAATTGTCAAATTAAATTACATGTCAACTGGCTTGTTTTTTATACCCTACACTAAGAGTGAAAGGGTATATTCAGTTTGGTACGCCGTTTGTAACACCCAGAAGGAAGCATCTCCGGTATGGAAAAGTATATATATTCTTGATCAGCATGACCTCCTGAGTCGATTTAGCGATGTCCGTCTGTCCGTCTGTCTGTCTGTCCGTCTGTCTGTCCGTCTGTCTGTCTGTCTGTTGAAATCCCTACTACTTTTAAAATTGAAGAGCTAGATAAATGAAACTTATAACTTAGATTACTAATATATCTACGCTGTATGTGCGAAAAAATTAGCGAGAACGGTCCATTGTGACTTATGATCCGACCACTTATGTTCAAATACCTCATATAAAATGTACATATAAAGATCAATTTTTATGTATACGTGCTTAGATAAACTTTTTTGGTCAAATATTGATATCATGCTCAAATACATTATAATAATGTTTTCCGGCAAAAAGACTTGTGGTTCACAAAAAAAAAATCGAAATTCGGTACACCTACCCATTTGTAAATATGGGTATCAAATGAATGGAAATTCTTCAGCGATTGAATGTTTGTAGTTATTTTCAGGATTCATATACCCTGGTGACCTATATATCACTTTGAATGGTAACCACACATATGTGTAGGGTATTTATAGTCGGCTTAGACCGACTATAATTTTGATAATCCTAACTATCATAATTACACCTACTTTAAAATTTCCCATGTGATCTAACCTTCCCAACTGGTTTTAATTTCTTATTGGCAAATAATTAACACATTTTAATAATTATTAAGGGTGTGTGCGAGTTCGAAAAAATAGCTGACTAAGCAAAAACTTTGTCGGTAATGCAGCGTTTAGTTTTCAATTTAGCTAACTTTCGAGCAAACTAAATTGGAAGACATCAAACAGACATATGATAATCGTTTTATTAGGGACTTTAACAATTACCGCTTACTGAATGGCGATCGAATTAAAACCCGTACAATTTAGTTTAATCAGCAATTTAGTCGAACTTTCAATATAAAAAATGTGCTTTTTAAAAATAGTACTTTGTAGTTCAAAAAGGCGAAAAGTACGAACTTACGCTTCTACGTTTTTCTTTTTTTAGTTTTTGGATAACATTTCACATCACCGTGTCCATTTTATTACATTAAAAAAATATAATAATTATTAAAATACAGATATTATTTACATACAAAAACAAAAATACAGATATTATTTACATACAAAAAATATTTCTGACATCGGTTTGGATTATTTTTATATTATTTTACAGATTATGCCCCTTTCTAAATGTGTGTGTGTATTTTATTTGCATACATAGTTTAATTTTAGCATAAGAACTAAACATTTGAAATCAAGGTAAGTATCGAGTACGAGAAAATATTTTACATCACTAATTGGTACGCGCAACGAAAAGTACAAACTTAACGTTTTCCCAACGCAACAATTTGATCTTTGCGTTTCCTGGAATTGTCATTAATGTTTTCGGCGCGTGCCAACCGCACGGCCGGACTATTGCTATGCGCTTTAGTACAGCGCGCGAAGTCCACGAACTTATTTCGTGGAATTGTTGCGACCTAACATTTTTGCAATAATCGTTAATTTACGCAATGTCGATTCAGTCGGAAAAGTATTTTCCTGCAACAAATCACATTCGCCGTTTTCTTTATGTCTTTTGTTGCTAGAAATATCCAAAAATGACACAGTATACTTGGGGAAAAACTGTATTAAAAAATATAATGCCATTAAGCATGATAGTGGCGATATGTATATGTATATATATTAATTGCGCAAAAACAAAATGTTACTTTATACATAATTAGTAGTTAGTAATAATTTTTAGTACTTCGCTACCAAACAAAAATGCGCAACATCAACACTGTTGACGCTGCGCTGCTTCAAAATACGTAATTTGAGTTTCACGGAATTTGCCGCTGACAAATAAGAGCTTCTAGTCCCACGATCCCATAATTCCCGAAAATGTTTTCCACAAAGTTGTCCAATTCATTTTAATTGTTCACATATTTGTGAAAACGCAGATTTTAATAAAATATACTCTTAATTTTCCAATAGCAATGATATATTTTCATTAAAATGTCAATAACAACAAAAATTCCGGAAAATGCGGGATTTTACGACTTTAATATTGTAACCCTTATTTTCTGACAAATTACAAAAACAAATGAATGCCAAAAAATGAATGCAATTATTTTTTTTTGTATTCTTTTTTGCCAAAAAAGAATTCAGACTGAAATGAATGCATTCTTTGATGAATGCATTCATTTTGAAGGCCATCTGATTGGGAATTCAAGCGTTTGAATTCCCATTCTTTTGACAAAAATGAATGCATTCATTTTGAATTCCCATTCATTTGAGTACAAAAGAATTAAAGAATGCATTCTTTAACAACTCTGTTGTATAACTACCTTTTAAAGTTCTTAGTTATATTGAACATTCTTACACTCATAATATAATTTTATATAGCAGACGGATATCCCAATAATTTAAAAAATTTATATGAAAATAAAAAAATAAAAAATAATCAAAAAATGTTAAAAATAAATATGGGCGAATCACGCCTACTTTTAAAACATATGTGGAGATTTAAGGCTAATATTTCATAAATTTATTTACATAATTTGCGAATAAAATGTACACTATTGAAAAGCGAATATTTCTAGGAAAACATATTTCTAGGTGAATTCTAACAATACATATTAAGTTTTATAAGTATATCTTGAATACTTTTCGAGTTATTGGTTCCTAAAATGTTATATAAGTGACTTGTATAAGAGGTGGGAGTGTCCGTTGACCGATTTAGCTCATTTCTTTTGACAGAACTAACTTTTGGCTAAAAAGTATTGAAACGAAATTTCATCGCGTTCTAAGCAGTATTTCTCAAGTTATCGTATATACGGACAGCAATACAGACGGATATAGCTAAACGGACTCGGGTGGTGATGCTTATCAAGAATATATATACGCTTCCATACCGACCATTGCTCCTAAGGGGCGTTACAATATCTGCACAAAGTTAATATACCCTGTACCTCACAGGTGTAGGGTATAAATCAGAGCTCTCGATTACCCGGGTGCCTGGGTACCCGGGCTACCCGGGTTTTTCGAGCTACCCGGGTAATACCCGGGTTGTTAAAAATACTCGAAAAACCCCGGTATTAAATGTTCGAGCTACCCGGGTAATTTGTTCGTTCGTTTGTTCGAGCTATTCGAGTAGCTCGTTTGTTCGAGTAGCTCGATTGCTCGTTCGTTGTTCGAGTAGCTCGATTGCTCGATCGTTGTTCGAGCTTCGAGTAGCTCGTTCGTTCGTTCGTTTGTTTGTTTGTTCGATTGACGATTGTTCATTTGATCCCTAGTTAATTTGTCTGTCCGTTCGTTTGCTTTATGTGGGAGTTGGTCGGAAGTGGTTGGAAAAATGTAGGTGGACAAAAGTGGGTGGGTGGGCAAAAGTGGGCGGAAAGTGATAAAAAGACCGACAAAAAATTTATTGCAGAAATCGGTAGCAGACATCATGGGAAATCGAATGGTACCACTCTCAGTGGTCACTGACCCCCAAAAGGGGGTCAAAAACCACTTTTTGTCCAACATTTTTTTTATTGCGGAAATGGATAGCGAACCTCATTAGAAGACTAATGGTACCCTTTGGAGTGGTCCCTGACCCCCAAAAGGGGGTCAAAAACCCATTTATGACCCAAAAATTTTTATCTCGGAAATCGATAGCGGACATCATTAGAAGGCTAATGGTACCCCTTGGAGTGGTCCAGGTCCCCCCAAAGGGGGTCAAAAACCCCATTTTCGAAAAATTTTTTTTTTGCAGAAATAGATAGCTGACGTTATGAAATGCATTTTGACATTCACAAAATATTTTTTTCGAAAATGGGGGTTTTTCGAGTATTTGAACTACCCGGGTATTACCCGGGCTTTCGAGCGCCCGGGTACCCGGGCTACTCGAAAATACTCGTATGAAATCGAGAGCTCTGGTATAAATACACTAAAAAAAACTTATGATTGCAAATAATTAAACAAAAAAAAAAGAGTGATTTTTTTTTAAATGGCCTGCGGCGCTTCTAACAGTGTCATATTGCAATATAAAATACTGAAACAATTGGTTGACTATTATATACAAAAATAATATTTATAATTGTAAGACATAAAAAATACAAACATATTTTTCAGAGTTCCGGAAATTATCTGGTCAAAAAATTCTTCGTGACCGTCTTAACGTGTAAGTAAGCTATTTTAATTTTTTTTTTAAATTTAATTTTGCCACTCCCATATTCCAAAAAAATTAAGTTAATAAAAAAGTTTTATAATTGTTAGTCCTACTTTTGCCAAGACATGACAATTTTTTTCCACGCCCACTTTGATATAATCCAAAATCCGGTTGTATACACAGGGAAAAATTATGTTTTGCAATTACATACCTGAATTTACAAGATTTAAAACTTTATGTGTCACACCCCCCCTAAGATTCTTCTTAGGACCCGCCCTGCCAATGTCTTCAGTTATACACGCTTTATAAAAGTTCTAGGATTTTCTTCCTCCTTAGATATGACAAAATTGTTTCAAACATTTTTCAAGTATCTGTACTGTACTTCAATAATCTGTACTGGATACTTTGACGACGTAACTATAGTTGATTTTTGTTTTTATTTAATTTTCATAGTAAAATATATAGATTTTTTTTATTTTTCTGAGTGTATCTTTCCAATAAACTTCATAACAAATTTGTGCGAAATTAAAGTTGATCTAACAAAATAACAAAGTAAGCTAAATGAAAAGAAGCACCAAATTAATGAATTTGGGGTCTTTATTCATTTTCACTTTGGAGCATTATTTCGTTATGAAAATAGCATCTAACAAAAAAAAAATGACACCCCAAATAAATGAAATTATACCACAAAAAATATTTTTTTTCTACAAGCAATATTTCGGGTCCTCTTTTTTATTTCTTATTTGGGGCCTTTTTCAGTGGGTTCTATTCGGAGAGTCAGACCATTAGACCTAATTCTTCCGAACCAAATTCAACAGCATTGCCGAGATTAGAAATAGGGAACTCTTAAACTCTTCTTCTTAATGTCTTTGAATACCTAGCGGGACATAGGGCAAGAACTATGCCTACACGCCACAGTGTAAGGTTTTTGATAATTGCCTTTAACTCGCTCCACATTTTTCCGAGTTTCTTAGCCTCTCTAATCTTCTCGCTGTTTCTCTTGGTCTATCGGGATTTCTCACACTACATGGCTCTTCGAGCAATCCAGATATTCTCTCTTCGTAGTGTATGGCCAATCCATATGTTCATTCCCAGAAATATGTTGTTATGGGTGGGTAATTTGGAAATACAATCTTTTATTTACTGATTGGAATAAAGAAATCAGCATTCCTACTAAATTGCAATCTCTATTTTAAAAATTTTAAATGAAATTCAGTTTTTTTCATTAGTTTAGCATAAATTGACAATCATTTTAACAATTTTAAATATGTACAGTAGACTGACAATGGATTTTCATTATTTCATATCGAAAAAGGTCAACTTCTAAAAATGTCTATTATGGAATGAGAAAATCGAAGTACGAAATCAGCGAAATCCGAATATGGGAAATGGACCCGTCGAGACCTCAAAGTTCTCGTTTTTATTCTTAAATCGACTATTTCAAAATTGAATTGAAATGACGTCTTCCAAAATCAATATATATGTCTGTCATGTAATCTATTATTTAATTTAATTTAATTACTGTTTCAACAAGCTATCAACGAGCGTGATTATAACACAGTGCGACAAATGTCCAACTTGTATGTACATTTTCCGATTTGATAACGCTTTAGGGTAACATCGCTAATCTCAATTCTGAAGTCCGTTTTGCTCTATTAGCTCTGGGTTCCTCAAAATTTGGGGTCAAATATGAACAATTAGGGTGTTTAAAGACAGTACACAAAATAAATTAATTTTAAAAGATACAGGTTTGGTTTCTTCAGAAATGTTGTTTATCATAAACAGGCTCATTTTTTTTACTTTGACACTACTTTATTACTTATATCTCGAAAACAACGATAAGTATTTTAAAAATCAATATCAATATTTAATGTGTGAACATTTATGTAAATTTTCCATACATGAAATATGAGTGTGAATTTCCACCTAACGCCTACCATGCATAATCATGGCTAAAAACAAGAATTTTCGTTTTTTTTTAAATATCCTTGAAACAGGACGTCTATGAAAAAAATTGAAGGCCATTGTTTGTCGAATGAGAAAATCCATAAGAATACATAACTTTTATTTCAGATTTCTAAAAGTTTTGCATACGTAATAAACAAAATACAATATATATTGTTGTTGTATTATTCTGTTTAATGGGTGGATCTGAGACAATTTTGTTATTAAAGGACCCCACCAAAAAGATAGTTTTCTCAATCGTTCACGCGGTATGTAAAAATTTGTAATTAGTAGGGTTAAAATTTGAGAAAACTAGCTTTATAGAAAAGTGTTGGGACAATGGTGTCAAAGTAAAAAAATGCTCCTGTTCATGATAAACAACATTGCTGAAGAAACCAGACCTGTATCTTTTAAAATAAAAACATTTTGTGTACTGTCTACCAACAACCTAACTGTTGGTATTTGATTTGTGAGAAACCCAGAGCTGATACAGCAAAACGGACTTCAGATTCGAGATCAGAGACCCCTAAAATCGTTATCAAATTGGTAGATAGTATTTTTTGTTGTACTGTGTAATAGTATTTTTTATTTTGTGCAATATTTAAAAATCGACATAAGAGACATAATAGGTATAGAAGTATATATTTTTTGACCAGGGTCACACTCTGTCTTTGATTACTGATTTAATTCAGATTTTTGTTTAAATGATCAAGTATTAATTGTTTTAAAATGTCAGTGGAGTCACATTGTAATATAAGATGATGTAGGTTACTAAAGTCATTACAAATTATTTCTGTGAGAAGTTTATAGTGCATAAACTTAGACGTAAAGGCTTATAATGTTTAGACGTACGCGATGGAATGTATATATTTACTAGCTGGACCCGTGCACGACTTGTGCAAAGATTTTGTGAATGTAAGGATATGGAGCAATTTTATTAATATAAAAAACATTTTTATTATTTATATCAGGCACACATACTTCGCTGTGGACGTTTTTTTATTGGTTTTATAAATGTAGTAAACAAAACAAAAATAATTCTCCGCTAAAACAGCTTTTTTCATAGACAGACTGTGCTTCCCCTTAGAATTTTCCCAGTAGAAATCTTCCCCGTAAATCTTTTCCTATAGAACGCTTTCCTTAGAATTCTTCCCGTAGAATTCTTCCCAGTATAATTCTTCCCAGTATAATTCTTCCCGATAGAGTTCATTGTGGTAAGTTTAAGTGTAGTAAATTTTAGTGTGGTGAATTTAATTGTGGAGAGTGAATTTTTAGTGTTGTGAATTTGAGTGTGGTGAATTTGAGTGTGGTGAGTTTTAGTGTGGTGAGTTTTTGTGTGGTGCACTTTAGTGTGGTGAGTTTTAGTGTGGTGAGTTTAAGTGTTTTGAGTTTTAGTGTGGTGAATTTTTGTATTCGAGTTTTTTTGTTTCTTGTTGGTAGCTGCTGTAAGTGCCAAGTTGCATCGTTTTGAAAGTTTAGGCTGTATCGGTGGTGCCACGCCCCTCTGTCCAATCCCGCCCATACATAGCATATCATTCCTTTAAGACCCTACCGTATCTGTGGTAAAAATTTCAAGCAAATCGGAACAGTCGTTTAGACTGAGAAGCGGAACAAACAAACCAACAAAGAGATTGTGCGTCTACTTTTTAAAGTCGGAAGGCGAATTATTTTAAGTCTGCTCTCATACGATGAGAGATTAATATTTTGATTCCATGGAAATTTCGAAGTGCGAATAGTAAAAATTGCTTTTCACTGAGTCAATCAATATACATTGTAATGGGGATTCCATACTACGGATGCATATTCCAGTTCAAGTGATGTGTATAATAATTTAGTGTGATAAATTTGGTTTGTAATTATGTGTTCAAATACTTTTGGTATTGCGCTAAGTTTAGCTATACATCTGTAATTAGTAATATCCGATTTGTTGTCATTCTTGAATAAGGTTTTATGTATGATTCTCTCCATACATCAGGGAATATTCCTTTACTTAAAGACAAATTGAAAATCCCAGTAAGGGGAAAACACAAAGTGTTGGCACAATACTTTAGTATACATCAAGGAATATTATCTGGGCCTGGAGAGTTCGAAATCTTTCTAGATTTTAAATATGACAAAATAGTTTCTGGATCAAGAACAGGTATATTAATAAAGTTTGCTTGAGGAATATGGGTGGACATCGTAGATTGCTATTATACTGCTTTGATGAATACGTAGATTTAAAGAATTTCGCAAACATATTTGCTATTTCGGACTCATTAGATGAAGCATTGTCATTTAATTTCATTTTAGTCGGAAATGCAGAAATTTTACGTTTCGCGTTAATAAAGTCGTAGAAAGATTTTGGATTTCTTTTAATATTATATTTTAACTGGTTTATGTAATTATTATAACACTGTTTATTTAGTGAATGAAATTTATACCGATCGTAGATTTACCGCTGTTTTTAAATTTTTTAAATTGTCTATCTTTTTGATTCTTTAAGCTTGTCAATTAAGGTGTAAACCATAATGGTCTATTAGAGATGGACAATTGTTGTTGCCTCGGAACACAAGTTTTAAAAAATTTGTACAACATTTTGTTAAAGAGAAATACTGCGTAATCGACATCAGTGCCTTCATAGATAAAATCCCAGTTTCAGAGATTAGCTTGTTCAATTTCATATAGTTCGTTTTCTTAATACAAAAAGAGTTTTTGGGTTAAGATTGCCCGGATGTAGTAGATTTATTTTCCAGTTGAATAGTAAAAGTTCTATTTTAGGTTGATTATTGTCTTCAGAAATTGAGTGTGGATCGATTAGGTTTACAGATGAGTCTATAATGTTGATGTCAATAAATATAAGGTCCAATAATTTTTCGTTTTTATTAAAAACATTGTTGACCTGATTTAATCCAAATAAGGCTATTTCCAGGTGTTAAATATTTAATCCGTCATGATATGTCCAACTAACAAAACGTAAGTTAAAATCTCCAAAAATTAGTAGTCTTTTGATTCCAAATTTGAATGAATATCTTTGATAGCTTCACAATGTTTTAAATAAACTAGAGCTGTGCGATTAATCGATTAATCAAATTATATGATTAATCAATTTCCTGATTAATTGATTAATGGATTAATCAAGATTTTTGGTTAATCAGAACATTGATTAATCAAATAATCAGGATTCTGATTAATCAAAATTGTGATTAATTGATTAATCAGCATTTTGATTAATCAGAATTTCTGATTAATTAACTTTTGCGTCGCAAAGTATTAAAAAATACTTTACAATATGTTTCTTGAATATTTAGAACACTTTCTTTTATTTTTTAATTATTTTAAAAATAAATTTTCACTTTATTTAAGTTGACAAAATTTTCAAATGCTATTGAATAAAATTAATTCATTTTCAATTAATCAAAATGCTGATTAATCAGATTAATCAGGGTTCTGATTTATCAGGGTTTCTGATTAATCGATTAATCAATTAATCAGGATTCTGATTAATCAAGATTTTGATTAATGGATTAATCGCACAGCCCTAAAATAAACAGATAGTTCGGAGGAATATAAGAACACGTTATAAAAAGTTTAGACTTGTTTATTTCTATTAACACGCACACAAATTCAAGATCTTGGTACTTTACATTAGGAACATATTCTCAAGATAGGGATGTGCTAAAAGCGATCATCACACCGCCACCAAATTTATGCAAACGGTCTTTTCTATATATTTGATAAGAATTGCATAAAACTTCAGAATTAAAACCATTTTCACGAAGCCAAGTCTCTGTAAAAACTTTAATTTCATTTGAAAAATTAAAACTTCTAATATACAAATTACACAGTTTTGAATTAAGTCTTCTTAACATTTTGATAGAAAATAGTAATATATTGTTTTTGTCGTAATTTAGTTATTTGATATGTTTTGGTCTTCTAACCTTGTGGGTAGATGAACCACATTTAAAGGTTTAGGATTCGCTTTATAAATAAATTCATGTATTAAAGTATTTCGTGGCAAAAAAAAAATTCTCGGGAATTTTGATTTTAAATGGAAATGCATTATTTCACAATTCGCGTAACGATGAAGATATCATCAAGAACTACCATTGCACTTTCAACAGTAGGCAAAATTGACTACTGACTACTTTTTTATACATATTGTAGTTCTATTGTTTTTGTCGGATTTTGCTTGTTGGAAGTTTGTTGAAACAGTAATTAAATTTCCTAACAGATGACATATCCACTTTTTTTAGTATATTGCTTTTAGAAGACGTCATCTCAATTCAATTTTTGAATTGCCGATTTGGCTACTGAAACGCAAACTTGGAGGTCCCGCCGGGTCAATTTCCCATTTTTTGATCACTGAAAAATCTCCACAATGATTTTCAATTCAAGAAACATTTTTTCGTCTAAAAATAAAATTTCATCTACTGCGTGCCTGCTTAGAATTTCGTCGATTTTTTGAATTTGTTCCCGTTTCGTTATAGAGTTTTATCATATTAAAACTCATATTGTACCATATTGTGCCTTAAGGGGCGATATCCCGCCTACGTCGGGAGATGAACACCCTGTCCAAATTTCATGTTCCTAGGTCTAACGGTTTGGTCTGGGCGTTGATCGATCAGTCAGTCAGTCAATCAGGACTTGTTTTTTATATATATAGATATATAAATCTCAACTCCGATTTGTAGTGGTTTTCATTTTTTTATAATGCCAGCCTCTTTTTATTTTTTTCAAATACAAATTCCCTTAGGATACCATATTGCTCTTAAATTTTGTATACAGGCGTTAATGAGAATTTTTTCCAGTTTTTAAACTAATGTTCAAAAACATAACATACTGAAACATTGATCATTGATTGATAATTAGGATCAACGTTAAAATTAATGACAGTAGAAACGAATAATTCCAGTGTGATTAATATTTCACACTGGAATTTTTGTATACCCGTGACCGTACGATTTATAACAAATACTCACTTTTAACAAAGCAATTGGTTCATCATCGGTAAGTTTATTCGACTGAATTGTTAAAGAAGAAGTAGGTGGAAAGGGAAAGGATTGGTTTATCATACGCCGCAGTAATTGAGATGCTTGATTGTCTTCATTGCTTTTAGCTGCAAATGTATAAAATAAGCATTAAAAACTGTAACATATTTAAATAACATACCAGCATTATGGGCCAATGCTTGCCAAAGTTGAGTAGTTGCTGCATCAGTGCCATGATGGCTGTCAGGTGTTTCTCGGTCTTTTACGAACGTTTTAACCATTCCTGCATCAATGTCTTGTAGTGGAGTAATATCCATATGTAATCGATTGGAGTCCGAACTTTCGTCAGTATCTATATCTGAGCACATTGTAGCCTCTATTTGGTTTGGTGTGTGATCGTTAATACTTAAACTTGCATTTATATCATAAGATTTAAAGTTACTGCTGAAATTAGCATTGTTTTGTTTAATACTGTGCTTATTAAATAGTGCAGGTGGTGAATGTGATTTTACTGTTGATGTGTTATGGCAAAGGATGATTGAACTTGGCGTTGAAGTTGGTGATGAACACTCAATGCGGGGTTTTTTTATAGACAAATCTATTTCCTCCCCATGCTGAAAACTAATGTTACTGGATGGTCGATTTGTTTTTATCACAGAGTTGTTAATACTGGTGTCAATTATCATTGAGAGGCTTGGTGATTGAGGATTTGAATTGGGTGGTGATATAATAACTTTTTTGCTTATATCCATTAATACGGCCGCTGTTTCGAGATGCTGTTGTAATTGCTGCATATTTTCTATAGCTGAGGGTGCTGCAGACTTAAAGTCTATAACGGTTGTGTTCTTTGTGTGATTATTACTGTCGGAAATATGCGTTTCAAGTTGTTCTAAATGCGCAGTTACTGATTCTTTTAAATCTCCTTTTGCGTGATACATTTGGGTTTGCGGATTTAAATCGGTATGATTTGTAATAGTATTACTTAAGGTAGATGATGTAGAATTCCAAAGATTTACATATTTCTCATCATTTTTTCCCAAGACATTTGCAATGTTGTATATATTTTTCGATAAATTGCCTTCATATTGTTGTGACTCATCAGTAGGAACAGCTTTGTTACTTTCGGATGTATTGCTCAATTCAGTTAAAGCCTTTGCTGCCATTCTTTCGCTGGAAGATGCCTCAGTAGAAGTTGTATTCAATAGTTCAGTTAATTTAGAAGCTGATTTGTTATACGATTCCTGTAAAATAAAACGTATGCATTAATTTAATTTAAAAACTAATTTAATGTTTGAGATTATAAATCTACAATGGGATTTTTCGGAAAGCATTTCAGAAAGCAGATCTGAACATGATCCCAATACTTCGAAAAAACTGAAAAATCTGATAAAATAAATCTGAAGACTCTGATTTATTTTACAAATTCGTATGGCGAATTGTGTTTGACAAGTTAAATTTAACGTCAAAATCAGTACGGTTCAGCCAGCTGGAAAAATTAAGATCGAGCACACTGTGTTTGTTCTGCACAACCCACTTCGATATTATGAACGAATAAACAAACAGAAATTACGTACTCTGAATGTTCAACTTCAAAATGTATTTAAAGTTCCCTATGCAAAATATGCACTACTGGACTCTACAGTTTTGAATGCATTTTTCAACACAGCTTGGAATGAATGACAATGCGATATTATGAATTTCTTGTCTTAACGGAGCTTCCTAGAGCGTTCAAACTATGAGCTCTTTATAGTAATTTCAAAATACATTTGATCTTAACAATAACAAAATCACGTCCAAATTAATTTTTTTTTTACAAATTAACCAACGCTAAGGGGATGCCCCCTATTCGTGCAATGCACAGTGTTGATCGTAAGAAAGGATTATAGGTTCAAAAGAGGAGAAACGATGGAGTAGTGTCGGTGGATGTTTGCTTTAAATTTTCCAATATTAAAAATGTAGGGAAAAACAGACGCAGGGAGAATTTTCCACAAACGTATCGTGCGACTGAAGAACGAATTTTCTCTGTAATGCGTGGTTCTGTTGTGAACCGCGTGGACTACGAAGGGGTGGGCTTGGTTCGATGCCCTAGTAGAACGAGAGAACACACGACCTGGTGGAATCAAGCCAAGAATTTTCCTCGAACACTTACCATTGTAATACCTAAAAAAACAGACTCTTGAGCACCGAAGGATCGTAGGGTGTGGTCCTTCGGTGCTCAAGAGAACCAATAGAGGATGAAATATTTTCATCCCCTATTAAAAATATTGCATTCGTTGTTGGATTCGATCCAGGAACTCCAAAGAAAATTTTGAAGCCCCTGCCATCTTAGGCCGAATATAGCTGGTGTAGACAGTGCACAAGTCAGCCAGAGTGAAGTATGTCTTACACCGTTTCAGAAAATCGAGGCACTTGGCCGCTTCTTTCGACACATCAAATATGTGATCATTCCAACGGCGGTCACAATGAATTTTATTCCCAGAACGTCAAGAACAGCTGCGCAATATCCACAGGTCCCATATTGAGGGAAGGGAGGGGTGAATCCATGATGTCTGAGATAACAGACATCATTAGAGATAACAGACATCATTAGGTCTTGCTTGCATTCAAATCAACTCTATTTGCAAGACCCCACTCTGAGATTGTTTTAAGGTCATTATAGACTGTATCATTCATTGTGCGCCTTTTGCTCTCAATCTCCAAAGAGTTTGGGCGCTTGTTGAACGAATATGAATGACAAATGTTGCTGTCATTTGCAAAGGTATGGATTGGGTTCTGGGTCGATGACAGAAGGTCATTAATAAAAACTTGAAATACGGATGGGGATAGAACGGAATCCTGCGGAACTCCAGAATTGATGGAATCTTGTTCTGAGAACACACCATTCATCCGCAACTCGTATTGAATGACCCTGGAGAAAACTCGATATCCATCGAAGAAAAGGAATATTTTTGAATGCTGGCCCGACACCATAAGCAATTAGTTTTGAAATGACGGCTTCATGCCACACTCGATTAAAGGCCTTTGAAATATATATAGCTACAATCTTACTCTCCCCGAAAAGGAGAATACAATTATTCCACTTTTCTGAGAGGACCGCCATTAAGTCACTCATGGATCTAGTGACATCGTTTTCGTAATTTTTTAACATATAATAACTTCTAAACTAACTAAAGCCAGCATTCAAAAATATTCACTACATTACAAGATTCAAATTTTTGGCCGATGCAAAACGTTTCTGAACCACTGTGCGACGTCTAATCTAAAAGAATAATAGTCTAATATTAGTACAAATCTAATATTACTTACCTCGGATCCTTCTGGCAAATTTAGTGCATAGCTTAAAAAGTTTCGCAATCCTATTTGAGCTTTGTGTGCATTTATTCGAAATCTCCAAAAAGATGATAATCTACTTCTGCATTCCATGCAAACTACAAGCGGCAAATTGTCCAGTGGCGATACCTAAAATGATATTGCATATTTAAAATAAATAAATAAATAAATAAATAAATAAATAAAAATTATTACAAATTTTATTTTACACTATTTGATCAACACGCGAATTGTAAGCGGTAAAAAAACAGAAAAAAAAACGTATTTTAAAAAATACAAGAAATCATATTGTACAAAAACTAATCCCAAAGAGCTTTAAAAACATCAAACGTAAATCTTCTGAGTATTCTTGTAAATGAGATAAAATGACAAAGTATCCAAAACCAACATGGATATTTCAGATATGTATGCTAATTTTTTTCGTAAAACTACGTATTTCTCAGAAATTCGCAAGCATTATGTCATCTATCCTTTCAATTTAAAGAGCAATTATATTTAAATGACGAATATTACTTTCAATACAGTTTTAAAGTGCCTCGTCGAGTTCTGACTTCATAACTACTTGTGTCTTAATGAGGTAATCGGATGTTTTAAATAAACTTCTAACCACATTGTTTAATTTGTACCTTACGACAGGTATATTTATGGATATATGGAAGGAATCAACCATTTATATTCCCTTATTTAAAATGGTAGTAGATTTAACATTGTTAACTACAGAGGCTTTTCAAAACTAAGTGTTATTCCTAAAATATTTTAAAAATTTTAACTGATCAGCTTGCTTACACATAGTTTGCTTTTAATTCTCTCACCGTACCAACATGGATGTTTAAAAGGTAGATCAACGTGTACCAATTATTTAGAGTTCACAACTACAGTCATAAATGACTTTAGTTCGGGATTACAAACAGTGTAGTATACACAGTTTTAGTAAAGCTTTCGATAGTGTTAATCACGATGCAGTACAGCAATCATGCATTAAGGAGGATCTAAAAAGGTTAGAACAATGGTGTACTTATAATCACCGCAACCTTAATCTCAAAATATGTAAGCAAATGGCGTACTCTCATAGAAGTCCTATTTTTAAAAGCGGGGGATTTGTTGCGGCGGGAAAATATCAAAATTTCTCATATTTTAATTATTCAAAACGCCGGTAGCAAAGTGAACGAATTCGAAATAAAATATTTTATTATTGAATTTGAAATGAAATTAATTATATATGTTTTTATTGTGGGTTTCTAATGGTGTAGTGCGCAATAGTTTATCAAATAGTTTATAATAGTTTATCAAAATACGTCGATTGTACAGCGATTTATATATACAGCATTGATTTGGTTAAAAAAAATTCGATCAAAATAAGCTAACTTTCGATCTCAGCAGTCATAGGCAAATCTACGAGCGTAAAACATTGCCTATGCAAAGCTTTCATCCCGTCGTTCGGATTGGGCATTAAACTGTAGATCCCACTATTTCGCTTACAAATATAACTCACACAGCTCAAATGGTGAGAGAGCTAGGATTAGGTTCTTCAGAGCTGTAGCGCCAAACTATTGATATTATTATTAATATCCATTATATTCTTCATTGGTTCAGTGTTGAGATTCCGACGCATTACGATTCGATAATAATTGGGCAGTAATCGACTACGTAATGATGTAATTTCCTATTGGGAAACTATTATTTTAATTTATTAGAATACTTGTATTCTAATTTAGAATCAAAAATATATATTTAATAAATTAATAAGGAGCCAAAAAGGCAGCTAAAAAATTATACCATTCAAAAATTCAATAAAAATCCTTACTGATGCCTTGCAAATTATTCGTAGTTTGAAGTAGGGGTGGTTGGCCGGCCTATGGGTTAGATCAATTATAGTCCCCAACAGTGGGCTGATACATTTTAATACCTTACTAATGCCCGTAATTTCAACGACTAAATATGTACTGGAGCCTATTTACTTTTAACGCATATTTACGGAGCAAAAACAATGATGAGTAAGAGATATCTATTGCACTTATGCCCGTTAAAATTACGGGTCCATATTATTTAAAGACTCCATATTAATTGAACAACATCTAGTGTAGTAGGATGGTCTTTCAAAATTCCAATTCAATTTGTAAAACATAAATCTGGTAAAGTTTTTTTGAAATGATTCAATCCTTATAGAGAGAAAATTAGATGCTGGATTCCAAATAGTGGAGCAGTATTTCAGGTGAGGTCTGACGACAGATGAATATAGGGATTTCAGGGAATAAGGGTCGGAAAAGTCCGAAGGATTCCTTTTTAGAAACCCAAGCATAGAGTTAGCCTTACAAGTAATTAGGTCAATATGATCTTTGAAGTTCAGTGTGGAATCAAATAATACTCCAAGGTTTTTATTTTGAGGACACTCTATCAAGTAATGTCGAGTATTATATAAACTATAAATTCGCATTGAAGATGAGTTTTAGATCTACTAAGAGTAAAACATTGACACTCACACCACAGGGATACAAGTCGATATATTTTTGCTAAAGAATCTGATCAGAGACTGATGTGATGTGCCTGAATATCTTTAAATCATCGGCAAATAATAGGCAATGCGAATGGTGTATGACGAGAGGTAGATCATTGATAAATAATAAAAATAACAACGGACCTAGATGACTGCCTTGCGGAACACCTGATGTCACGTCAATTAGGTTTGAGCGGAAATCACCTATTTTAACCATTTGAGTACGATTGGAAAGATAAGATTCAATCCACTTCAAAAGATGAGAGTGAAATCCGAGAGCAGAAAGTTTGTACTTCAATGCCAAGTCTGAACGACGCGGTGAGACCCTTTTCAAGGTAACGTTTACTCTCGAAGGTTTGCCATTGTTGAGATGTAGTGCGGTATAGACAAAGATTTAAATTTTTAAGTCCCGGTCCAGATTTTAATTTGTGATATGAGACCTTTCGCAGTCCATCGCACTAATTACAAAAGTTGTACCGAAATGACAGCTGTTTAATTAATTGAGGCGCTGGGAATGAAAACTGTCTTAGTCCATTATATGGCATTTTTAGAAAAACACGAAAATGTGTATTAAGCAATAGAAATTTAAAATGTTTACTGTCAAATAGGATTCCGTAAACAATAAAATTTAACATTTTTCACATCATATTCCTCAAATTAGGGTGCTATAATATGGAATATATAAAAGTTTTAAGTGACTTGTAGAGCGGTTTTTTATTATATTATATATAGAGTTATCTAGTTTTTGTCCGCTTTGGACTTTTTGGTCAATTTGTTGCACGTTTTTATTTTCATTTTTTATATATTTGTTATATATTTAATCGAGCCCAATTGGAGCCGTATAACATTAAATGTATATCAATAAGAAAAATATTATTAAAAAACGAATGCATATTTATTGAATAAATAAAAATGCACCCTGCGACATAGACATATTTGCACTAAGGAAATGGTAGAACATTTCCTTAAAAATCAAATATGATGGACAAAAGAATTGTAATTTGAGCTTTTTAGCACGAGATTTGACTGCAAACATTTTCGACTTATCAATTGTTGGTATTCGACGTAACTTTAATGGTAAATTAGAAATGGAAAAAACTGGAAACGTCGATATTACAAAATATGCAACAACGGTTCTAGAATTCAATTTCGAATTTGACTCATTTTTGTAATAATGGACTTAGATGTTTTTGATTCCCTACGCCCCTATGATTAAATTAACATATAAAATTATATGTTAATCTTTTCATGATATATACAGAATTTTATGAATTGTTAACATAATGAATAAAAACATGTTGCATAAAAATCCACTATATCTGTTAATCACTAATAACGTTTAAAGTACTTGGAAACACAAAAAAGCTGTATTTTTAAATAAACTATTTATTTATCTCAAAAATAATTTGGTAAATACGTTGATGCTTATCACACTTATGGAATCATGAATTGTGTGTTTGATTGTGTGCAATTGTATATGCTCATATGTATATAATGTCTTGAGCCATGCTATGTTTGGTCTTTCGTTACTTACCTTAATGGAGAGGCAGCTAAATATTTGCTTAGCAATAGCTAAAGATGAATCATCGCTGCAGTCATCACAATCTTTCTTCTCTGAAGTTGCTGTATAGTTTTGAAAATCAGCGCAATTATTTAAATGGGATTTAAATTCAGAATCTGCATACACGTTCATTTTGTCTTCGCTTTTCTCTTGTGACTGCATTTGAAGCTCCTGTGCACAGGAGGCCCGATGTGAATTTGGAGCTGAAACATCTTTATAGCTCGATTTCCTGAACTGAGAGTTTTGTGCCACATTTTTATTATCAACGCAATCATTTATGAAGTGTCCATCGTGATTAAGGTTATCGATTGGATATTCACTGCCTTTGTTTGTAATTTTTAAATCGTGTTGATGATATTGTTGTGGGTGGTGCAAGTGTGGTGATGTTTCCTTACTGCCACTACCAATGTAAGCATGATGAGATTGATAGGTTTCACTGTTGTTGAACAATTTCGTTGAATCTAATATTTGAAGCCTTTTTACATCACAGTCATTGACCAATGTGAGGCACAAACGACATACTTGGTAAAATTTAAGCGGCACATTACACATAGTTGCAGAACTTGATAAAACGAACTCAATGTCTGGACAAAATATTGCAAACTTATTTATAACTAATAACAAGAATAACACAATGTATGATTATTTCAACATGTAGTACATATAACACAATGAGCAATCACCACACCAATTTGGCGTCGAATTCATCCAACCAAACACATGTTAATTATTTGATAAAAATTAAAAATAATATAACAGAGAAAATCGTCGTATTAATATGAGAATCGTAACAAACAAAAAAAAAAGGCGAAATGACGACAAGAAAAATGAACATCCAGGGAACGAGCGAATTTACTTCAGATATAATTAATGAATTAAGAATCTATAGGTTTGATAAAATTTATTGATTTTCGTATGTATTTCGTATCAAGTTGAACTATTAAAATCACATTATTGCCAGCTGTCTGTTTATGCACGTAGTATCTGACATTTTGTTTGGTTATGAGTAATCGCCGCAGCGCAATGTCTATTATTAAGTTTTTTCTTTTTTATTTCACTTCGTTTCTTATTTGTATTTACTGTTTGTTGATCTATCTCCGTCTGCGCTCCTGCTACTGATTAAACTGATAACAAAGAAGCGTTACGAAATGTTGAGGCCACAATGCAGTCATTGCTCACCAGCCTACGTATTATGCACTACCACACAGAAATACGTCGACTCGACATTGCTGTCACCGTCACCATCACTACTGAAAAATAAACAGAATACAACTACACAGGCAACGGCATAGATAACACCACAAATACATATATGCTTATTAATACATAGATATATCGTAAGCAGATCAACATTCACATTAACTATATTTATTATATTGGCCACGCATATGTAGCTTGCTAGCTAACTGGCCTACTGGCTTGTTAGAGCAGAAATCTGAGATACACTCAACTTTTCAGATTAGCGTTACAGCAAAATGACGCAAAGTTTATACAAGAAAAAAACAACTTTAATCGAGATTTATGGATTCACGGTGAGCGAACTCGATGTCTGGAACGGACTCTGACTAACGATATATTCGATGGAAAACGATTTGATTAAACTCTTTTTTTATCAACGCGGGATGGCTGTTTGTAAAACAATTGCACATGTTAATATTTGTTCGCTTTCAATTGTGTGGATTAACAGTTTACATAGTAATTTTTGGTTTATTTGCTCGCAACACTTAGCATTCACATGCATTTCTATATCTAAAAATAAAACAGTTAACAGAGATATGCACAAAATATTTTAAACACCACAACAAGACAATGAAGTTGTCGACACATTGATTAATTAAAATTGATGTACTTCCTGAGCTTAGTCTTTTTATATGCCTATAATACAAAAATGGAAAATAGATTGATTTTTTTACACAGGAATATCCGAATTTGTCTATATCTATTTTTTCCATATTAATAACATTATGTGCGGAACATATGCGATTTGACACTTTTTATTATCTAACGCGCACATACTACGTAATTTCTGTAATTTGCCACGAAATACTTTAAATTCAGTTTTATTTTATTAACTTAAAGAAGTACTCAAATAATGTTATCACTTTTACTTCTACCAAACAGCAATGCTAAATAAACACATACTTATTACAGTACAAAAAAAAATCATATTAACAGGGTGCACGATTTCCTGCTTACGTACTAACTGATTAAATCAAATTGCACAATATTAGTAGTAAATTGATACCTTTTAATCAACGATGATCGATTATAAGTCAATCGATTATCGACAATAGTTTTTAAGAAAGACTTGAAAAGAGACATGTCTGTTGGGTGTATTTAAAGCGCACTCTAAAGAAATAAAATTGCATATCGGTTTTTGACGCACTACAACTTTAATATACGCTTAACCGATACAAATATATTTCCATATGTTTTGATTATATAACTTATCGGAGCAATGAATCTGCAACCAACTTCGCTTGATGTCCAAAACATAACTTTTTGCTAACTTTTAAAAATTAGAGATATCCGAATGTCGACTGAAATGGCTTACGAATGTCCACTTTATTTGTGGTCACGAACTTTTAGCCTCGAAACGATAACCAAAATGTTATGTTTAAGTCAACCAATACAAGGCATTTTTGAAATTTTCCCTCTATACAACCGATAAGATAACTTCCCAAGCAACCATTCCTACCAGTGTCCAGTCACCCAGTGAGTCGTCTCTGAACTCTTTAGGAACTATGCCGTAGTTAGATGATCAAAATGATCAGAAAGATGATCAAAATTGGAAAGCCAGCCTACTTAAAGGGACATATAGAGTTTTCACAGTTCATCGTATTTTAGTATGGTATTCGTACCATGTAGTATATATATGATACAATAACACAGAAACGTCAATTTGTTGTTGCATCCCTTATAAAAGTGAAAACCACATGTGTTGTATCCGAGAGTAGCCCCGAGGCATGTTTTTTGGAAATGAAGAAAAATTGTGAAATTGAAGACAAAAAGTGCATATAAAATGTTAATTTATTTGTTTTTCTTTTCAAATCGAGGAATATTTATGATAATTTCAAAATTCCTAATTTTATAAAGGGCTAACTATAATTGGAATGAACTAACACATATCCACATGTACTAAAACGTGCGATTGCCCACATATTCTATAACACAACCATATTGAGAATAGTCGTCGTTTCGTTCAGTTTCGGTAACTTAAGGAAGAAGCGAGTTGTTTCGCACATTCCGGACGGAATCAGCTGTGCACATTTCGTCACATTCGTGTTGATTAATTAAAACCATAATTAAAACCAATTTTTAAAAATATTTTAAACTTTTAATTTAATAAAAACCGAAATAAAGTATGGCAATTATTTTTCTAATGTGAAAGTTTTTAAAGTTTATACATGTTCATTATAGGCAGTGCAAAGTGTGTTCTGGTTGCCTTAAGCATTTGGCGACTTTTCGATAATTTTTGACATTAGCCTATGCTTGGCATTGCTGAATATAGTTAGGCCGTAAGAATCAGCTGCACTTATTTGACGAAATATTGTTGTCATTCGATTATTCACTTTTACAAATATTGATGGAAATAATCAAATGACAAACTAATACATATCAAATAAATATAAAAATAGACAATAATAATGAAAAACCAAAAGCTACACTCTCAGAAAATAATTGTTGAATCTAACAATAAATTAACAATCATATATGTATGAATATACGTTCAACAATCAGCATTTGTTAAATTATTGTTGGAAACAACAATCGCAATTGATATTTTTTCGAAATAGATTTTTGAAGCAAATTTGAAGTACAAAATAAAAATAAAACGTCAGAAATAACAATTAATTGTTATTTCGAATTATTGAATTGTTAATAGAAATGAAGACTAAATTAACAATCGCATTGTTAAATATAAAAATCACAATTTTAAACCTAGTCTACTATATATATTTTTATTAAAAGAATTATATACAGTGTTTTTATATATTAATATTTATATATATTTTAGATCGGGTAGATCGGATACCCGGACGCTCGAAAAACCGGGTAATACCCGAGTATATTAAATACCCGTATTATCCGGATATTAACTCTTTGAGCTACCCTGGTAGTTCTTTCGTTCGCTTGTTGTTCGTTCGTTTGAGGTTTATTCATTTGGACGTTTGTTCATTTGTCTGTCCGTCCGTTTGCTTGATGTATGATGTAGTTTGAAAAATGTGAGTAGATACAAGTGGGCGGAAATTGAAAAAAATGGTACACTTATTAAAAAATAAAAAAAATCACAATTTTAATGAATTTTCACAAATTGCATTTTTGTGTGCGCGTAAAGTTATTGCAGAAATCGAATGGTATCACTCTCCCCAAGTAACCACTTTGTGGCAACTTAAGTGCTAGCCACACAGTTGCCATTAAAGTGTTTTTTCTAAATCATGCGAAATATACTTATTTACCACCCAATTGCCAGTCAAAAAGCCCCAGGGCGAAGCTTAGTTGCCACAAATTTTGATCCATTAAAGTTTCGGTTCACCTATTTGGAACTTGAACTGTAATTTTAACTTGAACGGTAATTTATGTGTAAATTAAAAATAATAAAGATCCTACGCACTGCCTGCCACTAACGTGAATGTTTGTCCTGTAATAAAAAATATGCATGGCATAATAATAGAAGTCTTTACGAACAGAGTTTTCGGCAAACTACAACTCTAATTTAACAAACAGTTGAAGTTTTCGGGTTAAAGCTTATATTCTACCTCCAAGAATAATAGAATAATAAGATTACGCATTGCGCATGTACACCCTGTATTGCTGACGTCAAAAACTATGGAATGTCAAGTAAAGGAAATTTAAATTTAGACATTTCATATTTATTTCATTGAAATTTTGTTTTTGAAAACATTTTTGCCAAAAAAATATTGGCTTCCGGCAGTTTCCTCAGTGGATGCATCAACTATCGTACTGATCAAGACATGTCTGCACATGGACATTGCAACAATATTCTGACACAATGGAAAAATTACAGTTGTCAAAAAACTTCTACGTACATGCGCAGAAGATTCAAGTTTTGAACAACGTTCTGCGCAATGTTTGTTTCTATTATTCTTGTTCTACCTCCTCTAATTTTTACGCGCACACAAAAATGCAATTTGTGAAAATTCATTAAAATTGTGATTTTTTTTATTTTTTAAATTATGCTTTTGCGGATGTATATTTTTGCAATACAACTTTCCATAAACATATCCCAAGTAACCACTTTGTGGCAACTTAAGTGGTAGCCACACAGTTGCCATTAAAGTGTTTGTTCTAAATCATGCGAAATATACTTATTTGCCACCCAATTGCCAGTCAAAAAGCCCCGGGGCGAGGCTTAGTTGCCACAAAATTTTGATCCATTAAAGTTTCGGTTCTCCTATTTGGAACTTGAACTGTAATTTAACTTGAACTGTCATTTATGTGTAGATTAAAAATAAAAATAATAAAGATTAACGTGAATGTTTGTCCTGTAATAAAAAATATGCATGTCATAATAATAGAAGTCTTTACGAACAGAGTTTTCGACAAACTACAACTCTAATTTAACAAACGGTTCAAGTTTTCGGGTTAAAGCTTATATTCTACCCCCTATAATTTTTAAGCGCACAAAAAAAAATGCAATTTGTGAAAATTTATTAAAATTGTGATTTTCTTTATTTTTTAAAATTATGCTTTTGCGGATGTATATTTTTGCGACACAACTTTTTATAAACATATGTAGTGGATGTAATGAATATGTCGTGTATAATAATATACATTTATTAAATTTTAAAGTTAATTAGTTACATTATATATATATATGTTCCTATACTTACCACATATATGGAACATAATACATTTTTTAATTTGCCACTATTTTACCAAGAATAATAGAATAATAAGATTACGCATTGCGCATGTACACCCTGTATTGCTGACATCAAAAAGTATGGAATGTCAATAAGGAAATTTAAATTTAGACATTTCATAAAATACAAATATTTATTTCATTGAAATTTTTTTTATTTAGATTTTTGCCCAAAACAATTGGTGGGAAGCAGGCTTCCGGCAGTTTCCTTAGTGGGGGTATCAACTCTCGTGCTGATCAAGACATTGCTGTACACAAAAAGTATGGAATGTCAATAAGGAAATTTAAATTTAGACATTTCATAAAATACAAATATTTATTTCATTGAAATTTTTTTTATTTAGATTTTTGCCCAAAACAATTGGTGGGAAGCAGGCTTCCGGCAGTTTCCTTAGTGGGGGTATCAACTCTCGTGCTGATCAAGACATTGCTGTACATGGGCTTGGGTGGATAGCAGTTAATTTAAATTTCAAATCTAAAATATATATTTGTTATCCTGACCGGAGCTACACAATTGCTGTCGAATTATTTTGTTTTTATAGGATTTCGATGGTGGTTTCTTATTTTTTAGTTTTGATGGCCGATTCAGCGCAGTTTTGCACACATATCTATTAATCACACGCAATTTTTTCAAAAATAATAGAAATGTTTTGTTTTTTTTTTACAACAACATTCTGACCCAATGAAAAAATTACAGTTGTCAAAAAACTTCTACGTACATGCGCAGAAGATTCAAGATTCTATTATTCTTGCTATTTTACCACTTCATAACAAAAAAGTAAGCTCCTCCCATTATCCTATATGTTCCATTATCAGAATGAATGACATATATATCACAGCATTGTGACATATTATTGCATTGTCCCACACATGTTCTTAGCCACCCCTTTGGATCTAATTTTATGTTCCATTATCAGAATGTATGACTTATATATCACAGCATTGCGACATATTACTGCGTAGGTTTCATACATGTTATTAGTCACCTTTTTAGGACTGCATATTATTAGTTTGCAACACTGGTGTCAGAGGTAACTTAAAAGGTACACATATGCCACAATAGTTTGTGGCAATTGTCGAGCCGTGGTTGCTTGGGTCGGTGGTCCATGACTCCCAAAAGTAAGCCAAAAAATGTTTATTTCAGAAATGGATAGTGGACATCATTAGAAGGCAAATATTACCAATTCGAGTTGTACATGACCCTCAAGGCGGTCAAAAACCCCACATCTGACCAACTCCCACAACTACCCGGGTTTTTCGAACTACCCATTCTTCTTCATCTCCAACTTGGCTTTCTTGGACCCACGGCTGCCTGCTACTGCTCACTTAAGTGAGGGCAAGTATTTCTGTTGCTGTGTCAATTCTGGAGTTGAAAAAGTCATCCTTAATCAGATTGACTTCTTTGTCCGGCGCGCCTATTAATATATTCTTCGACAAAGTTAAGGAACATTAAAATAGGTTAATCAATGTAAATACTTCTGCACACATAGAAAATTATTGTTGATTTTTGAAAATAAATATTATCAATTTATTAAAATCTCCTAACGATAATATTATTGTTAACATTGAATATAAAATATTCAACTTTTCATTTTGACGTAATAAAATTGGTTTGACATAGAAAATATTTTTTTTTATTTAGAATGTGTATGTTTATATTTTTAAAATAGTCAAAATTGTCGCGCTTTTTGTGGACAATAATAGTACAAATAATAAATGCCCGCGAAATTAATAATTATGATACGTAATTGCCGTGTGTACTGTTGTCAAAAATAAATTAATAACATGTGTCTGTAGCTCAGTTTCGACAAGAATAAAGACAGAAAGCTACATAATTTTCATTGTATCAAGTCCGTGCAGTACCCAACCAAAACACAGTCTTCGTGGTGGCTTGCTTCCATGGAAAGCATCATGACCAAAATAATGCCCTACTGAAATATGCACGGTGCTTGCTTCAACATATTCTATGTGACCCTGTACGCTTACACCATCCATTAGGGCTGTGACCAAATCATTCCTACCGCTCGGCATGGCTTGTACGGACCACATCGGAACATTGTCAAAGAACCACGCTTTGCTGAAGGTCCTAAGGAGGAAGAGCTCTTAATTTTAAAGTCATTCTGCTGCTGAAGGAGAGCCAGGAGGTTATAAATGCGATGCATAATTATTATTTGTTAATTAGCCGCGGTAGCTCAGTGGTTAGTGCGTTGGACTGCGAGCCGAAAGGTCTCCGGTTCAAGCCTGGACTGGGGCTAACAACATCTTTTCATAGAAACATTTTTCTTTACCGCGCTACCTCTCGGCAGTAGATGGCAAACCTACGAGAGTAAAACATTGCCTATGAAAAGCTCTCACCCGCCGTTCGGATTCGGCAATAAACTGTAGGTCCCACCACTTTGAGTACAAATATAACACGCACAGCGTGAAATGAACAACAATCTTTATTGTTAAATTTTAACAATTATTTTCTGAGAGTGTTTAATGCAGAGTTTTAAATTTAATACATTTTTATTTGAAATGATTTTAGCTGCGCTGTTTGTCACTTTCACAGTCATGTCCTGAGTCACCTCCTCATACGGTAGAATGACGCCTGCAGTAAGTATCTGCCCACGAACATTTTCAATTTCATAGACCCGATTTTTTAGCGATTTATAAACGCTATTTACTCGTCGCGGTTAATATTTTTTACTATCAATCGGGGCACAAGAAACGCTAACAGCAAATGGTATGACGCGGCAAAAAATAAACTAATGCCAACTTTGAAGTATGAAGTTCGGAGGTGCCACTATGTATGTATTATCCCGATTTGTTTACTTTAAAAAGTTACATTTCTGATATATCCGATGCTTATATACGATATATGCGATGCTTAAAACTTTTGTAAGAACCTTTAAGGCCCCTGAATAAAGATAGTCGCAAAGATAACATGTCACACACGAGACCATTTTCACTACACACTCGTCGTCCTTTGAAAGGCGGGTAAGTACATCTGTCCAGAAATTGTCATAACTTATAAAAATATATTTCAAAATAATAAAAAGAAAAAAAACATTTCAATAATTTGACTTTTAGTAAAAACAAAAAAAAATGATATGAAGTTAAAATTTTAAATAACTATGTCGATGTGGAAGTAACTATAGGTATCAACAACTATGTTTTGCTCTCGGTATATACATCAAAATGAATTGCACAATATTATTGGACAGTGGTCGAGTGGAATTATACTGGATTTGCAATCTGAAGGAAGAGAGTTCAATTCTCCGCCCGAGCTTGATGAAATATTATAAAATTATAAATAATATAATTAAATAGTATAATTAAGTTTATATAATTTCAGTTCAAGAAAACTATATGGGGCATTCCACGTCAATTCGCCGAGCTTTGACCCTGATCCCTTTCGATTTGCTTCAAATTATTATATGTTGTTATTATTGGTCAATTAAGTTTAAATTAATTTTTCAGTCTTATATAGCACTTCCTTCACCCTCTTAGTGAACTGTTAAAACACGACTCTTGCTGTTTTGCCCCACAGCATCAAACAACTGCCTTTTTAAAATTCTGCAAAAATTTACATAAATTCTTGAAATTGCACAAAGATCATTCCACTTTGATTTGGAGTGGTGAGAATTTTTCTTCTATTTTTCTGTTAACTTTGTAAATCCTGTTTGATAGTATATAAATCGCCATAAATTTGGATTGGTATGAAAAAATTTTTTTTTTTTTTTTAAATTTTTTGTACTGAAAATTTTTCAAAATGAAGCAAAAAAAAGAAATAAAAATAAGAAAAAATATACACTCTTTAAAAGTTTAATATTGTTATATATGTACTTCCTGTATTACAAAATTTAAACTCAACCTACAAATGTGTAAATATTACGAACATAAAATGGTCTAGAGGGCGCTATATTTGACCGATCTTAAAAATTTCAGTATCCACGTGATGTTGTCAGTAGATGTACCGGTTTTTGATTTTTCAAGGTCACCAGGGATACAAGCGATTTTATTTTAATTTGATTTTTTTTTTGCGAAAATAAAGCGCGTGGCATTTTTTTTTATTTCACTTCGGCCGGTATAGTGCAATTCAGCCAAAATATATATTTTCATATAAATATAATGCATTTTGGTGAATTTGAATTCAATAATCAAATAATGTTTGTAATATAAAGTACTAAATGTCTCAAATTCAGCATCACTAAAAAACTACAAAAGTACCACGAAATCAACTTGGATTTGCGTAAAACTTAGGCTAGAAACCGCAACGAAATTTGTCAACATACTCGAAGTCTGGGTCGTATGCAAACATTTTCATATTATTTAAATTAAATATTTTAAAATTTCGTTTGTTTCAGATGCCAGTTGACATGTTCAAAAGAGACATTTGCACATCTGCGCAACTGTATGATTTAATTTGCTGCTGGAGAGCAAGCATCTTGTTAGCTTCTCATGAACTGGCCTCTCGTTGAGATTATGCAGGATCTGATAAGCTTTAATGACATTACACAGCATCTACAATAAATCCAAGTTTCGGGCAGTCGAAGACAAAGGCGTTGCGCTGACGCCAGTTAGAAATATTTACGAAGCAATGCCAGGTTGTCATCAACTTGGTGTTTCCAACGCAGACTTGGACGCCCTCTTCTACGCTGTACACCTTCGAGTTTCGATTCAGGCACCTTCCTGGTTGGAGTGTTTTCGTCCATTCCATTCATTAAACAAACCCTGCCAGCGAAACCGCTGGATCTTGATGCGCTTGACTATGTCAATGTCGTCGAATAACTCATATAGCTCGTGGTTCATCCTGATTCGATACTCGTTAACAAAGCAGATAGGGCCAAAGATTTTACGGAGAATCTTTCTCTCGAATGCTGTCAGTACTCACTAATCGGTGTATGCGATATTGAGTAGGCTGATCCCACGGTAGTTGTACAAATAGTGCGATCCGCTTTCATAAGGATTGGGCAGAGTACACTGAGGTTCCAGTCACTTGGCATGCTTTCATCCGACCATATTCTGCTCACGAGCTCGTGCATGCTCTCTATTAGCTCGTCGACTCCGGTCTTAAACAACTCAGCAGGCAGGCCATAGCATCTGTGGCTTTGTTGTTTTTCAGCCGAGCAATGGTTATTCTGACCTCGTCATGGTCGGGTGGCGGAATCTCAATGTCGTCATCAAGTATTGGGGTTACCGGGTTGGCTTATCTATCGGTATAATTGCTGTCATCATCACCGGTCCGCAGTTTAGAGAAGTAATCCCTCCACATCGTGATCTGGATATCTGTGACTAGATTCCCGTTCTCATCTTTACAAGAAGAGGCTCCAACCAACAATATTATTTTTAACTTTGAAAATAAAATTGTTAATTTTCATTTTGAAGTATATGAAATAATTTGACATAGAAATTTCATGTCTGTATTTTGAAATTTTTATTTTCTATTTAATATTAAAACCCGTCGCTTATAACTGTAATGTTATTGTTATTATATGTTTTTTTTTATTAATAAAAACGAGGACTAAATCTTATAATTTACGCGTGTGCTCTTTACTAAATAGCCAATAATTTGAATAAATTGTGCGGTGGAAAACGTGATACATCGAACTATTTGATGCTTCGGCCCAGACGGCACAGACCCCCCAACTTCATTCTCGACGGCAATGCGACGAAAACATACTACGTGATTCTGCACAATAACGCTATTCATCGCGGAGGTGACCAAATCGTTACAACCACTTGCCGTGAATTGGTGAATTGTGCCGCCAAAACCATAACTACTGGACCACCTCGCAACATTGTTAAAAAGTAGCGCTTTTCTGAGGGGCGATGAAAATAAACATGAGTTCTATGTGTGTACGCATAGAGCAGAAGATATAGTTCCACTGCTTTGTCTAAGCAGGTGGTAGAGTCGAGTGGAAAAGGCTTTCGTTGTCTGTTGTGATTGCAGGTTTCCAATGTCTAGCTTTCTCTGCGTTTGGTTCCGTACGTTCTTCGCAGCACTTAAGCGTGTGCGGATGCATGCATAGGAGAAATGCGAAATTTTCAATAGAAATGTTGATTAAAAAAACTAATAATAAAACTTTGATAATATGAAATCTACCAGCGATTCAGACATTGGTTTTCCTACAAAAACCATGTTCTTCACAGTGTAACTTCACAATGTAACTTCAGAATATTTCCATCGTAACGACTGATTGTACTTCCCACAGGTTGTTGAACTGTTCCACGATGGTATCACCGACCTTCAACCTAAGCGCCGGAAATATACATTCAAAATAAATGGTTTTAATCAGAGCTCTCGATTACCCGGGTGCCCGGGTTTTTCGAGATACCCGGGTAATACCCGGGTTGTTCAAATACTCGAAAAACCCGGGTATTAAATGTTCGAGCTACCCGGGTAATTTGTTCGTTCGTTTGTTCGAGCTATTCGAGTGGCTCGTTTGTTCGAGTAGCTCGATTGCTCGTTCGTTGTTTGAGTAGCTCGATTGCTCGATCGTTGTTCGAGCTTCGAGTAGCTTGTTCGTTCGTTTGTTTGATTGACGATTGTTCATTTGATCGCTTGTTAATTTGTCTGTCCGTTCGTTTGCTTGATGTGGGAGTTGGTCGGAAGTGGTTGGAAAAATGTAGGTGGACAAAAGTGGGTGGCTGGGCAAAAGTGGGCGGAAAGTGATAAAAATACCGAAAAAAATTTTATTGCAGAAATCGGTAGCAGACATCAAGGGAAATCGAATGGTACCACTCTCTCTCCCTGACCCCCAAAAGGGGGTCAAAAACCACTTTGTCTGAGTAAAGCAGTCGAACAAAGCGGATGCAATGCGGATGAATGTATTGATTTATTTTGCAATAAGCCGCTATATTGGTTTGCTTTAATTAAGTTCTTTGATTAATTAAGTCCTTTGTAAATCTGCAAAGATTAAGTCAAAAAATATTAATCACATTTAAATTATATTTGTGCAACTTATTTATTTGTGTTTTGCAGTCTTTCAACGTCTTTATTCTTCGTGTTGACTTTTGTTTTTATGTTTTAAACATTCAGACTATAACTGAAGAAAATCGGTACCGGCGTGACGGAGTATTAACGGAAAGAAAACGGTGTAGCACCATCGAAATGGAGTTCAAACGTATTGTTTTCGAAATACGGAAAATGCCGGCATACAAACGGAGTCCTGTAATATAACGGTACGTTTTCGTGCTGTTTTAGTATCTCCGTATAAATGTTTCTTGGGCACTCATGCATTACTAATTTGAAATACATCCCTGCAGGACCAATGATGGATAAATGACCCATAATTTTACTAGTAATAAAAACTATTATATTTTGCGCGTTGGTTTGCCACCATTTTTCATTTGTAGGTTATTCTTTACGTTTGCTTTTTTCTTCGAACATCAGCTACAGTGGAAAGTGATAACAAGTTTTGGATTAAATTATATACAAGTGATAAACATTGAAATAAAGTATATTTAAAAAATATTTCTTATTTATCTATTTATATTATAGATGTCATCAAAGTGGAAGGGTCCCCTGCATTAAATAAAAGCATCGAGCGAAGCAAAACTAATGCAAACAAAAGGCGTTTTAAAAGAAAATCTGAAAAGTAAATATTACATTCAACGCAATAAAAATTAAAACTATGGAATTTTAGTTTTTTTTGTTTTAATTGGTATAATTTTGCTTAGTTTATTACACACAAAAAATTCCAATGGTGATATTAACAAATATCTGGTCTAAATTAACAAAATATTTGTTAATATACGGTCAACAAGAAATATTTGTTTTATTTACAAATATTTACAATTCCCATTTTTCATTGTTATATTATCAATTGTCTTATTTAATAAAGTACTTTTGTCCCATTAACAAAGTAAATTTGTACACACAGAGAACTGATTTGTTGCGGCAACCAACTAAATTGCCCTACCGAATCATTCGGTTGCGACAACAACTGATAAAGTAGTTGCAACAACCTCTTAATTGTACCAACCTCCTAGTCGGTGAGACTGAGGTTATGGCAACCTCCAAATCGGTGATAATGAGTTTGTAACAACCTTCTAATCGGTGAACATGAGGTTGTGGTAACTTTCAAATCGGTGATAATGAGGCTGCGACAACCTCCAAATTGGTGAGCATGAGGTTGTCACAACCTCCTATTCGGTGAGTATGACTCCAATTTAAATTTTATTAAAACAAAGTTATGTATGTATAGTCGCGTAGATATGTTGCCCACACAATTTAGAAGTATATCTACTAATTCCTGCTCCCTAAAAAAAAACACTATGAAGATCTGCATGCATTTTTTTTATATCGTGTCAGGACGATGACGAGAATCTAGTGACAGATGTCCAGTGTACACTGAGATTATAGAGAGAGAGCACTTCTCTGATCTTCTAGCAGGTGGTGATGACAACTATTCCGCTGATAGAGAAGACAGCTTGACAACCCCAGTTGCTAACGACGGCGTTGACATACCGCTGCCTGACCGTGAAGAGGTCTGTACAGCCATTAACAGGCTGAAAAACAACAAAGCCGCAGGATCGGATGGTTTACCTGCTGAGTTGTTTAAGACCGGAGGCGATGAGCTCATAAAGAGAATGCAACAGCTCATCAGCATCAGCGAATGGAACTCAGTATACTCTGCCCAATCCTTAAGAAGAGGGATCCCACAATACGTGTCAACTACCGAGGGATAAGTCTCCTCAACATCGCGTATAAAGTTCTAACGAGCGTATTATGTGAAAGACTGAAGCCCATCGTAAACAGACTGATTGGATCTTATCAGTGTGGCTTCAGACCTGGCAAGTCCACCATATAACCGATTTTAACATTGCGCCAAATCATGGAAAAGACCAAAGAGAGGCAGATCGACACCCACCACCTCTTCGTCGACTACAAAGCTGCCTTCGACAGTCCGATAAGAAGTCGCCCATACGCCACCTTTGGTATACCTGCGAAACTTATAAGGCTTTGCAGGATGACCCTGAGCGACACACGTTGCTCAGTGCGAATTGGGAACAACCTCACCGATACGTTTAATACCAAACGAGGTTTCAGAAAAGGCGATTCCCTATCGTGTGACTTCTTCAACCTAATAATGGATAAGATTGTAAGAGCTGCACAACCCCATCACAATGGCATTACCTTCAACAAGAGTTCCATGCTGCTCGGGTACGCTGATGATATCGACATCATTGGGCAGAGCTTACGAGCAGTCAGTGCAGCATTCTCCAGTTTAGAGAGGGAATCGCGTCGAATGGGTCTTACGGTGAACGAGGACAAAACGAAGTACCTAGTGCCAACAAACAAAGAACCCGGCATCTTGGACAACACGTCACTATTGACAACCACAACTTCGAAGTTGTGAAGGACTTCGTATACCTAGGAACCAGCATTTTTTCACAACATTTTTTTCACAATCAAAAATAAAATTATTGCGTCAAAATGGTAAACATATTTTACTTTATTATTTTACTTTATTCTCCCATAGACTCTAAGGAGTAGACAGGAAGTTTTGCGCAGATCAATATGCACTTGCTCAAACTTGAAGTCTTCTTGCACATACTGACATATATCGACACACGTTCAAATAATCGATGTGTTGTGTATGGACATTTGACATCACGAAATCATTAAGAATCTGGAGAAGGCTGGATATCTTTGTAGTTTCTACACGACGACCTTGAATCGCAGAATCTTTAGTTTCAGTGCCATATTTCTGCATGCAAACCAAGCCTCTGCTGTAGCACAGTATCTCCATTAAGGTGCGATGCTATAAACGTTAGTTACGTTTATTTGGATTATGTGCGCTGTTAGTTGCAATTTCATATATAAATTATACATTTTTCACATTTGGTTTTATTTATTGCACAGCAAACGCATGCAATTTTCCGCTACATAAATACTCTTTGGAAAATGCATCTTCTTTGATTCATATACAAGAGCATTTTTAGTTATATTTAGGCTCTTCGGCTAGATTGTTTTTAGGCTCCGATACAAGACTCCTAAAAGAGCGTTCTAACTATGCTCAGGTCTGAATGACCTGAGCATTTTTATCAGAAAATGTTTATTTCAGTTCTTGCGTTGGCTGGGATGCATTAACACATCGGCATCTGTAAACAAAATGAATATTAATATATTTATAATAAAATTCACTTTGAATTCAATACTTACCAAATTTTTGCAACGCACAATGGATAGTAAAAAAAAGAAAATTTTACTATTGACATTTAATTTATCACGTCACTGGGTTGCCTCCTTGTAGTTTTGTGTAGTGAATTACGTCTCAAGTTTTTTAACTTCGAAAACCAACGTTGGAATAAAATTCATTTATTCGGCATGATCATGACATTAAATCCAATTTGGTTGTAAAACAAAATCTGCAAATTTATGGAACCTTAAACTCATTGCTTTTTGGGAATGATCAAGTAAAAGTTTAGTTTCATTAGTTAATGGCTCACTCACCATAACTAAGAGTGTTAGGGACGGTTCGCCTGTGGACTTTTCGCCATTTCATTGTTGATTTTATTTTGAATTTATATTTTGAATGAAGGGTTGCCATCACTTTATTTAAGTTTTACGCAAAATATATTTAAATACACAATATTATTTAAAATAGAAATATATTAAATGATTTAAATTTATAAAAAGGCAGTAAATTATAATTAATAGTAAAACGATTTTCTATGTAAACCATGGAACCAATTTTAATGTATATATGTAAGAATGCATTTATGTAAATATGAATGAGGACATATATGTGCAAAATCTAATAAACCTATTTTTATGTAGAAGTTAAACCTCCAAAAGTAATGGGATTTATTAATTTATGTATTACTACAAACAAAGTACACAGAAAGGTACATTAATTGGGATAAACATTTATAGATGTTAAATTCGAATCTCAGCAAAAAAATGAGCTTCTTAAATATACATAAATAAAACTTTTTCATTTTTATAATTACTTCAGGGTTAAGAACAAATTATATAAATAGAATTTTTACTATAGGTGTGTGCGAGTCTGTCTTAATTTTGTAGGTAAGGCAGTGTTTACTATTCAATTTATGAAATTGCTAAATAAATTGCTAATAAAGAAAACTAAATTTTATGATAGCAAACAAACAGAATTCCGATTATCGAATAACGATCGAATGAAAACCCAATACTTGAATTTTTTCTTTAAATTTTAGAAAAACTCGCATTTCCTTAATTTCATCAGAAAAATACACCCTTTACAATCATTCGTAAATTGGCACATTTAATATAGTACTTTCAAGATATAATATATTGATAATCATCGATTTTTATATTTAATTATACAGATTATAATAATTGTAATTCTTTAAAAATTACCTAAAAATAAAATTACGAACACATTTTCAGAAATTACATTTACTATGACAACTCTGAATCTTTGTCGTTTCTTCATTCTCTTCAATTTCGCAATATTCACAATTAAATTCACAATGAAATGGTGAAACGTCCGCAGCCGAATCATCCCAAGGCGAACCGTCCCCAGGCCAAACGTTATGCTACATATGCTATAAATTTTATAGCAAACACAAACACGCAGAAGACGTAAAAAACGAACAAGTTTATATTCGTGTTTATGTTTTTATGCCACGTTTATTATTATTGGAAGAAACCATTAAAACAATAGTATTTATTCTATTAAAAATAATATTATTGAAATATTTAGATTTATGGTACAGAATTTTTCGAATACTATCAAATTAATTAGAAACCTTTTGATTCAAAAATAAAAAAAAAACTATTATTTAATGAACCATAAGATTAATGGTCGTACCATTAAGTACTTAATGGGACATTTTCTTCTGAGTGTACGTTTCATATGCACCCAAAAAAAAATCTTGTACTATTAAAAAAAATTGTGTTTCATATAACAAGACATCTTCTTAATTTACGGCCAAAGAGATCTTAACAAAACATTAGCATTGTAAAACTTCAAGATATTTTAAATTGACGCACAACAAAGTGTTGTTAATATCAAGGGACATTCTGTTATATATAAAAGAAAATGTACTTATAATAACAAGAATATCAAGTCACTTAAAAAATAATTCTCGTTGGAATAATAACGCTATTCTTTCTATTTTTTAATATTTTGTATAAACATTTATATTGAATAAATAATTTTCATTTCTACACTCAGAAGAAAATGTACCATTAAGTACTTTATGGTACGACCATTGATCTTATGGGTCATGTATTAATAGTTTTTTTTTTAAATCAGAAGTTTTCTAATTAATTCAATAGTATTTGAAAAATTCAGAACCATAAATTTAATTATTTCAATATTATTATTTTAAATAGAGTAAATACTGTTGTTTTTATGTTTTCCTCCTATAATAATAAACGTGGTGTAAAAAAGCATAAAACGAAAACAAACATGTTCGTTTTTACGTCATTCTGCGTGTTTACTCAAAATGGTCGCATGTATTTTGTAATAATCCACATTATTAAATGCGACATTGGTAAGGACTCAATATATTTAATGTAAATAAATTATATTTATATATTTATTTATATTTATATTTTTACTTATTACAGAAAATAAATAATACATCGAACTTCTATTATGGCAACGGACTCAAAAATAACTACAATCAATTATTGGAAACCAAAGCAAACATTAAATGTTTTATAATCTTTTGCAGCAAGAAGTGTCTTTTTATGTGTGTGTTGTAAAAGTGAATATCAATTTCGACATTTAAATAAAATAATATATATAATAAATTAACTAAACTACATTTTTGTTTTAATAAATTATTAGGAAAATATAATACGACTATACCATAAAATTAATAATACGTATCATTAAATTTGTATAGATCTTTCTTATTGTAATTAAAATATCACATTATAAAATTTATGAACTAATGGGACGCATCCTATTAACCAATTTTAATGGTATAAATTATTGTTTTTTATTGAAATACTATCTATTTACCATGATTTTTTTCTGGGTGTAGATTTTATTGAAGAAATTTGAAAATATAGTCTTGTGATGTAGTCGGGTGCCCGTAATACACGGGTATTAACTTTTCGAACTAACCGGGTAGATCTTTTGTTTTTTCGTCTGACCGTTTGTTCATATGTCTGTCCATCCGCTTACTTAATGTGCACCCAGAAAAAAATACCCTCAAATCCCATTAAAATTTGTCAATAGGACAATTATTGATTTAATGGTATACAAAAAATAAATATTTCATATAAACTCAATGGAAATGTCATGGTATTTTCTAGTATTTAATAGTATTTTCCGATTAAAATTATAATTTATCCTATTGACTATTTTTAATAGTAAAAAACTATTATTTATATAGTATTTTTTTCTGGGTGTGGGAAAGTGAAAAAGTTACCGCCAACTTTTCCCACCCGTTTCGGACCAACTCTAAAATTAAACAAAAGGAACGACAGACATATGAACCAACAGTCAGACGAACAAATACACTATGGGTGGTTCAAATTGTTAATACCTGAATATTACGCGCAGTTCTTTTACGTCCGGGAACCCGGAAATACTCGTACACCCAGAAAAAAATACTATATAAATAATAGTTTTTTACTATTAAAAATAGTCAATAAGATAAATTATTATTTTAATCGGAAAATACCATTAAATACTAGAAAATACCAAGACATTGCCATTGATTTTATATGAGAAGATTTATTTTTTGTATACTATTAAATCAATAATTGTACTATTGACCAATTTTAATGGGATTTGAGGGAATTTTTTCTGCGTGTATGTAATCGAGAGTTCTGATTGAGACAGCCGGATGAAATTTCGGATGAAACAGTCTCTGGAAAATTTGCATTCATGTTGTTCAGTGCTGCTGCATGTTTTTTGAGATTCTTGTTGAATGGTCACATGCAAATATAAAATAACCTGTGTTTATCTTCAAATGTTTTCATTTATTGTTTCCTTTTTATTTAATTATTTTTCTATGTGACAGATTCACATTCTTAAAAAAATTTAAAATTCTATTTTTATTGTTTGAATTAATAAGAATGAATTAATAAGAATCTTGTTACAACAACAGGAATGTTTTTATAACACATATATTTTTAAGAGAAATTTAACGAAGCTAATCTAGTTAATAGTACAACAATATTTTTTTGTGTGTACTTTTAACAGTTAATGATTTGTTAACATTTCTAGTACATTTACTATGAAATGGATTGATCATTAATATTTATAGTAAATTGTGTGTCAAATCTTTTTCTACTGTCACAGAGAAAATTTTTCCAATCACTTTTTTACATCAATTTTCAACAGCGGCAGTCGACTGCAGGTATACTATCACAAATTTAATTAAATATTTTTAATTAATTATAAGTTGTTGTGCTGTTGTAATTTGTACAACATTCAGTAGCACGGAGCGAAATTTCTTATTGCACCTCACCAGCGGTTTGCAGCTCTTAAGAGGCGATATCGGCATTTTGTCCTGCATTTTTGTTCCTTGAAATGCAGCGGAATATCCTTTCTAATTTCTCAGCGTCTGCGCCAGTGGGGGAATTCAGTAACTAGTTTGCGATACCGTTGTCGTTAATTCACCCAGAAAAAAATTATGGTAAATTGATAGTATTTCAATAGAAAAACAATAATTTATACCATTAAAATTGGTCAATAGGATGCGTCCCATTAGTTCAGTAATATTGAAACTGTTAATACAATGTGTGGATGTACCATAAATTTTATAATGCGATATTTTAATTACAATAAGAAAGACCTATACAAATTTAATGATACGTATTATTAATTTTATGGTTATGTCGAATTACATTTTCCTATAATTTATTAAAACAAAAATGTATTTTAGTTAATTTATTGTATAATTTATTTTATTTAAATATTAAAATTGATATTCACTTTTACAACACACACATAAAAAGACACTTCTTGCTGCAAAAGATTATAAAACATTTAATGTTTGTTTTGGTTTCCAATAATTGATTGTAGTACTTGAGTCTGCAGTTATTTTTGAGTCCGTTGCCATAATAGAAGTTCGAAGTATTATTTATTTTCTGTAATAAATAAAAATATAAATATAAATAAATATATAAATATAATTTATTTACATTAAATACATTGAGTCCTTACCAATGTCTCGTTTAATAATGTGGATTATTACAAAAAAATACATGCGACCATTTTGAGTAAACACGCAGAATGACGTTCAAAATGAACATGTTTGTATTCGTTATTATGTTTTTTTTACACCACGTTTATTATATTAGGAGGAAACCATTAAAACAACAGTATTTATTCTATTTAAAATAATAATATTGAAATATTTAAATTTATGGTACTGAATTTTTCAAATAATATTGAATTAATTAGAAAACTTTTGATTTAAAAAGAAAAAACTATTAATACATGAACCATAAGATCAATGGTTCATGTATTAAAAAAGTACTTAATGGTACATTTTCTTCTAAGTGTATTTAATTTGTTTTTGTTTTATTAAAATATAATAAATTCATATATACGAAATAATTTGAAATGTCAGTCTTTCCATACTTTTGTTTCTGAAGTAAATATGTTATCAATCATAGTAAATTTATAAGCATCAGATTGTAAATAAAAAAACACAGAGTAAATTCAAATTAAACATAGTAAATTTATGACATTTGACTATTTTAGAAAATTACTATGAAAAATAATGTTTTTACTATAACTAAATTTGATTTCATATCGTTAAGATGTATAACAAATTTACTATGAATCCTAACTGATTTACAATGTTTTTTTTCCTGCACTCAGAAGAAAATGTACCATTAAGTACTTTATGGTACGACCATTTATCTTATGGTTCATGTATTAATAGTTTTTTCTTTTTAAATCAAAAGTTTTCTAATTAATTCAATAGTATTTGAAAAATTCAGTACCATAAATTTTAATATTTCAATATTATTATTTTAAATAGAATAAATACTGTTGTTTTAATGGTTTCCTCCTATAATAATAAACGTGGTGTAAAAAAAACACAAAAACGAATACAAACATGTTCGTTTTGTACGTCATTCTGCGTGTTTACTCAAAATAGTCGCATATAATTTTTTGTAATAATCCATATTATTAAACGCGACATTGGTAAGGACTCAATGTATTTAATGTAAAATAATTATATTTATATATTTATTTATATATTACAGAAAATAAATAATACATCGAACTTCTATTATGGCAACGGACTCAAAAATAACTGCAGACTACAATCAATTATTGGAAACCAAAGCAAACATTAAATGTGTTTTAACCTTTTGCAGCAAAAAGTGTCTTTTTATGTGTATGTTGTAAAAGTGAATATCAATTTCGACATTTAAATAAAATAATATATACAATAAATTAACTAAAATACATTTTTGTTATAATAAATTATTAGGAAAATGTAATTCGACTATACCATAAAATTAATAATATGTATCATTAAATTTTATAGGTCTTTCTTATTGACATTACAATATCACATTATAAAATTTATGGTACAACCACACATTGTATTAAGAGTTTCAATAATTCTGAACTGATGGGACGCATCCTATTGACCAATTTTAATGGTATAAATTATTGTTTTCTATTGAAATACTATCAATTTACCATGATTTTTTTCTGGGTGTGGCTGTACGTTGTCTCGGTCACATGTTGAATACCCTTAATGCACTTAATATTCATTTGCGAATGATTTGAAATCTGTCGTTACTTTCAAATCATAGAGTTGAGGTTAACGTTTGCAACACCTTTAATATAAATTTAAGAAACATACACACTCTCAGAAATATATTGTCATTTCTGACAATATTGTAACAATCTCGATGTTCAAAATAGATCTCATAACCGCATTGTCAAATGATTGTCGGTTTGGCAATCACATTGTTATTTTGAAACGTCATTGATTTTTTTGAAAACAATCGAGATTGTCAATAAATAAAATGTCATACGAATGTTTTAAAATTGAATTTTTTCAATAAATTTATTATAATGCAAAATATTAAAAAAACAATAAATCACATTGGCAAAGAGTGGCTGTAGCGGACGTTTAAGCACAGCGAACGTTTTTGGTGAAGATACGGTAAATTGTGTGTCTTGGGCGTCGTAACAATAGACGCCGTTTTAACGGGTTCCTTCTTGATCAGAGCAATTGTTGATATTTCAAATGCGATTAAGTGGTGCGTTGTATGATCTGAAAGTAGAGGAGTTGAAGACCAGTTTGGTATTGCCTTGATGAAACGCATCCCTAATTAGTGTTGTGGGGAGCTTGGCGTTGACATTGGACTCCGGAAGATTATATTATCCGAAAAGTCGGGAATGTCCTGCAAAAAGAGAAATAATCAAATTTGCGACGCTAATATTCTGCAACAAATCTCACACATTGGGCAGACATTCATTGCGACTAGTGGCGTATCTGAAATAAACAATATAAAAATTGGATTTTCATTTTATTATTAAATTGGTACACGCATAGAAATATATTGTTAGATCCGACAATAAAATAACAATATGTATGTTCAAAATAGATCCCATTATAATATTGTGAATTTATTGTCGGTTTTAAAAATTGTATTGTTATTTTCCAACAATAATTCGATTGTGACTGAAAACAATCAATATTGTCATTTTTAAATAAAATGGAATTGTCCAATTTTTAATATTTGTAAACTGTTTTTGTTGCGTATGTACAAAAAGACACAAACTTGTTAATGTTTGTATATTTTTTATTGAATTACAAACTATTTTAAACAAGTCCATAGGCAAGCGTTTAACACATGCTCACGCCGCTCATGCTCGTCATCATTATCCATGACTATCTCGCCACTAAAACGGACTACATCACAGTAACTTCCGGGCAGTGCTGCTCGAGACACTTTGCAGTTCCATGAGCATCAAGTCGCTATGTATGTGGCCTGTCGCCAACTATATTTCGATAGGCGGGTCAAGTTCAATGTAGAAGGAGTTGTCCTGCATGATTTTGCCAGTCGAGAATTAATGATCATTGTTTTAGTTTCATACTGCCCTACGTATTTTGCAGAAATGGTTCACTAAACCTGTCTTAAAAATACAAATTAGTTACTTAAATATATGAATTAATAACATATCTTACATTTTGTGTAACATCTGCATCGAATTTGTAAAAAAAAGTAGTAGTTGAAGTTTCTTTATTTTGATTTTTTATTTTGAAGTTTGCTGAGGCAGAAAAAAAAGTGTTGCCACTTAATTATTATATTAAATTCAAATGACAATCATTTATTGTAAATTTTAACAATAGATTTCTATGCGTGTATAAAAAAAACAATGAATTATATTTATATGGATGTTTTGTATTTTATTTAATAAGTAATTAAAAAAAAAACATATGATAGGAGGGCACAAACATCATATTACAGCACACTAAGAAAACAAAGATGATTACTAGAAATGTTACAGCCCTAAATATCAAGTTATTTACCATTTATTTAGTTTGTCTTTGAGACAACCATATCTCAAACATCCGTCAAATACGATAAATATTGCTAGCAACCATCTTTCAAATTTACGATTACGTATAGCAACTATCAATTAAACATCTTACAAATAGGAAGCACACTAAGAAAACAAAGATGATTACTAGAAATGTTACAGCCCTAAATATCAAGTTATTTACCATTTATTTAGTTTGTCTTTGAGACAACCATATCTCAAACATCCGTCAAATACGATAAATATTGCTAGCAACCATCTTTCAAATTTACGATTACGTATAGCAACTATCAATTAAACATCTTACAAATAGGAAGATAGTTGTAGAATATTTGGAAAAGTTACTCCATTCGAATTCGCGGAGTAGTTTTTATTGAATTAAAATAAAATTAATCACATGTATTTTTATTTATTTCAGAATTAAAACAGTATCCTGGTTATGCATCGCCATCGTCTTTATAAATCCTTTGAAGATAAAATTGTTCAACGACTTGAGACTTCTTCGCCGAAGAACCAAGTCTGTCCGGCGATGCTGTTATTAAAGTAAACTCTAAAAGAAATAATTGTCCATCACTTGTTGATAATTTCAATACCAGGAAATATTATTTTCACTTTTACCATTAAAATGTTATATTTTAGTCGACACTTTATTACACCATTCGATTTACTAAGAGTTTTGCTGCAGCTTTATTAAAACTTATGGGATTTTAGAATATTTGCTACAAGACGTAAATTTTAACAGATATTTGCAGCAAGACTTTCATAAACATCTTGTTTTCTAAGTGCTGCTGCTGCTGCTACTGCAGCCACCATGACAATCTATGGAAGTATTTTCGATTTGACCGAGTTACGCGTTGTGGTTCTTGTCGAGAACAAACTCAATTAGACCATCGAAAATAAATTATAAAAATGTTCTTTATATATTGTTGTTTGTTTTTCGACCTAAAATAGAGTTATTGCAAAAATATTGTTTTGCAGGCTCAAGGTCTTGCCAGATGCTTGCTGCAATGCGACAACAAAAATTGACAAGCATAAAGTTGGTGCAATTTTTGCATGTTTTGCCTGGTTGATTTATACTTGTACTAAATTCGCATTTAGTTCATTGCACAAAATGATCTTATAGGCCTTGTTAAGCAGAAATTGTGCAGAAGACCGCTGATGAGGAAGCTTGGCAGCTTCCGAAACAGCTGTACGGTCAGCCAAGAACTTTTTGTTTTTGTCAATTGTTGTTTGTTTCACTCCCCAGTACATAGCACTTTTTATCTGGTAAGACCTTGGCACGCAAAAACAATATTTTTGCAATAACATTTTTATTTTTATTTGTAACTTACAATTTTTGAGACAATTGGTTGAACTTCATTTTAAAATATTGAAAACATGAACAACATTTGACAAAATAGAGCTGCCAGATTATTATTTATTGTTTTTTAAATCACAATAGTAAATTGTTAAATGTAACAATAGATTTCTATGCACACAGTGTGTAAATATAACTAAAATGTTAATCAATCCAATTAATTTTTTATTGAAACTCAGCCGATGTAACTTTTAGTAGCATTGAATTCCATATTCTTAATAATGAGAATATGTTAATTGAGAAACTTTAATTATTTTTTTTGTCATATTGATATTAAAGTTGTTATATATATTAAATTTTTTATTAGGAATTTATAAATCATAAATTAATTAATTAGTAACATTAATTAAAAATTTCATTCGATAGAAATTGAATCAATTAAATATTTTGTTAAATTAAATAAAATATTTGTCGAATAGAAACATATGAAAATAAAAATAATTTAATTCAATATATAACATAAAATAAATATTAAATAAGTATTTATACTTTTTGATATGCTTTGTAAAATTCTTTCAACCTAACGAATGTTCTAACGAAGTCAGTATTCACAACTTCTACAGGTGGGACAATTATTGAGTCAAAAATAAATGATTTAGCAATGATTTTGTAAGCTTAATACAAATCGTTATGTAATAATTTTTGTCACAATTTTTAACACACCAAGTTGCCAATTGTTGGTAAATTAAAATTTTATCTTGGAAATCTGATTCATCGGACGAATCAGAAGTTCCTAAGGATGGTGTGTGCATGCACATCCAAGATCATTCGGAGAAATATTATTATTTTCAACCCTATCAAATATGTGATGTTGACAGTCATTGCCCACTGAATCTCCCCGAATTATCTTGCGTTTATTTGTTTGTTTACATTTCAAAGACATTATTTAATTATTATTTAAACGTACTTATATGTTTTCTCTAAATATGAGAAATATGCTTAAAATTTGCACACAAACTTAACACAATTGTCTTTTCTTCGATGTTTTACGTTGCCGTTAGTAAATATAACATCTGAGCGTACGCATTTTACAAACAATTGTTTTTTTAATTGCGATTACATTTGTTAATAAGCTTATTAACAAATAGCAAGTAAGTGATTTGAAAACATTTACGAAATGGTTGTGAAATTTTTTATTAGTAAGCTTATTAAAAATTCTGAGTCTGAAAACCTTTTCAAAAATGTTTATTGGGACAAAATGAAATGCAGAAGAAATAAATAGTGTTGCAATTTCAGAAAATCAATAAATCAAAAGTAACAAATAAAAGTAGTTAATAATATAAAAGATTTAGTTGTATTGAAATTATATTATATTTATTCCTATTAATATTTTAATTAAAAAATGTGTAAATACAATTAATTAATTAGTAAATACATTCATATTTTTATTGGAATACGATTTTCCTTGCTATTAATATCAATTGTAATATAAACGTACAATATTTTTTTCTGTGTGCGTGTAGCTTTTTCAATAAAAACTGGTAGCTTAACCTTAACTTGTAAATTCTTTTATTCTTTAAACAATATCAACACTAATTCTTAAATTGATTTCAAGGTTTACTTCAAATCAAGATTTAGTCTTATTTTTAAATTTAAATCAAATTAACCTACATTTAGTTTTTTTGCTATTAAATATTGACTTAATCCTACAAAATAAGTATAAAAAGTGGATAACAAAAAGGTCATTTTTTTATAAATTATCCCGTTCTATATCGTCCAGCTGCAGGAAATCGATGCCAGTGGCGCGATTCTGTAACTTATTAACGACAAATATCGATATCGTTAACTAACAACAATTGTGGCATGCGGAAGCGATCGTCATGAAAAAAATGTAAATTTTAACGATATTTGTCGTTAAAAATAGTTAACGATATCGATTTAGGTCGTTAATAAGTTACAGAATCGCCTTACAGCAGCCAAAATTTGTGTATGTTTCAAGCTCTCTAATACCATTCTGGTGCCTAATAAAGGTTGTCGGGGGTGGTCGGTATATTGTTTTAAATATACACAGAAGTCCAAACACTAATAAATTTTGGACGCTCGTTGTTATGTTATATTTTTTTGTAAGGGTTTATATTGCAATCATAAAATCGTACTGTTTTTAGCGTCACTACATTTTTCGTCCTAAAATTCACTGCACTTTTTTTTTGCACTTACTTTCTACTTGAAACTTATGTGAAAATCACACTAGACTATAAAGGCAATTATGATTATATTTTCAAACTTACCTGTGGTATATTGGGTAGTGTCGAGATGAAAATTAATCAAAACTTTTATATATGTGTGATTTTACATCCCTATTTTACGTACGTTTACCCAGCTTTTTCTTGCATGTTAAGTGAGTAGCAAATATTTTGCATTTCTGTTGCAGTTTCGGTCGGCAGTGACTTGTTGGAAAGCTTATTAAGAAATCTGAAAAATGTTTGTTGGGTTGTAATCAATTCACCGTAGCAGAATTCACCGAACATTTGATCGTACAACAAGTCACCGTACATCCTTATTCCGCAAATTATAAATGTTTGTTTAAGAAAAATTTTAATTATCTGGCAACAATAGTGTCAATGTTTATGTTTGCCGGTATAGTAAATAATTTGGTAAACTAGCTAATTCGAATTATTGATAATGGTTCTATATGGCTTAATAATATCACAAATAGTCTTTGGAATTTTATTGATTCGAAGGTTCGTTTTTTAATTAATGAAATGCGAATGTTATATTATTATTGTACTTGTGAAAATTATATTATTATTGTACTTGTAGCCAAGAAGTAGCTACTATTGCACCAGATATTGAAGCCTTAAATGAGACGTTCATCCACGAGTTATCATTTAAAAATATAGGTGATTGGCCGAGAAAAATAGCAATTTATGAATTATCTCTGGTTTTGCTCTATGTTCCTTGGAGTGCAGACTGCTTACATGCGAGAGACGTCTACAACGATGCGAGTAGAAGATATTATAATAAGGTAATTTAAAAAAAATATCTGAGTGCCACGTTCCCCACTTGCTTTCTTAAAATTCTACTGAATGGTTGTGTTCTCAACTGGTTCTTGTTCGGCGTTGTCACGGGAGAAATCACCAACACCATTAAGGAAAAAATGTTCCCAATTCACTCAAAGCCAGCTAACTCAGAGTGACCGACTGAGAAGCTGGCCTGAACAGCTACCAGCTTTTTGAGTTTAATTTCAACGTGAACTCTCGTCAAAGTTCCCACTTCCATCGTAAAGCGAAACGAGTGTCGACTGCAGTAAAATTAAGAGAAAAAAAATTGCCATCCGATCTATTTTTGTAAAAAAAACAGAGCTGGGTTAACCACTCCACTCCAAAAAAATACATGCGTATTTTTTCCATTTTTTGGATCAATTTTTTCGCCCATATGACTAATTCAGTATATGAAAGAAAACGGTTTCCAGATCCATGGCGGTGAATTTTTTTCACAAAGTATGTTTTAACTAAAGGTTGTACAGCAGTTCTCGGCAGCGAAATGGTGGGAAGGAATAACTTTAAAATTTGAATTTTCGGGATCCCGGGATCACGAAGAATATTTGTACCGAAAGTCCCGAAATGAAATTCCGGGATTGCCAATCAAAATAACGTGTAGAAAATATTAAAACTATTATATTTTAAATTTGCAGTCGTAAGCATATTTTAATTATTTTTCAATACACTTGATGACAAATGTTTGATTTCATGTAAGGATACCGCCGCTAGTATTTTTCACAAAACTATATGTTTAATAGTGCAGATCGAAATCAAACTTATATTTTAATATCAAAGTGTAATACGGCCTAACAGTTACATAATGCTGTGAGAGAATACAACAAAAAATTTGATCGAAAAAAATGTGCTTAAGCATTGCAGATAAATTTAAAAACAAATTTATATTTGTGTTTTTTTATCATCTAAATAAAATTGTTTTGTATGGGAATAGGCTCAAAAATAGTGTTTGAATATACTGTGGTTGCTTTGACCTCAATTAAAAATGCGATTTTAAAGTTTAACTTCTTTATTTACAATAGGTACTGTCGTGCGGAGCCCGTGCTCGTCGCTTGCTGGTTCTCGTTGAACTGCTTTTCGTTTGGACCTTAAGCAACGCCCGAAGCTAAAGCAGCATATCCCAAAAGGAATGCCACCAAAGCCACTTGGCAATTTGGTTAATTGCCAAATATATAATTACCACGATCGTCACAGTACCCACTATGTAGCGATACATTGTAACGATTGTTTATGCTGCGTTAGCATAAACACCGTGGCTTTATACTTACTTGGGCTGTCCGTTGACAGCGAGCCAAGCAGCGGTAGCGACAGCGCAGTCGTGGTCATAGCGATAAGAATTTAGACCACAGTGTCGAGTGTAGGGCGTAGTTTATGCAGCGTTAGCATAAACGACACCTCTTAATACTTACTTGACTCATAGCGATGGCTTATGAGTCAAGCAGCGTAAGTGCCTGCGCTGATCGTATGATGGGTCGATTGGTAGATCGTTCGATGGATCGATGGATCGATGGATCGAATATCGCCACAATACTAATCCTACTGAATAATATTCCGATTTTATCAAATAAAATTACGTTTTTTTTTGGTGTTTTAAACTTCCCAATTTATAAAATTTTAGGAGGACATTAATAGATTTAAACTCTAATATTTGGAACCTATATATAATAATAATAGTTTGGCACTACAGTCCTATAAGAACTTAGGCCGAGTTCTGTCACCATTTTGAGCTGTGCGTGTTATATTTGTACTCAAAGTGGTGGGACCTACAGTTTATTGCCGAATTCGAACGGCGGGTGAGAGCTTTTCATAGGCAATGTTTTACTCTCGTAGGTTTGCCATTTACTGCCGAGAGGTAGCGCGGTTTAGAAAAATGTTTCTATGAAAAGATGTTGTTAGCCCCAGTCCAACTTTGAACCTATTCTGATACAAAATAGATATTTATTACCCTAAACATAAAATTATTTTTTAAAGTTATTTTTTACCTTCAGTTGCAATGCGCGAACGGCAATAAAACATAAACAATATTATGTAATCAGTAAAAATTTAATTTCTGGCAGACTTTAGGATTTTTTTTACTATACGTCACAGAAACTGATCGTTAACATATTTGGATTCAGAACTACAAAGAATGTATAAACACAATTATATTTGTGACAGGTTTAACTTGAGAAAATGTAAAATAGAGAAAATGAGAAAATGTAATAGATACAATCACTATTTCTTTAATCATCTCGATATCTTTAAAGACAAAAAAAACGTCATCATTTTAGATAGGTTCGTTTTTATCGAAAACCCTATCGTTTTCGAATCATTAAAGATTATCGAAAACGAAAATTTGAGCCTATAAAATATATTTGAATTATGAGGATCAAATATATTTTTTCCATATGCAGTTTTTAAATCTCAGCGATGTACAATGGTGGTCATCTAATTAAGGACAAACGGTTTTTTTTGTACTTTTTTTTATATAAATATTTTTATTAAGGTACGAAGCTAAATACATATGTACTGTATTTTTGATAGTCAGTTTATACTACGACGATTGCAATTTTCTTAAAGACATTATATATTAAGTAGGAAACAAAATAAGTATTTTTAATAACTCTCTGCTGCTGATTTTGACTGCATATTCAGTTTTAGATATTACGTAACGTTTTCAAAAAAAGTGCTTAAGTATTTTTAAGCCCCTTTTCACCCACTATTTATTACAAAATTTAATACTGTTGAAAATAATTTTCCTAAAAAATCTTAAACGCTATTATTTTTATAATTGTCAAAACTAATTAGTATACCAAAGAATTAATAATGTTGTTCGTTTTTAGAAAATTTTTTAATTATTTTTTAGCATTTATAATGTAACGATAAACAATGGTTACCTAGAGCAAAGTACAAACTAAAACCAAAATTAATATACCAAAATTAAAATTTTGATTGTTCATAATTAGTTAAATCTGTAAAGTAAAGTCAATATCTTTAAACCAAGCAAGATTTATTCATGTGAGCACATTTTCCTTTGATCCTATTGTAAGCTTTTCACAAACACAAGAATTTTTAAAATTGGATAACTTTTGGATTTTTTACAAATTTTAAAAGATTTTTCAAGAAAAAAATCTTAACTTTAGTGATTTTTATCTACATAACCATTAAGTTCTCTCAAGAATTCTTTATAGAATACTTTTTTAATTTTAAAAATCGGTTTAGTAGTTCAGAAAATAATGAATTTCATTCAATTTTAGTGAGTTTGGGCAATATGGCTGTGAAATATGGCAGTCTGCAATAGTGCTCCGTGCAGAATTGGTAAGGTTGTCTCCGCTGTTGCGCGCATTTGTGCCTCGAATTTTATACCCTGTGCACTGTGAATGTGAAAACAAACATTTTCAAATTTCACGTGTGGGAGAACTGCATTTTTGTTTTCGCCGCTTGGATGTGATATTTTGAACTGCACAAGTGCAGGTACTGAGAATAGTAAAATAGCCTGTCTCGTGGCGCCGAGCGTTGTTGTAAAAAATATGTGATGCACGAGTCATAGACTGCCAAAAAACGTTGGAACAAATATCGTAACGTTGGAAGAAGTACGAGCACGTGAGCGTGTGTGCAAATCCTATCTCTGAATAGTAGTACAAACAACTCTTTAATTTGTATGAAAAAAAGATCAGACTGTAAATTATCAGAATAAAAACATTTAAAAATTAAAAAAAAAATATATTATTGTAAACATTTTTTCGTCTTCGGCGCTTTTAAATCAACATCAGTATCCTAAGACTATACATAACAGAAGACTTGATTCACTTAATTAAAATCGAATGCACATTCATTTGATTCGAATCAAACGAATAACATGATATTTCGAGCAATCCTATGAATAGGAAAAATGATTGCAACTTTTGACGATTCATTTGCACATGATTCTAACAATGATTTTTCAAAAAGACTTTAACGAAGTGAATGAAATAGACTGAATTTGATATAAGACTTTAAAAATAGAGATTGCAATCTATTTGTTCAATCAGTAATTGAATTGATGTCATTGATTGTGTTTCAAAACTACCAACTCATATGCACAATTTTTACGTTTTGAATCCAAAAAAGATTCAATCATTCACATCTCTGTCGCACGCTCTGCCCAATGATGTCGATATCATCAGCGTACCAGAGCAGCATGGAACTCTTGTTGAAGATAGTGCCATTGTGATGGAGTTGTGCAGCTCTTACAATCTTCTCCATTATTAGGTTGAAGAAATCACACGATAGGGAATCGCCTTGTCTGAAACCTCGTTCGGTATTAAACGTATCGGTGAGGATGTTCCCAATTCTCACTGAGCAATGTGTGTCGCAGGTATACCGAACTCAGACATGGTGGCATATAGGCGACTTCTTATCGGACTGTCGAAGGCAGCTTTGTAATCGACGAAGAGGTGGTGGGTGTCGATCTGCCTCTCTTTGGTCTTTTCCAGGATTTGGCGCAATGTGAAAATCGGTTCTATGGTGGACTTGCCAGGTCTGAAGCCACACTGATAAGATCCAATCAGTCCGTTGACGATGGGCTTCAGTCTTTCACATAATACGCTCGTTAGAACTTTATACGCGATGTTGAGGAGACTTATCCCACGGTAGTTGGCGCGTATCGTGGGATCCCCCTTCTTAAGGATTGGGCAGAGTATACTGAGTTCCATTCGCTAGGCATGCTTTCTTCTGACCATATTCTGCTGATGAGCTGTTGCATGCTCGTTATCGCCTCCGGTCTTAAACAATTCAGCAGGCAGACCATCCGATCCTGCGGCTTTATTGTTTTTCAGCGTGTTGATGGCTGTGCAGACCTCTTCACGGTCAGGCGGCGGTATGACAACGCCGTCGTCAGCAACTGGGGTTGTCAAGCTGTCTTCTCTATCAGCGGAATATTTGTCATCATTTCCTGCTAGAAGATCAGAGAAGTGCTGTCTTCATAATCTCAGTGTACCCTGGACATCTGTTACTAGATTCCCGTCATCGTCCTGATAGGAAGAGGATCCGGTTTTTAAACCTCAGGTCAGGCGTCTTATCTTCTGAGAGAATTTTCGATCCTCGTTCCTGTCGCCATGCATCTCAATATCTTCACACTCGCGTCTTTCTAATTCTCTTTTCTTGCGCCTAAAAAGATGTCTCTCCTCCTTCCTCTTCTCTCTGTATCGCTCCTTCGCGGCTCGCGTAACTACCGACTGCAGGGTGGCTCTATATGCAGCGTCTTTCTATGCAGTGTCTGCGCGAGAGTCGAGAGGCATAGGCTTGTTCGGTCTGTTGTGTGTGCAGCTTACTGACGTCTAGCTTTCTTTGCGTGGGTTTCCGTGCGTTTTTCGCAGCGCATAAGCGTATGCGAACCTTGGCTGCTACAAGGAAGTGATCCGAGTCGATGTTGGCATTTCGGATCGAACGTACATCCATCACACTAGAAGCGTGCCTTCCGTCAATCACAACATGATCAATTTGGTTGCGCGTGTTCTGATCGGGTGACCGCCACGTGGCCTTGTGAATATTGAGATGCTTGAATCTCGTACTACTAATTACCATGTTACCTGCTGCGGCGAAGTCGATCAGCCTCATTCCATTGTCGTGGATGCTGAATTGTCCAATCGTTGAACCAAAGATACCCTCATGGCCCACCTTGGCATTATAGTCGCCAATCACAATTTTGATGTCGTGACGGGGGCAGCGCTCATAGGCTTCGTTGAGACGCTCATAGAAAGTCTCTTTAGTTTCATCGTCCTTCTCATTCGTCGGAGCGTGTGCACAAATTAGGCTGATATAAAAGTATTTAGCCTTGATCGTTCGTTCACTGGTGTGAACCTAGAGACAAGGGGCGGAGTCTCTTGCCAACTACAAATCCACAACCAAATTCATGCCTCTCCGCATGGCAGCTGTAGTAAATCTCACAGGATGCCTGTTTAGACAGCCCTGTCTTGTCCATCGCATTTCCTGGATTGCGGTGATGTCAGCCTTGTATCTTTCGAGGACATCAACCTGCTGGATAGTGGCACCTTCCTTATAAAGGGTTCGGAAATTCCAGGTGCATATCCGTAAATCATGGTCCTTTATACGTTTGCGTAGATTGTCATCGTGTTTTTCGGGTCGATATCCGAGGCATTTTTTCTGTTTTCGTTGAATCAGATTTTTTATATGGCGGGTCACAAGCCCAACGCACAACCCCCATTTTGGAGGGCCATTTAGAGGATCCCTGGTCTCGTTTGTCCCCGACCAGACCTCCCACCGGGGTTGAAACCCGATCTTCAGCTGGTTGCTCGGGTTAACGGGGTTCACTAACGCGAAGGTGAGACTAGGAATTGTGTAGGAGACGCTATGGCAACTAACAGAAGTCACTGGTTTGCGCGTGCACTATACCATTCTGAACCCCTATATATGTTGCATGTACATAATGAAGAACCTAATAGGAACATGTTTATAAATAATATGACTACTTAACTTTGAAATGATATAAATGTATATAATTATACACAAAATATTTATTATATCCACTACATATGTCCATGGAACGTTGGTTTGTAAAAAAGGACAGTCGGAATAGTATAATTAAAGAAATAACAAAAATCACTTTTTTTAAAAAAATTTCACTAATTTCATTTTTTAGGTGCGCGTTAAAATTAGAGAGAAGACTTTAACCCCAAAACTTGAACCGTTTGTTAAATTAGTTCTAGTTTTTTTTTTCACAAATTAACCAACGCTCAGGGGATGCCCCCTATTCATGCAATGCACAGTGTTGATCGTAAGAAGGGATGATAGGTTAAATAGAGGGGGGAAAGATGGAGTAGTGTCGGTGAATGTTTGTTTTGAACTTGCCAATACCAAAAATGTCGGGATTTCCACAAACGTGTCGTGCGACTGAAGAACGAATTCCCTTTATAATGCGTGGTTCTGTTGAGAGTCGAGTGGACTACGAAGGGGTGGGCTTGGTTTGATGCCCGAGTAGAACGAGAAAACACACGACCTGGTGGAATCAGGCCATGTATTTCACTCGAACACTTACCGTTGTAATACCTATAAAACAGGCTTACACACCCAACGGTCCTTCGGTGCTCAAGAGAACCAATAGATGATGATCGCACGTTGTTGAATTCGGTCCAGGAACTCCAAGGAGGATTTCGAAGCTCCTGCCCAAATGTGCGAATTGAATTCCATTTTAGACCGTATATAGGTAGTGTAAACAGTGCGTAGGTCAGCAGGAGTGAAGTACGTTTTACACTGTTTTAAAAAACCGAGGCACTTAAAATTCATTTTTTTACACCGCTCTACTTCTCTGCAGACAATGGCAAACCACCAAAAATAAACACTGCCCATGGAAAGCTCTGAACCGAGCGCCAACTATTACTATTATTATTATTGTTGGTATATTTAACCAATAATGATGGTACAAACTCTCATGACGATCATTTGGAACATAATTTTAAAATTTTGTTTTTATTTATTGCTTCATTTTACATTTCAAATAAATTTATTTTAATTCACAAATAACAAATAATTTATTTGTCTCGTCAAATAAAAAGATGAAATATAAAAATTTGATATTTGAACGAAAAGTAAAAAAATACAAACAAAAGAAGTATTTGTTATCATTTATTTGAATACAAATTTATTCAATAATGCCCTACACTGTTACACAACAAACATTTACGTTAATGGCACTGCGTAGGATCTTTATTATTTTTATTTTTAATCCACACAGGTTCCACATTTAAAATTACAGTTCAAGTTCCATATAGGTGAACCGACACTTTAATGGATCAAAATGTGTGGCAATTAAGCGATACAGTCCTGTATAGTTCTTCGGCCGAGCTCTCACCATTTGAGCTGTGCGTCTTATATTTGTACTCAAATTGGTGGGACCTACAGTGTGATGCCGAATCCGAACGGCGTGGTGAGAGCATTTCATAGGCAATCTTTACTCTCGTAGGTATGCCATTGACTGCCGACAGGTAGCGTCCCATAGAAACATGTCTTGTATGAAAAAGATGATCGCAGTCGCTGGGGATCGAACCAGAGGCCCTTCGGCTCGTAGTCGAACGCACCAGAGATTTTTTCGCTCGTAGTCCAACGCACTAACCAGACGAGCTACCGACGCTAAAAATACATTAAATGGCATTAAACGGCGAAAAAAAAAAATATGAAAAAAATTCAAAGATGAAAAAAAGAAAAAATAAATAGAAAAAATATGCATGATTAATAATTTTAATATTGATATATATCCAGATAGACATTCATGGATTTCATATAATGAATTCATAAAATATGTTATCATGATAAGTATGTGAAATCATATCATGAGTTCACTATACTGAAATTTTATATATCATCAATTGCGTTAAATATAAGTTCAATATGATTTCAACATTTGAAAATCATTTATTTTATGTCTGTATATTGAAAAATCAAGCAGAGCTTATTATATGACTTAAATATGAGCAACATATTTAAATCATATATTTATCATGATTTTCATTTAATTAAATTTTAGTAGGCGTTTTTAAAAATGCTAAAAATATTGATAATTATGGAATCTTTTTACTAAAAACGGTGTCACGGAAACACATAATGGTACTATTATTTATGAAGAGTATATTTATAAATTAATGAAATTAAAAAAATTAATGTCCATAGGTGAATTCGCAAATCCAGCATATTTCACGCGAACTCGTAACAAAAAAAGCTACTGAAATTTTCACCCTGCTACGAAAACAATATTAACAAGTCGATCAAATCAATGAATGTTTTTTTTTTTAATTGAATACTTAACAATTTAATTTTCAATGTAGAATAATACATATATAAAAATGAATAGATTTTATTGAAACATATTTATATGAGTAATAACTGAAGGAATGTGAGGTTTAAAAAATACGGTTAAATGAAATATGAAATCATTTTTGCTATCATGTCATGATTTCACCATTATGTGTTATGCAATCATATATCGAAGTGTATAAATGTTTTAATAGCTGCGTTTTTTTTAATAATTTTTTGTCCCGGATCGAATCAATTATGAAAAAACGATGTGGCTAAAATCAAATAATAATACACAAACCTTTCTTCTTAATATATGATAGGTTTGTGTCTTTGGTAAGACATTTAAATAAATTAAAAAAAAAAAAAACAGCGGCTATTATCATGGGCATACCACGGGCATTTTGCCTAAACGTGGAAGTGATTGCGGGAAGCACTGTGCCATTGAAAATGGTTCTTTCAGAACCGCAAATGGTAGCTACGACTACGACACTAACACACACTAAACGAGTTGGGAAAGTTAGGTCGGGTAAGTTCGGTCACATGGGGCGGATTTTTATAGTCGGTCGGGCCCGACTATGGAATACCCTACACCTTTGGTGGGAATGCTTACCCTCAGAAAATTATTCATATATCAGAAATTTACGTCTTATATCCCCATAAATTAAAAATTTATATAAAGTATAAAAAACTTTAAAAAAAAAATTAAAAATATAATTGGGCGGACCACGCCTATATTTAAAATTTTGAAAGGCTAATATTTCATAGATTTGATTTTAATAATTTACGGATCAATTTTCGACTATGAAAACCCGGGAAATAATGAAAAAAAAATGTGGGCGGATCACGCCCATTTTTGGACCACATATTTTTAGGTGAATTCTAACAATACGTTTTAAATTTTATAACTATACCTTGAATACTTTTCGAGTTATTAGTTCCGAAAGAGTTATATAAAAGTGACTTGTATGGGAGGTGGGCGTGTCCGTTGACCGATTTGGCTCATTTTCAAACTCAGTTCCTACTTTTGGCTAAAATATATTGAGACGAAATTTCATCGCATTCTGATCAGTATTTCTCAAGTTATTCTGTATTCGGACAGCAAGACAGCAAGACGGACAGACAGACAGACGGACGGACATGGCTAAACGGACTCGGGTAGTTATGCTGATCAAGAATATATATACTTTTCCATACCGGACACGCCTCCTAAGGGGCGTTACAATATATGCACAAAGTTAATATACCCTGCACCTCATAGGTGTAGGGTATAAAAATCAGACGTACTTTATTTTCTTGTGAACTCTGGGGATGCCACAGGTTCTCCGACAGCAGTGGTCCCAAGGTCCACTATATTTTGTTATAATTTTTTTGAGCGGTTGTAGTTGTGGATGTCGTCACCAAAAATTGCAGCTAATTTTCAAAAAATATTTTATTTTACTTATATATATTTGGCGATTGTAATGTTTGTAAAATATTTGACATTGATTAAATACAAATTATAAAGTAAAATAAATAAAAAATAAAATTTAATGGTTTTTTGTGTAAAAATACTCATTTTTAGAGGGTATTATTCTTCGATTCTGGCAAAACTTGTTTAGTCAGAACACATTTCCAATGAGTTGAGCCGTATTGCTGCACCAGAAATTTATCAGGTTCAAATGTTGTTTTTGTTTTGCGTATAAAATTTGTTCCAGCTCAAATTAGAGCTCTCGATTTCATTCGAGTATTTTCGAGAAGCCCGGGAACTATCGAAAGACCGGTAATTCCCGGGTAGTTCAAATACTCGAAAAAACCCGGGTATTAAATGTTCGAGCTATCCGGGAAGTTCTTTTTTTACCCGGGTATTACCCGGGTAGTTCGAACAACCCGGGCACCCGGGTAATCGAGAGCTCTGGTTCAAATATAAATTATGAAAAAAACGCAGCTAATATTTTCAAACTTTTCATTTCACTGCATGAAATACATATTTGAATTAAATTTTATCTCATTTTGTTTATATTCATTGCCTCAATTATAAAAACTGGATCATATGTTCCATCATAAGCGACATACCGGTGGGGAGAATGATTGACATGAAATTGTATGTACATATTATGTGAATTTGTTGTATGTTTGCCTATCTAGGTATGTACTTCCTGTATTAAATAAGAAACTCAATCCACAAATGTGTAAATACTACGAACATAAAATGGTGCAGAGGGTGCTATAGTTGACAGATCTTAAAAATAATTACATATTTGTAAACGTGAGACAATTACATGGCCATGGTAAGTAGGTGTACCGGTTTTTGATGTTTCAACGTCACCGGGGGTCCGAGTGACTTTTTGTTGTTGTTGTTATTTTTTATAAATAATACATGGTGAGTCAATTTTTTCGGCCGATAAAGTGCAATTCTCCCCTAGCGTATAGTCTCGAATGTTCCAAATTCTCTGAATAGTTAGAGTTAGCGTACCTCAGCGTGATCGAGTAGGCTACCAGTGGTCGGGCTTGTATGTAGTGAGCAGCCAAAAATACTTCTAGTAGAGATACTACTTTAGTCACGGCTTTATACAAATGTTAGAATTATTTAGTGATTAAATTGGCGTTTTTTTTTAACTTAAATTCACTATTTTGTTGCTCACGCTAATAGAACAGACAAATTACGTCCTCTCACTTTTGAAGTTATTCTTAAAGGGTTAGAATGAAACAAAATTAACTATACTTTTGAAATGCTTGTTTTCATTGTTTTCATAGTGATGACATAGTTGGATCAAAACTTTTAACTTCGATTTTCTTATTTTTGACTGTGCTACAGCGTCTGGGCTACAGCGAGTGCAAAGCCCACTCGTGTACTATAATCCATTCTACGAGATGAATTTAGTCATACCCGTCTGTCTATCTGTTAAACGGTAATTTGAGAAATACTAGTCAGAATCCGATGAAATTTTGTTCCAATATGTTTTACACAAAAAATGGTTTTGAGTACAGAAATGAGCCAAATCGGTCAACGGGCATACAAGATAATTTTATATAAATCTTTAAGAACCTATAACTCAAAAAGTATTCAAGATACAGTTATAAAATTTAAAATTTGGCTCAAGGTGTATTAAGGAAGGTGAGGAAATTTTGGAGAGCTCAAAAAATTGTATAAAATTTCTGCCTACGTATGCCTTTTTTTTATTTGTCAATTCCCGCAAACGTTATTTAATTCTAATTTGGTTTTATTTTCAAATTCTATTTGTATGCCGAAAAATGTCATTTCAACATATATTTTTTTATTGTTTACATTTTTGTTTTTGTATTTTTTTTTTAATTTAACAAATAAAAATTTGACGATCAAATTTTTGAAAGAGAGCGCCTTTTCGACTTTCCTCACCTTGCTCACCTTGATTTGGCTGTAAACAGAGAGTATACATATATATATATACTCTCTGCTGTTAATTTAATCTGAAAGGAAGACATCCCAGTAGATGAATAAAATGAAATGTAAGTTTTAAAATATCGTCGTCTAAAAATGGCGATAGTATGTATATGGGCAATTCAAAAGGAGTCCACTGTGACCTAAAAATTAAATTTGACAAACAATTCTTTCTGTCTTGTATAATTAAAGAAAAATATATAAAGTTAATTAAATTAAAGAGTTCAAAATTTTAGTCACCATGTTGATAAAACGGACTGCAAAGTTGAGTTCATATTTTGGTCACTTATTTTAATTTTTTATAACATTTTCTCTTCAATAAATTCTTCATTAAGAGCGATGGTACAAGTCCACTCTTTTCACAAAATTATCGTTAAAACAATAATAAACTACAAAAAAATACAAAGACAGTAAATAAAGATCAGTAAACGGTAAATTTTTATACCCTACACTAAGAGTGAAAGGGTATATTCAGTTTGGTACGCCGTTTGTAACACCCAGAAGAAAGCATCTCCGGTATGGAAAAGTATATATATTCTTGATCAGCATGACCTCCTGAGTCGATTTAGCGATGTCCGTCTGTCCGTCTGTCTGTCCGTCTGTCTGTCTGTCTGTCCGTCTGTCTGTCTGTTGAAATCCCTAAGGCTTTTAAAATTGAAGAGCTAGATAAATGAAACTTATAACTTAGATTACTAATATACCTACGCTGTATGTGCGAAAAAATTGGCGAGATCGGTCCATTGTGACCTATGATCCGACCACTTATGTTCAAATGCCTCATATAAAATGTACATATAAAGATCAATTTTTATGTATACGTGCTTAGGTAAACTTTGTTGGTCAAATATATATTGACATCATGCTCAAATACATGATAATAATGTTTTCCGGCGAAAAGACTTGTGGTTCACAAAAAAAAAATCGAAATTCGGTACACCTACCCATTTGTAAATATGGGTATCAAATGAATGGAAATTCTTCAGCGATTGAATGTTTGTAGTTTTTTTCAGTATTCGTATACCCTGGTGACCTATATATCACTTTGAATGGTAACCACACATATGTGTAGGGTATTTATAGTCGGCTTAGACCGACTATAATTTTGATAATCCTAACTATCATAATTACACCTACTTTAAAATTTCCCATGTGATCTAACCTTCCCAACTGGTTTAAATTTTCATTGACTTTTCAATGTCACGTTCGTGAACGCGAAACCACTAATTCTCATTACTTCTGCGTAAGTGGTACGAAATGTTTAAAATTTTTATTAAGTTTAGTATGTCAAATTAAAAAAAAATTAATGCACGTCAAGCAGTGGTTATTTTTTATAAAATTATAAATTTTGTCTCGTCATGCCACGCCACACGGTGAATAAAAATTATTTTTTTTTGAACAAAATTTTATAACTTTAATACTAATAGGTAGGTTACATTATTTTTTTTTACGAAATTAGAAACAGTGCATTATAAGATGTATTCTATTGTTTTTTAATAAATGGGTAAAAATATTTAATTTTGGAATTTTGACATCCGATTTCTCAAAATCCGGATCCGATATTGGAATAATGCTTTTTTATTTTTTACTACATTGATAGTGATTAGAAATAAGTTAGTGTATATGGAGGATATCGCTTGTGGTCCTTGGAATAAATTTACAAAGAAATACATAAATGTGTGAAATTAGAATAAAAATGGAAGTTTTTGTCTTCATATTTATTAAAATCCGCAGCCGATTTTGAAATGATTTTATCTGTTTTTGACCATATTAATAATTAGAAATAAGTTAGTGTGAATGAAGGATATTGCTTGCAGTCGCTGGAATAAATAATGTATTTTAGGATCATGCGATTTGTTGTTTTCATTTCTGTTACTAAATATAGAGATAATTACGCCCTACACAACAATATAAAGAAGTAACAAAAAATATTAAGTTTTTCCTTGTTTTTCATCTCATTGAAACATACGACTGTCGCTTACTCTATCATTGAAATGACCATATGGAACTACTTTTTAGTAACATTTCTCTGTGCGTTTGTATTTTTCGTTTAAATATATACTTCTGTCTGAGCTCGTCGACAAACACTTCTTTATGTTGGCGATAATTGGAAACACAATGCTGTTCAGGATAATTCATGCCCATTGATCCAGCGAGATTTTTCATCAAAATTATGAGTTATATTGACTCTGGTCGAGTCATCTGCAACGTTAACCTGTGTGGGTAGCAAACGATCCGTTAATGTGCATGCCACTCACTTTTTGTACTTTCGGACATGAGCAAGAATCCATAACATGATCGTTTTGGATACACTTCAGTATGCCGTGTGATTGAAGTATTCGCATTATTGACGCAAGTACGGTCTGAACAAAAATTTTCGGTGGTTTCGTCCGTCCTCTTAGTTTTGTTAAAAAAATTGTGCTTAGTGTCGTCTAGTGCCGTCAATAAAAAGAAAAACTTATAAAATAATCATTTCAAATTAAAATAAAATAAGCGCATCGCCCAAAACAATATTATAAAGCAGTAAAACACAAAATAATAACTCTCACTCTCGCAACACAAAAAAATAGAACAAAAATAAAGTAACAAAAAAACATTTGCACTCACGTTCTGCCGCTTCGTTTTGCAATTGCCAACGCAAGGGGTATTTTTATGCTCTTTGCCGCAACTGCATATACTTGTTTTTTCGTATTCTGTCCCTCCCCTTTTCTATTCCGAGCTACTAGCGTGCGCAGCTGAAGCAAATTGAGTTGCGTTAAATGATTTTTTTTTAATTGGAAATTGTGTTTCACTGACAGAGACATAAATGTCGCGGTTTTGATGGTACAAAATATTATTTTATTAGGTATGCGGTGCTTCATAATAATAATATTAGTTTGGCGCTACAGTTCTGTTTCTCGCGCTAAAAGTTTCTTCACAAACAAAACGCGCGCAAAAAGGTCCTACTCTACCACAGAGGTAGTAAAAATTCTGCAATGCCGGAGATACATTTTCGAACTCGGACTGTTAAAAAGGTTTTAGCAAACCTCAACATTAACAAAACCTCTGGGCCAGAGGTGGCATGAAGCCCTCGTATCAAAAATAAGTGCATATCGACGCCTCTTACGAAAAACCACACGTTTCAATTTGCTTACGAAAAACAGCACCTTTTTCGAAACTACGAGTTCAGTTTCCCCACGAAAACAACCACATCTCTATTATACCCAAGAAATGAAGCATATATGTTTTATAGCCACAAAATGAAGTATAACTCTATTTTTGCCACGAAAAGAAACCCTTTTACATTTAGCCTAAAAAAAAGCTCATATATATTTATAAAAGCATGTATAGCATATATATATACTCAAGTAGACTGTTTATGCACAAGAGCAAACTTAATTTGAAAAATGTGTTCCTTAGGGATTTGGCCAGAAACCACTTGCGTCATTGGAATTTTTTTTTGGAAAAATTTGTTCCTTTGGAATTTGGCCAGAACCCACTTGTTTCATTGGACATTTTTTTTTGAAAATTTCGTTCTTTAGGATTTGGCCAGAACCCACTTGCGTCATTGAACATTTTTTTTAAAAAATTTCCGCCTTTAGGATTTGGCCACAACCCACTAGCGTCATTGGATTTTTTTTGGAAAAATGTGTTCATTGGAAATTTTGTTGGAAAAATTTGTTCCTTTGGGATTTGGCCAGAACCCACTTGCGTCATTGGGATTTGGCCAGAACCCACTTGCGACATTGGACAATTTTTTGGAAAAGGAACAAATTTTTCCAAAAAAAAATTCCAATGACGCTAGTGGATTGTGGCCAAATCCCAAAGGCGGACATTTTTCCAAAAAAAATGTCCAATGACGCAAGTGGGTTCTGGCCAAATACTAAAGGAAGAAATTTTCCAAAAAAAAAATGTCCAATGACGCAAGTGTGTTGTGGCCAAATCTCAAGGAACAAATATTTCCAAAAAAATTTCCAACGACGCTAGTGGGTTATGGCCAAATCTCTAAGAAACAAATTTTTCCAGAAAATTGTCTAATGACGCAAGTGGGTTCTGGCCAAATCCCAAAGGTGGAACTTTTTCAAAAAAAAGTCTAATGACGCATGTGGCATTGGTTTTAGCCAAATACGAATAGAACACATTTTTCAAAAAAGTCCAATGACGCAAATGGGTTCTAGCCAAATCGTACCTGCATGTTTATATATGCCTATTGGAATAGTTCCATTGGAACAGTTTCATCAAATAATGTCCAGTGACACACCTGGAAACCATGTCATCAATGAAAAATCAACAAATTTAGTTATAATACAATATCACCTCCAGTATCAACATTGTGTGACTTCTTACCCACAAAATTAGGATATCTGTATCGAAAATTCATAAATGCTTTTATTCGTGGTGAAATTAAAAATGTGCTTTTGTTCATAGATACAATATAAATGTGTTTCTGTTCGTGGGAAATATAAAGTTATGCTTCTGTTTGTGGAGAAAATGTGAATGAAGTTCTTTTACTGGCTAAAACAATTTAATGCTTCTTTTCGTGGATAAAATAAATGTATGCTTGTTTTATTGAAATTTTTTAATGTGCCGTTTTTCGTAGGCAAATTGAAACGTGTGGGTTTTCGTAAGAGGCGTCGATATGGTGTCGGTAATTCTTTTACTCGATTGATATCTAGTTTTCTCCAGCGTTGTTCTATACGAGTTGCGATGGATGGTGTTCTTTCAGAACAACATTCCATTAATTCTGGAGTTCCGCAGGGTTCCGTTCTATCCCGTCCCTATTTCTGGTATTTATCAATAACCATCAATCATTGACCCAGAACTCAATCCATTCCTTTGCAGATGATAGCAACATTTGTCTTTCATATTCATTCAATAAGCGCCCAAACTCTATGGAGATTGAGAGTAAAAGGCGCTCAATGAATGACACACTCAATAATGACCTGAAAACAATCTCCGAGTGGGGTCTTGCTAATAGAGTTGATTTTAATGCAAGCAAGACCCAATGATGTCTGTTATCTCACAAGAGATTGGATTCACCCCTCCCTCCCCTCAATATGGGACCTGTAGATATTGCGCAGTCAGCTGTTCTTGGCATTCTGGGCATATCAATTCAATGTGACCTCCGTTGGAATGATCACATATATGATGTGTCGAAAGAAGCGGCCAAGTGCCTCGATTTTCTGAAGCGGTGTAAGACATACTTCACTCCTGCTGTCTTGCGCACTGTCAACACCACCTATATTCGGCCTAAGATGGAATACAATTCGCACATATGGGCAGGCGCTTCAAAATCTTTCTTTGGAGTTTCTGGATCGAAATCCAACAACGTGCAATATATTTAATAGGGGATGAAAATATTTCATCCTCTATTGGTTCTCTTGAGTACCGAAGGACCGTAGGGTGTGGTCTGTTTTTTAGGTAGGCCTGTTTTTTAGGTATTACAATGGTAAGTGTTCGAGGGAAATACTTGTCTTGATTCCACCAGGTCGTGTGTTCTCTCGTTCTACTAGGGCATCGAACCAAGCCCACCCCTTCGTAGTCCACTCTGCTCGCAACAGAGAGAATTCATTCTTCAGTCGCACGATACGTTTGTAGAACAATGTCTGTTTTTACCGACATTTTTGATATTGGCAAATTGAAAACAAACATTTACCGACACTACTCCATCTTTCCTCCCTCCTCTTACCTATAATCCTTTCCTACGATCAACACTATGCATTGCATGAATAGGGGGCATTCCCGGAGCGTTGGTTAACTTGTAAAAAAAAGAAAAAAATTAACTCAAAATTAACTCATGGTTATCTAAAGAACTCAAGAAAAACCGGGGATTTTCATAAAATCATATGAAATGAAATTAACGGTTAAATCAAATTTATTGCAGTTTTAATAATAATTTCCTAATTTAAGGACAGCTTTATTGATGAAATAGTTGATCCAAAAACAATTCCAATTGCAAGCCTTGATTATAGCAGAATTTAAAAACACTAGAAAACGTATGAGCTTGGTTCAACTGAACTGAAGTTCAAGTATGAAAAAAACGCAGCTAAAATTGAAATTATTATATTAATGGTACTGAATTTTTCAAATTCATTAGAAATATGAAAAAACGATTAATACATAATACCTGATTTACATAGTATCTTCTGTGAGTTTCACTGTATCGCCTAGGGTTGCATTTTTACCAAAAATTAATATTTTTACTTGCATTTTTGAAGAAATGTAACCCTAGGCGATACAGTGAAACTCACAGAAGATACAATGTACATCGGGCATAAATTATGAAATCAATGATCGCACCATTATGTTCTTACATTTTTTCTGAGTACTTAATACCTTATTAGGCTAATAATAATGCTCTTGTATGTTCTAATATTTATCATATTTTTGTTTTGCATATAGGTGTATTTTACAGCCATTAACTGCTGGAAGCTACAGAACGGATGTCATTATAACTTTACAAATTCCAACCAATTGCCCGTACTTATAGCATACGTGAAAGGGAAGACACCAATTAAATTTAATGGATTATGGAACCAGTTTTCAGTCGAAAAGTTTATAGATGGTGTTATGTTACCATATCATCGGGTACATTCTAAATATGAAGTGTTAAAAATGGCAGAAACTAGTATATTCGTTGTAGTGGGATTTTTTAAAGACTTGAAAAGTTTGGAATATTTAATATTTGTCCATGCAGCTTTAAAATGGCTTGAAGTAGATTCGGAGCAGAATGTCCGGTTTGCATTATCAATTGGATTTTTTAATGAAGATAATGAAAACGATGATTTTCCTATGATTAAAATTTTCAATGGATATACTTCAGAGGTAAGTAGTAAAGAATCTTAAACTTTTTTTTTTGCAATTATTTTATCTTAATTAAGTTACAAAAGAACACACCCCAGTAACGCCCACATTTACATACTAATTAAATATCATCATTGATTTCGATTTTATAATTACTTATTTTATAAGGAACTACTACGCAATTACGCAAAAATTTTGCACGAATATAAATATGATCTACGTCGTTGAGCTGATTGCTATTATAATTGACTAAAGGCTATAATAACTACATAAATATTTTGTGTTAAAAGTTTAGTTTTACGAAAAGTTCTTGCATCGGGAGATTGTAACGCACGAACCACTCACTGTAGCCGACATACCTTATGGAATGGGTCGTACGTTGGGTTTTTGTACCCACTATCCTTTTATAATAATAGTTTGGCGCAACAGCTCCGAAGAAACTAGACCGAACCCTCTCACCATTTGAGCTATGCTAGTTATATTTGTACTCAGAGTGGTGGTACCTACAGTGTAATGCCGCTTCCAAACGGCGAGGTGAGAGGTTTTTCATAGGGAATATTTTACTCTCGTAGGATTGCCATTGACTGTCGAGAGATGGCGCGGTATAGAACAATGTTTTCTATGAAAAGATGTTAGTCCCAACCCCGATTTGAACATGTGCTACGGTAATTTCGGCTCGCAGTCCAATTCTATTATATTAATTATATTATATCAATAACCTATTCTATTATATTAAAACAATTCTTTATCAGTTGGTTTGTTTATTTGTTTGTTCCGCTTCTCAGCCTAAACGTCTGATCCGATTTTTTTAAATTTTACCACATATTCGGTAGGGTCTGGAATGAATGATATCCTATATTTTTAATTCAAAAATCACCAAATTTATATTAAATTATTACGATTGCATCAGTTTTTTTTTGTTTTTGCGTTTATTCTTGTTTATTATTTAATTTTATGCATGTATTTTACTAAATATAGAACATTATAGCGAAGCACTATCCTTAATTATTATTATATTGTATATTGTACCTAAACACTTATTATTATATTGTTAAATTAACTTTCTACTTTAAATAACAATACACTATAGTAAACTTTTATTAATTTGTATAATCAATGCCTTTGAAATTTAAATTGTTTTCCTTTTAAACAAAATATGTAAAATAAATCATTATTGAATGAGCCAAGCTCCTCTACTGGCGCACTTGTTTCACATCTCTTGAGGGGGAGTATATAGCGAAGCACTATCCTTAATTATTATTATATTGTATATTGTACCTAAACACTTATTATTATATTGTTAAATTAACTTTCTACTTTAAATAACAAAACACTATTGTAAACTTTTATTAATTTGTATAATCAATGCCTTTGAAATTCAAAGTAGAAAGTTAATTTAACAATATAATAATAAGTGTTTAGGTACAATATACAATATAATAATAATTAAGGATAGTGCTTCGCTAAAACATTAAATATGCATTTAAAGCAAATTTACAAAAAGAGCGAGCTAACCTAGCGGTCGAAATGTTGTTGTGTTCGGAGTAGCGCGCAGCGTAACAGCTCGAAACCACGGTTGTCACTCTTGGTAACTTACAACCAAAATTGGTTACTTTTTGTCAGCTTGGTAACTTTTTAATCATTTTGGTAACTTTTCGATAGGACAATAATAAATGAAATATTTTAAAAATATATCGTCGTTGTAGAACGAAAAGTCGCCAAATGTATTTTTATGAAAAACTTAAATTTGGAATTTGTAATTGATTGTAATTTTTGTAATTTATGCATTTTTAAAGTTGAAATATCTATTGATAGATTTACATTTTCTTATCATGTGGTAAAAACAATTTAAAATTTAAAAACAGTCATCGATTAAAAATTGACAGATAAATAAAGATTTTTGTAAATGATTATTTGGCATTTTGAAAATGTATTTGGTGACTTTTCGTTCTACAACGACGATATAAATGAGAATTTCTGTATATTAGTCTTCCAGCCCACCATCATCCGTTGAACACTTTTCTAACTTTTTTGATAACGTTAATCCATGTTGCGCTTATAGACAGATGCGTAATCCGCATAAGTGAGAAAGCACACATTTTACTACAAACGCATTGAGTATGAGAAAAAAATCCGACTTATTCTCTACTCATAAATGGATAATCATCGGAGAGTAAAAATTTCACTACTCGTGAGTGCTGTCTTCAACTCATTTGCCATTTACTGCCGAGAGGTAGCGCGGTATAGAAAAATGTTTCTATGAAAAGATGTTGTTAGCCCCAGTACAGGCTTGAACCGGAGACCTTACGGCTCGCAGTCCAACGCACTAACCACTGAGCTACCACGGCTACAAAAAATCTTTCACTGAGCAAAAAAAAACTATAAATTTTTGTTGTTTTGGGCTTAATTTACGTGAAAATGGAAAGTACCAAATGTACTTATGATATGAGCATTATCTTTAAAAATTATGCCGACTTGTCAAAAAGCTAAAATGAAACAAATATATACATAATTTAAATAAACGGAATTCAAGGTGTTTTATTTACATTATATGATAATATATGTGTTTATTCTTTGGATTGACAAAAATAAAAAAATGAAAATATAAGAAACAAGTATTCATTTTAATTAGAATGCAAATATAACAACACAGCATCCAAGCTTGTGATCTTTTTATTCGAGAAGTTATGTATGTACAAGCTGTACTGTGTTGCTATCAGTGTTTTGCTGCTGTGTTGCGTCTGTCGTTGTCATGCGATGTATACAGTGTGCCACGAAAACTTCAATGTGCCTTTATTGTAGATTATGTAAAAGAATAGTAATAACCATAATGATTTGGTTTTATAATATATCGCCGTTGTAGAACGAAAAGTCACCAAATACATTTGAAAATGCCAAATATTCATTTACAAAAATCTTTATATATATATATATATTATATATATATATATATATATATATATATATATATATATATATATATATATAATATATATATATATATATATATATATATATATATATATAATATATATATATATATATATATATATATATATATATATATATATATATATATATATATATATATATATATATATATATATATATATATCATATATATATATATAATATATAATATATATATATATATAATATATATAATATATATATATATATATATATATATATATCATATATATATATCATATATATATATATATATATATATATATATATATATATATATATATCATACATATATATATATATATATATATATATATATATATATATATATATATATATCATATATATGATATATATATATATATATATATGATATATATATATATATATATATGTGTATATATATGATATATATATATATATATATATATATATATATGATATATATATATATATATATATATTGTTATGAAAATTCAGTCTACGGAAAACTGTTCTATGAGTTCGTTTCGCTGGATTGTGTACAACATAAAAACACACTAATATTTGGTTTTAACTAGTATTATTTCAACTAGTATTAATTAACTTTATTTACTTAAATAACAACTTACTAACAATCACTTATAACCACTGCTGTATTACTACAATGTATCTTTACAATGTTCGCTCACGAGATGCACTAGTTCACTATCAAATCACAACTGAAGTGCTGTACCTCTGATGCGGCTCCCTTATATACTGCATGCATCAGTTCGACATGTTTCGACAAACTTCGACTTGTTTCGAGAACATTCTACTCGTTTCGTGAATGACGCATGCTATTGGCATCTCATTCGCACTCATGTGTTTTAATGCGCTGATCATCCATCTCTTTCTCGCACACTGCCTCAGTGCGCTGAATGATCTTCCGTCTCTTTCTAACACATGCTTAGTGCGCTGAATTGTCTTGCGTCTCATTAATTATTGTTGATTGCTTGCACTATGGGGCAAATTACATCATTTCGTAACACTGCCCTCCACCTAAATCTGTTCGTCCCGAACATATGTTAATCCTCTCTCTCTCTCTGAATGGCGCCAACCTTCCTAAATGTACTACTTTCATTTTTCGTCTAACGCCTGCAGTATTCTGAATCCGATACACGACATCGTTAATTCTTTTAATTATCTTATATGGTCCTTCCCAGTGTGTTTGTAGCTTAGGGGATAAGCCTTTCTTCCTATGTGGGTTATAGAGCAAAACAAGCTCTCCTTCCGTAAATCCCTCTGAATTTGTGCGCAAGTCGTATCTGGCCTTCATCTTATCACTCGCAAATTGTGTACGCTAGCTTTCAAATTGATGCACTTCGATCATTTCATCACTTTTTCTGGAAACATAATTGTGTATAGGAATTTCAGCTGAATGACTCGCTCCAAACTTTAAATCCGCCGGTAATCTTAAGTCTGTTCCAAAAACAATTTTAGATGGTGAAGCTACTGTGGTATCATGAACCGCCGTTCGATAAGCCATGAGAAATAGTGGTATGTGTGTATCGCAATCTTTTTGATTTTTATCAATCACTTTTCTCAGATACTCTTCCAAAGTCCGATTGAATCTCTCCACCATGCCGTCTGATTGCGGGTGCAAAGGCGTTGTTCGTGTTTTGTGTATGTTGAGGATTTTGCATACTTCCTTAAAAACTGCAGACTCAAAATTTCTTCCTTGATCTGAATGCAATTCCAACGGTACTCCAAAACGGCTTACCCAGTTGTTAACTAATGCATCCGCAACTGTTGTGAATTCTTGATTCGACATGGGATACACTTCAGGCCACTTGCTGAAATAGTCAATGACGACAAGGACATACTTATTACCCGCATCACTGATTGGAAACGGCCCGGCGACATCCATGGCAATACGCTCGAATGGTGCTCCCACGTTGTACTGATGTATCCTGCCGCGACTTCTGACTGTTGGTCCTTTTGCTAGTACACATTGCGGACAACTGCGAATCCAATCGGCGACTGACTCTTGGCATCCAATCCAATAAAAACGTTTATTTACCTTCTCGACCGTTTTATTAATGCCCAAATGACCACCACTAGATCCACCATGGTATTCCGCTAATATCTCTTTTATTTTTGACTTGGGAACAACAATCAAACTTCGAGCGGATGTGCCATCTTCATTTTCCCATACACTATATAAGCAATCATCTTGTAGCTTAAAGCTCTGCCACTGTGCCCAGTAAGCTGTAGTTATTGGACTGTCCGCAGCTATATCTTCCCATGATGGTTTTCTTTGCTGTTCCTTGAACATCATGATTTTTGTGAGGTCGGGATCACTCTTTTGATCAATTTGAATTTGTTCCGGAGTCCATTTTTCATCGGGCAAAACATTTAGCAAACGAATGTCAATTATGTTTTCTTTTCCTTCAGCTCTTGAACAATGTCTTGAACAATAGTCCCGCACTTTCCAATCGAAGAAAAACTTCTTCTAGATTTCTTAGATGTTCGTTGAAATCCTTGCCCATAACAATTATGTCATCAAGGTATACCAGGCATGTTTTCCAGTGTAAACCTTTTAATACGTGCTCCATTAACCGCTCGAATGTAGCTGGGGCATTGCACAGTCCAAATGGCATTACCAGAAATTGCCATAGTCCATCGCCAGTTCTGAATGCAGTCTTATCTCGATCGTTCTTATCGATTTCTACCGTAGAAAACCATTTTGCAGAGTGTATCCAAGGTATCGTCGATTCTAGGCAATGGATAGCTATCCTTCTTGGTTACATCATTTAACTTTCGATAATCAACGAAAAACCGCGTACTACCATCCTTCTTTTTAACCAACACCACTGGTGAGCTCCATGGTTCCTGATGGTGAGCTGATGGTTCCACGACACCATTTTTGTCCATCTCTTCGACTAAATGTGACACTTCATCCCGTTTGGCAAGTGGTACTCTTCTCGGTGCTTGACGAATTGGTTTAGAGTCACAAGTGTCTATTCGATGTTTTACGATGGAATTTCTTCCGTCGTATTGGTCTTTAGTAGCGAATACAAACCAGTGTTTATCAATTAGTTGTTGTACTTTACCCTTTTCTTTGGCAGTCAAAGCCTTGGTCCACTCTTTTATAAAAGTTTGAGCAGATTTATTATCTATTTGCGGTGTATTGTTGATTTTTGATTGACTTGCTTCACAGTTTATTATCGCAGATGCCTCTTGGCACCTACCTATTACTGTTCCCTTTTTAATTAATTTGGACGAGTTTTCCATGTTGAGAACTCTTATTGGAACAACTTTGTCTTTTGTCGCTTCAACTAATGTTCTTCCGACAACAATATTACTTCTGCTCATTTGCTCATCATTCGCTTCTATAACCCACAATTTGCTTATCCCACAATCTCCATTTAATTTCGCCCAAACAATTGCTTCTGAATTAGGTGGTATTTTTCTATTTTTATGAGCGATAACTTGTTTAATTTTCGGGCTCTGGTCACAATCAATGTTTAGTTGGATCTCTGTGTTGGCATAACTCAAAATTTTTCTTGTTAGGTCTAGTGTGAAACCGTTCCTTATCATGAAGTCCATGCCAAGTATTATTTCGTCTACTATTTCCGCCACTATAAAATCATGCTTAACTGTCGTAGTACCAATCATGCTTTCCCCTCTGATAGGGGCCTCTTCGCCTGTAGCTGTTTGCAATCTTATTCCTATAAGTGGCTCTACTACGTCCTTAACAAGGTTACTTCTTATTATAGAGTGTGAAGCTCCCGTGTCCAATGTTACCATATATGCTGTACAATCAATGACTCCTTCGACCGTTAAGCTATTTGGCTTTCGAGCAATTTGTGAAATGGAGATTCTGGGGCAATCGGTTATGGGAGTCAGATCGTGCCCGCAGATCTGACTCGTTTTAGTTTAAAGCTTGATTAAAATTTACGCTATTTTGGAAATGATCCCGTCTTTCTTCATGTCTGGGTTCATCTGCAGATTGATTTATTGAGCGCTTGCGTTTTTTACGACAATCTCGTGCCATATGCCCATATGTATCACAGTTGTACCATTTACCTTGGGTATCTTTGTTGACTGATGTGTGTTCGGTTTTAACGCCTGCTTTAACTGCTTGGCACACTACTTGAAATAAACCATCGTTCTCCACATCAATTCTACGCGCCTTTGGAGCCGATCGGCACAACGCATTTGCTGTCTCCTGTGTTAGAGCTATGGTAACCGTTTCCGTAAATGTTACCTTGGGCGCAATCACTGTTGCACGTTTTGTCTCCTGATCGCGTATGCCATCAACAAAAGCTTCGATCTTGCACTTTTCTATGAAAGCACTCGTTGAATCTGCATACGACAAATGCGCAAGCCTCTCGACGTCCGCTGCATACGCCTGCAAAGTTTCGCCATTTCGTTGTATTCTGCCCTTCAGCTCCATTCGGTATATCTGTTTCATGTGATCACTGCCCTATTTTCGCTGCAGTGCAGCCATAACCGCTAAATAACTGTTTCTATCACTTTCTGGAACAGTCTGCAATACTTCGGCAGCGCCTCCTTTAAGCGCCACGATAAGTGCGGCTACGCTGTTCTCATTATTCCATCGATTACTTACAGCCGTGGTCTCAAATTGTAGCTTGAAAATGTTGAACGCTGTGGTTCCATCGAAAATCGGCGATTTTAGCCTCGTACCACTAAAAACATGCTGTGTAGGTCCATTTATTTGCAACACGTGCAAATCTTTTTTTATTTCCTGGATTTCTTTGTCTATACCGTTTTCTAATCTTTGAATTTTTTCATCAATGTTCACTTCCATGTCATTTACATGCGTTTCTAGCTCATCCAAAAGCTGCTTAGAATGCTCCTGCATCTGCTGCTTAATTTCAGTTTGCAGTTGATTAGAACTTTCTAGTTGCTGTTTCGAATTTTCTTGAAGTTTCTGTTCCATTTTATTGGAATTTTCTAGAAGTTTCTGTTCCATTCTGCTGGAATTTTCTTGTAGTTCTGTTTTAAGTTGATTTGAATTTTCTTGAAGTTTCTGTTCCATTTTGCTGGAATTTCCTTGTAGTTCTGTTTTAAGTTTTTCTTCAATCCGGTTCGAATTTTCTAGAAGCTGTTGTTGTATAGCTCCGAGCAACTGGCTCATATCAAAACTTTGGGACGGTACTTTTTGCTCCGTGTCCACACTTTTCGATGACGCTGTTGCAGCTTCCACTTCAAACTCGTGCTCTGCGAGGTCAATGCCTTGGTTCTCTAATTCTTCCATTAGACGCTTTTGTTGCTCTACTTTTGTACCAACAGTTGGAATATTATGAATTGCCAGCTCCTTCTTTAGCTGGTCGACTTTAAGTTGTTCGAATTGAACCATTTTGTATCACAATCCCACTTCTTTACAATGTTCGCTCACGAGATGCACTAGTTCACTATCAAATCACAACTGAAGTGCTGTACTTCTGATGCGGCTCCCCTATATACTGCATGCATCAGTTCGACACGTTTCGACAAGCTTCGACTTGTTTCGAGAACCTTCTACTCGTTTCGTGAATGACGCATGCTATTGGCATCTCATTCGCACTCACGTGTTTTAATGCACTGATCTTCCATCTCTTTGTCGCACACTGCCTCAGTGCGCTGAATGATCTTCCGTCTCTTTCTAACACATGCTTAGTGCGCTGAATTGTCTTGCGTCTCATTAATTATTGTAGATTGCTTGCACTATCGGGCAAATTACATCATTTCATAACAATATATATATATATATATATATCACCTTCCATTGGTTGGTTGAAGTGGTGGCCTAATATACGTACATGGACCCAATTATCTCTGGATGTGCCATTTTGATAGCATAACTCTGTTGTAAAAGGTACGTAGAGGAAAAGATTAAAACTTTAGAATGCTGTTAATCAGACTCACATATGTTTCTTTCTATATGGTTCTTTACTATCTTCGAAAAGTTCAAAAATGAGTCGAATTAGTCATCGTACTCAACTACATCCCATTCAATAAGTGTTTACTTTTTAGGATCCCATATCTCGCAAAGTATTCAAGATAAAGTCATAAAATTCAAAGTTAGATATAAACAGTCATCTATAAATATGTACTTAAAAATGGGCGTGATCAGCCCACATTTTCCTTTTTTATTTGTGTGCCTATTTATATAACACTGAATTATTATGCTTTTACATAATTTTTTTATCCTCAAATATTGCACATTATTTTTTTGTGATTCAATTTCTTCAAAAGAGTATGGATTAATTTTGGAATATTACAAACTGTGTGTTATCTTACTTTCTCCTTTTTTTAAATGTATTTTTAATTTAAATTTTTGTTAAAAAAAAACTTTTTTCAAGTTCTCCTATCGAGTTCTCTTAAACTAGTAAACCAATTTAAAAATGTTGTGAGAAATGTTTATTGGATATTGAATTACCATTCATTTGATATAACACTTTATCATAGGAGTTATTTAGAACGCGAGATATTTACAAATATATGTAACATTCTATTTTATAGCAATATTGGCCGATATTTTGTAAAACTATCCAAAGAAACATTTTATCTTCGGAATCAATGAGTCATTTTACATAATTCAAAAATAGTCTTGACTGCTGCGCAGTATGGCTGTTGTATAGTGTAATTTAGCAAAGGTTGAATGTTATGCTTAGACCACACCTCCTTCATGTTAGCTTGAACAGTAGCTTGCAACTAATTTTCATTATGTGATTTTGAAATAAACAAAGCAGTGGTTGCCAACCAAGACTATATTTCGTAAATAGTGTCAACGATAAATTGTAAGTCGGACTTTTTAAAAAGTCACGTACACCTCAAATGAGTGAAAGGGATGTTTCTTTAGAAAATAGAATTTAAGTGAAAATAAAATCGAATGTATTGTTAACCACCTTTCGTTACTGATTGAAATTTAAGTACTAAAGTTGTAGGAACTGTAATTAAAAGTGTTGTAAGTAAAATATTAAAAATGTTTAATTAAAAGAAAAACGTCAACAGTAACAATCTATTAGAAGTATGTAAGCTGAGAACAAACAACAAGAGAGCCTTGCTCACCTTGTTTTAGGTGAGAGAACAAATTTCCTTTCACAACCCCTAAGGGAACAAATATTTCCTCCTATTGGAATTTGTTGCTATATCATGAACCCAAAGCAGTATTACTTTTAGTTGACGATCGAGACAGACGAGCTCATTTCTGTTCAGTATTTGTTTTCCAGTTAAGTTTTTGATTAACTCTGTACTTTGCACTTGAAGACTGTGGTAGTGGGTTTCCGTTGAGCTTCAGAAGTGTAAAGGTCAGTATTTTGGATTTTGTGGTAAATGTATTTATTTTTATTAATTTCAATCCAAAGCCACTAAGGCCAAATGATTTTAGTTTATTAGTCCTGTTTTGTCTTGATTAACTCCCAGACAACTACTTTAACACACCGTACGTTGAACTTCAGCAGAATGCTGTCTATGACAATTAGCTATAGTAAGGGGGAGATAACTCCCCCTTTAGGTATGTATTTTTCAACAAATTGTATGAGCTGACTATTGCTTAGATTTGACTGAATTCTCGTTCTCAGCATGGTTATGATCCAATTTCTAAGAAACTCCTAAAGATTTTTGAATTGCTTCAGGGTGTACATGTAGAAGGCCTCTTCCATATCTAGAAAGGCTGCCAGGGTGAATTGTTTGTAATGAATGATGTGCTCAATTGTACGCACTACATCGTTAAGAGCCGTTTCAGTCGATGAAGATTGAAACGAATTCAGAAAGATCTGCCTCACATGGGTATCTAGGACGCGTTCGAGAGTCTTCAGCAGAAAAGAAGACAAGCTGATGGGTCTGAACTTTCTCGAGTTTCTGGCTTTTGGGATGAAAAACGTGTTTCCAGTTTTAAGGGTCGATCTTTAGGCAGTTCCTAAAGATCGAAAGAGCCATGGAATCACTATTTCTAAGCTTTCCTGTAGCATTATTGGCTGTATGCCGTTAGTGTCCGTCGATTTATATGGGGAGAAGGACATTTTTTCGTCGGTAATTATTGCGTATGGTATTCTAGCTGCGCATTCAGGGAGTATCGAAGCTATTTAAACAGCATGGAAAGTAAGTGCTCACAATGAGTTTTATGCGCTTGATTCCGTCCATCCCCTATCACATGTTCTTTGGACAGTAATTTGCTCAATCTCGCGGTACTTTCAAATTCTGCAATATTCTCTCTAACCTTTTTATTTAGCTGATCGAATAAACTTGGAATTGTGATAAATATTAAATACCATCCTTGACATTTTCCTGATATGAGGCATTCTTTTTCAAATCAAACGCGTGATAATTTTGACATTCTGAATTTGCTTCAATTTTTTTATGAATCGCTTATTGAAAATAAGCCCACCCATATTTTTTTTACTTTTTGAAAGTTACATAATTTTTAAAAAAGGTCTATGTATGGGTCATATTTTCATTTTTTGAACACCGTGTATTTTCAAACCTATTGACAAAAGGTAAATAAAAAAAAGTGGGCTTATTTTAATAAGCAATCCACAAAAAAAAATAAGCAAATCCAGAGTGCAACTGAATATTTTTGATGAAATCCGTTCGATTTGAAAAAGAATGCCTCATATTTGACCTCGTCACGTGCGTGAGCCGTACCAGGCTCAACGCAATTTTGCCAAAAATAAAGATGTCCTTCGGGTACTGACTGCGCATGATCTTTCCTGAGGATTTGTGTCTCTTGCATATCTTTCGTTTTTTGACTGAGCTAAATTCGACGATTATCTCTTGACTGGAGGCAAGAAGTTCGTCTTCTGGGGCAGGAGAGAGGAAGTTTTGATTTTTTGTTGTTTCATTCGTTTTTTGGACCTACGTGATTGGGAGAAAAGAGAGAGGTATTCGATACCTCCGATTGCTAAGACTGACCCCTGTCTCGTAGATTTTTCGCACGGGAACATTATTTTATCCCAGGGGATATAAGAGAGAACCTCAAACCGAAGGTCGAAGAGCATGATCTTGAAATTGAACCATTGATGGGCATCAACTAACAGTCACGCTGAAACAGAAAATTTTTAACCTTCATGATATTGACTTAAAAATTAATTAAGGAAAAACATTAAAAATACCGATGATATGCGCCCGTTTTGTGTCGTTCTAATCATTCCTATTGCTACGGCTTCCAAGATATCGCTACAATTTTAATACAATCGCCAGATAATACCAGAATAAAAATATATGTCGCATAAGTGTGCCTTATCCAAAACGAAATTGGGACAGCAATCAAAAAAGGATACGCTGGAACTTTGAAAAAAAAACGTGATTGGCCCGAAAAAAGCACTTTTTTCTAAGGCCCATCTACAATTCCTTATGAATTTGGGTGAACATAGGTGTGATCGGAAATTTATGCCAAGAGTTAATTTAATCATAAAATGATGCTACAGTATTATTGATGAATTTCAACATATGGTAGAATCATGTTTTCTGACATATTATAGATTGTGTCAAGCGCGGTTTTCAAGGAATTACTAATTTGAATTTTTTTATGAACTGATAATACAAGTTCAAAGATTTTAAGGTATATCACATGAATGTGCTCCTCGGATTAAAAATACAACAGTACTTTAAATGTGAATTTTATGCTTAGTTGTGCAAAAAATCAGCATTTCCTAAAAATAACTTTTAAGATATTATTTAAATTTGATTAAACTGTTTTAGATCCATTATATCAGGCATGTCAAACACGCGGCACGCGAAGACTTTTCTATTATTTGAAGAAATATATATTTGTAAGAATTGAAAATTTTTAAAAATATTTTATTTTCAGGCGTTAAAATGATTATTATATTAAATAACGGAGGCATAATCAAGATTACCATTTATTCTTGGTTAAAAATTTATTAATTTATTTTAAAAAAATCAATATTTTTATATTTTCCAAAATTTAATAATGAGAAATTGAGACTCGAAGACTCGAGTCTTAATTTATTTTCATAATTTTAATTTTAAGTATTATATATGGCGTTGAACAAATGGCATAACAATAATGTTTATCTTTTTTCCACCAAGTAATATTGTTTTTTATTCATAAAATTTTAAATTTAATGTAAAGTTTTGAATTTTCCTTGGCTATATTTCACCGGCATTTATAAAAAATATATAAGTAGCGTATAGTTTTGTACGTCTAACAACGAAATCATAAATACATTATTATTTTTGGTTCGACTATTAAAAATAAAAGGAGAGAAAAATAATTAAAACTTAAAAATCTTAAAAACTAGACCCTATTTAACAAAACAATTTTCGGAATTAGCTCCTGTATCAAATAAAGGCGCAATCAAAATAAAACAAGAATCAAAAATTTGTAGACAAGAGTCTTGCATTGTAAAAATTGGAATTGTATTAATTTTAACATTTTTTTTAGTAAGTAAAACTTTTTGTTTTGAGACATTCCACACCAAATCTATCAGAGTTCCAGACTCACCTTCTCCAGATATACAGTGGTCCAAAGTTTCAAAAAATTTATCAATAATCACTTTTTGTGGTTGTAGAAAAAAAACTCTTTACCGTAGAATGCTGCAAACCTCATTTTAAGGATAATAAAATAAACTTTGTTATAACTCCTAAATCCGTACATCTCTAATCAATGGATTGTCCTTGCAATTTAAATTAGTTGTGCATAAAAAGGAACCCTTTTCAAATTTATATAAATTTCAAATTTATATAAATATCAAATTTATATACGATATTTAAAAAAAAAAACTTTTTCAATATGTTTGGTAAGAAGTCTGCCATGTGATTTATGCCTCGAAGTTTTCTCGAACTAACTTGTATAACAAAAATTCGATCTCGTTGCTAATTTTTAACAATTCGTAATTTTAGTAGAGTAAAATTTTATGTTAGAATATTTAAACATTTTCCACATCGCAATGTTTTTGAAATATATCTCTATATATTTCAACTGTTTGATGCAATATTAATCCAGAATACTTTTTATTATCGTTTCGAAAAAAAAGGCCATATGTCGCTTTGAACTATTTTTGTAGTTTTAGTACAATTTGGCCTTCGACATTAGTACAAGAGCTAATTAGATATCGTACGATTTTGCGGGCATAAAAAGTTGCAACAATTTTGGATGATTGTTAGATCTGTTTTACAAAATTCCATTATTGTCGATTGTGCGATAATTACTGTTTCTGTACGAATTAATCGTTTAAAAACGGTCTGATTTGAAACTGGCACAAAAATCGAAAAGAAACTTGTGAAATTTGAAAAATTGACATCTGTTTTTTCAGTTATTTACAAAATATTTAAAGCAAATATTATAAAAATTATGTATAAAACAATACGCAATTGAATTCGTATTCAATAAGATGCGATTTATGAAGTTATTTCGGCTCACCAAAGATGCTGCAAATTACCTATTGTAAGAGTCTCGTCATTTATGGAAACGAGTGTAAGTTGCACCTCCCATGGCATTCAATTCACTTGCAATTGTCTCCTAAACAACACAGTGTTCTTTTCTAGTATATTTGGACGTGAACTGTCCCTTCCCCACACTCATGTGTTTGCTGCATCAGCTTTTTAAGCCATATCTCTGCGCTTTAGTTTATGAAAATTCAAAAAATAATATATTTTCTAACCAAATATCAATCATTTTTAAAGTCGAGAGGCTTCTCACCAAACGATTCGATTTATTTGTAGAAACAGTGATGTGAGTAAATTCCTACTAAAGTGAATTGGAACATGCCAAAAAGAAACGATTCAAACGTTTAATATTTTACAGAAACATTAAAAATGAAAATGACATCATTATGACATCAAATCGACAATAGTAGTCGACAACTGCGATCGGAAACAAATACAGAAACGAGCTACAGATTTCAAAATTAATATTGTGTGCCTGAATGAATGGCCGCGGTAGCTCAGTGGTTAGTGCGTTGGACTGCGATCCGAAAGGTCCCATGTTCAAGCATGGACTGGGGCTTAACAACATCTTTTCATAGAAAACATTTTTCTATACCGCGCTACTTGTCGTCAGTCAATGGAAAACCTTCGAGAGTAAAACATTGCCTATGAAAAGCTCTCACCCGCCATCCGAATTCGACATTAAACTGTTGGTCCTACCACTTTGAGTACAGCTCGTTCCTCAGGACTGTAGGGACTAACCAAAAGATCTACTGTCGACCTCGTCATATATCTAATTTGTTCATGTTTATTTGGCTGTTTTAACTTAATCCAGTTTCTTATAAAGTACACAAAGATTGTAACATACGAATATACATTTTTTTATATGTAAACATTTATGTAATATAAATTACACAAAATATATTGCAAAAAATGGTTCGCAATCCTATTAATATAATAAATCTGTTTGTTCGTGTGTTCGTTTGTTCCGCTTCTCCGTCTAAACGGCTGATCAAATTTTCTTTAATTTTTTCCACAGATGCGGTATAATCTGGAAGGAATGATAGGCTATATATGGGCGGGATTGGATAAAGATGCGTCGCACCTACCATACAATCTAAACTTTCAATACGATATAACTCGGCACTTTCACCAGCTACGAACATGAAACAAAAAACTCAAATACAAAAACAAAAGCAATAACATAAAACTAAAATCCAAACTAAAAAACAAAAAAAGCAAAGATAAAGAAAAACAAACTCACCACACAAAAACTCATCACAATTAAATTCACCACAATAAAATTCACCACACTAAAACTCACTACACTAAAACTCACCACACTAAAATTCACCACACTAAAACTCACTACAAAAAATTCACTGCACTAAAACTCACCACACTGAAATTCACTGCTCTAAAACTCACCACAATAAAATTAACCACATAAAAATTCACCACACTAAAACTCACCCAATACAATTCACCACTTTAAAACTCACCCAATACAATTCACCACACTGAAATTCACTACACTAAAACTCACCACAATAAAATTCACGACATAAAAATTCACCAGATTAAAACTCAACACACTGAAACTCACAACTCTTAAACTCACCAAATAACAATTCACCTGAAACTAAAACTCACCACACTAAAACTCACCGCACTAAAACTCACCATACTAAAACTCACCACAGTAAAACCAACTACACTTAAACTCACCACACCTAAACTCACCACACCGAAACTCACCACATTGAAACTCACCACATTAAAAATTCTACTGGGAAAAACTCGACGGGGAAGAATTCTACGGGAAAGAATTCTACCGTAAACAATTCTACGGTGATGAATTCTACGTGAAGAATTCTACCGGGAAGAATTCTCCGGCGAAATATTCTACGGCAGAGATTGAAAAAAAACCGTACGCTACACGTACCGTACGTCAAGAGAACACAAACACTATCTTGCAGGGTAGCGTTTGTGTTTGTGAACACAAACTTTAACGCTACAAAACGAACACTAACAGAAAGAATAGAACACAACGATAACGAATTCCGATGCGTACACATACTCCTTTTCAATTTATAGTGATTTTTCATAGAACACAAACCGAAAACAGTATACACGAGGTTCGTTAGTGTTTTTAGCGTTATTTTAGTGTTCTTTTTAGGATTCTTTTAGAGTTTTTTTAGTGTTTTTTTAGTGTTTTTTTAGTGTTTTTTTAGTGTTTTTTTAAAGTTTTTTTTAGTGTTTTTTTAGAATTTTATAAGAGTTTTTATTTGTGTTATTTTAAAAATTATAAAAAATGAAAGGATTTCTGTACCACAGGTTTTGTGGCGCCTCTACCAAGTGATCGAGGTGGATTAGGCCACGCCCACTCCAAGTGGGCGGAAATCGCCTTTTTATACCAACATTTTTTTATTGCGGAATTCGATAGAGGAGGTCGAGAAATGGATGTGGCCACCGAGAGGGGTAGGCCACGCCCACTCCAAGTGGACGGAAATCGCCTTTTTGTACCAACTTTTTTTTATTGCGGAATTCGATAGAGGAGGTCGAGAAATGGATGTGGCCACCGAGAGGGGTAGGCCACGCCCACTCCAAGTGGGCGGAAATCGCCTTTTTGTACCAACTTTTTTTTATTGCGGAATTCGATAGAGGAGGTCGAGAAATAGATGTTGCCACCGAGAGGGGTAGGCCACGCCCACTCCAAGTGGGCGGAAATCGCCTTTTTGTACCAATTTTTTTATTGCGGAATTCGATAGTAGAGGTCGAGAAATGGATGTAGCCACCGAGACGGGTAGGCCACGCCCACTCCGAGTGGGCGGAAATTGCCCCACTCCAAGTGAGCGGAAATCGCCCTTTTGTACCAATTTATTTTTATTGCGGAATTCGATAATAGAGGTCGAGAAATGGATGTAGCCACCGAGAGGGGTAGGCCACGCCCACTCCGAGTGTGCGGAAATCGCCCTTTCGTACCAATTTTTTTATTGCGGAATTCGATAGAGAAGGTCGAGAAGTGGATGTAGCCACCCAGAGGGGTAAGCCCCGCCTATTCCTATAAAATTATTAACAATATTTAAAAATATTTTTTTGTTTTTATTAAATAATACATACAATTAAAAAAAAGATACATTTAAAGTAACAATCCATCCAAAGCCATCTGGTATTTATAAAGTTTTTGCAAAAACAATTTTTGATTGTATGCGAGGTATTACGCCCACTTTTAAAAATCTACATCCATATATTGTTATTAAATGATTATATTATATTAGTCAATCCTCCTACACTTTATAAAAATAACACTATTTGAGGTTTTCGAAAACTGAACTCTCTGCCTCTGGTGCGTTTTGTTGTATTATATATTTGTATTATTAAAAAAAGTTGGTACAAAAAGGCGATTTACGCCCACTTGGAGTGGGCGTGGTCTACCCCTCTCGGTGGCCACATCCATTTCTCGACTTCCTCTATCGAATTCCACAATAAAAAAAAAGTTGGTACAAAAAGGCGATTTCCGCCCACTTGGAGTAGGCGGGGCTTACCCCTCTGGTTGGCTACATCCATTTCTCGACCGCCTCTATCGAATTCCGCAATAAAAAAAATTTGGTACAAAAAGGCGATTTCCGCCCACTTGGAGTAGGCGGGGCTTACCCCTCTGAGTGGCTGCATCCATTCCTCGACCTCCTCTATCGAATTCCGAAATAAAAAAAAGTTGGTCCAAAAAGGCGATTTACGCTTTCTTGGAGTGGGCGTGGTCTACCCCTCTGGGTGGCTACATTAATTTCTCGACCTCATCTAACGTTTTCCGCGATAAAAAAAAAGTTGGTATAAAAAGGCGATTTCCGCCCACTTTTAGTGGGCGTGGCCTACCCCTCTGGGTGGCTACACCCATTTCTCGACCTTCTCAATCGATTTCAGCGATAAAAAAAAAGTTGGTACAAAAAGCGATTTCCGCCCACTTTAAGAGGGCGGGGCCTAATCCATTTCTATCACTTGGTGGAGGCGCTACAAAACCTCTGGTACTGGTAAAAAAATTTTAAAATAACACAAAAAAAAACTCTAAAAAAACACTAAAAAAACACTAAAAAAACACTAAAAGAACACTAAAAAAACACTAAAAAAACTCTAAAAGAACACTAAAAAGAACACTAAATTAACGCTAAAAATACACAAACACTTACTTCGAGATAGAGTTTGTGTTCCTGGTACACTAAACAATGTTGTATACTGTTCTGTTTCCGTTGCGTTATATTCGTAGTGTATTAGTTAGTGTTTGCAAACACAAACGCTAAGAAGGAAGGTAGCGTTAGTGTTTTTCATGTTAGGTTTGTGTTTTCGTAGTGTTCGTATCATAGAACAGTACAGTACAGTAAGGTACAGTACGTTAGTGTTTTTTTTCGATCTCTGTTCTACGGGAATGCGCAGTCCAGAAAGAATTGTCTTTGAGAAAAGTTGTTTGGAGGAAAATTATTATTTGGTTACTACATTTATAAAAACCATAAAAACTTCCACAGCGAAGCACGGGCCCCTGATATAAATAATAAAAATGCGCCGCAGTCGAAAGTTTTTGTAAAAAATGGTGCGATTGTTTGAAATAATTGAAAAAATTTCCGAACTTCTTTGATCCTGCCAAATATTTTGTCTATTGTATTTACAGTGGAGTACCTATATTTCAAACACTAGAGAAAATTTTATAAAAATTGTTGCAATTTTTTATGTCGGCAAAATTGTACGATATCGAATTAGATCTTGTACCAATATCGAAGTCCAAATCGTACTAAAACTTCAAAAATAGTTCAAAGCGACATTTTGCAGTTTTTTTTTCGAAACGATAATAAAAACGATTCTAGATTAATATTGCATGAAATAGTTAAAATATATCGAGATTTATTTGAAAAACATTGCGATATCGATGTGGAAAATGTTTAAATTATCCTAACATAAAATTTTACTCTACGAAAATTACAAAATTTTAAAAAATAGCAACAAGATTGGATTTTTGTTATCCAAGTTTGTTCGAGAAAACTTCAAGGCATAAATCACATGTCAGACAAGTAACCAATTTTTTTAGATTTTTCTATACAAACAATACATAAACTATTGAAAAAGTTTGTCTTTTAAAATTCCGTATATAAATTTGATATTGGAATAAATTTGAAAAGGTTTTCTTTTTATGAACAATTAATTTAAATTACAATGACAGTGACAATGACTTATGACCAAGTTGGTTTTATTTCCTTAAAGCGAGGTTTGCTGCATTCTACGGTCAAGAGTTTTTTCTATAAAAAGTGATTATTGATTCATTTTTTGAACCAATGTATCTTTGGAGAAGGTGAGTGTTGAACTCTGGTAGTTTTGGTGTGGAATGTCTCTAATACAAAAAAAAATACTTACGAAAAAAAAAATGATTCCAATTCCAGTTTGTGCAAAGCAAGTTTCTTGGTTAAAAACTTGTCGTTTTTTTTAATAAAAGTCAAAGTCTGATTGCGGCTTTATTTGATACTGGAGCTAATTCCAAAATTGGTTTTGTTAAATAGGGTTCAGTTTGTAAGATTTTTAAGTTTTAATTATTTTTCTCTCCTTTTATTTTTAATAGTCGACACAAAAACAATAATGTAATTTTATTTTCTGTGTTAGACGTATAAAACTATGCGCAACATATATTTTTTATATATTTTATATATTTCATAAAAAATGTAAAAATTATTGTTATGCCATTTTGCAAAGTCATGTATAATATTTAAAATGACAATTAGGAAAATAAATTAAGACTCTATATCAAAAACATATTAATATCTCATTATTAAATTTTAGAAAATAATGTACCTACAAAAATATTGATTTTTCGACGAAGCGGCCATACCCCATGTAAAGTATGTTAGGATGTAGTCTGATTTCCGAGTACTCGTAGCTACAAAGTAAGTAGGAGACGATCGATGCAGTAAGTAACACATTTTCTACTGGGAAACTTCAAAGTTTGATCACCCGACCAAGACTAAACATATCAAACTCACCACACTAAAACTAATCAAATTAAAACTGACAAAAAAAGTCTTAAGTTTTAATCACGTATATTTGAAAGATGTTTATTTGAAAGAAATGTATTATTTGCAATACATTTAAATTGTATTTGTGGTAAACATCTTTGTATTCATTGAACAATAACATCTTGAAAAAGTTTTCTATTTGGGGTTTCTGTTTCTGCATTTTTTAGAGAAAAAATACTATCAGTGTTAATATGGCATAAACGAGAACAAGTGAACAAAACTGTATTGAAAAAGTTTTCAAGAATGGTGATGTTTGATATCAAAAATTATGTAAAATTGTTTTTTTTTTTTATTAAATAAGTATATTTAATATGATCATATATTGAATATCTTTTAACAAGAGGGTTTTGCAAATAATGAAAAGTGGTTTAAATGAAACTAAGCCAGGTTTGCAATATTGGGGAAATGTTGTTTTTTTTTGTTGGGAAGTTGGATATATAATATAAGGCATATTTTTAAGCAATGCTAAGTTAGAACTAGTAATAATATGTTAAATTTTTTTCAGTTGTTATATATTATTTCTGATAGGTAATTATGAATTTTTCTTTTCTTCACATTCACTTTTTGCAGCACCATATTTTTTTTGTTTTATTACTATTGTTTATGTTGTAAATAACCATGAATTTTACTGAAATAACAAATTATTTGCCTTTTCGAAATATTTTCCACTTTCTCCTAATGATATATAATTACGCGTCTGGATGCGTATTTCTTTCCGTTGGAACACTGTCATAAAAAAAACACTAGTGTCATATTTCAAGTTAAATTATAGTTGAGGGGCTCTCAAATCAGTTGAGCGATCGATCATAACTCAACCCTCATCGCTCAAGTTCATTTGAGCGATCGATCATCAATTAATTCTCTTCGCTTAAGTTAATTTGACGAAGTCGGTTTAACTCACAGACATCGGTGGGTTAAATTACGTTTAAAATTCACTAAAAATCACAATTCTAAGTTTAAACTAAGTTTAAACTACAAATAGAGTTCAACTACCACTGAAAAACTGACCCTTATTAATACACGCTGCTCAGTGGTAGTTGGGATCATTTGATACGTTTAATACTGAAGAATGGTTCAGATAAGGCGACGTAATATCGTGCGACATCTTCAACCTGACGATGGAGATTATAAGAGTTTCCGAAATCTACTACTATGTCACTAACCTTAACAAAAGTGCCGCTTTCGTATACTGATGACATTGACGTCATTGAGCAGAACACCCAAGCAGTCGGTTGAACATAATCCAGTTAAGAGAAAGAATTGCGTCAAAGGGTTCATGCGTTGAATGACCAAGAGAAGTAACTGGTGTCAACAAATGAGAAGTCCTGTTGTCTTTCACAGTTTTTCTAAAAGAGTCACTATAACTATAATTTGTCTAGATTGGGTCCGGTTTTTAATAATTCGCCTTACAGTGCATTTTCCTGTAATCTATTTTCCCTATAGAACCAAATTTGAATAACAACATATTTGAAGACCAACGACGTTTCGTCGTATACTATATAATAAAATAACTACTTGTTACGAATTTTCCAAATTAAATTAACTTAAAATATAATTCTTCTATGCTACTGCAGATTTTCCCTACTGTTCAGCAATGGAATATAGAAAACATAATACAGTTTGTTAAAGAAAAATCGTCGCCTTACTCTTACTTTTTGCAAGAAAGTCATCAAATTAAACTGTTACCGATTCTACTATCAAAAGGTCCAGTACTCCTGTACTCTTCTCGATCCGATAAGCAGTTTACAAATGTAAGTATTTATTTCCTAATTTAATGATAATTTTTACTAAATTCTTAATTTTTTAGAAATTATTAGGGAATGCAATATTAGTTTTTTCTTATTTTTTAATATTATGTATTGTTATTGTTAGGTGTGTCTACTCGAAATAAATAATTGTGATCATATACATTTGTACAAACAAACAGAAAAATAAACTAGGATTTCCATAGAATTATAACTACGTGATCATTTTAGATCATTCGAAATTAAGTTACATTTTTTCAATTGTATTTTGAAGTGTATGAACAATAATCTTATACAATATTATTACTTTTAAAAATTAAAGTATTAGAAAAATATTTAATTTTTAGTGAAATATATGTTTTTTTTTTACATTTCTAAGTATACGGATTTAATTTCTAAAAAAATATATGGGTGCTGATTCCGGTTTTGGTTTCTCACATTTTTTAATAACGGTTCCGATTTCGGTTCCAAAAATCGAATTCAATTTCTTTGCCGTCACCAATTTTGTTTTACTGAGGGCTCATAAAACACTCACACATTGATTACTACTATGACTTTTAGTTTAATGTAAATGTCTATAATATGTATGTATGTTAAATAATAAATTTGTCAATGACGAAAATTCCAAGTAGAAAGAAGTATTAACAATTTCATAAATTCATTTCTGATTTTAGATTAAAACTCTGGTATCGTTTATGCGGTTCTGTAAAAATAACAAACAATTAAGTGGCAATTACGGAGTGTTAAATGGTGAGTAATTTAAATGTATACATGGTATGGTTTTACCATAGCATATTATTCTTATGTGTTTTAACCGAAAAGAAACACTTAAGTGCTTCCCATTCCTTTGAGTCGTGAACTGATGAGAAGTGCTTCCATCTTTTGATCAGGAAAATTTTATTTATATTTTTATACCCTACACTAAGAGTGAAAGGGTATATTCAGTTTGGTACTCCGTTTGTAACACCCAGAAGGAAGCATCTCCGGTATGGAAAAGTATATATATTCTTGATCAGCATGACCTCCTGAGTCGATTTAGCGATGTCCGTCTGTCCGTCTGTCTGTCTGTCCGTCTGTCTGTCCGTCTGTCTGTCTGTCTGTCTGTTGAAATCCCTAAGACTTTTAAAATTGAAGAGCTAGATAAATGAAACTTATAACTTAGATTACTAATATACCTACGCTGTATGTGCGAAAAAATTGGCGAGATCGGTCCATTGTGACCTATGATCCGACCACTTATGTTCAAATACCTCATATAAAATTTACATATACAGATCAATTTTACTGTATACGTGCTTAGGTAAACTTTTTTGGTCAAATATGTATTGACATCATGCTCAAATACATGATAATAATGTTTTCCGGCGAAAAGACTTGTGGTTCACCAAAAAAGAAATCGACATTCGGTACACCTACCCATATGTAAATATGGGTATCAAATGAATGGAAATTCTTCAGCGATTGAATGTTTGTAGTTATTTTCAGGATTCGTATACCCTGGTGACCTATATATCACTTTGAATGGTAACCACACATATGTGTAGGGTATTTATAGTCGGCTTAGACCGACTATAATTTTGATAATCCGAACTATCATAATTACACCTACTTTAAAATTTCCCATGTGATCTAACCTTCCCAACTGGTTATTTTTTTATATATATATTTATTTATTTATGTGTAGATTTTTTTTGGGGGTAGTGGGTAACAATCTTCAGTTGTATTTGTACTATACAACTAAATAGTTTTCAGATTTATAATTCTTGTATCTTTTTTTTTGGTATTAAAAAATTATATTAATATTCATTCATATAATTTTCCGAATTAATAAAAATAAATATGTTATTTGTTAAATTATCACAACAAAGAAAAAAAACTACATATTATTGTAAAATTAAAGGCATATGTAGTAATTTCTCTACATATTTCTGGACGTATAAATAAAGACAAAATGGAGGTTTTTTAATACATATGTATTGAAATCTTATATAGAAAAGCTGTTAGATTATGTAGTAATTTTCCATATAAAAACAACTACATCAGTTTAGTAAAAATAAATACATATGCTTTTGGACGTAAATCGAATACTTATGTATTTATTTTAAAGACATTTTTAGTTATTTTTAATACAGTATTTTTTTCGGTGCATATTTCTTATACAAAAGAAATCTTTATTTGAGGAAAGTACTTTAATTATTCTTTTAAATTATATTTAATTTCTACAAATTAATTATCATATTATACGAGTCCATTCTGACTTCGTGCTGCGCTCAAACAATTGAACCATCGGTTAAATTGAGTGAATCTCGCGTTTTTGTGTTTTGTGGTTACCAACAGCCTATTCGCGAAAAGTGTGTGTGTAAAAATAAATAAATTAAATCGTGTGAATGTCCTAAATAGCAAATTTCCTTCAGTGATTTTTCATTAAATAATTTTTAAAAACGTTTTTTAGGTACATTTTGACAAATTTAATTTACAATTAAAAAGAAAATTATTTTAAAATTTTATTTTGTGACGTGGCAACTCTAGTTTTTTCGCTATTGTTCTATCGCTTACACACACTCTTCGTGATTAGTGAGAACCACCTTAAGTTTGAGTGACGACTGCCTCTCTTCCAGAAAGCACATGCAGCGTTGCATTTTTCCCGTCGAGTTCGTGGCTTAAGTCTTTTCGAGTGACTATAATATAAACTGCTGCTACCCAGCCAGAGTGCAGCATAGTTTATTTTTAACGAATGAGTGTTTTTAATTGTGATAGCCATACTGCACACAATTCGTGAGTAATCGGTACGAGTGCTTTCTCTCGCTAAAAGCTATTGTCGTCTTAACTATAACAATTGCATATTGAAGGATAGCCGGTATTGAGTGGAAATTATCGCATCGTTGGACATATAATTTACGTGAGTGGATGCGTATTTTTGACACTGGACCTCTCTCGCGCAATATTGGTTCGATTACCTTCGATATCGTGTCAACCTGCTGCAGCAACATTGGACTCTGCTGCTTTGACGCAAATTTTCGATATTTGATTGCTCAAGCACAGTAGTGGCAAAATAAATTATTTTCGATAATTTAAATAATTTAACAAGTCCAAATTATTGTGGTAAACATATATGATTATCTTTTGGTGATTTTCGATAAAATAAATTTAAAAAAAAATTACCAGTGCATTTGTTGTTTTATAAATTTTTAGCAAATTAGTTCCGTCCAAGTTAAGCCCTATTATATATTATATTGTTTATTATCATAATTATATTAAATCTTTAAATTATTTTGAAATATTTAATTTCTTTTTCAGCACATTTTTTTGATTTTAAATTTTTTTAAGAATTCAAATTTATATTTGAAAACACAGATTTGATTTTTTTTGTTTGCTTCCGTCCTTGAAACAACATAAATAAATTGAATCTATACCTTTACTGTTGATTATTTCTTTTTTGGGCTTCTTTTAAATTTAATCCAACATGACTGCTTTGGATCTTTTTATCCGTGCAGCAGATGCACTAGTTGAATTTCAGTCATCATTTTATGACATTTTGGTTGACAACCATACCAAATTCTCACTGGAAGTATTCAGTGATGAATTGAAATCACTATCACTTTGGTCCACATTTAAAACCAAATATGATCGGTGTCTGCAATTTCTGGATTCTAAGGTTCCGATGATTTTTCATCAAATAATTTGCGCCTTCCGCCTTGCGACACTGATGTGTTCGACGGAGATTATGGATCTTGGCCTACGTTCAGAGATCTCTTCTCTGCCATTTATATTCGAAACTCACGCCTTACAGATGTTGTGCGCAAAAGACGAGCGGAGATGCACGCGATATAGTGCAAAGGGCCCCTCTTACGAATAGCGGGTTTGCTTTAGCCTGCACACAGAAAAATAAGATAGATTAATCTAACCGAAAAAAGTTTATGATGCGTTCCTTTCTGAACGTTTCAAGACACTTGAATCCATCGGATACATCTGCGGCCACGCTACACTCTAAAAAAATGATTGTGATATTACTACTATAATTGTAGTAAATTTCACGCTTTTTTTTGGTGATATGTTAAAATAAGTATTGCAAAAACAGTGTTTTTGAAATGTACTCCATAAATAGAGTGTTTTTAATAATTTCATGAAATTCGCGTAATTTTTGTCGCTTCTTTCGTGGAATTTTTACAAAACGTTGAAAGTAGCGTGTTTTTTCGCTGTTAAACATGTATGAACGTTCGGATATAGACATTTTGTCATTCGATAAAATGTTCTTAAATGGTGCAGACAATAAGATTAATACAAATGAATCAAGTTTTATTTTGTTTCGTGTTTTATTTAGTACTGCAAAGTAAATGTATCTAACGCAACTTTCCACAATTATTGGCCCCATTGAGTTGTGGAAATGTTCCGAAATGTGTGCAAGTGTTCCGAAAACATGCTGAAGCAGTCATGTGACAAGTGGCTGCGCTGGACATGTTGCATGTCCCCGAATATGTAAAAAAACATAAATTAGCAGATACGTTTCGTTTACTTTGCAATACTAAATAAAAGTAAAGAATAAATATCGATTATCATGCTAAGAATAGCTATGAAAATCGACCAATTTATAAATTACTTTTCACTCATTCACTGAATACAGTGATGAGTTTTTTTCGAGTACCAATAAAATACCTAAGAATGGCTTTTTGTTTCATTTTCTAGCGAGAAATAACGCTATATAAATAGTTTTTATTTTACGCACTTTTAGCGTGATTTTTTCTATTTCATTGTGACGGGATTTTACTATTATAATTGTAGGTAATTGCCAACTATAATAGTAGTAAATTCCCACCATTCTTTGTTAGAGTGTACCGTTAAACCTCCACATGCGAAACCGCTTCATCCACAACACCCAGCTTCCAAAAAATACAATAGTTTTCACTATTGGTGGCGACCTCTATCCATTGATTATGATGGATGGTATAAAGCGAAACTTGGCTGGATTCTTACGGGACCACTACCAGTTCACAAAGTTTCCTGTTTCGCCACTACAGTTCGTTATGACACGGATATTATCAAACGCAACAGTGATAATTTATATGCGGTACATTTGCCTTTTAAGACCAACTACCCACCTATGGTACAGCTTGGACATTTGCAAAATACTGCCTCTATCCCTCTATGCTCTGTAAATTTTGTTAAGAACTTTGGTTATCCTTATTTTTATACAATTTAAATGATTTTATATAAGTTAGTTTTGTTTTCTTTCACAGTTTCTAGCCTTGAAATCCATTTTTTTTTGCAGTGTGTATTACTGCAAGGTGGGCGGCAATGTATACGCAAAAACTTATGCAGTGTAAATTCTGTATAATTTATTTAGTAAATTCTTGACAGTTTGAATCGGAGAGGTGATTTTCGTGACTTTCTCTTTCAACCCTCCTTCTTTGAGGTTCTTGGGGCTGCAATTGCGCAGAGCTCGATCTCTTTGCTGCCACCCACCAACCTGAGTACACCGAAGTAAGAACGTTCCCGCATCATATAATTGACTGATATATATATATATATATATATATATATATATATATATATATATATATATATATATATATATATATATATATATATATATTCGTAAAAATACGCCTTTTTGTCTATTTAATCAAGGTTTTAATTTCAATGTGTTAATTTCTATGTCTATAACTCATCTCAACATACGAAAGTTTAACTCGGTATGGCATGTTTAAATTTAAACACTAAAATGCCTGTGTTTACGGAAGTTAATCTTAGCTTCATATGAAATTTACTCAGAGAAAAAAAAAACAAACTGCACACAACACAAACTCCAATTTTAAAAAAAAAAATGTATTATATGAATATTTTAGATAAGTTATTATTTCAATATAAGAATAATTTCCGTGTTTTTTAAAATAGTACGAATTGCAATTATTTAAAAGATCATTAAACATTAACACAAAACACAACACAAAAGCTAATTAAACGCAGCGTTGAATTTAATTTTAAGAAAGGTATGTTTACAATATAAGTAGAGGTTAACAAACCACGGTTGAAGAAAGTTTAACTTTTGAAATGAGATAACGGGCCTAAGTAAGTTTAAAAACGTGATATGTAATATAATATTTTTATTGGATCCGTTGTGGACATATTTTTCATAGAACACATTTTTCTATACGACGCTACCACTCGACAGTCAATTGAAAACCTACGAGAGTGAACATTGCCTATGAAATGCTCTCACCTTGCCTTTCGGATTTGTCATTAAACTGTACACACATAAAAAAAGTGTGTAAATATAACTAAAATGTTAATCAATCCAATTAATTTTTAATTGAAACTCAGCCGATGTAAATTTTAGTAGCATTGAATTCCATATTCGTAATAATGAGAATATGTTAATTGGAGAAACTTTAATTAATTTTTTTGTCATATTGATATTAAAGTTGTTATACACAGACAAAAATATTGAACGATAATATAAAACTATTGATATTAATAGCAAACAAAATCCTATTTCAATTAATAATCTGAATGTATTTACTAATTAATTAATTGTATTTACACATTTTTTAATTAAAATATTAATAGGAATAAATTTAATATAATTTCAATACAACTAAATCTTTAATAGTATTAACTACTTTTATTTGTTACTTTTGATTTATTCATTTTGCAGCACTGTTTTTTTTCTGGATTTCTTTTTGTTTTTTGTTTTGTGCGTCTCGTGCGTCGGCGGCGTCGTTCAGTTTCTTCTAACATTATTTTCTTCTACGTAGCTATGTTAAAACAGGATATTGCATTATTTAGTGTATGTTATGTTATTAAAGCAATAAATGGCTCAATTTATTTTTGCTGTCAAGAATTTGAACAAACAGCTTATGATGCTCATTTTGTTGCATATTGAATCATTAAAAAGGGAATATCAAATTTTATGTTTGACTCAATTAATTGGCCCACCTGTAGAAGTTGTGAAAACTGACTTCGGTAAAACATTCGTTAGGTTGAAAGTATTTTACAAAGCATTTCAAAAAGTATAAATACTTATTTAATATTTATTTTATGTTATATAATGAATTAAATTATTTTTATTTTCATATGTTTCTATTCGACAAATATTTTATTTAATTTAACAAAATATTTAATTGATCCAATTTCTATCGAATTAAATTTTTAATTGATGTTACTAATTAATTAATGATTTAAAAATTCCCAATAAAAAATATAATATATATAACAACTTTAATATTAATATGAAGAAAAAATTAAAGTTTCTCCAATTAACATATTCTCATTATTACGAATATGGAATTCAATGCTACTAAAAATTACATCGGCTGAGTTTCAATCAAAAATAAATTTCATTGATTAACATTTTAGTTATATTTACACACTTTTTTTTCTGTGTGTATATATTATATTTTTTATTGGGAATTTTTAAATCATTAACTAATTAATTAGTAACATCAATTAAAAATGTCATTCGAAATTGGATCAATTAAATATTTTGTTAAATTAAATAAAATATTTGTCGAATAGAAACATATGAAAATAAAAATAATTTAATTCAATATATAACAAAAAATAAATATTATATAAGTATTTATCAAGAATAATAGAAACAAAGATTGCGCAGAACGTTGTTCAAAACATGCATCTTCTGCGCATGTACGTAGAAGTTTTTTGACAACTGTAATTTTTTCATTGTGTCAGAATGTTGTTGTAAAAAAAAACAAAACATTTCAATTATTTTTGAAAAAATTGCGTGTGATTAATAGATATGTGTGCAAAACTGCACTGAATCGGCCATCAAAACTAAAAGATAAGAAACCACCATCGAAATCCTCTAAAAACAAAATAATTCAACAGCATTTGTGTAGCTCCGGTCAGGATAACAAATATATATTTTAGATTTGAAATTTAAATTAACTGCTATCCACCCAAGCCCATGTACAGCAATGTCTTGATCAGCACAAGAGTTGATACCCCCACTAAGGAAACTGTGGGAAGCCTGCTTCCCACCAATTCTTTTGGGCAAAAATGTAAATAAAAAAAAATTTCAATGAAATAAATATTTGTATTTTATAAAATGTCTAAATTTAAATTTCCTTTACTTGACATTCCATACTTTTTGACGTCAGCAATACAGGGTGTACATGCGCAATGCGTACACTGAGGGAAAAAAGGAATAAAATTAAATAAAAAAGTAATAAATTTAAATACTTTTCGACACGTTTTTCACCCGTAGTTTTATTTAAATTTATTACGTACGTAATAAAATTTGATGTAAATACTTTTTATTTAAATTTATTACGTATGTAATATAATTTAAAGTAAATACTTTTTATTACTTTTTATTAAAGTTATAACATTTTAATTTAAACACAATAATATTTATTTCATATAAAGAATGTTCCTAATCTTCTTTATATGAGATAAAATTATTATTTTATTTTTCTTTTTTCGAAATTTTTAATAAAATTAAATACTTTTTATTTAATTAAAAATAAAAAACGCGCGTAATATTTTTTGTATGGAGTATTACGTTTTTTATTACAAAAGTATTTAAATCAAATTTAAATAAATTTTATTTAATTTTATTACGTCACTTTTTCCTTAGTGTAATCTTATTTTTCTATTATTCTTGAGTATTAATACTGTTTGATATGCTTTGTAAAATTCTTTCAACCTAACGAATGTTTTACCGAAGTCAGTTTTCACAACTTCTACAGGTGGGCCAATTAATTGAGGCAAACATAAAATTTCGCTTTCTAATGATTTTTTTTTAATGATTCAATATGCAACAAAATGAGTATCATAAGCTGTTTATTCAAATTCTTGACAGAAAAAATAAATTGAGCCATTTATTACTTTAATAACATACATAAATAATGCGATATCCTGTTTTAAAATAGCAACGTAGAAGAAAATAATGTTAGAAGAAACTGAACGACGCCGCCGACGCACAAACAAAAAACAAAATGATTTTCAAAGGAAAAAAACCGTGTTATAATTTAAGAAAATAAATAAATCAAAAGTAACAAAATCTTTAATAGTAGTTAATACTACTAAAGATTTAGTTGTATTGAAATTATATTAAATTAATTCCTATTAATATTTTAATTAAAAAATGCGTAAATACAATTAATTAATTAGTAAATACATTAATATTTTTAATTGGAATACGATTTTATTTGCTATTAATATCAATTGTTATATATACGTACAATATGTTTCTATGTAGGTTCTATCACTTTGAGTACAAATATAACACACACAGCTCAAATGTTAAGAGCGATCTATCAGTATTATCGAATCCGCCCCAAGTTATTCGTTTAAAATTACACATTAAAAACGTTGTGTACTTAACTGTTTGTTTGTTATTTATTCTATTTTAAATTACCTATTTTATTTTCAGATACAGCTACATCAAGTCGGACAACACTAATGACACAAAACAGGGAATGTCATGAATTTTTGAAAACCATCGAAGAAATTAAAACAAAGCATTTTAATTTTACAGAATTTTTGGTATGTTTATTTTTTGGTGTTTATAATTCACCTTGCAACAGTATTTTGATATGCACGTGAAAATATGTAAATATTTTCGTGCTCAATTCGTTTACGGTTTTTAAAGTGTGCAGATTTATTTTTTGGGCCATGCCACACAGGGATAAAACTCAAATCTATAGATTCGAGTTTTATCCCAATGTGCATGTACAATGTGTTAAAAATAGCAAAAATGGAACACATCTAAAGATCTTAAAACCAATTCCATGCGATTTATAATATGTTATATCACTGTACTGCATATTTAGATTTTCACAGTAGTGTTATCTTACTTATCATAATTTTTTTGTATATTAAGCTTACATTCTAAACGTAATGTAAATTGAATAAATTTATATTGGAACTAGCTGGACCCGTTCACAGCGTAGCCCGTGCTAAGTTATTGTAAATGCAAAATTATATCTTTTTAAATTACGGCCCTTTTGCCATTAAACGGCCCACGTGCCATGCCCTTTGTCCAATTCAGTTCACATTCTATGTAAATATTGCAATGGTCAATATCATCCTTTGTTTAGATTTTTACAACTCTGCTCCTAGTAGGTCAGGAGTTATAGCAATTTTAATGTTTTGGTTATAAGGAAGGTGCCACGCCCCGTTGTCCAATTCCGCCCACATTCTACGTAACGATTGGAGTTTAAATATAAACATTTGGTTAGATGTTTATTACTCTACTTTAGTATGTCAAGAGTTATAGCAATTTTAATGTTTTGGTTATATGGGAGGTGCCACGCCTCGTGGCCCAATCCCGCCCACATTTGAAAAAATTGGGCTAAATTTCATGAATGTGGCTATCTTAAGTGGGCGTTGATCGATCAGTCAGTCAGTCAATCATGACTTGTTCTTTTATATATATATAGATTGGATTATATTTGTATTTCAAACAACAATGAAATACCTTACTATTAACTGGAGCTGTAAAGGTTGGATAACGATTACTTTTGATTACGATTACTAAAAATCGTAATCAAACGTTTTGATTACGATTCTTAGTAGTCGTAATTAAAAATTTTGATTACCATTAGAAATAATAATAAAGTAATTTGATTCTTAGTAAATTTTTTGATTATTTTCACGATTACTTTAAAATAATTAAAAACTAGTAATCCGACTACTTTTTTTTGAATATATGAAATATTCAAAAAAAAGTAGTCGGATTACTTTTTTTTGATTATTTGAAAATAATCAAAAAAAGAAATCCGAGAATTTTTTTTTTGATTATTTCAATTTTTCTTGATTATTTTTTGATTATCAAATAATGCTTTTGATGCGTATATAGAGAGCTTTCACAACAAAGGCGCATTAGTCTCTGTTGATCTGGTAACACTGCGTATTTTTAGTTACACTATAAAAAAAGTGTTTATATTTAAGATACATTATTTCTTCTATCTCACTTAGATTTATATTATATTTGGCAATATTATAAGTTTTATTTATATGTATATTTATATTTAATGGTGATGAATCATCATCGTACCTAGAACACATTTCACTAATGAAACATTTAACAATTTTAAGTCAACGTTAGGGAAAAAAAGACGTCAATAATAACCAGTTCATTAATATAGTGAAGTTTTAAGTTTGCATGGCTATTACAATCTGATAATAAATGTTGTAACTTTTTTAGAATTTGTGTCAGTTTGACACTTCATGCAACGATAATCGAACATTATCAATTTTAACAATACATTGGAATGTTTTGGATGAAATTTTGTTTCAATTGAATGAAAATTTACATTATAAGATGGCAAATGCAACTTATGCATTATTAATTGATAGTAAGGTTTGTATATTTTGGATATTTGATAAACAATCAATGTACACGATCTATATTTTCAGAATGAAATTGTAAATATAATACCAGATTATATATCCTTAAATTCGGGAATACTATTTATGGAAAATTATTCCGAGGAACATTTATTGCCGTTATATAAATCTAATATTAACCAGATAAATTTTATTGCCAACAGTATAGATGTCATTAACATTGATGAATTAAATCGTGAGATATTTCTTGAAGCATTGTCAAAAAATGTTGTAAGTGTTTTTATATTTCTTTAAATTGATTCCATATATTGCATAAAAATATGTTCCACACAAACAATATTTTCTATACGTTTAACTCATAATCGTAGAAAGAAAAACTATGTATATACACACTAGACTGACAATGGAAAATCATAATTTCGAATCGAGAGGAGTTCACCCCCTAGAAATGCTCTATTGGATGAGAAAATCGATGTGAAGAATTTTCAGCGAAAACCGAATATAGGAAATGGACCCGCTGGACCTCAAAGTAAGCGTTTTCGTACCTAAATATACAATTTTGAAATTGTATTGAAATTATGTATCTCATAAAATTATGCTTCTGTATTTTGTATCCGAATTTTTTCATTTATTTGTTGAAAAGCTAATAAAATTTCCCAACAGATGGCATACCCACATTTTTAGTTTATTGCGTTTGAGATTGTTGATTTAGGTACGTAAACGTCTACTATGAGGTCCCGGCGGGTCCATTTCCCATATTCGGATTTTGCTGAAAATTCTCCACATCGCTATGTATATCTTGCTGTGAAAAAAGGAGAACATATAAAAAAGGGAGTGTTTCAACACTTATTTATCTGTAACTTTTTTCTCTTAATACCTGAGACAGACATCTGGTATTCATATCATAGTATATTATAATATTTTGTAGTATTCGTTGATTTCATTGTGGTATTTATCTGGTACAAATACCACAAAACTATTCGTAGTATTTTTGTAGTTTTTGTTTAAACACAGCCAAATTTCAAAACCTTTCCGAAAGCTTTTTGTCAAAAGAAGCTCCTTGTACTGAAATGTCATAATAAATTCAAAAAAATAAATAAATTATTTGAATTGGTTTTCAAAATTTTATTGAAAAATGAATATTAGAAACTGAATTTTATTGAACTGCATTTAATTGGCAGCACAAAAATAAAATGACCACGACCTTGCAAATTTCAATGTAGTAAAGCTACAATATTAAGAAAAATATTAGTGTCCACTGAGGATCTGCAAGTAAAGGAAACCTATCGTGTAAAAAAACGTTGTTTTCACTTTTATTAGAAGTCTGTAATAGAAAAACAAAAAATAAAAATTGTCACGACTTTCAAAAAATAGTGCTCTTTACAGCGGACTAGAATATATTATTCTCTAGTAACCGTGGTACCCTACAAAAATAAAAATGCTGTAATATTTGTTTCGCATAGCTTTATTTACTACACAAACTATACTACGTTATGACTGTCACCTATTTTTATTTAGAATATTATAGTATTGTTATTATAATAACTTTACCTGATACAGACATCTAGTATCAGGTATAAGAGATAAACAGTTAAAATTTAGGTTTAAATTTATGGATTGGAATTAAGGGAGTAGCACATTTCATATACTAAAGGTCAAATTTATTGGAAAAATGCAAATTTTGTCCACATATTTATCTGTAACTTTGTATTTTGTGAGAAAAATGAGTGAATTTTTGGTTTTAGTTAGATATTGAAGTAGCCGCGGTAGCTCAGTGGTTACTGCGTTGGACTGCGAGCCAAAAGGTCCCCGGTTCAATCCTGGACTGGGGCTAACAACATCTTTTTTCTATACCGCGCTACCTCTCGGCAGTAAATGGCAAACCTACGAGAGTAAAAACATTGCCTATGAAAAGCTCTCACACGCCGTTCGGATTCGGCAATAAACTGTAGGTCCCACCACTTTGAGTACAAATGTAACACGCACAGCTCAATATATTCAGGGCAATCATGAAGCCCGTCGTAGCGGATATTTTCATTCGGATTCGGATTTATTTATCATAGGATCCGAATCGAATTCAAAGTTCGGATTTATGGAATCACAGGTTCCGTCGGAACGGATTTTTTGACAGAATTTTGACAGAATTTTGACACTTCTACGAATGCATTGTTGTGTCGGAATGTAATTCTTTGTGTGAACAAATCTTTTGTTTAGCATTAATTTATGATTTTTTGCTCTAATTCGTGCTAATGTGATATAATTACAAATGCCCCAGAATCATTTGGTGTTTATGCTTTAAATCCGGAGTGCTGGAGACGGCTGCCAGTTATCTACTTATACAGCAAGTGGGAGCTGGCCAAAGATCTGAACTTCACGAATTAACAAATAAAAAAACGTATTTTTATGTTAAAGCATAAAATTAATTCATTTCATTTGTGTTTGGTTTAACAAAAATATAAAAGTTAGAAAATGTAAATTATTTAAATTTAATTGTCTACTGCGCCACTGCCTCTTGCTGAATTCGAGCGCAGGGTATGCGCGTTGTATTGCCGTTATGTCGCTCTGAATTTCCAAAGGCGCCCACGGCTGCATTCCGCTTCTCCATCCGCTGGCGATACTCGTCGACAATGAGGTGGCACTCAGCGGATGAGGTGACGCTTTACTGCAACAGCAACGCGCTGCCCTTTGTCTGCTGGAGCACAAGTTAATGAAGTCCATGATGGTCTACAACGCCTGTGAGATACGGCAATCGTGTCGCTCGCAACATTTTCAACATGCGTTGGAGCTGGTTCTGCACGAGGTGGCCGAGCCAAACAGCCCAGCCAACCCACACTGCTGCTCAGCACATTTTTTATGAGATATCGATCTGGCCATATTTTTACTCGATGGCCGGCAATCCGAAGAATCTCTTGCAGCAGTGTCCGATAAATCTATATCCGTCCGTCCGTATCGCACGAGAATTGCAAGGGTTCCAAAGATCCGATACTCTTCCATATGCCTATTGATTCAATTAAATGAATTGCCTACGTAGCCGCGGTAGCTCAGTGGTTAGTGCGTTGGACTGCGAGCCGAAAGGTCTCCGGTTCAAGCCTGGACTGGGGCTAACAACATCTTTTCATAGAAACATATTTCTATACCGCGCTACCTCTCGGCAGTAAATGGCAAACCTACGAGAGTAAAACATTGCCTATGAAAAGCTCTCACCCGCCGTTCGGATTCGGCAATAAACTGTAGGTCCCACCACTTTGAGTACAAATATATCACGCACAGCTCAAATGGTGAGAGAGCTCGGCCGAAGTCCTATACAGGACTGTAGCTCCAAACTATTATTATATTACATAAATATTTGCAGACAAATTAACAATTTTCCTAAAAATATCAAATTTTTAACAATTTGTTGCAAATTTAACACAAATGATTTAAATTTTTGTTGGTAAATTTGACATAAACAGCTGATTTCGAATTTTCGGAGTTACATTTTGTATTGGCAACGCGGAATTCCATTCCACACGGATCTCAAGATAGCTAAAAATTCGTATTTGTAGGGTTGATTCGGATTCGAATTTTCGGTACGACGGGACTCATGATTGCATGATTTAAATAATTCATAAGCTGCTTTTGCCAAATTTGAGACCTTTCCAACAAAAAAAAAAAATAAAATTGTGAACTAAGTTATCTTAATAACTTTTGCAATGTCAAAAAGTCAATGTTTTGAATCTAAATGAGATATTTCAAATTTTTAAAAATGTTGATAATTTGTATTTCTTTTGCATTTGAGTTTCACATTTATTTATTAGAATATTTTATTTTATTGGAATAATTTTGCTATCCAATTTTATTATAAAAGGTTTTTAATAACATATATCGATCATATTATATTAATACGATATCCAATCAGGTTTTTTCATAAGTGTCACATCAGGTTTTATTAAGTAGACTTTAGATCAGTATTTTTATGAAGGTTGGATTAGGTTGCCTTAAGTGGATTTGAAATTAGGATTAGTCGACCCTGATCAGTATCATTTCAGGTGGCCTTTGGTAGGGATGACTTATCGTATTTTGATCAGGGACCAATTTCCACTCGGGAGAGTATGACTATTTATGACTATAAAACACTATTTATGAATATAAAACACTATTTATGATTATAAAACACTATTTATGATTATAAAACACTAAAACAATGCACCAAATGAAAATTATATCGGATAGCGTTATAAGTAATCAGCATGTAAGGTACGCTTGACGGGCCCATGATTTGATTCCAATTTGAGTCCAACCTATTATGGAAAGCATGGTGAATCATTATTCATATTGACCACGCTAGGATTAACCCGTCGTGGAATTTTCTATAACTATAAGAAAACTTGGAAATACTGGATTTCCATTTGTAGTGTGCTATAAGAATATATTTGATTTGTCCATGTGTGCAAAACAGTGTTGGATGCCCTTATGTTAAAATGGAAAAATTAGTAAATAGGCAATATTTTTAAACGTCAATATAAATAATAGAATTTGCTGTAAATATGCCTTATATTGCTGTCAAGTGTTTCATAATTACTTATATATATTTTTTTTTATATTTTAAGACTTTGGTAGCTGTGATATACTCGTCTAACTGTGCGCTGTGTACGCTAATGTCAAATACTGTACTGCAAGTTTCAGTCATGATTGACATTCCCGATGTTAAATTTGTACGTATTGACTCCAATAGAAATGATTTACCTTGGATTTATAATATGGAAAACGATCCGACATTGATTGTTATCCCTCGTAATAGGTAATTTTTAACACAGTATATTTTTATTTTGCGCGATATAGAAAGTTTCAACATACTAAAATGCGATACCCTCACAATATATCTGATCGCTATCTGAATTTTATTGTCCTCTATGGAGGATATCGAAATTATTTAAAATTGTGTTTTCATGTTTTTCCTAGGCGTCCAGTTTCATAATGAACTGGTCAATAAATAATGAAATACCCTGATAATCTCTTTCGTTACTAATCTTGTTGCGGATTATTGTTATAACAACTCGGTTGAAATGAAATAGTCGCATTGAACGATGGCATGAAGCGTTGGGTGTAAAAAGAGCGTTAGGTATTATATAGCTCTTTTTGCAATCTTCCTACCGAATGATCCCAGTAGTGCCTATTATCCTCCTGTAAAATCCCAGATAAATTGCATAAAGTTTTGTCGTTTTATGCAATAAAACAAAAATATACTTTTTTACATTTTTAATTTTTTTACAGAGTCAGAGTATTTAACAGAGTCAATTTAGTTTTGAGCAATTTTGAACATAATTAAACTATACCCATTCATATCAATAAGTATATGTAGACTATACAATATTACAATAATATTTTTCTTTTATTAATGTAATGTTTATATCCCTAAAACTCTATACGCACAAGTTGTATGCAATAAGAGCGTATAAATCATTTATTTTGATTAATTATTTTTTATAATATTAGTATTTTAAAAACAAATTTGAAAAGTGCATAGAGCTAAAAGTTTAAATTTTAAAGGAAAATTTGAACCAATAATATCGGTTTATTACTTTATTAGATACGGACATTCACAAACAAATATCTCATAACTTCCTTTTACACATAACGCCCTTATTGCACACAACGCTGAAATGCAATACATGAAAATACTCTTCGACCTGTTCGAGTTCACACACAAAACAATAGACCGGCGCTTTGTTTTTCGTTTTTAAGTTTTTATTGTATTGCATTTATTGCATTGTTTTTTTCCCATATCCCATGTAGGAAAAAACGATGGGCCTAGTCTTGCGCCAAGAATACAAGCCTTGGAATGATAAGAAGGGCGAAAGACTGGCTATAAGTATTCGGCCAAGACTGGCAAAAAATACTTGGCCAATATAATATAAGAATAATGAACCAGGATTGGACCATTCCAAATACCCAGAAGTGGTCGAATACTGGCTGAACCTTGGAGTGATAAGAAGGGTCGAGACTTGGCACATAATTTTGAGCCAAGACTAGTGCAAAAACCACGTACAAAGCTATGTTACATCTGAACAAAAAAACCTTAACAGTAGAATTGGTAAAGTAATAATGTTTAAATATGCACTAAATATGCATCAAACGCTTAAGATACAATAAACAATACTGGATGATGGTATACTCTGAAAAATAACAAAGTTGAAGGGCATCATATTATGATTGGGAATATGATTGTGTGATCATAGTATGGTACTGAGGATCATACTCTTGTTGTGTATAGTATGGTCACACACAACCAAACTATGATCCTCAGTGACCATGCTATAAGCACACACGATACATTAATGTACCAAATCATAGTGTGTGTATACATTCATTGATGCTATAAAAGCAACAATTCTCCTAAAATATATCCACTAATATAATAAAATATTTCTGACTTTTCTATTTATTTTGTTTTGATTTTTTGTATGACATACGTTTAGAGTTGGCTTTTCCTTGGAAGAACAACACTAAACCAAGCCTCGGCCGTCCAAGCTTGGCCCAGTCTTGGGCGAAGACTTATATACCGAGACTTAAACCCAATATTGGTTATGTCTTGGGCAAACAACGGTTAACCAAGTCTTGTCAGATCAAGGTTGGGCCAGTCGTGGGCGAGATCTAATTAACCAGTCCTTTATTTGGCAGTTCTGGCTGAGTCTTGCGCGAGAACTACTTTACCAGACCTTCATTTGTAAGTTCTGGCTGAGTCTTGGGAAAAGGTATTTTAACCAAGCATTGGATTGTCAGTTCTGGCTGAGTCTTGGGCGAGAACTACTTTACCAGACCTTCATTTGTAAGTTCTGGCTGAGTCTTGGGAAAAGGTATTTTAACCAAGCAGTGGTTTGTCAGTTCTGGCTGAGTTTTGGGCGAGTACTACTTTATTAGGCCTTCATTTGTCAATTCTGGATGAGTCTTGGGCGAGAACTACCTTTCCAGGCCTTGGTCACCCAGTTCTGGCTGTGTATTTGGCGAAGGTTTATTAACCAAGCCTTGGTCCTCCAGTGATGGGTGAGTCTTCAGCCCGTCGTCAGGCCTGGTATTTCCTACATGGGATCTCGTAATCAAAGATACATTGGCTGGTTGCTTTTGTATTTACGATTTAACTTCGATTTTTTTTTTTTACAAATTAACCAACGCTCAGAGGATGCCCCCTATTCGTGCAATGCATAGTGTTGATCGTAAGAAAGGATTATAGGTTAAAGGGAGGAGGAAAGATGGAGTAGTGTCGGTGGATGTTTGCTTTAAATTTACCAATATTAAAAATGTCGGGAAAAACAGACGCAGGGAGATTGTTCCACAAACGTATCGTGCGACTGTAGAACGAATTATCTCTGTAATGCGTGCTTCTGTTGAGAACCGAGTGAACTACGAAGGGGTGGGCTTGGTTCGATGCCCGAGTAGAACGAGAGAATACACGACCTGGTGGAATCATATATTTCCCTCGAACACTTACCATTGTAACACCTATAAAAGAGGCTTACACACCCTACGGTCCTTCGGTGCTCAAGAGAACCAATAGAGGATGAAATATTTTCATCCCCTATTAAATATATTGCATTCGTTGGATTCGATCCAGGAACTCCAAGGAAGATTTTGAAGCCTCTGCCCATATGTGCGAATTGTATTCCATCTTAGGTGTAGACAATGCGCAAGTCAGCGGGAGTGAAGTATGTCTTACACCGTTTCAAAAAACAGAGGCACTTGGCCGCTTCTTTCGACACTTCAAATATGTGATCATTCCAACGGAGGTCACATTGAATTGATATACCCAGAACGTCAAGAGGAGATGACTGCACAATATCCACAGAGTCCATATTGAGGGGAGGGAGGGGTGAATCCATTCTTTTGTGAGATAACAGACAACATTGGGTCTTGTTAGCATTAAAATCAACTCTATTTGCAAGACCCCACTCGGAGATTGTTTTAAGGTCATTATTGAGTGTATCATTCATTGTGTGTCGTTTACTCTCAATCTCCAAAGAGTTTGGGCGCTTGTTGAACGAATATGAGTGACAAATGTTACTGTCATCTGCAAAGGAATGGATTGGGTTCTGGGTCGATCACAGAAGGTCATTGATAAAAAACAGAAATAGGGACGGGGATAGGACGGAACCCTGCGGGACTCCAGAATTGATGGAATTTTGTTCTGGGAAAACACCATCCATCGCAACTCGTATTGAACGACTCTGGAGAAAACTCGATATCCATCGAGTAAAAGAATTACCGACACCATATGCAATAAGTTTTGATAGCAGGGCTTCATGCCACACTCGATCAAAAGCCTTGGAAATATCAAGAGCAACAACCTTACTCTCCCCGAAAAGATGAATACAATTATGTTTAGCTCTGAACATAATATATTGGTACTGATGCAAACATAATATATATTTGGGATATAGAAACTTTTGTTATGTTTAGCTCTGAACATAATATATGTGTACTGGAATATGAAATTAATGCTTATGTTTATGTTAGAGTGGCAGCGGTTGTCTCACATAGATCATTTGATTTTTGTCCAAATCAAATGAGCCCGTCTTCAGTGCGAAGTTTTTTAAATTACCCAGGCCGGTCTTCGTCACTCCATCAATGGAGTTATAGAAAGCCTGCCCGAGAATGTTGAGTTTACTTCTCGCTATTGCAGGACATTGGCAGAGTAGGTGTTCCAGCGTTTCTTCCTGTTCTGGCTCATTGCAGTTTCTGCACCAATTGTTAGATATTAGACGCATTCAGTACGCGTGGAGTCCTATGAGAAAGTGTCTTGTGATGATTTCCAGAAGTAGTCTACATTCATTGCGGTTTATTGATAAGATGTAATCGGATTTATTTTTGCAAAACACTGGCCAAAATAGCTTAGTTATTTTGCTGTGGGTAATATGAGTCCACCTTCTTTGTGTTAGATATATGGATTTGTTTTCCTGTTTCAGATAAAAGAATTGTATTGGTACAGCCATAGTATTGGTGCAGGGGTTCAGTATAGCTCTGAACTCCTTGTTTGGCAAGTAGATCTGCCATATCATTTCTTTCTATATTACAGTGTCCTGATACCCAGAGTAATTGAACTACATTATTTACACTGATATGCACCTGGAATGTCCGAACCCTTTATAGGGAAGGTGGTTGATGTCCTCGAAAGATACAAGGCTGACATCACCGCAATCTAGGAAATGCGATGGACAGGACAGGGCTGCTCTAAACAGGCATCCTGTGACATTTACGACAGCTGCCATGCGGAGAGGCATGAATTTGGTAGTGGATTTGTAATCGGCAAGAGACTACGCCACCTTGTCTCTAGGTTTACACCCGTGAACGAACGACTAGCAACAATCCGCATCAAGGCTAAATACTTCGTGCGCACGCTCCGACGAATGAGAAGGACGATGAATCTAAAGAGACTTTCTATGAGCGCTTCGACGACGCCTATGAGCGCTGCCCCCGTCACGACATCAAAATTGTGATTGGCGACTTTAATGCCAAAGTGGGCCATGAGGGTATCTTTGGTTCAACGGTTGGACAATTCAGCCTCCACGACAACACCTCCGAATGGAATGAGGCTGATCGACTTCGCTGCAGCACGTAACATGGTAATTAGTGGTGCTAGATTCAAGCATCTCAATATTCACAAGGCCACGTGGCGGTCACCCGATCAGAACACGCGCAACCAAATTGATCCTGTTGTGATTGACTGAAGGCACGCTTCTAGTGTGATGGATGTACGCTAGATCCGAAATGCCAACATCGACTCGGATCACTTCCTTGTAGCAGCCAAGGTTCGCATACGCTTATGCGCTGCGAAAAACGCACGGAAACCCACGCAAAGAAAGCTAGACGTCAGTAAGCTGCACACACAGCAGACCGAACAAGCCTCTGCCGCTTGACTCTCACACCTGCTTGCCCAAGGCACTCCCCCTCTCGATGATATATGCCCGCTCAATGCGTACTGCTGCCAAAGAGGTGCTTGGATTCCAACGCCCACTACGGAACAAGTGGTATGACGAAGAGTGTCGCGCAGCCACTGCAGAGAAAGACGCTGCGTATAGAGCCACCCTGCAGTTGGTAGTGACGCGAGCCGCGAAGGAGCGATACAGAGAGAATAGGAAGGAGGAGAGACATCTTTTTAGGCGCAAGAAAAGAGAATTTGAAAGACGCGAGTGTGAAGATATTGAGATGCATGGCGACAGGAACGAGACTCGAAAATTCTTTCAGAAGATAAGACGCCAGACCGGTGGTTTAAAGACCGGACCCTCTTCCTGTCAGGACGTTGACGGGAATCTAGTAACAGATGTCCAGGGTACACTGAGATTATGGAGAGAGCACTTCTCTGATCTTCTAGCATGCGATGATGACAACTATTCCGCTGATAGAGAAGACAGCTTGACAACCCCAGTTGCTAACGACGGCGTTGACATACCGCCGACCTACCGTGAAGAGGTCTGCAAAGCCATCAACACGCTGAAAAACAACAAAGCCGCAGGATCGGATGGTCTGCCTGCTTAGTTGTTTAAGACCGGACGCGATGAGCTCATAACGAGCATCCACCAGCTTATCAGTAGAATATGGTGAGAAGAAAGCATGCCTAGCGAACGGAATCTCAGTATACTCTGCCCAATCCTTAAGAAGGGGGATCCCACGATACGCGCCAACTACCGTGGGATAAGTCTCCTCAACATCGCGTATAAAGTTCTAACGAGCGTATTATGTGAAAGACTGAAGCCCATCGTCAACAGACTGATTGGATCTTATCAGTGTGGCTTCAGACCTGGCAAGTCCACCATAGAGAGGCAGATCGACAACCACCACCTCTTCGTCGACTACAAAGCTGCCTTCGACAGTCCGATAAGAAGTCGCCTATATGCCACCATGTCTGAGTTCGGTATACCTGCGAAACTTATAAAGGTTTGCAGAATGACCCTGAGCGACACACGTTGCTCACTGAGAATTGGGAACAACATCACCGATACGTTGTAATACCGAAAGAGGTTTCAGACAAGGCGATTCCCTATCGTGTGACTTCTTCAACCTAATAATGGAGAAGATTGTAAGAGCTGCACAACTCCATCACAATGGCACTATCTTCAACAAGAGTTCCATGCTGCTGGGGTACGCTGATGATATCGACATCAATGGGCAGAGCGTGCGAGCAGTCACTACAGCATTCTCCAGTTTAGAGAAGGAATCGCTTCGAATGGGTCTTACGGTGAACGAGGACAAGACGAAGTACCTAGTGCCAACAAACAAAGAGTCCCGGCGTCTTGGACAACACGTCACTATTGACAATCACAACTTCGAAATTGTGAAGGACTTCGTATACCTACGAACCAGCATCAACAAGGAAAACAATGTCAGCCTGGAGATTAGCCGAAGAATAACTCTTGTCAACAGGTGTTACTTTGGGCTAAGTAGGCAATTGAGGAGCAGAGCCCTTTCTCGACGGACAAAAATTACGCTCTATAAGTCGCTCATCATGCCTGTCCTCCTCTATGGCGTTGAGGCATGGACGCTTGCCAACACCAAAAGTTCCAATGACGCACCTGGATGTGAATATATGCCCATTGGAACAGTTTCGTCCAAAAAAGTTCCAATGACTCACCTGGATGGGAATCTATGCCCATTGTAACAGTTTCGCCCAAAAAAGTACCAATGACTTACCTGGATGTGAATCTATGCCCATTGGAACAGTTTCATCCAAAAAAATTCTAATGACGCACCTGGATGTGAATCTATGCCCATTGGAACAGTTTCGCCCAAAAAAGTACCAATTACTTACCTGTATGTGAATCTATGCCCATTGGAACTGTTTCACCCAAAAAAGTACCAATGGTGCACCTGCATGTGAATCTAATTGATAATATCTTGGTAATGGATTACTTTTCATGTAATTAAATTTAAAAAAATGTAGGTATTACTTTTTATTCCTCAATTACTTAATTTCTATTAAATATTTCAAAATTTTCAAAATGTAATTTTAATTAAAAACCAGTTGGGAAGGTTAGATCACATGTGAAATTTTAAAGTAGGTACATTTTATAGTAGGTGTTATTATGATAGTAAGAATTATCAAAATTATAGTCGGTCTAAGCCGACTATAAATACCCTACACATATGTGTGGTTACCATTCAAAGTAGTGCTGTATAGGTCACTAGGGTATACGAATAATCGCTGAAGTATTCCCATTCATTCGATACCCATATTTACAAATGGGGAGGTGTACCGAATTTCGATTTTTTTTTAACCACAAGTCGTTTCGCGGGAAAACATTATTTTCATGTATTTGAACATAAAATCAATATATATTTGACCAACAAAGTTTACCTAAGCACGTATACAGTAAAATTCACCAGTAAATGTATGTTTTACATGAGGTATTTGAACATAAGTGGTCGGTTCGCAGGTCACAAGGGACCTACTTATATATCTACGCAGACAGCGTAGATATATAAGTAACCTAAATTAGGAGTTTCATTTATTAGGTCTTCTAGTTTTTTGTAATCAAGATTTCAACAGACAGACAGACGGACATCGTTAAATCGACTCAGGAGGTCATGCTGATCAATAATATATATACTTTTCCATACCGGGGATGCTTTCTTCTTGGTTTTACAAACGGCGTACCTAACTGAATATACCCTTTCACTCTTAGTGTAGGGTATAAAAATCAATTACAAGCCATTGCAATTGAAAATAATTCAATTACAATTACAAGTAATTGCGGTTGACAAAAGTTCAATTACAATTACATGTAAAATAGTAAGCGGCTTTAGTAATTGCTGAAATTGCTCTTACTGAAAAATACTGCAGTTTTCTGGTTGTTGAAGGAGTAACAATTTTTGAACGAAGAAACCCAACCCAACCCCGTCTATTTGTTTAGATCCGTCTGTATAGCCGCTGAGTGCATTTAAAGGTTCCCCGGTTCGTGATGACCAGTACTTTCTTGATGGAAATATTATAGAGAATTTCCTATCGAATCGTGTGTTTGAAGCCATATAATCCGTAGTAATATTTGTAATATTTCTTATGATATATGTCCAAAAGGTCGATATTTGAGACAATTGGATTCTTTGAGCCTGAGTGCCGTAATATACGCGACCTATTTTGCAGATGTAGTAGGATCATTCCACGTCAGAATATCAATCTTGGCACGAGGTCTTCCGATTTTAATGAAATTTTGTGGATAGATAGTGACTGAAAAGTAAAAAATAACTGTGTACTTAGTTGATGCGAATCGAAACATCAAAGTACTGTATTAGATAATAATTTATATCTCTGTAACTAATTAACATATTTTAAAGAAACTAATGGTTTATATAAGCTTTATGATCACGCTTTCAAATAAAATAACAATTTAAGAAAATAAAATACATTGTTGTAATTAAAATGTAAATAAAAACGTTCCATTTATAATTACCCATGATGTCCTACCAGAGAATGCCCAACGTTAAAGCTCCATTTTTACTATCATGAAATAATTAATACAAGTCTTTTCTTCTAAGACATACTTTTATTTAATGAAATTTTTCTATAAAAGAAATACGTCTGCACTCTAAGGCAGTTAAAATCATAATCCAACTTAAAATATATTCTTATCCACAACTCATCACCTCGGTCGCACCAATATTTACAAACACCAGATCGGAGTGTCATCATATTGTGAAATAATCAATTCGTATTGGGGTGATCGTGAGAAAAACTTCTATGTGCTTTAGTTCTCTGTACGCCGCATGCAGGCTGATGAGACTTACATTACAACCAATACATTTGTTGTGGTCATCATATGTTATACGTAAGTGTATCAAATAAGTGTATGAGTGCATGCATAACAGTAAGCATTTTTGGTGTTACATTATTACATTATGAATATGCCATTGTACTTACTGGCGATGTGCAGATTTTTCAAACTAATAGAAAAAGTATTTCTGATATACAACAACATTTAACTTTAAAAATTTTAAAATATAAGGCGTTGAAGTTTTTCCGGCTTCTTAGTTGTGACCATTGTATAGAGAGATCTCCACCAGACCAACATCTATAAAGTAAGATAGGTCTTACTATAGAAGTGTAAATCCAGTAAATCAGTTTAGGTTCTGGACTCCACGTTCTACTGAACCTTTTCTTACTCGACATTATACGCCTTTTTTGTGCGTTCTTCTAGATTTGGTTTCCAGGTTAGTTTGCTGTCGAGAATAATCCCTAAGAATTTGGACTGTATAGATAGTGGTATTGCTGTGTTATTTATTTTTATGTCTCTTATTTGAGAAAAATTATACTTCCTAGTAAAGATAACATTTCTTTTTTTTTGCGGATTTATATTGAGCCCTTTGTTAGACGCTCAGTTGCTAACGTCTTTCAAAGCGCTATCAAGTAGATCAGTCATTACATCTAAGAATTTTCCATAGGAACAATGTTTTTAATAGGAACAATGTTAAGCTAATCGGCCTATAATCTTTGGCTCCAGTTTGAAACACGCTTCGAAGATATTTATCAGCCAAGGTATAATTATTCCCGTGGTATTCTGCAGCAATGCAGGGAATATACCGTCAGGCCTTGGTGACTTATATGGTTGAAATTACTTTATTGCACATTTTATTCTACTACTAGTAAAGACGGGTGGTAAAGTGTCCTGTGGTTCAGGATATTAACCCACCGACATTGTTTTGGTGAGTTCTGACAGCATGGAAAGTGTGTTTGTATTAGTACATCAACTGTTACTTACTCGTCAGATGTCCAGCTAGCGTTGGTTTTTTACAACTATAGTGTTGGCGTATTTGTTTTTGATAGGATTTTCCTAAGCCTTACGGCAACGGATGTTTTTTCGATTTTACTATAGTAATCCTGCCAGCTTTGGCGTTTAGCCTTGCGGATGGCGTATTTGAAAATTTTAAGTTCGGGTCTATAATTATCTCACAGACTTAATTTTCTGTCGAATATTTTATTAAAAATAAACCTGTTCGTTGTTTCCGCACGATGGGGCGATCCGCGATCTGTTTCCGTGGGGCGATGGGGGCGATCATTTTTCAAAAAAGCGTAAAAGTGCAAATGCGCCTAATTATAAAATTTTTGCGCCTCTACAGAAGGGCGCAAAATTTTCTAAAAAGCATAAAAGTGCAAATGCGCCTAATTTACAAAATTTTTGCGCCTCTACAGAAGAGCGCAAAATTTTCTAAAAAGCATAAAATTGCAAATGCGCCTAATTTACAAAATGTTTGCACCTCATAGAAGGGCGCAAAATATAGAGAAAGGAGCAAAATTTTCAAAAAAGGATAAAAGTGCAAATGCGCTTTTTAATTTACTGCACAATTAATTTACAGATTAAATATGCGTCATTTTCATTTTGTGTTTGTTTTGATAATTGTGCGCTTGTAAAGACGATAACATTCTGTAAGTTATGCGCTGTTTTAATTTTTATTGTTATTTAATAATTTACGCCTTTTTTGAATTTTCTCTCTACATTGCGCCTTTGTGTAAAAATTACTAACAAACTCCAGATTACTAATATTATGTAAATTACCTTTTTAATTGTTCGCTTTTTTTAATTTTGCGACTTTTAAAATAAACTTTTTGACATTTTAATCTTTGTTAAAATTGCCCAAAATAGCGGGTAACTTTTATTTTAAAGTAGACTTTTAATTGTCTACGAATATGCGCCATTGTATTTTGACAAATATTCTGAAAAATACACAACTCGAGTTTTAAATATTTTGAGTTCTATATCAAAATGTCCCAAGACAAAATTTTAGGCAGGGTCGAGGCAGTTTAGAAACATTTTTTCGGCATATTTTAAAAAGAGATAGGCGGAGTTTTTATCACAAGCTGTCATTACAATTCCACAAAATTTTACAACTGCTATACACTTCCCAAAATATTCCTTGAAAATGACATACATTTTGTCTCGGGGTATCAATATTAAATCGAATTTAAACATTATAGGCACATAACCACAGACAATTTTAAGACAACTTTAATAATTAGTCCTAAAAAATTCGATTTTTTTGGAATTTTCAGAAATCCTTGTTTCCCTCTTCAACAACATTTTGGTTTTCCGTACTGTTTTAGATACCCCTTGAAGATTTGAAAATCTGAAAATTTTACTTTTTTTCACATAAAAATTAAATTTTAAATTTCTACTTAGGGATTGCTGTTTATGGATTTTTGCATATATAGTTTTAGTTCAAAATATATATAGTGATTTTTAATCACTATACTTAGAACTTAGAAAAAACACGATTATTCGATTAGAAATGTAACAAATGTATATGGCTGAAAATGCAATAAAATCGATATTGAAACAAAATTTATTTGATGACTTTTAGTTCTATAACGACGATTTATAATCCGATTTTAGCGTTTTTAGTTTTTTTGAAATTTAAAAAAAAAACTGTTGTAAATTAATTTAATAACACAGTGCAACACTAAATTTAGTGACGGAGATTTGACAATTTTTTTAGAATCCTTGAGTAACCTGACGAAATTTTACCAAACACACTTATGTCCAATCACGTCAGGTTTACGAGATATATAATCATATATAGTGATCGCAATATTACCGTTGGTTTATTGAGAAAACTGTAGTAGGTTTCATATCTTTAGTACATATTAAATTTCTATCTCGTCCTTTTAAAACCAATATTAATGATTTCAAGGATAAATCTACATAATCGACTTAATTCATATTAAGGAGTTGCAAATGTATCATATTGTCCATGGAAAAATTATTCAGCATAAAAAACATAAAAAGTGGCCAAATATGTCAAAGCCGTACGAGCTATAGTTTCTCTAATACTGAGCACTGAAAAGTATTTTTTTTATTTTATATGAAACTGCAAAATACTAAAGTTTTTCATAGCTTAAAATCGAATGATCCTTTATAGGTGCCAAGGATTTGGCCTTGTTCTATCACGTCAGGATTTCGAGGTATTGATCCCCAAATATCTGGTAAATCCTTAATTTTCATAGTAAAATTTCTTGAAAACGGTATTAGATATGGATTTTTTGACTGAAAACCAAATGTAGGCATTCACCTAAGGATATTTTTTGTAGTTCATTTTAATTTTCTATCTCGTCCTTAAACCATCGATATTAAGGATTTCTCTGCAGTTAATTGTCCAAATTTATATTAAGAATTAATAAATGTATCATTATGTCTTTGGGAAAAATATTAAGCATATCAAAACAGTAAAAATTGTCATATAAGTCAAAGCCATGCGAGTTATGATTTCTATTATATGAAGCACTGAATGTTTTTTTTCAAATTTTCATAAGTACAAAAATTAAAACGATTCTTGGAAAAATGGTACAAAAAACTAGGTTAAATGTCAAACTTAAGTTTGGTACAAATGGTAGAACTGTTGGTCTTTAAAAAAATCAAATTCAAATATATTGTATTTTTGGTTTTCGAAATATGCTGACTTGAAAAGTGAATATAATCATTAAAAATAAATTGTGTATATCTGTAGCTCGTTTCTGTATTTGTTTTCGATCGCAGCTGCCGACTACTATTGTCGATTTGACGTCATAATGACGTCATTTTCATTTTTAATGTTTCTGTAAAATATTGAACGTTTGAATCGTTTCATTTTGACATGTTCCAATTTCACTTTAGTAGGAATTTACTCACATCACTGTTTCTACAAATAAATCGAATCATTTTGAAACGATTGTATTTCTCACTAGCTTTTGACTTGGTGAGAAGCCTCTCGACTTTAAAAATGATTGATATTTGGCTGGAAAATACATTATTTTTTGAATTTTCATAAACTAAAGCGCAGAGATATGGCTTAAAAAGCTGATGCAGCAAACACAGACGTGTGGGCAAGGGTCAATTCACGTCCAAATATACTAGAAAAGAACACTGTGTTGTTTGGGAGACAGTTGCAAGTGAATTGAATGCCATGGGAGGTGCAACTTACACTCGTTTCCATAAATGACGAGACTTTTACAATAGGTAATTTGCAGCATCTTTGGTGAGCCTAAATAACTTCATAAATCGCGAATCTGAAATAAGAAATGGGCCCGCCGAATCCCTTAACCGACGCCTCTTAAAACGTAACATATTGAATACGAATTCAATTGCGTATTGTTTTATACATAATTTTTATAAAATTTGCTTTATGTCGATTGTTCAAATTTCACAAGATTCTTTTCGATTTTTGTGCCAGTTTCAAATCAGACCGTTTTTCGCACAATCGACAATAATAGAACGAAACGATGTGACGTCACAGAAATCGACAATTTGACGAATATGTTACAGAAACGAGCTTCTGAAGTAGTTTTAAAACTAGATGTCGGTATTGATCACACCAATTGAATTTTGTTTCCAAAGGGTACTGAGATATGTACACTAGACTGATTCAAATTTGTATGAAAAATCTAGAACTATTTTATTCTTTCGCTCCACGTCGACTTTCTGAAACTAGAATCTCTAAAACTGAGAAGAAGCTTTTGAAACCCAAAAAAAAGTGATCCTGTGATGTTGCGCAAAGAGCTTAAAGGACATTTTTGAACTTTTAACGACTATTTTCAATAAAATTATTATTACTCCAATTGTAAAAAGATATCACTAAAATTGTTTTCTTTATTTAATTTTAATTCTCTTACTGAAATTACGATTTATTAAATTATAAATTTTTAGTTAACCGTTACAGTTTCTTGGCTTACCAAACACGTAAAATGTAGACTTTTTTTACTATAGAAATTTTAACGGTCGGCGGTTTTATTCTAACGAGTTTGGGATAACATTTTTGTATTATTGCACATACAATTATCTTTAAAATGATAAGTCACACTTATATTTTTAGATCTCGTTTTATTAGTACATAGTAAAATTCTGCACTCTTGCCTAAAACACTCTCAAAAGTTGATGCACTCCCCAAATTATTCAAGAAAATGTTTCGGATATACCTCCCGAGTATTTTAAGATCAAAATAAATAAAAATTCGTTGGCACATTTTATTAATTATCACGGTTTAATAATTTTTTGGTTTTTTTTTTTGATTTTTGTTAATAATAAGTTGAATGTAAATTTTTGTTTGCTTAAACTATTAAGATTTTCCACAAAAAAAAAACTTCTAAAAGTTTTTCATAATTTGTTCACCATTATGGTTCATAATAAATAGTAACAAAAGCGGTAAAATTGTTTTTTGAAAAATAGTCCTTTAATGAGCATTATATCCTTAAGTTGTCATTACATAGAATAACGTGTATACAAATATTTACCAAAAAAAAAAAAAAAATCAATCAGCTAACTTCTAAAGTTGAAGAGATATTACAATTCAAAATCCAATTTTTGTGAAAATTTAGTCTAAAATTTTTTAAGATATTAGTTAACAATAAATAATGAAGTTTTCTTTCTATTCTTATTGAACCACGTTTTATAACAGTGGACTTTACTAGCTACATTCTTGATAAAAATTTAACTCCTGTCGTGGATATTATCAAAGATATTGAGACAGAAATTAACCCATTATATAATTTTATTTTTTGATTTCAATCAAAATATATTATTTTTTAAGCTAGGTGCGCATACTATCGTAAATAATAATACGATATCTAAAAATATAAGAGTGATATATCATTTTAAAGATAATTGTATGTGCAATAATACAAAAATGTTACAATAAAATTAGAAAAATTTAGACCGTTAAAATTACTATAGTAAAAAAAAGTCTAAATTTTACGTGTTTGGCAAGCCATGAAACTGTAACGGCTAACTAAAAATGTAAAAAAAATAAAAATTTCAGTAAACATTTTAAATTAAATATAAAAAGAAAATTGAGTGTTATCTCTTTAAAGTTGGTGTAATAATAATGTTATTGAAAATAGTCGTTAAAAGATCAAAAATGTCCTTTAAGCTCTTTGCGCAACATCACACGATCACTTTTTTTTGGGTTTTAAAAGCTTCTTCTCAGTTTTAGAGGTCATAGTTTCAGAAAGTCGACGCGGTGCGAAATATTTTAAAAGTTTTGGTTTTTGAATCAGTATAATGTACACCTTCCTAAAATCAGAGACCAAAAATATTTTTTTTTTATTATTTATATGTAAAAAGTCATTGTAAGAATTTATGGCACTGTAAAACCAGGGGTACCATTAGATAACATTCGATGAACATTTTTAATTTATGGTTTTATTTTTATTATAGGACTGTTAAATTTTAAAATATTTTTTAATAATTATATATGAGATAATTAATAAAAGTTTGATTAATATTTATCAAAGTCAAAAATTATTATTTTTGATAAATATTTTCAAAACTAAAATATAATTTTTATGTTATTATTTTATTTATTAAAATCAATATTAATTATTATTTTTGATATATATATGAAAAAAAAGTCGTTACTCCTACCAAAAAATCTCCAAACAAACAAACAAATTGGCTGAAATTTAGATAACCGGATGAAGTGAAATATTTTTTCTTCAAACTTCCCCTCTGTTTGGGTTCAAGACAAATTAGGGCTCGGTTGGACGGTTGGACGATTTGATCTCACGATTAATATGTAATTATGTTCATGGTCTGAAAACCCTAGTGACCTCAGGACCCCTTTTAGTTTTGACAACTGATTTCATTTTATACACGAATAATATATAAATACAAGTGTGGGTACCCAAACGAAAAGAAATTTAATCAGGAGTCTATTATACACTTTTGTATTTATGTTTTAAAAAATATTTTATAAAAAAATATTTTATAAAAAAATATTTTATAAAAAAATGTCGTCTGCGGCGCTTCTTCGATATAACTTCCGAACGAAATATTATAATTAACTAAGGTGGCCACCTCTAGAAAATTTAAAAAAGCGTTTCAGCGTTACCTATTAATTTCAAAATTTCGTCGTCATTTTGATAAATAATGAAATTTTATCTCAACAATCAGCATTTCATTTTAATTTTTATTTTATTTTTTACATAATTACAAATCCTAATCGCTATGATTATTAGATCATAAAAATTACCATATAATTACAAATATGGCATTATTACCTTTCATTTAAGTACCTATATGACCATCACTTTTGTACTGTTGTTCATATTTAAATATCTCTTGAACTAGAAATGCTAGAAACTCCGTTAATGGCTCGTTTTAAAACTTATAGAACAAACAAAAAAAAAAATTTAGAAAATTATTTTTTAAAATATGATGCAATCAAAATACCATCTTGAAATTTTGCATGAACATTAAGAATAAATTGACGAAAATTTAGGATTTTTTTTCAGAATTTTAAAAATGGTCCTTTTTAAGGACCACAATTTTGAAGTGCAAGGATAATGACCACGGGCCACATGTTACCGTTTGGAAATTACAACTTAATTTTTCTAAAAGCTTGTTCTATTAGCTTTAAAACGAGCCATTAACGGAGTTTCTAGCATTTCTAGTTCAAGAGATATTTAAATATGAACAACAGTAAAAAAGTGATTTTTGGCACTTTTTTCCAACATTGAGCCTGTCTCGATACCCTTTGTCTCGATACCCTTTATCAGTTGCCAAAAGTTCATTAAGATCGAAAAGGTAAAATCTCAAATTTGACTTTTTTTGGTCGATTTGGTGTGGAATGGCCCGCAAATAAAACTGTTGATTTAAAGAAAAAAAGTTGGTTTAAAGAAGTACAGTTGTGTATAATTCATTATTCACTGTATTTGATGAAAATATATAAATGTCGTGACTCCAGTCCTTCGATTGCGCTAGTGGCGTCTTGGATGAGAGCCATGTCGTAGGACCCCTCATCAAGGGTCAAGTGTAGCACGGCCGAGGCCGAACTACTGTTGTGCAGGTTTATCTGCAGTAGTTTCAGCTGTGATGTCATTTGTGATAACATCTGCCGATCGCGGTGGTCGTAAATACCTCAGCCACCGTGTACCATGGCTCCATAGATATATTCGTGGCCGCATCATCGACATTTCGTATTTGCGGCGGATGATCTTGACGTCATGAAACCTTCATGACGTCATGCTCCTTCATACGCGGCCGTCATGCTGGTGTAAGTGTCCATCAGCTTTTCGATGAGCATCGCCTCCATACGTCTCCAGTTGTCTTGCGACGTTTTCCCTAGAGAGTCGTTATGTCGACGAACGTCACTACCACATATTTAACGAGCCCCATCGTCTTTTGCTAGATCAGTCGCATCGGTTGGCGTAAAATTCTTGGGTTCTGCGTGGTTTTTTTTTTCTACAATAGCTATCTCAGCTTTGTATTTGCGCATAGTTTTTATGTGGCTTATTTTAGAGGTAGGGGTACAATTTCTTGCTGTTCGTGACATATTTCGTCTTCGGAACACAGTTATTTATTTTATTTATATTATTTATTTTATTAATTTTATTAATTTTATTAATTTCATTTATTTTATTTAGTTATTTGAATTTTTGCTATATCTATAATTATGCGGTTCGATTACTGCGGTTTATCATCACTCAGATAATTTGTTGAACAGATTCATGTTAATTTTACATGATACTTTTAACTATGGAAAACAATAATTCCATAAATTAAACAGATATTCATGTTAATTTTACATTTTGAACTATTAAAATTCAGTATCACAAAAATCATCTGTTTGAAAAAAAAAAAATAATATGAAATCTTTTTAATTTCTGTTTAAATTTTCATGATTTTTTCCCTGAGTGATTTCATCGCGCGATTTTTTGGATAAAATTTTCATTTTTTCATATTTATTTTTAATTTTTTTTTTTCAAACAAATGCAAGTTATTTTTGAGCTTCTATTTCATTTGATTCAATATATATACTTTCATTTGAGCCAATACATATAACCTTGATATACATAAGATAACCGTTTTATAAAAAAAAACAAAAAGAAATTGAAAACAAAAAAAAAATTAGAAAAATATACACTCTTTAAAATTTTAATATTGTTATATTTGTACTTCCTGTATTACAAAACTGAAACTCAACCTACAAATGTGTAAATATTACACACAGAAAATGGTCTAGAGTCTAGTCGCTTTTTATACTTTGTATTTATACTTTGATTTGTATTCTATGTTGTTTTTTTCAATTGTTACACTGAAAATAATATTTTTCTTTGTCAATAAATACATTTGATAACGAACACATCGTTCGAATAACTCATAGTTTAATAGGTTGTGGGCCCAAAGCTCCAAGTCGAGAGACTCTGAATTAATTTAAATTAAAATGGCAATGGCGGGAAGGATCCCAATTTTCAATGGAAACAATTTTTCTATTTGGAAAACACAGATGGGGGCGCTCCTGCACAAGAGCCGACTTCTGAAAATTGTAAAAGGACAAGTACCAGCAAAACTTTCCAAACGAGAGAATTGGAATGAGAAAGATCAGTATGCACCAGCAGACATTCTAACGGCACTGGCGCCGAAGATAATTGCACTTGTGAAGGGATTTTTAACATCAAAGGAAATCCGTGACTTTTTGGAGGCAACGTATCAACGCAAGTCAACAAGGCAGAAGACGGAGCTTTATCGACGACTCGTAAACTTGAAAATACTTGAAGGACAAATTGTACGGAATACCTGGAAGAATTCGATTTGCTGAAAATAGAACTTGAAGAAATTTGAGGCAAGATTGAAGAGGAATTGAAAGTTATCATCATGTTGGATGGGACTGACAGACAATTTCATGGAAATCAAGGCGGCAGTTAACACTGCAAATGAATTTCCATCACTGAACACACTCAGAGCGCGTATATTGGAACTTGAAAACAAAAGTTTAAATTGTGAGCACAGCAACGAAGCGATGAAGGCAAAGTTTCGTCGCAGCAGTAATGGTAAATCGCATTATCAAGGTCAAGAAATGTTTAAATCTATTACGTGTTATAAAAGCCAGACATATAGCTAAAAATTATAAAACACATTTAAAAAAAGATCACACAAAGGTTAGTTCCAGCGGATTTGTAGTTTCACACGTTGATGTTGTTCAAAATGCCCATCATATTAGTCATGATAATAAATGGTACATTGACAGTGGGCTCTCTTCACACATGACCAACCACGAACAATTCTTTGAACATATTGACAGAAAATACGTAGGCACAGTGCAGCTCGCAGACCAGAAGCAGTTATCCGTTGAGCGAATAGGCACTGTTTCGTTGGACATAAAAGTAAACAATGAGGTGAAAGTAGTTAAACTTTATCGAACACTGTATGTCCATGGATTAAGAACTAATTTGATATCCACTAGTAAGGCGACTGACAATGCAGTTAATAGCATATAAGGCATAGAAGGTATGATTGATTGATTGATTGAAAAGAGGGGGGAAAAACCCCTCTGTGCATCGCACAGAGTACACCTAGGCCATAAAGTAGGCCCGTTGTGACCCCTCGGAACATGAGTCGTCTGTAATATGTTGTAGCTGTTATGCTACTCAGTGGAGTTTAGAAATTCCGTGGATTTGACAAATTTTCTTAGTACTTTCCAGTCCAAGCTTCCCAGTTGTTTCAATGATGAAATAAGTGGAGCTCCGAAGTGGATGAATCTAAGTCTGGCAAATGCCGGGCAGTGACACAAGTAGTGTTCAAGCGTCTCTGTCTCTTCCTCACAGGCCTTGCAGAAGTAAGAGTCGACTCTTCCCAATTTGAAAAGATGACCTCTTAGCTCATTATGTCCAGTGAGGATGCCTGTGTATTGTTTTAACTCCTTTTTATTAAGCGTTAGAATTTTGTTTGTTTTGGATTTGTTCGGGGGGCCCCATAGCCATTTAGTTGCTTGGCCCTCGCTCGATTCTTCCCATGATTTACTGTGAAGTCGATAAGCCCATGAGCTCATCTCGTTTTTTAGAAATTGGAAAGGTCTGCCGGTTATGACTGAGATTGTGTCCATTTCTGATCCATTTCTCGCCAATTCGTCGGCTATTTCGTTCCCCTCAATGTTACAGTGTCCTGGGACCCAGATAATGTCCACAGTGTTAACAAGTAAGAGATAAGCAAGGGCCTCTTTACATTGTAGAACCACTCTGGATTTCACCTTGTCCGTGGATAAAGCTCTAATGGCAGCTTGGCTGTCTGGGAAAATTTTAATACACTTGTCTACACAGTGAGTGCTTTGTATAAATTTAGCCCCTTCTGTTATAGCCACTACTTCCGACTGAAAGACGGTGTTGTGGTCATGCAGACGAAGGCTTTCTTTTGCAGAAAAGGCTTCACAGAAAAAGCCTGCACCAGTGTGACCGTTTAATTTTGATCCGTCAGTGTAGAGGTGGATCCCCGGATTGCTAGACAATACTTGGCCGTTGTCCCATTCCTCCCTAGTCGGGAAAGCGAACTTTGCGGCGGTATGATTGGTTTCCTCCGGGATGCGGTCGCAGTTCCAATTACGGCCTCATATTTAACTTGAATTTGTATTGGGCGTATATTTAGAATAGTCTCAATAGCTTTGGTCGAAGTGGTAGACATCGCACCTGAAATGCCGAGACAACACGCCCGTTGCACTTTCTCGAGTGGTTTGATGTTACATTTTCGTCCCAAAGCTGTCCACCATACAAGTGACGCATATGTTAGTATTGGTCGTACAACGCTGGTGAAAATCCAGTGGGTCATCTTTGGTCGAAGTCCCCATGTAGGACCAATACATCTTCTGCAGGTTGCCCAAACCCTAACGGCTTTTGTGGCTCTGCTAGCTATTTGTGCCTTCCAGTTAAGTTTAGAATCCAGGATAACTCCAAGGTACTTGACTTGACCTGTAAGTGCCAGTATCTCTCCGTTTACCTGTGGAAGAGGATAGCTAGGTAGCTTCCTTTTCCTAGTAAAGAGACAGATTTCAGTTTTTTGGGGGTTTATATTTAATCCCCTAGGTGATGACCATTCAGCCGAGATATCCAAGGCTTCTTGGATTCGTCTAGAAGGGAGAAGAGGATGTGTCCCCGAGGCAAGGATGGCGATGTCGTCTGCGTAGCAGACAGCATGTAAACCAGCCTCGGTTAGTCTTCTTAGGAGACTGTTTATGGTGACGACCCAGAGTAGCGGTGAGAGAATGCCACCCTGTGGGGTACCGCGAAACACCCTTCCCCTTAGGGTAATATTGCCCTGCTGACAAGTGATGGATCTGTTGCACAACATATGACGTACCCAGTGTAAAATAGCCGGGTCTACGTCAAATGAGGCAAGGGACGAGATCAGTGTGTCAGTGTGAACGTTATTAAAAGCACCCTCAACATCAATGAAGGCTGCTAGAGTGAGTCCTTTTAGGTCGATAGACCTTTCAATTTTGTTAACTACCTCATGTAAGGCGGTTTCAACGGATCGCCCCTTTATGTATGCATGTTGCTTAAACTTCAGCTGCTCATAAGGGATTTTTTCCTTAACCATGGTGTCGCATATGCGTTCCATTGTTTTCAGTAGGAAGGACATTAGACTTATGGGTCTATATGCCTTAGGGGTTGAGTATGTTTCTTTACCCGGCTTAGGTATGAAAACTACTCTTGATTCTTGCCATGTGAGGGGGGTATGGTCATTTAAATATCAACTCGCTAAGAATGCTTAAGAGTAAGCAAATGGTAAAGGGATTGCCTTCGTTTGAAACAGCAGATATCAAATGCGTTCGCTGTATTAGAGGAAAGCAGACGCGAGATTCATTTCCTAAAAAAATCGATAAATCATCGAATGCGGTATTAGAACAAGTGCACACAGATTTATGCGGACCTATGAGGACAGAGTCGATTGGAAAAAAGATGTATTTTGTTACTTTTATTGACGACTACTCGCGCAAAGTTTTCACATTCTTACGCCACAAATCTGAATATCTATCTGCATTTAAAGAGTTCAAAGTAGCTGCTGAATTGCAAACAGGTAAACGCATTAAAATCCTCCACAGCGACAATGCTAGAGAGTTGATAAGCCGCGACTTTAGAAAATATTTAAAAGATAACGGTATAATGCATCACCTGGCGGTAGAATACACGCCGCTACAGAATGGCGTTGCAGAACGGATGAATCGAACGCTTGTAGAAATGCGAAGATGTTTAATGTTGGAAGCGGACTTACCAAAAATGCTGTTGGGTGAAATGATTAACACTGCGGCATACATTCGAAACAGATGTCCGACAAATTTAAATTCCCACAAGACACCAGAGGAGCTTTAGTCTGGAAAAGTTCCAGACATATCTTATTTTCGGCATTCGCATTAAACAAGAAACCAGGCAAAAGCAAGTGGCAAGCAAGAAGCGAAGAATATGTATTAGTGGGGTATTCAGAAGAGTCCAAAGCCTACAGATTGTGGAATTGTGTTACGCGCGAAATTATTGAAAGTCGTGACGTTCAAATCATTGAAGGCGAAGTATCATCCAACACAGCACACGATTGGAAAAATCAAGAAGAATACAATCCAGATGGTTTTATTGAATTCAGGATGAACTTCAGCAGCCAAAGGCCTCAAACAAGCTGGAAGGCAGTGGTACAAAAAGAGAGATTTAGTCATAAAAAAGTTTGGATTACAAAAATCCAATCATGTCCAATGCATTTACTATATGCGAAATAATGAGAATATATTGATTGTCGCCTTGTATGCTGAAGTCATTGTTATTGCCTACTCACAATGCAAGCAAAGATGTCTTTGGAGAAGGAACCAAAAATAGTTGGTGAAGCTAAAAAGGTTGAACAAGTTGCAATATAGAGTCGACCAGATATGGCAACATGTTATCGCAATTTGCACAAGATCCGCGGAGTCAACTTTGGAATGCAGAACTTCAAGTTGTCAAGTACCTTAATACAACCAGTGATGCTGTACTGAAAAATCAAAAAAAAAAAAAAAGGATTGCCTTTGACAGGATTTGTGGATACAAATTGGGCGCAGGACGTTAATGATCGTAAGTCCCAATCTGGGTTTTGCTTCATTTTAGCTGGTGCTGCAGTTACATGGGAGTCGCGAAAACAATCGATTATTGCAGCATCAAGTGTCGAGGCGGAGTATGTTGCATTGACCGATGCAGCTAAAAAGGCTATGTATCTGGGATACCTGCAACATATGGCTAAATTTGGGGCTCATCATTCAAGGACCAAGCACATCGACTACAAATATCATTTTATTAGAGACGCAGTTGAGAAAAATATCGTTCAGCTGAAATATGTCCCAACGAATGAAATGCCTGCGGATTCATTGACAAAACCAGTACCCAAAGCAAAACACTACTTTGAAATATACTTTATGTTTTATACTTTGATTTGTATTCTATATTGTTTGTTTCAAATGTTACACTGAAAATAATATTTTTCTTTGTCAATAAATACGAGTTTAATAATTACATATTTGTAATCGTGAGACAATTACCTTTTATTTGAGTACCCACATGATGTTGTAAGTACCCACATGATGTTGATTTTTCAAGGTCACCAGGGGTTCGAGCGAATTTTTATTTTGCTTTCTCATTTTGTTGCAAAAATATATCGGGTGGTAATTTTTTTTTTAAATTTCACTTCGGCCGGTAAAGTGCAATTCAGCAAAATCACGTATATACGCTGTTATTTAATAAGGAATAATATGTTTATCTGTGCGTATAATTTATGTTTGGATAAATTATTTGAAGATATTTGACATAATATAAAAGATATTTAATTAAAAATAATATACCAACTTTAGTAAAAATGTGAACAGTGTAAATACATAATAATAATATATACGCAAATCGATATGCGCATAAAAAATTGTATACAGCGTGAAACTCAAACATTATTTTCTAAGCAATTCAATTTGCAAATATAATTATATTTACAAAAAATTAAATACACACAAAATGAGCGTATTTTTATACTCAAACAAAATTTTCTTTGCAATTCAATTTCCAAATATAATTATATTTACAAAATGAGCGTCTTTTCATACATAAACAACATTTTATTTGAAATTAAATTTGCAAATATATGTTTAACTTTACAAAAATGATCGTATATTTTTGCATTTTTTTGTGAAATTTGTTACACTGTTTTATGCTCTGGTTTTTTTTACATATATGCTACTCAGGGCAATCATGAGGCCCGTCTGTGCAAATATCCGAATCTCCGCTACGAATACGAATTTATAACTATCATGAGTTCCGCGCGGAATGTTATTCCGCGTTGCCAATACAAAAATGTAACTTCGAAAATTCGAAATCAGTTTAATTTGCAACAAATTGTTAAAAATTAAATATTTTGGAAAAAATTGTTTAATTTGTTTGCAAATATTTATGTAGGCGATTCAGTTAATTGATCGATAGGCCTATTGAAGAGTATCGGATCTTTGGCCAGCTCCCACTTGCAATTCTCGCGCGATACGAACGGACGGCTATAGATTTACCGAACACTGCTGCAAGAGATTCTTCGACATGCCGGTCATGCAGTGTGGGTTGGCTGGGCTGTTTTCCTCGGCCACCTCGCGCATAACCAGCTCAAACTCTTGCTGAAAATGTGGCAACGAGCGACACGGTTGTGCTATCTCACAAGCGTTGTAGACCATCATGGACTTGATTAACTTGTGCTCCAGCAGACAAAGGGAAGCGCGTTGCTGTTGCAGTTATGCGTCATCCTCGCCGCTGAGAACCACGTCATTGTCAACGAGTATAGCCATATATCAGCGGAATGCAGCCGCGGGCGCTGTGTCCCATCCAGCACTTTGGAAATTTAGAGCGACATAGCGGCAAGTCAACGAGCATGTCGTGCGCCAGTGCATGAGACAGTCGCAAATTTAACTAATTAACATTTTCTAATTTTTATATATTTGTTAAACCAGAACACAAATGAAATGAATTAATTTTATGCTTTAACATAATAATACGTTTTTTTTATTTGCAATGTGTACAGTAGATTCTTGTTAATTCGTGAAGTTCAGATCTTTGGCCAGCTCCCACTTGGCGGTCATCTCCAGAACCCCGGATTTAAAGAATAAACAGCACATGATTCTGCGGCATTTGTAATTATATCACATTATCACGAATTACAGCAAAATTTCATTAATTAATGAATAACAAAAGATTTTTTCACACAAAGAATTACATTCCGACACAACAATGCATTCGTAGAAGTGTCAAAAATCTGTCAAAAAATCCGTTCCGACGGAACCTGTGATGCCTTAAATCCGAACTTTGAATTCGATTCGGATCCTATGATAGATAAATCCGAATGCAAATATCCGCTACGACGGGCAAAATTGCGTTGTTTTTGTACAATTAAACTTATATTTGCTAATTGAATTGCAAAGAAAATGTTGTTTGAGTTTTATACTATGTAGAATTATTTCATGTGCATATCGGTCTACGCATATATTCACACTGTTCACAGTTATGATGGTAAATTATTTTACCAATTTTAGTTCTTTTTTATCTTTTGTATTATTATGTCCAATATCTTTAAATAATATTTAATGGAAAATTATGCGTGATTACGCAACGACAACTATATCAACGAACAACGAGAAGAACCTTCGCCTACGCACTCATTTTTTCGACTGGCACAGCAAGTTAAAGAGAGAGTGCTTTGGTGAGAACAACAAAAACATGGCTCACTGTGCACAAAAAAACATTTACTCACACTTGCTCACAAATTTGCATGCAGTGTTTCATATATATTGTGAACAAAATACTTATGAACACGATTCATAACATTTATGAATTGTGGTCACAAAAGTATACAATGTTTAAGAAAGCAGTTGATGTTCATCTAAAAAATTAAAACTACAATTAATTTTTAATCCCATAAGTCCATTTTTTTTATTAGTCATGTCTCGGAAATCATGACGGGTGTATTTAAAACAGATATGAATACATGATGTTATGTGACTAAAAACTTATATCGTTTTTGTCGCATATCCTTGAAACTCGACCTCTATGAATATAACTGAAACGCCACTGTTCTTATTCTAATTTTGAAATCTGTGATAATAGATAGATTTGTAATTTTCTTTCAGACCTATGGCCTCCAAAGTTTTTCCACGTAATATGAAAATAAATATAAAAAATATTTATATGTTCATTTTATCTCAACTGAACTCAAATGAACAAATGCGAATAGTTGTTAATACATGTTCTAAAATGGTAAACGTATTTTTTGATAATCAATTCTTTCAATATTTATACTGTTTTTATTTTCAGGATCTAACCAAGTCCTTAAAATGTATGCGGACCGCAGAACGCCTGCTATATAAACTAATAAATACACATTTAATGTTTTGGCAAGTTTACGAAGAAAGTAGACCAAAGATTTTTGAATTGTTAAAAGATTTTAAATATATCAGTACAGACTTGATGCATGTATATTGATGTTGAAATTATTACTTTTTGTGTTTTTTTTTGTATATAATCATCTTAGATAAGAAAATTTGAAGAACTGAAATTTGAACAGCGAATTAAAATTTTTACATAATTACAACAAAAACAATACTACAAAAACAATTGATGACCGATGACATTGGTTGCATTCAGAACACTCAACAGTTTCGGATTTGCTCAGTAACTAATCGCTCAATTTTAATGAATACACCGCTACCTCGTGGCACATCCACGGCTTATTTTGGGAACGGGCAGATAGCAGGCATCTTGTGATGCAAACTCCGCCATTGTCTGTTTGAAATATGTCGAAAAATGTTTCTAAATTGCTTCAATACTATACATCGCGGTAGTCCGACAAACTATAGTTTGTCGGACAGCAATGGCGAATCATCTTTTCTCACCAATCTCAACATAGTACAAATAAATACATCGTTATGCAAAAGTTGCCCACACTGCCGTTAATATCTTATGGAGATAAAAACGCATACCACACCTCAAATTCAGTCTGAGATAAGACTCTGGATATTCCTTTATTAACTTTTTTTTTTTTTTTTTTTTAATGTGGGATAAAAAATAGAGCCACTGCACTCAGACAGGGTTATATCCATTGTGCTGTGACCCAGTTCCCTGGTTTTTAATGATACTTCTTAGATTCATTATTGAATCTAAGAAGGCTATTGTGTGATAGAGAGTGAAGCTGATCCTCTCTCATCACGTCTGTGCCAAAGATCTGCCTTCTAATTCTAGAAAATGCTGGACAGTCACAGAGATAGTGCTCTGTGGTGCCAGTTTCTTCGTAGCAGGCAGAACATAAGGCGCTTTCGGCCAGGCCGATTGCGTTCATGTGTTTTTCACATGCGTTGTGTCCCGTTAGAAGTCCCGTCAGTTTTCTGCACTCCTTTCTATTTAAGGAAAGTAGAAACGAGGCCGATCTTTTGGTTATCGTCGGTGTCATGAGCTTGGAGAATCTGCATTTCGTCTCATTCAGCCATCTGCTCTTGTGTGCGGAGGCGACCCAAGAGCTGATGACGAATTTTCCCGTAGATGCAGGTAGTCCAAGCACAGGTTCTGGTCCAAATGGATTATCCTCAGATCCAGCACGTGCTAGTTCGTCAGATGTTTCATTGCCCGAAACTCCTTTATGGCCCGGCACCCAAATCAGTTTCAGTGTATTGTATTTACCAACACAATTGAGACGTGATCTGCATTGACGTACAATTTTGGATGTGATGATTGTTCAAAGCCATAAGAGCAGCCTGTTTATCGCTGCAAACTGATATAGCGCTGTTCTGCCATCTATTATCCGCAATGTAGTCCATAGCCATAAGTATAGCATAGACTTCGGCTTGAAATACCGAGGCATTGTCGCCTAAGGCGAAGTGAAGTCTGCGGTCATCCGGTTCCACAAACACTCCAGCACCAGATCCCTGATCGGTTCTGGAGCCGTCTGTGAAAATGCGGTGTGACCCTCTACCTGGCTCACAGTCAGGCGTTAGCCAGTCTTGAATGTCAGGTTGGCAGACGTCAAAATTTCGTCTTGGTAATATTTCTGTTATCATTGCATCAGAGGGCATCTCCAGTAGACAGGTGTCTAATGGAGTGTCAAGTGCAATGTCAGAGATATTCCAGGGAACATTAAACCAGAAACCACCTCGTTTTACTCTCCAGCAGCCTTTCATGTCTTCGCCTCTGATGAAGATGTCAAGTGGTGGTAGGTTTAAGATTGCATTCAGTGCTGGACCAGGTGTAGTGGGAAAGGCACCCGTAACACCCAGACACACGGTTCTCTGAATCTTGGCAAGACTAGTTGTCACGCATTTTCGCGACAGCTTGTTCCACCAGACTACCGAAGCATATGATATCATCGGTCTTATCATTGCCGTGTAAATCCATAAGGTTTTGCTCGGCGATAGTCCCCATGTCTTCCCAAAAATTCCTCTGCATTGCCAGAAGGCATTCAATGCTCGCGAAATTTTATTTTCAACATGTTTTGTCCAAAGTAGTTTACTATCTACAGTTAAGCCCAGATATTTTACTTCGTTAGACAGAGGAATAGCGACACCCTTAAGTACTGGTAGAGATAATCCTGTCATTATTCTTTTCCTAGTGAAGAGAACAATCCCTGCTTTATTAACTTACAAACTCATAGCAAGACACGAACAAATATAGTTCATTAGAAAGGTTATGAAGATAGCCTTAATTTCATATATATATTATAAAAAGCTTCAGTAAAGACTGCCAAATGAATCTAAAATGAGCATTTATGTAGGTGAATGCACTCTTGTAAAAATACTATATTGGATTGATTTAAAAAAAAAATATTTATAATTGTTTGATATTTTAATTTTAACGGTGTTAAAAGAATTAAACAAACAAAAACCGAATAGCGAAAAAGGCACTCTATGGAATGACTAAGTGGGAAAACAACCATCAGATGTTTCCATTTCTGTGTTTAGTTTCTCGTTTAAAATGAGTGAGTGCTGCAACTATTAAGCGGATGTTTCATTGCGACTTGCTTTGCTTTACTGGCTTCTGACATTTTCGTAGCTGTCAAAGCCTACAAAGCTTTTCAAATAGAACATTTTTCTATTTTTTCGACTTCAAAAGCTTTGAACGCTTTGCATTTAGTCTGGCGCCATATGAACGCATGTGGTTCTATTCATCTGTCAAAGCAAAGCAAGTTGTATTGAAACATCTGCTTTAGCTGATTGCTTGCATTTAATAGAACATCGATACGCTGATGTTTTAGATGCAGGAGCACTTAGTAAAACTCACAAATTTATTTTTTGAGTCGAGTAATGCTAGAAACAATTTCATTTGAACTCCTCTCACGTAAATATATAGCATTCTCACTTGCTGGAATTTTGGAATCAGTTACACTTTCAATTAATAAAGCAAATTGGCTATTTCCTAATGATGTAGCCGGTTGCTTGTTTAAATTACCTTTTGTTATTTTAGCAACGCTCAACGCTCATAGCTTAAGCTCATTTGACCGAAAAGGGTTGAGCGATTGTTGATCTATACTCTAATCGTTAAACTTGTACTTGTTACATTAGATAAGATATAAACGGGAAATTAACACGTTTTCCCCATACAAATCACCAGGGCTGGATGGCATATGCTTCAAACAACTTTAATTTTTTTTGGACCACTGTTTCTCGAAATATTCCAAGCATGTATTGACCTGAATTACATTCCTAAAATATGGAACGAAGTTAAGGTCGTATTTATACCTAAAGCTGGCAAAAATTCTACATGCCTTACCGAAGGATTACAGACCAATTCAGTGAAGCCAACCCTGTTGCATTAAATTATTGTATTATCTGTCAAAAATTATTGTATTTGGGAAAAATTTATTGTATCTTTTAGAAAAAAAAATCTAAATCATAACAATACCCCCCTTTTTAAACAGACACAATTAAAAAAAAAATGAAAAATAAAAAACCATACACATCTACGAGATACTCAGTATATTTGCCTACGATTACAAATATGTAATTATTTGAAGACCAATAAATTGCTTCGACAAAGAATTAATATAATTTTTAAATTATTTTTTTTATTTAAAAAAAAAACTTTATTACATAAAAGACATAAACATATTTTTATATAAATGAATCCATAAATATAACTTCATTGGATTCGTCTTTATTTTCAACACATTATTTATTGTTATACAATGTATTTTTCATCATTCTACATAGATTATCTTTTGTCGGATTTTTATATATTTTTATGTATTGACTGGACTAAATAATACCTTGTGTTGTGCGCACTATGAGTCTGTTTCTCGTTTTGGTTTTAGTAAAATTTATTTAATAAAAAAAATTATTTAATATTAAGCACGTGGAAAATTCCCTCAGATACAAAGATTACCTACTAGCAAGTTTAGAAGATATAGAAGGAGCTTTCAACAATATTCACTCTGAAACAATACGGAGAGCCCTCACAATCTCAGGCGTAGAAAAAGATTTAGTAATATGGATTATGGGCACGCTAGCAAGTAGGAACATAAACGCTAACATTGGTAAAATTCACAATAAAGGTGAATCGAGGTACTCCTCAAGGTGAAGTCATGTCACCAACACTTTGGCTCTTAGTTTTAAATGAGGTCCTGGTAGATTTAGAAAAACTGAGTGTCCACGTAGTAGCCTACGCTGATGATCTCGTGATATTATCAACGGGCAAATATGTGGACACAGTTTCTGATATATTACGAAACGCACTAAAAATTTTGACCAACTGGGCAAAACGCTGTGGTTTAAACATTAACGCAAACAAGACGTAATTAGTCCTTTGATGGTACAAGCCTAAGCTTATCGAACAGTGCTAAATTTCTAGGCGTGGTTATCGACAATAAACTTAACGGGACGTTAAATATGAAAGAGAGGGTGAAAAAAGCATATGCTGCATTCTACTCTTGTCAAAAAATAATTGGCACAACCTGGGGTGTACAATCAATGCTAATTCATTGGATGTACACAGCTATCATACGACCAATTCTTAACTATGGTAGCATAGTATAATGTGGAGCACTAAATAAAATGTTCAATCAAAGAATACTAGCGAAAATCCATAGAATAGCACCCATCAGTATTACGGGAGCTATACAGGGCAATCATGAGGCCCGTCATAGCGGATATTTTCATTCGGATTCGGATTTATCTATCATAGGATCCGAATCGAATTCGAAGTTCGGATATATTGCATCACAGGTTCCGTCTGAACGGATTTTTGACAGATTTTTAACACTATTTCTACGAATGCATTGTTGTGTCGGAATGTAATTCTTTGAGTGAAAAATCTTTTGTTTTGCATTAATTAATGAATATAAATGCCGCAGAATCATTTGCTGTTTATGCTTTAAGTCCGGGTGCTGGAGACGTCCGCAAGCTACCAACTTATACAACAAGTGGGAGCTGGCCAAAGATCTGAACCTCACGAATTAACAAGAAACTACTGTACACATACTGTATAGACGCTTTACTGCTCGGGGAACAACGCCTGTGAGATAGCGCAATCGTATCGGTCGCTGCCACATTTTCAGCATGCGCTGAAGCTGGTTCTGCACGAGGTGGCCGAGGCAAACAGTCCAGCCAACCAACATTGCTGATCAGCACACTTTTATGAGATTTCGCTCTGGCCATATTTTACTCGATGCCCGGCAATCCAAGGAATCTCCGGTGTCCGGTAAATCTATAGCCGTCCGTCCGTTTTGCGCGAGAATTGCAAGTGGGAGCTGGCCAAAGATCCGATACTCCTTCATAGGCCTATCGATTCAATTGAATTAATCGCCTACATCAATTTTTGCAGGCAAATTAAACAATTTTCTTCAATATATTATATTTTTAACAATTTGTTGCACAAATGATTTTAATTTTTGTTGGTAAATTTTCACTGATTTGACATAAACAGCTGATTTCGAATTTTCGAAGTTACATTTTTGTATTGGCAACGCGGAAATCCATTCCGCACGGAACTCATGATTGTTCAAAATTCGTATCCGTAGCGGAGATTCGGATTTTTGCTACGACGGGCTTCATGATTGCCCTGATAAAAACTACAACGACAGCTTCTTTGGAAATAATCTTAAATATCCTTACAATATATAATAATAGTTTGGCACTGCAGTCCTATAAGAACTTAGGCCGAGCTCTCTCACCATTTTGAGCTGTGCGTGTTATATTTGTACTCAAAGTGGTGGGACCTGCAGTTTATTGCCGAATCCGAACGGCGGGTTAGAGCTTTTCATAGGCAATGTTTTACTCTCGTAGGTCTGCCATTTACTGCCGGGAGGTAGCGCGGTATAGAAAAATGTTTCTATGAATAGATGTTTTTAGCCCCAGTTCAGGTTGGACCCGGGAACCTTTCGGCTCGCAGTCCAACGCACTAACCACTGAGCTACCGCGGCTACGAGCCCAATAGACTTGTTCATTTAAGGGTCCGTGACAAAGACTGCACTAAGGCTATCTCAGACTCCCCACTTTCGGAGCAACACTTACGGACAAGCAAATATCCTGCAAAATGTTAACATCACTCAATCCCAAACACACTATGTATTTCCCTTTATTGACTTTGGAAAGAAATAAAAACCACCATCCCCACGAGGGAACTATGGAAAGAAGAAATGAGTGTATACACTGATGGTTCCAAGATGGAAACAATGACAGGGTGCGGTATATACTGCGAAACATTAAATATTGAAAAATAAATCAAAATTAGGGACGAATGCTCGATATTTCAAGTAGAAATATATGCAGTGTCAGAGGTAGGTAGCTTGATTACGATGAGGGCAATACCAAAAACTGATATTACCATCTTTATCAACAGCCAAGCAACCATCAAAGCCTTGCAGAATAGGAATATTAGCCGTTGTCGCAGAGAACTCAAGGTTCTCGATGAACTACACTGATTAAAACTGTGATGGGTACCAGGACATAACAATATTCCAGGAAATGAAAAAGCTGACGAACTGGCATAGTTAGGAGTAGTAAGACAAACGGAAGAAACAGAAAACACTGTAAAACCTCATGTGGTAGACTTCGAAATACGTATAACAAACACACTCGAAGAACAAATGTCAAAAAGATGGTACGACTCAAACTCATATCTCGCTACAAAAAAATATGGACCGACATAAAAAAGGGAAACAACAAGACTATATTAGAGCTCAAAAATACAGAACTTAGATTACTGTAGGAATTATCACAGGACATAACACCTTACTATCACATCTTAGAAAAAATGGGACGACCTGTGTAGGTGAAGCGATGACATAGAGGCCGAGGAAAACAGCTATCACTCTGCCAATGTCCTGCTATCGATCAAACGTAACAAAATTCTGGGCTCTTTTTTCTTTCAGGAAATAGACGACATGAGGTACAAACATCCGCTAAAAATAATGAAACTCAACCGCGTATCTGGACGGACGAAAATGAAAGCACGTCATAGGACACCATAGAGAGGGAACACAATGGATCAACTCTGGTCTAAGTGGTCGACAACTCAACGATTGCCGACATCTCAAAACCTAACCTAACAGACAACATAATTCGAAAAGTTGACTATAGGTGCAAATATTTTATCATGCTTTATTTCGAAATTATTTCTACATTTTCTTTTATTCATAACTTAAAAACTAAACGCGGTAAAAGAAAAAATTATATTACAAATGAAGAACAATACTCTAGAGTTTTAAAAATAGTTAAAGATGTATATTTCTGAATGACATAGAACGAATTTCCGTATTTTAGTCTTCCAGCCCAACGCTAATCCAACTATCGCTTATTTTATTTCAATTTAAAAAAATGTCAATATTTTTCTAAGAATTTTTATAAGCCAAAAATTTGAAATCTGTCAGGGCAGTTTGGAGTGTTACATCCTTTTGAACAAATTGTTTCATATTGTTCTATACGAGTATCAACAGTCCCTCGATCGTTAAATGATATCAATTTAAATCCCATCTTTAATTTGTGAATTATATACATTTTGGATAGAAAAACTTGAGTATTGGCTACTGGCTGTCTACTTTCTGGTGGGGTTTTGAAGGGGCTGTAAAGAGGCAAAACTGTCTTGGAAACTAGCTACTTCTAGACTGGCTATGATGAGGCCATGGTTGAGGTATATACAGTTTAGTTCATCTAGACAGATAGTTGGCATACAGAATGCTGACAAAGTCAATAAGAAAAATATTGAAAATAAAACAATTAATTGTCATATTAAATTTTATTTTAATGTTATGTTTTTTTGCACTATATTTTTAATATTTTATCAACATTTAATTGTAAATATTAACTCTTTCACTTTTTCGATACACTGTGGATCATTTTGAAGTGATAGAATTTTTTAAATGTTGAGATTTGTTGACTTTAAAACTTTGAGTTCTTGTTAATTTTGTGAACTTTTAAACAAAGCATTGATGTTCTGTTTTAAATTTTTCGTAAACAAATGTTGAGACTTTCAAACAGTTTTCAAAAAAAAAAAAATAGCGCCTGAATTTTGAAAGATGACTTAACCCGTATATACTTCAACCATGGATGAGGCTAAACTGGCATATACTCTAAGAAATCTGATTTAGGAGTAGTGAATTTTCTACATTTATCTCAGTTAATTTACTTATTTTTTCAAATAAAAACAGTAACACGTCCGTAATAATAAACATCTGACGTGTTTTTCATGAAAAATATGTAATTTTGCACAAATTCAGAAGATTCTCACTTTTAAAATGGTAAATATACAGATTCTGCAATATTTTGACACAATATTTAAACACATTGAAATGTGCAAAATGGCGTTTAGCACATACATATATGTGTAACAAGATCATAAGCTGACGCGAACGCTCTTGTCTGCGCCATTTTAGAAGACTCTAAAGAAAACTTACATTTTATCTTATCTTTAGTACAAATCATTCTTAAAATAAATTATTTTTTATTAATTATTGAGTTTTTGCAAGTTTGCTACTCTACTCAACACTTTGTTTATTTTTGCCACATTTTATCATATCATAGTTTATTTGAAGAACATCTCGCTTTGGACATACATCAACTTTAAAAAAATCATTTAATAATAAATCTTAACAACATCTGTAGTAGGCATTCCTTATTTATCTGCGTGCATCGAAACAAATTTATAATCTCAATTAATGTGAAGTTTGTTCTACAAAACGTAATCCTTCGAACTAGCAGAAAAAATTCTCTTAAATCTCATTAAAATTGGTCAATGAGACAATTAATGATTTAATAGTATACAAAAAATAAATATTTTCACATAAACCCAATGGCAATTTCATGGTATTTTCTAGTATTTAACCCAGTAAGACATGCCTTACCGAAACTCCAACACAAATACAATATTATATTTTCTCACTCATACATACATAATTTGAAATACATCCCTGCAGGATCAATGATAGATATATGACCCGTAATTTTACTAGTAAGGAAAACTTATATTTTTTGCGCGTTGGTTTGCCACCATTTTTTATTTGTAGGTTATTCATTACGTTTGCGATAGCAGCCGCTACATCAGGAGTAGAAAATAGATTTTACTTAAATTATAAACAAATGATAAAAAGAAAGTATATTAAAAAGAGTATTTTTATAGATTTTTATTTATCTATTTATATTATAGATATCATCAAAATGGAAGGGTCGTCTGCATTAAACAAATGCATGGAAGGAAGCAAAACAACGGCAAACAAAAGTCGTTTTAATAGAAAATCTGCAAAGCAAGCATTACATTCAACGCAATAAAAATGAAAACTAAAGAATTTTGGATTTTTTTGGTTTCGTTTGGTTTAATTTGGTTAGTTTACTAATTATTTAACCGTCCCTAACCTCAAAATAAAATCAGTTTATTTTACGTAAATTATTTCGTAAATTTACCTGTAATTTAATCGTCACTTATTACCAAAAGAACAGTGGCAGACATATATTCAATTGTATCTCATTGTAGATGAGTGAGAAAGAGATAAAAATTCACACGCACACAAAAGTTTCGGTAAATTTTATCCCGACGCTCTTAAAAATGTTATAGAAACTTTTACTGAAACTTTCAGTTTTGCTACTAGTAATATTACTGCTAACATGACCGGCTGTGTTCTTGCTGGGAATGGTATTTTCCGATTTAAAAAAAAATATCCGATTGACTATTTTTAATAGTAAAAAACTATAATTTATATAATTCTGGGTGTATGATTTTCATTGGGAATTACAATATAAGCTTTGGATCCAAACAATTGTAAATTACATATGTTGCTTTGTTCCTTTCCCATCTTTCGTATGGACTACATGGAATTGAATTTGTTACTAATCGATATTGATTTAATTTCAGTGATGTCTGCTGCACCCCCGTATGTAAAAGTCAAACATGCCTCAGCGAGCATACCACGCGCCATTTCTACAAGAGATCTATTTTTTTCCTTTCTGCAATGCCGTTTTGTTGTGGACAATATGGTGATTGTGATCTTATTCCATGTCGATGAAGATAATCTATCAACCACTGCTATTTATACTAGCACACATTACACTGTGCTTACCACAAGAAATAAAAGTATTTTATGGATTTTGACATTCGAAGACAAAAACATTTTAGTTTTTTTCCTTATACGTCCTGTTTCAATGATATTCGAAAAGGGCGTTTTTTTTCAAATTTTTATACCCTACACTAAGAGTGAAAGGGTATATTCAGTTTGGTACGCCGTTTGTAACACCCAGAAGGAAGCATCTTCGGTATGGAAAAGTATATATATTCTTGATCAGCATGACCTCCTGAGTCGATTTAGCGATGTCCGTCTGTTGAAATCCCTACTACTTTTAAAATTGAAGAGCTAGATATATGAAACTTATAACTTAGATTACTAATAAACCTACGCTGTATGTGCGAAAAAATTGGCGAGATCGGTACATTGTGACCTATGATCCGACCACTTATGTTCAAATACCTCATATAAAATGTACATATAAAGATCAATTTTTATGTATACGTGCTTAGGTAAACTTTTTTGGTCAAATATATATTGACATCATACTTAAATACATAAAAATAGTATTTTCCGGCAAAACGACTAGTGGTTCCCAAAAAAAAAAAATCGAAATTAGGTACACCTACCCATTTGTAAATATGGGTTTCAAATTAATGGAAATTGATCAGCGATGGAGAGTTTGTATTTATTTTTAGGATTCGTATACCCTGGTGACCTATATACCACTTCGAATGGTAACCACATGTATGTGTAGGGTATTTATAGTCGGCTTAGACCGACTATAATTTTGTTAATCCTAACTTTCATAATAACACCTACTTTAAAATTTCCCATGTGATCTACCTTCCCAACTGGTTTTGTTTGTTTTCAAGCATCAGTTTGTTTAAAAGGACCAATACATACATCAAACAAAGAAAAAATAGACTTAGGTAGAATATGCTGTTCAACGTTGCCCACTTCGTCTGTCAATGAAGACGAGCTTTGCAAACATACGTTATAATTAGATTTAAATAGTATTTTCTGTTTGTTTTGAAGTTGCGTCAATGCCTTTATGGGAGACGGACGTGTCGTGTCGTCCTGTTGTCTTTAAACGTTTTCCGTCCGTCGTTTTATATGTTTAAATATGTGCCGCCAAATATAACAACATCAACCAACAAACAAATATAAAATTTAACAATAACATTAAAATCCAGTCGTCGTGGACAACAAAAAACAATATTAAAAACTTATTGCATATGGTGTCGGTAATTCTTTTACTCGATGGATATCGAGTTTTCTCCAGGGTCGTTCAATACGAGTTGCAATGGATGGTGTTTTCTCAGAACAAAATTCCATCAATTCTGGAGTCCCGCAGGCTTGCGCGGGACTCCCGCTGACTTGCGCATTGTCTACACCACCTATATTCGGCCTAAGATGGAATACAATTCGCACATATGGGCAGGGGCTTCAAAATCTTCCTTGGAGTTCCTGGATCGAATCCAACAACGTGCAATATATTTAATAGGGGATGAAAATATTTCATCCTCTATTGGTTCTCTTGAGCACCGAAGGACCGTAGGGTGTGTAAGCCTGTTTTATAGGTATTACAATGGAAAGTGTTCGAGGGAAATATATGGCCTGATTCCACCAGGTCGTGTATTCTCTCGTTCTACTCGGGCATCGAACCAAGCCCATCCCTTCGTAGTTCACTCGGTTCTCAACAGAACCACGCATTACAGAGATAATTCGTTCTTCAGCCGCACGATACGTTTGTGGAACAATCTCCCTGCTTCTGTTTTTCCCGACATTTTTAATATTGGGAAATTTAAAGCAAACATCCACCGACACTACTCCATCTTTCCTCCTCCCTTTAACCTATAATCCTTTCTTACGATCAACACTGTGCATTGCACGAATAGGGGGCATCCCCTGAGCGTTGGTTAATTTGTAAAAAAAATTTAGTATGTTCTAATAGAAACATAATAATTACTACATCCAAACAAAATAAATATTTGAAACGAAACATAAATATGTTCTAAATAAAACATGATTGTAATATAAATTTGTTTCCAGTGGTTTCAGTTCAAAAAGTAGTAATTTGGTATAAAAACATAACTAAAATTTTTGGAAAGAAATTCTGAAAATAAAATAATTTTTTTTTTATTAATTTTTATTAAAAATCTTTAAACATGCGCATGTTTCGAATAATTATAGTACAACGTCAGTGCAGCACATAGCGTAGGCGAGGAATTCGCGGGGGCTGTTGTTAAAAAAAAGCTGAATTCTGTTTGAAAATAGAAGCACTGATTTTATAGTTGTGGTTCTTTTGATGAATAATTCGTGTCGGCTTTTCACAACTTTTAGAAAACATGTAGGAACAATTAGATTATATACTGAACTATTAAATTATACTATTATATTTGCTACTATTTGTACTTTATGTAACACAATTTGTATATTTTTTAAAAAACAAATGACAAAATTATTACCGATACGAATATTTCTCAACGATCAACAAAAGACACGTAGGCAGAAAAGGGCGGTCACCTAGTGTCAGCTTCGTATTCAAGAAGAATGTTACAAGAATTCTTTTATTTTCATCTAATTTAATGTTTATACCCTGCACTAAGAGTGAAAGGGTATATTCAGTTTTGTACGCCGTTTGTAACACCCTGAAGAAAGCATCTCCGGTATGGAAAAGTATATATATTCTTGATCAGCATGACCTCCTGAATCGATTTAGCGATGCCCGTCTGTCCATCTGTCTGTTGAAATCACGATTACAGAAAAGGTAGAAGAGCTAGATCAATAAAACTTTAGATTTAGATTACTTATATATCTAAGCTGTCTGAACAAGAAAATCTATTTTGACCTGAGAAACCACCACTTATGTTCAAATACCTCATAAAAAATTTACATCTCCAGATCAATTTTACTGTATACGTGCTTAGGTAAACTTTTTTGGTCAAATATATATTGACATCATACTTAAATACATGAAAATAGTATTTTCCGGCAAAACGACTAGTGGTTCCCAAAAAAAAAATCGAAATTAGGTACACCTACCCATTTGTAAATATGGGTTTCAAATTAATGGAAATTCTTCAGCGATGGAGAGTTTGTATTTATTTTTAGGATTCGTATACCCTGGTGACCTATATACCACTTCGAATGGTAACCACATGTATGTGTAGGGTATTTATAGTCGGCTTAGACCGACTATAATTTTGTTAATCCTAACTTTCATAATAACACCTACTTTAAAATTTCCCATGTGATCTACCTTCCCAACTTGTTTTGTTTGTTTTCAAGCATCAGTATGTTTAAAAGGACCAATACATACATCAAACAAAGAAAAAAGAGACTTAGGTAGAAGATGCTGTTCAACGTTGCCAACTTCGTCTGTCAATGAAGACGAGCTTTGCAAACATACGTTATAATTAGATTTAAATAGCATTTTCTGTTTGTTTTGAAACATAGTTTTTCTATCCGTGTTGGAAAAAACTGAGAACGTTATTGTTCATAGAACATTCAAATCCACAAAAATATGTAACCTTCATTTCTGGTGTCGAAAATGTTTGTCAAATGTGCGCTCAGTGTTATCAGAACGAATAATTTTTGGAAACTTTCCAAATTTATTTTTATGTACTGTTATATTGCTCCATTATCTTTGTTTTCTTAATAATAATAATAGTTTGGCGCTACAGTCCTGTATAGAACTTCGGCCGAGCTCTTTCACCATTTTGAGCTGTACGTGTTATATTTGTACTCAAAGTGGTGGGACCTACAGTTTATTGCCGAATCCGAACGGCGGGTCAGAGCTTTTCATTGGCAATGGTTTTACTCTCGTAGGTTTGCCATTTACTGCCGAAAGGAAGCGCGGTATGGAAAAATGTTTCTATGAAAAGATTTTGTTTGCCCCAGTCCAGGCTTGAACCGGGGACCTTTCGGCCCGCAGTCCAACGCACTAACCACTTAGCTACCTCGGCTCAGTACATGGTAAAATAAGAATACCGCAACCATCGTTCTCACTTGCCTTAACGCCAGTGAGAATAAAAAAGTAAAATTAATTTACTTTTTAACATTTTGTATCTTAAAATAAGCAGGTAAATCATTAATTGGTAAAAACAGTTTGCAACAAAACGTGAAATTGAAATCAACGAAAAAACCAATTCGAACTTTTCATGTGGTGAATTAATCAAGTTACAGAAACTCAAAAGTTCTCGAATTCGAGAATACTTTTATTCCAGTATTTTTCGAATGAGGTACAGAGACTTTACTTTATTTCAACTAGTTTGGTAAGTTATTTACTTTAATTAATTAAATAATTAATCACTTTATTTATATAAATGAAATAAAATAATTCTTGAATTTCTGTTCAACCTGCATAAATATTCTCCAGATCGGATGTACCCATATGTACTTGTAAGTAGGTGTGCACAAGTTTTCAATTTCTAATACCCTACACCACACGGATAGAAAAGATTTGCTTGAATATATTTGAATGTAATTATAACGTAATTCGAAATCTACATATACATATTAGGAGTAAAATCTAATTACATTTTAATTGAATTGTATTATTATTTTGTTCAGATTGAAATATTATTATACGATATACATTGCTTTTATCGTGGATTTGTATGAATTCAACATATTTATGTTTCTGTAGAAACAGATATATGTCATCAGATATTACTATATGTATATTTGTAATATCTTCTATTTAACACAGCCAACGTCAAAAAAGGTTCTTTGAATTATATGTATTTGGTTTTTCGTGGGTGACAACGAATTTAAAATAATAGAATTAGTATGACAACGCTTTAATTATAATTATGTTTGGCATTACAAATAAATAACAACGCTGCATACTTTTAGCACTCAGTAACACTCACATTAATATTTTTCATATAATTCAAAAGTTATGTTTGGTGGATAAATTTGTTTATTTCCTGCCAATCCCTGTTAATGCCAGATAGTGCACTTAAAGAACGAATCAGTTGGGCCAACCGTCTTTTTTTTCCAACTGATTTACTTAGTTATTGTTGTTGCAACACCGCGTATCTGTCCACACAACTAATGAATACAATTGACTCAACCGATTTCTTTAGTTGTGGTAGCCAAGAAATCGGCCATTTTATCTCGCCCTAGTGCTCCAACATGTTGCAAAGACGAAGTCAGCGTCACAACAGCGTTCCTGAGATCAAACATTGCCGACGATTCGTTGTGCTGCTGACTTCGTGTTTGCAACACGTTGGAGCGCTAGGGCTGCATATAGAAATACAACATATAGAAACAAAATCGCAAGAACTCTGTAGAATAGTAAGTCTCTTGTTGAAGAAAGTATATTTGAGCATGAAAAAACCGAACAGTAACAACGATAAAGCCTTAAAACAGCACAAAACAAAACGAGTGAAAAATTGTTTAATGAGACTTGCAGGATTGCAGTCAGGTCCAAAGAGGAAGCCTTTCAGAATTGGCGTTCTAATAAGAATACTGATACTGAAAGACTTCGCATACAGGCTAGGAATCGCTGTAATGCCGTGATCGCACGTGAAAAGTTTCTACACGAACAAAACGTGTGCAATAAGGTTCTTCTCTACCATAGAGGTAGTAAAAATTTCTGGTCATTTGTTAAAATGGTGAAGAATCAGACGACATCGTTTACTCCAACCCTTGTTATGGCCAGACCTTCACTGACCTGGTTGATAAAGCTAATCTTTTGGCAGAATTATTTGCAAATAATTCAACGCAATCAACCACTGGCGTCGTTGAATTTGTTTCTTCTGCAATGCCGGAGATACATTTTCGAACTCGGGCAGTTAAAAAGGTTATAGCAAATCTCAATATTAACAAAGCCTCCAGGCCAGATGGCATATCTGCCCATGTGTTGAAGAAGTGTGCGTCAACTCTGGCTTGTTCATTGCGTAATCTTTTCAACATCTCCTACACGACAGGAGTTTTTCCAACTTGTTGGAAGGTAGCCAATGTCCAGCCAGTTCCGGAAAAGGGTGAGGCTACGAACCCTGCTAATTACCGACCCATTGCAATATGCTCTGCGCTATCCAAGGTAATGGAAAGCGTAATAAACTTCCACCTTGTGAACTATCTGGAGCGAAACGAATTACTTAGTGACCGGCAATATGGTTTCCGTAGGACCAGATCCACCGATGACTTGATGGCGGTCCTCTCCGAAAAGTGGAATAATTGTATTCAGAGTAAGGTGGTTGCTCTTGATATTTCCAAGGCTTTTGATCGAGTGTGGCATGAAGCCCTGGTATCAAAACTTATTGCATATGGTGTCGGTAATTCTTTTACTCGATGGATATCGAGTTTTCTCCAGGGTCGTTCAATACGAGTTGCGATGGATGGTGTTTTCTCAGAACAACATTCCATCAATTCTGGACTCCCGCAGGGTTCTGTCCTATCCCCGTCCCTATTTCAGGTTTGTATCAATGACCTTCTGTCATCGACCCAGACCCAATCCATTCCTTTGCAGATGACAGTAACATTTGTCACTCATATTCGTTCAACAAGCGCCCAAACTCTTTGGAGATTGATAGTAAAAGGCGCACAATGAATGATACACTCAATAATGACCTTAAAACAATCTCCGAGTGGGGTCTTGCAAATAGAGTTGATTTTAATGCTAGCAAGACCCAATGTTGTCTGTTATCTCACAAAAGAATGGATTCACCCCTCCCTCCCCTCCATATGGACTCTGTGGATATTGCGCAGTCAGCTGCTCTTGACGTTCTGGGTATATCAATTCAATGTGACCTCCGTTGGAATGATCACATATTTGATGTGTCGAAAGAAGCGGCCAAGTGCCTCGGTTTTTTGAAACGGTGTAAGACATACATCACTCCCGCTGACTTGCGCATTGTCTACACCACCTATATTCGGCCAAAGATGGAATACAATTCACACATATGGACAGGGGCTTCAAAATCTTCCTTGGAGTTCCTGGATCGAATCCAACAACGTGCAATATATTTAAAAGGGGATGAAAATATTTCATCCTCTATTGGTTCTCTTGAGCACCGAAGGACCGTAGGGTGTGTAAGCCTTTTTTATAGGTATTACAATGGTAAGTGTTCGAGGGAAATACATGGCCTGATTCCACCAGGTCGTGTATTCTCTCGTTCTACTCGGGCATCGAACCAAGCCCACCCCTTTGTAGTTCACTCGGTTCTCAACAGAACCACGCATTACAGAGATAATTCGTTCTTCAGTCGCAAGATACGTTTGTGGAACAATCTCCCTGCTTCTGTTTTTCCCGACATTTTTAATATTGGGAAATTTAAAGCAAACATCCACCGACACTACTCCATCTTTCCTCCTCCCTTTAACCTATAATCCTTTCTTACGATCAACACTGTGCATTGCACGAATAGGGGGCATCCCCTGAGCGTTGGTTAATTTGTAAAAAAAAAAAAAGTCAAATAAATATTGGTTAGACCTAATTAGACCATTTTGAATTCAGTTGCCGTAGCAATGGAAATAAAAAAAAAATGAAAAATGGATAAAAAGTGTGTTTCACCAATCAATGTTGCAGTTGCTTCAACTAATAGTTGGTTACGCTTCATACTATTGTTCACCACAAATGAAAATCAGTGAGGCTGACTAAATTTGGTAGATGCAAATGAATATTCGTTGAAACAACTGCACGCCAAGCAATTATTTTTTTGTGTGTGGCTATTTGTGAAATATCGAATTAATCCGCAATTCAATGAGCGCAAAATAGGAACAATAGATGGAAATAAAATAATAAAGTATAAGTAAAATATGTGTAGTAAAAAAATAGTTTAAGTTTATAATTATATAATATAAATAAAAATAAAATGTAATTTAAAAAAAGGTAAAAATGCATATTGTGTAACAAAATATTAGCACTTAATTTACTATTTTACATTAATAGGAAATGCAAACATCAATATTTGTAAACATATTATAAAATAAAATGTTTTTCATATTCAAACATATATATGTTGGCAATAACATCGAAAATTATTCATTCTGAACATAAATATGTTTCAACGAAAACACAAATATTATTGGCACAAGTTTTCAATTTCTAATACCCTACACCACACGGATAGAAAAGATTTGCTTGAATATATTTGAATGTAATTATAACGTAATTCGAAATCTACATATACATATTAGGAGTAAAATCTAATTACATTTTAATTGAATTGTATAATTATTTTGTTCAGATTGAAATATTATTATACGATATACATGGCTTTTATCGTGGATTTGTATGAATTCAACATATTTATGTTTCTGTAGAAACAGATATATGTCATCAGATATTACTATATGTATATTTGTAATTTCTTCTATTTAACACAGCCAACGTCAAAAAAGGTTCTTTGAATTATATGTATTTGGTTTTTCGTGGGTGACAACGAACTTTAAATAATAGAATTAGTATGACAACGCTTTAATTATAATTATGTTTGGCATTACAAATAAATAACAACGCTGCATACTTTTAGCACTCAGTAACACTCACATTAATATTTTTCATATAATTCAAAAGTTATGTTTGGTGGATAAATTTGTTTATTTCCTGCCAATCCCTGTTAATGCCAGATAGTGCACTTAAAGAACGAATCAGTTGGGCCAACCGTCTTTTTTTTCCAACTGATTTACTTAGTTATTGTTGTTGCAACACCGCGTATCTGTCCACACAACTAATGAATACAATTGACTCAACCGATTTCTTTAGTTGTGGTAGCCAAGAAATCGGCCATTTTATCTCGCCCTAGTGCTCCAACATGTTGCAAAGACGAAGTCAGCGTCACAACAGCGTTCCTGAGATCAAACATTGCCGACGATTCGTTGTGCTGCTGACTTCGTGTTTGCAACACGTTGGAGCGCTAGGGCTGCATATAGAAATACAACATATAGAAACAAAATCGCAAGAACTCTGTGGAATATTATGTCTCTTGTTGAAGAAAGTATATTTGATCATGAAAAAACCGAACAGTAACAACGATAAAGCCTTAAAACAGCACAAAACAAAACGAGTGAAAAATTGTTTAATGAGACTTGCAGGATTGCAGTCAGGTCGAAAGAGGAAGCCTTTCAGAATTGGCGTTCTAATAAGAATGCTGATACTGAAAGACTTCGCATACAGGCTAGGAATCGCTGTAATGCCGTGATCGCACGTGAAAAGTTTCTACACGAACAAAACGTGCGCAAAAAGGTTCTTCTCTACCATAGAGGTAGTAAAAATTTCTGGTCATTTGTTAAAATGGTGAAGAATCAGACGACATCGTTTACTCCAACCCTTGTTATGGCCAGACCTTCACTGACCCGGTTGATAAAGCTAATCTTTTGGTAGAATTATTTGCAAATAATTCAACGCTCCCAGATAGCAATCAACCACTGGCGTCGTTGAATTTGTTTCTTCTGCAATGCCGGAGATACATTTTCGAACTCGGGCAGTTAATAAGGTTTTAGCAAATCTCAATATTAACAAAGCCTCCAGGCCTGATGGCATATCTGCCCATGTGTTGAAGAAGTGTGCGTCAACTCTGGCTTGTTCATTGCGTAATCTTTTCAACATCTCCTACACGACAGGAGTTTTTCCAACTTGTTGGAAGGTAGCCAATGTCCAGCCAGTTCCGGAAATTACCGACCCATTGCAATATGCTCTGCGCTATCCAAGGTAATGGAAAGCGTAATAAACTTCCACCTTGTGAACTATCTGGAGCGAAACGAATTACTTAGTGACCGGCAATATGGTTTCCGTAGGACCAGATCCACCGATGACTTGATGGCGGTCCTCTCCGAAAAGTGGAATAATTGTATTCAGAGTAAGGTGGTTGCTCTTGATATTTCCAAGGCTTTTGATCGAGTGTGGCATGAAGCCCTGGTATCAAAACTTATTGCATATGGTGTCGGTAATTCTTTTACTCGATGGATATCGAGTTTTCTCCAGGGTCGTTCAATACGAGTTGCGATGGATGGTGTTTTCTCAGAACAAAATTCCATCAATTCTGGAGTCCCGCAGGCTTGCGCGGGACTCCCGCTGACTTGCGCATTGTCTACACCACCTATATTCGGCCTAAGATGGAATACAATTCGCACATATGGGCAGGGGCTTCAAAATCTTCCTTGGAGTTCCTGGATCGAATCCAACAACGTGCAATAGATTTAAAAGGGGATGAAAATATTTCATCCTCTATTGGTTCTCTTGAGCACCGAAGGACCGTAGGGTGTGTAAGCCTGTTTTATAGGTATTACAATGGAAAGTGTTCGAGGGAAATATATGGCCTGATTCCACCAGGTCGTGTATTCTCTCGTTCTACTCGGGCATCGAACCAAGCCCACCCCTTCGTAGTTCACTCGGTTCTCAACAGAACCACGCATTACAGAGATAATTCGTTCTTCAGCCGCACGATACGTTTGTGGAACAATCTCCCTGCTTCTGTTTTTCCCGACATTTTTAATATTGGGAAATTTAAAGCAAACATCCACCGACACTACTCCATCTTTCCTCCTCCCTTTAACCTATAATCCTTTCTTACGATCAACACTGTGCATTGCACGAATAGGGGGCATCCCCTGAGCGTTGGTTAATTTGTAAAAAAAAAAAAAAAAAATTTAGTATGTTCTAATAGAAACATAATAATTACTACATCCAAACAAAATAATTATTTGAAACGAAACATAAATATGTTCTAAATAAAACATGATTGTAATATAAATTTGTTTCCAGTGGTTTCAGTTTAAAAAGTAGTATGTTGGTATAAAAACATAACTAAATATTTTTGGAAAGAAATTCTGAAAATAAAATAATTTTTTTTTTTATTAATTTTTATTAAAAATCTTTAAACATGCGCATGTTTCGAATAATTATAGTACAACGTCAGTGCAGCACATAGCGTAGGCGAGGAATTCGCGGGGGCTGTTGTTAAAAAAAAGCTGAATTCTGTTTGAAAATAGAAGCACTGATTTTATAGTTGTGGTTCTTTTGATGAATAATTCGTGTCGGCTTTTCACAACTTTTAGAAAACATGTAGGAACAATTAGATTATATACTGAACTATTAAATTATACTATTATATTTGCTACTATTTGTACTTTATGTAACACAATTTGTATATTTTTTAAAAAACAAATGACAAAATTATTACCGATACGAATATTTCTCAACGATCAACAAAAGACACGTAGGCAGAAAAGGGCGGTCACCTAGTGTCAGCTTCGTATTCAAGAAGAATGTTACAAGAATTCTTTTATTTACATCTAATTTAATTTTTATACCCTGCACTAAGAGTGAAAGGGTATATTCAGTTTTGTACGCCGTTTGTAACACCCTGAAGAAAGCATCTCCGGTATGGAAAAGTATATATATTCTTGATCAGCATGACCTCCTGAATCGATTTAGCGATGCCCGTCTGTCCATCTGTCTGTTGAAATCACGATTACAGAAAAAGTAGAAGAGCTAGATCAATAAAACTTTAGATTTAGATTACTTATATATCTAAGCTGTCTGAACAAGAAAATCTATTTTGACCTGAGAAACCACCACTTATGTTCAAATACCTCATAAAAAATGTACATCTCCAGATCAATTTTACTGTATACGTGCTTAGGTAAACTTTTTTGGTCAAATATATATTGACATCATACTTAAATACATGAAAATAGTATTTTCCGGCAAAACGACTAAGGGTTCCCAAAAAAAAAATCGAAATTAGGTACACCTACCCATTTGTAAATATGGGTTTCAAATTAATGGAAATTCTTCAGCGATGGAGAGTTTGTATTTATTTTTAGGATTCGTATACCCTGGTGACCTATATACCACTTCGAATGGTAACCACATGTATGTGTAGGGTATTTATAGTCGGCTTAGACCGACTATAATTTTGTTAATCCTAACTTTCATAATAACACCTACTTCCCATGTGATCTACCTTCCCAACTGGTTTTGTTTGTTTTCAAGCATCAGTATGTTTAAAAGGACCAATACATACATCAAACAAAGAAAAAAGAGACTTAGATAGAAGATGCTGTTCAACGTTGCCAACTTCGTCTGTCAATGAAGACGAGCTTTGCAAACATACGTTATAATTGTATTTATATAGCATTTTCTGTTTGTTTTGAAACATAGTTTTTCTATCCGTGTTGGAAAAAACTGAGAACGTTATTGTTCATAGAATATTCAAATCCACAAAAATATGTAACCTTCATTTCTGGTGTCGAAAATGTTTGTCAAATGTGCGCTCAGTGTTATCAGAACGAATAATTTTTGGAAACTTTCCAAATTTATTTTTATGTACTGTTATATTGCTCCAGAATCAATTTTGATTACCGTTTTTTGTTAATTTTTATTGTTGTTTTCCAGCTTCCAACAATTCTTTCGAATGTAACCAGCGCGCATGCAGTGATGGCATGCGAAGTTTTTCTTAGCTTTGTATATCTTCTTATTATAAAACGGATTCCCCTTCGGCTCAACTCCTTTTTAATTGCGTACTTCCTTCCAGTGCAGTATCATACGAATTATGAAGCCTACACTCAGAAAAATCCTCTATTGGCATGAGGTTATATGTACCGTGTTATTCGAACAGTGTTACAACCAAAATATATTTGTTGTAACCTCATATCGTCACTGTCATGCCAAAGGGGCGAATGTGCATTTTTAAAAATGTTGGGAAGTCAAATTTAAAAGTTTGAAGTGTTTTAAAAATTAGCAAAATTTATTTTTATTAAATTTTGTCTGTTATTTTGGTTTATTTGTCAATTAATATAACGTATGTAGGGTGTGTGCGAATTCGACTAAATTGCTGACTATACTAAATTTTTTCGGTAATGCAGTGTTCGACTTTTCAATTTAGCAAATTTTCGAGCAGACTAAATTGAACTAAATTGGATGATAGCAAACAGATATATGATTATCGATTGATTATGGACTATAACAATTACCGGTTACCGAATGGAAATCGAATGAAAAGTCGCTCAATTTAGTTTAGTTATAAATTTAGTCGAATTCGCACACACCCGTAAAATATCTTTAAATTTGGACAACCTACTGAATTATAAAAACGGATTTTGTGAGACTATATCCTGATAAAACGCAAATATTTTAGTTTTTTATGCTATAACTTTTCATTAGCGCAAGATAAAATATTAATGTAAACGCATTCACTGTTCGATTTTAAAGCACCTATCTATTGGCATCATTCATTTCAAATATTTAAAAATGTAAAAAAAACGCAAATGTCATTAATTGCACATTCACCCATTTGACGATATCATTGAAATGCACGTACCTTATTTTACTATAACCGAAATGTTAGTCCGCGCAACTGCATGTTCGGTTGTCGTAATCTCATGAGTACAATATTCATTCTGCCAAAATTGACGTTCGTGCATTTGTTACGACCACGTTATTGTATCAACAAAATAAATGACACACGGCAACCTCATGTCTATCAGCAGTTCGGTGGCCAGTTTCTTGCTAACTATGTATTTTTGTTGCAACACTGAAACGTTGATTCAATTATCCTCATGCCAAAATATGATTTTTCTGTGAGTGCGCATTAAGTTTACTTTGTTGCTCAGAGTAGATGTCTCGTGATATGACTTTTTGTATATTCCATGTGTAACGAAGTTTCCAGGGTATGTTCAGCGGTGTCCAGGGTTCCTACAAAAAAATTCAACTTTTGCTTGGCTTCGGTATACTACTTTATTATTTTGTGAATTCAAATTATTAAATGGTTTTGGGAATCGTTATTCCTCTCGGTGTACTTGGTTATTTATTTCGGTGCACTATGGGAATTGCTATTCCTCTCAATGTGTTTATGGGAATTGTTATTCCTCTCAGCGTCCTATGGGAATTGCTATTCCTCTTAGTGTACTAGGGGAATTGGTATTCGTCTTGAGCCTGGCTTTTACTGTTGAGAATTGATCTTCCTCGGAGGCCTGGAATAGACTGACTTCTGCTGCACCAAGGATCTTCTTTTTATACACCCCATACGGTGTATGTTGTACGATCCCAGTAATTCGTTGTATTTGCAGACAACATTAGAATTGCTTTCGCGTAATGTTGCCCGTTACAGCATCTGCATCGTCTGTTGTTGTTGTTGTTGCTGCAGCATATGCTGTGTCGTATACACTTCGTGTGTGCTTCATGTTGCAACCAACATGTTGCTTTGCATGGTGCGCTGCATGCTGTATGATGCAGTTGCGTTGTATCATGCAATTGCGTTGTATGATGCAGTTGCGTTGTATGATGCAGCTGCATCGTATGGTGTGGTTTATTTAATTTGTTTTGTTTTTTTTTCATAGTAATTCAGTTTATTTTATTTAATTCATTTTGTACTTATAAAAATAATTATCGAAAATGCATATCTATAAAGGCATATAAATACATATAAGAACACGTAAGAGGGGAGGAAATGTAGCGAGACAAATTTGTTGAGCACAAATTTGCCGCACACACATGCATGCTTGATGTTTGCCTTACAGTTGCGTGCTGCATATATGATATGCGCTAGTGAGTCTGGAATCGGTCTCTCATTAATTAAGATGGGGGAGTACCTCGTGTAGTCTGTGGGGTATCTAGGGCTATTAGCGTTGTGCGGCAAGCATTGACCCTATGGAACGTTATTGCCCATAAAGGAGCCCTCTGGGCTATTGCTTGTGGTTGGTTTTTCGCTGCCGGTGCTTTCTCTATCGTTGTTTTTGTTACTACTGCTGCTACTGATGCTGCTGTTACTGCTGCTGTTACTGCTGCTGCTACTACTTCTGCTGCTACTGCTGCTGCTCACACCCTCCATGGTGTCTCCGTTGTGGCTAGCGGTGCCACCATCCTCATCGTCTATCTCATCTCCCATGATCATCACTGGTGATGGTGGAAATTCCACCAGTGGCTCGGTGTAGGTGCCTGGCACTGGTATTATGACCGTCATTTGGATGGCTGACGTCAGGCTGATGTACCCAGGGCCATGGTCGAAATCATAGCTTACTTCTACGTTACGGTGCCCGATCGGACTCTCATGTTCTTCATCGTCACTAATTATGATAACTGATGGCTGCGGTGAGAGTGGTGCGCTTTTCGTCGGCGTAGTGTTGTCATCGTCGCTGTTGTGGCTGTTGTCGGAGTCACTGAGAAGTGCGATGACTTCAGGTTCTACCTGCTCGCGGCTGATTTCCCCGATCCAATCAGATTCGCTGAAGTCCCAAGTACTTTGGCTGTTTGACACATCAGCCTCAGCATCTTGGTTATTCATGAGGCGTGGTTCTACCCTTAGTATGTGCCTTGGACCCTGCACTTCCTGCCACTCGTCAGACAAGATCTGAATTCGGATGCGACCTCGTTGTAGCCGCTCCAAGTGGTCCATAAACCGGATGGCGCTATTTTTAAATTTGTTGTCCATCTTCGAGTTGTAATCAATCACTTTTAATTTTATTTTTAAAAGTGACTTGCCTTTTTGGCTCGTATTTAGTTTTGCTTGCTGAGAAACGGCAATTGGGCCAAGGCCGTAGCATATAGGTCATTCCTCTCACTGAAATCTAGTGAGTGAAACACCTACTTTAGCATATGATTCTTAGTACTTTTCCCTCTATTCTTCGAATAAGGTTTGTTCGTCTTTTGAGTCAAATATTTGACTCGATCTGTCGCATTCAATACTTGAGGTCCACAACTCCCTATTTTATTGAGTGGAGTTGTAGCATATTGGGTGAGTGCAAATTACTCACATTCACGTTCCACAACTCTCGTAATGTGGAAATCCAGGGTTGCTCAATAAAAAGAGCTTTTTCTGCGATTGAGAATGCATTGCTGTATGTGGATTCTCTTGCGTTCCACCATCTGACGTTTTGTTTCCTTTTGGATAAATTTCATTGAGGTAGGTCGCTAGTGACAATGCTGGATTTCTATTTTATGATGAGTGTTTGTTGTGAGTAAATAATAAAATTACTAAATTTGGTTTCATATTATCATGGTTTCTATTCAGAGATCCATATCTACCTGCTCAGATTCTCCGTAAAGACATATTTATTGCACATTTTACGTCAAAATTTGCATTATATTCAGCGGGTAGCTGATGCCCAATTTATCGTGCGCCTGATCCTTTGCGGCTCGCTCTATGTTGTAGCGTACTATCGTGAAGGCCTCATTTAAATGGTCGGCATTCTGTATGGTGTCTTCATTTTCTCTTCCTGAACCGAATGTTTTTTCATCAATGAGTGTTCCCTGGTTCGTGACCCAAAACTAAAAATGCGGGGCTGTATCCGGTCGTCACCGAGATACTTGTATTTATCGCTAATGTAAATTCGGGCAAAAGGTCATCCCATGTGTTGTGCTGATTTTTCGTGAACTGTTCTATTTTATATATTATATAATTTGGGAATTTTTCAGGGTTTTGTTGTACTTCTTTCATTTTCTTCGTTAGCCAGCGGCATTATAATGTGGGTGTTGCCTCTATCGTAGCCTTAGACAATGCTTCGATGGGTTGCCGTGATAATGCGTCGGCCACGACATTGTATTTTCCTCTTCGATATTGTACGTCGAAACTTATTGTTGTAGTTCCAAGGCCCAGCGCCCGATTCGTCCTGACGGACTTTCGATGGAATTCAACCATTTAAGCGATAGGTGATTGGTGATGACCAAGAATTGGTACCCCTCGAGGTAGGGTCGCATTTTCCGTATTGCCCACACTATAGCAAGGCATTCTTTCTCGGTGGTAGAATAATTTTTGTCTGTGCTATTTAAGTGACGACTGGCATACGCGATCACTCGCTCAGCTCCGTCGATCTCCTGGGGCATTACTCGCCATTGGTACAGCCCGCGTCCAGGTACGGTAAAGGCTGTATATTGTTTACTGTTTTCCTCCATCGGGATTTGCCAGAATCCATTCTTTAAGTCGATAGTGCTTATAAATTTAGCATTGCGGAGGCGATCCAGGATGTGGTGTATCCTAGGAAGTGGATAAGCATTAGGGATTGATCTCGCATATAATTGGCTATAATCGAAACATAGTCTCCATGTTCCAGTTTTCTTTTTCACCTGTACTATAGGAGCATTATGAGTGCTGTGCGAGGGTTAAATACACCCCTTCTCGAGTAGTTCGTTTATCTCCTTGAGTATTATTTCATGCATCGCGGGATTTTTAGGAAAATATCTTTGTTTGATGTTTCATAATTATTTCATGGGTGGTTAAATCCGTGGTTCCATGTATGTGTTTGAATTTATCTAATTCGTGCTTTAAAAATAAATTAATGTCTTGGGTTTCGACTTCAGTTTGATAATTTTCTGATGATATATGTAGGTTTTTGTTTCCTCTATTTTTAAGACTTGTGCATCTGACTGGAGTCTGGTGATGTGGTTTATTACGACCGTGGTTCAGCTGTAATGTTTGTCCACCGCATATGAAAGTAATCCCTGCCTGTAGTAGGAAATCCATTCCGAGTAATACGTGATCGTTCACGTTGGGTAGGATTAGAAATGTAATCCCTACACGTAATATTCCCAAGAGTGACCTGTTTTTCGAGAGTTTCTTTTACTATTCGGTGACTTTCGTCAGCCATGCGTACAATGATTTCTCATGATTTTATTTCACCTGAGTTTCCTATGCGGTTTGCTTCTGCTTGGCAAATAAAGCCAACAGAACAGGATTTGAGGATTTCTGCACTCTCTTACTACATGACCATCTTGCCCACAATGATGGCATGCGGTTTTTGGGTTTATCCGGTTTCCTGTATTAGATGATAAAGTTCTGCGATGTTCCTCGCGACGCTGTTGTGGTATAAACCTGGGGGCATAATGTCTTTGTGTTTCTGATTGGCGTGGTTCGGGTCTTTTATTAATATTGAGCTGATATTAACGTACGGAAGTAATTGGTCGGACGCATTAATTTTCGTAGTGAAATGGCATAATCTAAAATTTTTCATTGCTGCGTTGCTGACGATGACGGATCTCCTCGTCCAGTCGCTCAAGGCATCCTTGTGGAGGGTGCGTATCCACGAGGTGGTGACCATGTTGCTGACCTTTTCTTTCAGTGTATTTGTTAATTTTTTTTTTTTGATTTCCAGTGTATGTACGTGTCTCTTTTTTTGGTAATGCTGTTTTTTTTTTAATTCTCTGCTTTGCGATGTCCCTGCTCGGGCGCCATTTGTAACGAACTTTCCAGGGCATGTTCAGCGGTATCCAGGGTTCGTACAAAAAGTTCAACTTTTGCTTGGCTTCGGTATATTACTTTATTATTTTGAGAAATCAAATTATTTATTGGTTTTGGGAATCGTTATTCCTCTCGGTGTACTTGGTTATTTATTTCGGTGCACTATGGGAATTGTTATTCCTCTCAGCGTCCTATAGGAATAGTGTACTAGAGGAATTGGTATTCCTCTTGAGCCCGGCTTTTACTGTTGGGAATTTATCTTCCTCGGAGGCCTGGATTAGACTGACTTCTGCTGCACAAAGGATCTCCTTTTATACACCCCACCCGGTGTATGTTGTACGATCCCAGTAATTCGTTGTTGTTGTACGTTGTACAGCCCGCGTCCAGGTACGGTAAAGGCTGTATATTGTTTACTGTTTTCCTCCATCGGGATTTGCCAGTATCCATTCTTTAAGTCGATAGTGCTTATAAATTTAGCATTGCGGAGGCGATCCAGGATGTGGTGTATTCTAGGAAGTGGATAAGCATTAGGGATTGATCTCGCATATAATTGGCTATAATCGAAACATAGTCTCCATGTTCCAGTTTTCTTTTTCACCTGTACTATAGGAGCATTATGACTGCTGTGCGAGGGTTAAATACACCCCTTCTCGAGTAGTTCGTTTATCTCCTTGAGTATTATTTCATGCATCGCGGGATTTTTAGGAAAATATCTTTGTTTGATGTTTCATAATTATTTCATGGGTGGTTAAATCCGTGGTTCCATGTATGTGTTTGAATTTATCTAATTCGTGCTTTAAAAATAAATTAATGTCTTGGGTTTCGACTTCAGTTTGATAATTTTCTGATGATATATGTAGGTTTTTGTTTCCTCTATTTTTAAGACTTGTGCATCTGACTGGAGTCTGGTGATGTGGTTTATTACGACCGTGGTTCAGCTGTAATGTTTGTCCACCGCATATGAAAGAAATCCCTGCCTGTAGTAGGAAATCCATTCCGAGTAATACGTGATCGTTCACGTTGGGTAGGATTAGAAATGTAATCCCTACACGTAATATTCCCAAGAGTGACCTGTTTTTCGAGAGTTTCTTTTACTATTCGGTGACTTTCGTCAGCCATGCGTACAATGATTTCGCATGATTTTATTTCACCTGAGTTTCCTATGCGGTTTGCTTCTGCTTGGCAAATAAAGCCAACAGAACAGGATTTGAGGATTTCTGCACTCTCTTACTACATGACCATCTTGCCCACAATGATGGCATGCGGTTTTTGGGTTTATCCGGTTTCCTGTATTAGATGATAAAGTTCTGCGATGTTCCTCGCGACGCTGTTGTGGTATAAACCTGGGGGCATAATGTCTTTGTGTTTCTGATTGGCGTGGTTCGGGTCTTTTATTAATATTGAGCTGATATTAACGTGCGGAAGTAATTGGTCGGACGCATTAATTTTCGTAGTGAAATGGCATAATCTAAAATTTTTCATTGCTGCGTTGCTGACGATGACGGATCTCCTCGTCCAGTCGCTCAAGGCATCCTTGTGGAGGGTGCGTATCCACGAGGTGGTGACCATGTTGCTGACCTTTTCTTTCAGTGTATTTGTTAATTTTTTTTTTTGATTTCCAGTGTATGTACGTGTCTCTTTTTTTGGTAATGCTGTTTTTTTTTAATTCTCTGCTTTGCGATGTCCCTGCTCGGGCGCCATTTGTAACGAACTTTCCAGGGCATGTTCAGCGGTATCCAGGGTTCGTACAAAAAGTTCAACTTTGGCTTGGCTTCGGTATATTACTTTATTATTTTGAGAAATCAAATTATTTATTGGTTTTGGGAATCGTTATTCCTCTCGGTGTACTTGGTTATTTATTTCGGTGCACTATGGGAATTGTTATTCCTCTCAGCGTCCTATAGGAATAGTGTACTAGAGGAATTGGTATTCCTCTTGAGCCCGGCTTTTACTGTTGGGAATTTATCTTCCTCGGAGGCCTGGATTAGACTGACTTCTGCTGCACAAAGGATCTCCTTTTATACACCCCACCTGGTGTATGTTGTACGATCCCAGTAATTCGTTGTTGTTGCCGCCAACATTAGAATTGCCTTCGCGTAATGTTTCCCGTTGCAGCATCTGCATCGTCTGCAGCATCTATGTTGTTGTTGTTGCTGCAACATATGCTATATACTGTGTCGTATACATTTCGTGTGTGCTTCATGTTGCAACCAACATGCTGCTTTGCATGGTGCGCTGCATGCTGTATGATGCAGTTGCGTTGTATGACGCAGTTGCGTATGATGTGGGTTATTTAAATATTTTATTTAATTTGTTTTGTTTCTTTTTCATAGTAATTCAGTTTATTTTATTTAATTCATTTTCGAAAATGCATATCTATAAAGGCATATTGTACATTGTACATTATCACACTTTAATCGCCAGTCCAATTATAAGTTATACATCTGTATCTTTATGTAACCTTGATATTCATAAAAAAAAATCGAATAGTAAAGAGTGTTAGATAGGTGGTAGTTTGGTGGATTTAGAAGAATTTGAAATGCAGAATAAAGAGAAACGCATTTAAAATTTGCATTGGCAGTTAAGTTCAAATTCAAGTCTAAATATGATTTGAAGTATTTGTATAATTTCGTCCATTCAGCAGTTCACTACAACATTCTTAATATAAGACGTATCGTCATCCCACCACGTCGGGAAACCAAAAATCCTGCGACGATTAACTTAATTATGATAAAAACTACACCATTAAGGTCCATTTTTATTACATGCGCGACTAGTTTACGCTATATTCATTGCGAAATCTTGAACAAAACAATTAAAACATTTTCAGAACTTTTGGTTTATAAAATAAAATGACAAACAAAAATATACGCAGAAAGATACGAGAGTTACGAATCAATTTCATTGCGTATGTTGTGTAGAGTTGAGTATTTTAATATATATATAAATTTCTTACGCGATATACGCAACATACGAGACTTACGCAGGTTGACATTATTTTTTGAATGAAATAATTCGGTTGCTTGATAAAAAATATATTACTACAATTGTTCTGAAGCACTTGTGGAATAAAATCGAAACATTCAAGTAAGATTTGAGGTCCTGTAGCGCGATTCTGTAAATACCTAACGACAAAAATCGTTATCGTTAAGGACAGATAAAGACAAAAAACGTTAAGTACAAAATTCGTAACAATATTAATAAATCAAATTTGTTTTTACGTATCGACCGCAACCGATTAAAATTTTATGCTTGTTAACCTTAGCGAGAGTCGTTAAGTAAAAGTTTGACGTTCAAAATTATTTTTTGTGGGTGAGGAATGTGACAATTCGATGTATCTCGATAAAACTTGACTAATACATGCCCTAAAACCGATTAAAATTGTTGTGCACATTCACTTCTTTTATATTGTTACGAAAATTCAGTCTACGGAAAACTGTTCTACGAGTTCGTATCGTTGGATTGTGTACAAAATAAAAACACACATAAATTGGGTTTTAACTAGTATTATTTCAACTAGTATTAATTAACTTTATTTAATTAAATAACAACTTAGAGAATAATCACTTATATCAACTGCTGAATTTCTACAATGTTCACTCTCGAGACGAACTAGTTCACTATCAAATCCCTACTGAAGTGCTGTGCCTCAGATGCGTCGGCCTTATATACTGCATGCATCAGTTCGACACGTTTCGACAAGCTTCGACTTGTTTCGAGAACTTTCTGCTCGTTTCGTGAATGACGCGAATGAGATGCCAATAGCATGGCATCTCATTCGCACTCATGTGTTTTAATGTGCTGGTCTTCCATCTCTTTCTCGCACATTGCTCAGTACGCTGAATGATCTTCCATCTCTTTCTAACACATTGCTTAGTGCGCTGAATTGTCTTGCGTCTCATTTATTATTGTTGAATGCTTGCACTATGGGGCAAATTACATATTTTCGTAACACTGCTAATTCACAACACCTCCACCTAAATCTGTTCGTCCCGAACAGAATGTACTATTTTCATTTTACTTCTAACGCCTGCAGTATTCTGAATCCGATATACGACAGCGTTAATTCTTTTAATTATCTTGTATGGTCCTTCCCAGTATGTTTGTAGCTTGGGGGATAAACCTTTCTTCCTTTGTGGGCTATAGAGCAACCTCTGAATTTTAGCGCAAATCATATCTGGCCTTCATCTAATCACTCGCAAATTGTGTACGCTGTCTTACAAACTGATGCACTTCGTTCATTTCTTGACTTTTTCTGGAAATATAATCGTGTACAGGAATTCCAGCTGAAGGACTCGCACCAAATTTTAAATCCGCAGGTAATCTTAAGTTTGTTTCAAAGCCCCAAGAAACTTCGTAGGTCATGTAGGTTTTGCGGTCTGGGCTTACTTGACTTCTTTCTTGAAAAGTGAGCATTTTTTTGGGCTAAGTTGAAGATCCGCACTTTTCAATCGAAAGAATTCTTCTTCTAGATTTCTTATATGTTCGTTGAAATCCTTGCCCATAACAATTATGTCATCAAGGTATACTAGGCATGTTTTCCAGTGTAAACCTTTTAAAACGTCCTCCATTAACCGCTCGAATGTTGCTGGGGCATTGCATAGTCCAAACGGCATTACCAAAAATTGCCATAGTCCATCTCCAGTACTGAATGCGGTATTCTCTCGATCTTTCTTATCGATTTCTACCTTCCAGTAACCGCTTTGCAAGTCGAACGTGGAAAACCACTTAGCATTAGATACTGAATCCAAAGTGACATCGATTCTGGGCAATGGATAACTATCTTTCTTGGTGACATCATTAAGTTTTCGGTAATAATAGCTCAGTGGTTAGTGCGTTGGACTACGAGTCGAAAGGTCCCCGGTTCAAGCCTGGACTGGGGCTAACAACATCTTTTCATAGAAACATTTTTCTATACCGCGCTACCTCTCGTCAGTAAATGGCAAACCTACGAGAGTAAAACCATTGCCTATGAAAAAGCTCTCACCCGCCGTTCGGATTCGGCAATATACTGTAGGTCCCACCACTTTGAGTACAAATATAACACGCACAGCTCAAAATGGTGAGAGAGCTCGGCCGAAGTTCTGTACAGGACTGTTGCGCCAAACTATTATTATATTATTATAATCAACGCATAACCGAGTACTACCGTCCTTCTTTTTCAGCAAAACTACTGGTGAACTCCATGGTCGTCTCTTTTCGCAAGTGGTACCCTTCTTGGTGCTTGGCGAATTGGGTTAGAATCACCAGTGTCTATTCGATGTTTTACAATGGCAATTCTGCCATCATTTTGGCCCTTTTCAGCAAATATACACCGATATTTATAAATTAGCTTTTGCACTTGACTCTTTTCGTTCGCTGCCAAATCCTTCATCCAGTCATTTATAAACCTGTGAGTAGATTGTTTGTTTATTTGCGGTGTGACATAGTCCTTTGATTGATTTGATTCACAATTTATAATCGCTGACACTGGCCTATTACTGTTCCCTTTTTTATTAATTTTGACGAGTTTTCCAAATTGAGAACTCTTATATGTACAATTCTGTCTTTCTCCGCCTCAACAAGTGTTCTTCCTACCACTATGTTACTTTTATACAACTCTTCGTTTGCTTCAATAACCCACAACTTGCTTATCCCACAATCTCCATTTAATTTCGCCCATACAACAGCTTCTGATTTTGGTGGTATTTTTCTATTTTTATGTGCAATAACTTGTTTAAGTTTGGGGTTCCGGTCACACTCTATGTTTAGTTGAATCTCCGTATTAGCATAACTTAAAATTTTCCTTGTTAAATCCAGTGTGAACCCATCCCTTATCATGAAGTCCATGCCAAGTATTTTTTCATCCACTATTTCCGCCACTGTAAAATCATGTTCAACTGTCGTAGTGCCAATAGTGAATTCCTTGTTTGCAATCTTATTCCGATAAGCAGCTCTATTTCGTTCCTAACAAGGTTACTTCTTATTACTGAGTGTGAAGCTGCCGTATCCAACGTTACCATATATGCTACAAAATCAATTAGCCCCTTGACAGTTAAACTATTCGACTTACGAGCAATATGTGAAATGGAGATTCTGGGGCAATCGGTTATGGGAGTCAGATCGTGCCCCGCAGATCTGACTCGTTTTAGTTTAAAGCTTGATTCAAATTTACGCTATTTTGTACATGATCCTGTATTTCTTCATTTATTTGATTTATTGAGAGCTTGCATTTTTTATGACAGCCACGTGCCATATGCTCATATGTAATACTTCTGCAATACTTCGGCTGCGCCTCCTTTTAGCACCACGATAAGTGCGGCTACGCTGTCCTCATTATTCCATCGATTACTTACAGCCGTGGTCTCAAATTGCAGCTTAAAAATGTTGAACGCTGTGGTTCCATCGTAAATCGGCGATTTTAGCCTCGTGCTACTAACAACATGCTGTGTAGGTCCATTTATCTGCCACACGTGCAAATCTTTTTTTTATTTCCTGGATTTCTTTGTCTATACCATTTTATAATCTTTGAATTTTATCATCAATTAACATCCATTAGACGCTTTTGTAGCTCTACTTTCGTACCTGCAGTTTGAAGATTATAAATCACCAGCTCCTTCATTAGCTGGTCGACTTTAAGTTGTTCCAATTTAACCACTTTGTATCACAATCCCACTTCTGACACCAATGTTACGAATATTCAGTCTACGGAAAACTGTTCTACGAGTTCGTATCGTATCGCTTTATGTACAAAATAAAAACACACTTAAATTTGGTTTTAACTAGTATTATTTCAACTAGTATTAATTAACTTTATTTAATTAATAACAACTTAAAGAATAATCACTTATATAAACTGCTGAATTTCTACAATGTTTACTCACGAGACGCACTAGTTCACTATCAAATCCCTACTGAAGTGCTGTGCCTCAGATGCGTCGGCCTTATATACTGCATGCATCAGTTCGACACGTTTCGACAAGCTTCGACTTGTTTCGAGAACTTTCTACTCGTTTCGTGAATGACGCATGCATCTCATTCGCACTCATGTGTTTTAATGTGCTGGTCTTCCATCTCTTTCTCGCACATTGCTCAGTACGCTGAATGATCTTCCATCTCTTTCTAACACATTGCTTAGTGCGCTGAATTGTCTTGCGTCTCATTTATTATTGTTGAATGCTTGCACTATTCGGCAAATGACATCTTTTCGTAACAATATTTACTGGTGTTATAAGGTATTTAAATATATGCTCTTTATTTTTAATGCTTGTTATACAAAAATATTGACTTTTTTAAATTAAATTCTTATTTATAGCCGTATTCTGGAGTTTTCGTGTCAAAATCTTGTTATTGAAATATTGTCATTGGCCTTGTCATGCATTTTTTTTTTTAAATAATTGTTACTGTATTCTAGTTTAAATGTGACAAGGTGAAAGTTATCGAAATTCTCCAAAATATGGTGAAAAAATATTTGTCATGACATTTGAATTTGAAAAATTAAATTTGTCAAGAAAAGAAAACGAAAATAATAGAAAATATGTTAGTTTCCAAATTTTATATCAATTATATTTAGTTATTTGTATTAATATTAGGGATAAAAAATACCAGCGGACTACGGCGAAGCAGCTGTACTTTTATATAAATTTATGAGGTACAGGCTGGAAAGCAGAACCTAAAGAAACCAAGTCTCCTGACTGATATATGGATGGAACTGACGGAAAACTTGAATGCTATGAGGGGCCAACGCATCAGCGGCAAAGTGGAAGGAGGTAAATAACGTGTATTAGAACATATTTGTATTAAATATTTGTCTTAAGACTATGGCGCAATGGAAAAACGAACTGCGTTGTCGGGCTCGGAAAGAAATTGTGCACAAAATATTAACTGGTGCTGGCGAAGCCCTTGAAGAAATGTCAGCCTTTGAGCAACAAGCGTTGCATACCTCTGACATAATTGCAGTACATGGGTTGGAAACCTTGCCGTAACTAGGGCTGCAGGTAGCAATAAAATATAATTAATAATTTTTGTAAAAATAATAACGTAATTCTTAAAGGACAATTCCGAAATTCTTAAAGGACAGCGTCCATCTACGAGTACGGAATCTACATCTCAGAGGCACCGTCAATGATGAATGAAGCTCTTGCTTTTTTGAAAAGACGCGAAGAATTAGAAATTCATGAATTCAAAGAAATGCAGCAGCAAAACAAAAGAACCAACGAGATTTTCGAAATACTAAATAATTCTTTAATTGCTATTACTGCAGTTTTACAAACTTTATCAAAATATAAATGCATTTTTTAACCTTTCTTGTATTCTATTATAACACTACATTATTTTTGTATTATGTAAAATGATGCCCTTATTCCGAAAATATGATTTAATAATGTTTCTTTGGATAGGTTTACAAAATATGGGCCAATAATTTTTGGACTGAGCTTTCATAAAGGTGATCACATATATTTTCCAATATCTCGCGTTTTAAATAACACATATGATCAAATCTTATATCGAATGAAAGTTAATTGAATATCGAATAAACATTTCTTAGAACATTATTAAATTGGTTCATTAGTTTAAGAGAACTCGAAAGGAGAACTTGAAAAAATAATTTTTTTCAACAAAAATTTAAGAAAAAATTCATTTAAAAAAATGGAATAATATCGATAAAGTAAGATGATACCATGATACAAATATTTACAGGAACTATCACTCTGACATTAGGCAAGTTTTTTTGACAAATTTTGAAATATTTTGTTTTGATTCAAATTCAAATTTTCAAAAATTTAAATTTATGTTCAAAGAAAATGTGAAAAATATTTTTCAGATTTTGTTTTGATTATAAAAATTTTTGTTAACATTTTTAAGTTATCTCAAAGTATACCTTGATAATTATTTTTCATTTCTATAGAATTTTATATTGATTTTTTTTTAATTTTCGATTTTGTTTTGGTTTTAAAACTAAACTACAAAAAACTTGCCTAGTGTCACCTAAAGTAAACATTGGAAAAAAATGAGAGAGTGATCGTACCTGTATATATTTGTATCATGGATGATACACAAATTTTAATTTTTCAAAATTAGTTCACACTCTTTCGAAGAAATAGGCATAAAAATAAAAAATGTAAGCGGATAACGATTATTTTTTGAGCACCTATTGATAGATGATTTCTTGTAATTAATTTTAAATTTTATAACTTTATCTTTAATACTTAACGAGATATGTGATCCTAAAAAGTAAACCCATATTTCGTAGTGGATCTAGTAGATTACGTTGTCTAAATCGACTCATTTTCGAACTTCGAATTACTATTCTACTAAAATATATTGAAATTAAATTTTACATCATTCGGAATAGCAGTTTTAAAGTTATCGTGTATAAGCGGACAGACAGACGGTCATATATAAACCGACTCGGAAAGTGATGTTGACCAAGAAAATATATACTTTTTCATACCAGTCACGCCTACTAAGAGGCTCTAAAATATCCTCACATATATTTTATAACTTGTAACCCATGCGATTTTTTTAGTTCATACCCAATTGTAATGCTTTCACATGATTTTTTCTGTTCTCAAAACGTATCCATAGATTTATTTTATTTTTACATCATTTTCTTTAAAAATGTACAGGCTAATTTTGTAATATTACAAACTGTGCATCATTTTGCGTTTTTAATTTTTCGCCATTTTTTAAATTAATTTTTTAATAAAATTTTGGTCGACAAAATTTAGATTTTTCGAGTTCTTCTATAGAGTTCTTTTATACTAGTAAACCAATTCCAAACTATTGTAAGAAATGTTTATTGAATATTTAATTATCTTTCATTCGAGTGATTGAGTTTATGGGTTTTATTAAACGCGAGATATTTACAAATATATGTGACCACCTTTTTTAAAGCTCAGTACAAAAGATATTGCCCGAAATCTCGTAAACCTATCCGTAGATTCATATATTCAAATTCTGCGAGTCATTTCCAATAATACAAAAATAATGGAATTTACTGCGCAAACTTTTTTTCTCATTTTGTTGTGTAGTGTAATTAAATATTAATTCAAATTACAAAAATATATTTATTTAACAAGGGACATATTAGTTAATTAGCTCTGAGAGCGATGAAATATATCTATTCCTTATTATTTGATCTTCAGCATAAAACCCACGATTTATATTAACTCCTTTTTTTGGTGTGATATTTGATGCTTCACTTGCTAATTCTTCTGTGTCCAGTGGAACTCTGTTTTCCATAAGAATATTGTGCAATACAGCGCATGCGTATGTAATATTAGCTGCTTTCTCTTGGCTATAGTGCAGAGTTCTATGCTTTAGAAGACACCTGAAGCTAGATTTCAAAACTTCAAATGCTCTTTCTACTGTATTACGTGCTTTGATATGGAGCTTGTTGAATTGCTCCTCTTTTCGATAAGACGGCTCAGCGAATGGAGTTAGCAGCCACAGTTCTAGGGGATATCCAGAATCACCCAGAAGCCAATCATCTGTATGCAAATCGCGAGTTCTCATAAGGTTAATACGAACATTGGATGTCGTTCAAATTCCTGAATCGTGACAAGAACCCGGAAATTTTGCATTGATTGATGTGAAACATATGTTCGCACACCTGAAGCCAAAATATAATGTATATTTATATCATTATTATATTTCATATAGGCAACTAATTACAGCTTCAACGTTATTACTCTATCTTTTCTTTCCGTTGAGCCAATATTCCGGAGTATATTACCACAAGTTATTCAGCCATAGCATTAAGTATATTAAATTATTTTACACAAAATTTAATAAATATTTAATATACAAATTGATTTCAAGTTTTTAAAGTATGGCAAATATTTTAGAAATGTCGCAATTTTTGAATTTGGCAAAAACAATTATAATAGTTTTTATTGTCACTTTATTAATAGAATACGATTTCGTGACAATTGTCACTCACCTCATATTTGTCATTTATTTGTCTTTGTCATTGCTCGTTAGAAAACGGCTATTAATTTATTTTATTTGGCACTTAAATGAAGATGATGTCATATTTAAAAAAAAAATCATTTTCACTTTTCGCCCATTTTAGCACAACCCACTTTTTCCAACCTACTTTAGCCCATCACTGTAATTAAGCAAACGGCTCCATTGACAAATGAACAAACGGTAAAATTAAGGAACTACTCGGGTAGCCGAACAGTTAATTCCAGGATTTTTCAGGTATTTGAACTATCCGGGTATTATCTGGGTATTTCTAAAAACCAGGGTAGTCCGGGTACCGAGATATCAATATTGTATATGTTTGTTGAACTTTTTCAAAACAATGTTTACTCTCGGATGTTGGCAATTATTTGCCAAGAGGTAGCGCCAATTAAAACCAGTTGGGAAGGTTAGATCACATGGGAAATTTTAAAGTAGGTGTAATTATGATAGTTAGGATTATCAAAATTATAGTCGGTCTAAGCCGACTATAAATACCCTACACATATGTGTGGTTACCATTCAAAGTGATATATAGGTCACCAGGGTATACGAATCCTGAAAATAACTACAAACATTCAATCGCTGAAGAATTTCCATTCATTTGATATCCATATTTACAAATGGGTAGGTGTACCGAATTTCGATTTTTTTTTTAATGAACCACAGGTCTTTTCGACGGAAAACATTATTATCACGTACTTGAGCATGATGTCAATGTATATTTGACCAAAAAAGTTTACCTAAGCACGTATTTATAAAAATTGATCTTTATATGTACATTTTATATGAGGTATTTGAACATAAGTGGTCGGATCATAGGTCACAATACAGCGTAGGTATATTAGTAATCAAAGTTATAAGTTTCATTTATCTAGCTCTTCAATTTTAAAAGTAGTAGGGATTTCAACAGACAGACAGACAGACAGACAGACAGACGGACAGACAGACGGACAGACAGACGGACATGGAGATGCTTCCTTCTGGGTGTTACAAACGGCGTACCAAACTGAATATACCCTTTCACTCTTAGTGTAGGGTATAAAAAAAACAAAAGTGTTTACAATCCTCACCAAAGTTTTACCACCGACACCTATTAAATTATGAAATTTAAAATATAAAAAAAAAACTCAGCACATATATCTTCAATTACGCACTTTTTATTTTCTATCGTAACTACAAAATGAATTTAAGCAGAGTTTGAAGCAATACTAAAAATATATGTGACAGTTCTGAAATAAAATGAATCATACACTTTTATGAAAACAATCTAAACATTATGTTAACACTAAGCAGTTTCACAACCTACTAATTTATTGTACATTGATATTTGGTTAATTTTTAATAATCAATATGATCCTATTAGTTTGTAAGAATATTTACATATATCATGCATTTTACATATTTTTATTGTCTTGCTTTGATATAATTTGTTATTACCGCAACCATTCTGATGTTGTAAATTAATCATCAAATAAAGTTTATTATGTCATTTGCAATTTTACACATTATTTCACTTATTCATATATATATACAATATGTTTATTACAATATAATTACGCCTTGTTTTTGTTTTTTTTTATCAAGATTTTTTATGTTTAAAATATCTTCAAATATCCTTTATTACTGTAAATAATTATTTAAAAAATATTTCTACTATAAGCTCGCATACGCAATAAAAAGCAATAAATTATGCCTCTAAAATCGATCGAACCATTATTGTCTATATGATTTAAATATAATTATTTTTCATTAATCTTTTTTATTACTATATCATATTATATTTCATTATTAATATAGTTTTTATTTAAATTGGATTTTTTGATAAAGTAATAATTCAAATCACAGCAGTCTTAATCCCAAATATGGTAAATAATTTTTATAAATTTATAATTCTTAACATATTAAAATGATACCAAATTTTTATTGGACTGGATACATTATAAAATACAATTACACATATAAGATGAAATTAATAAGAAAATTTAAGTTTGTGGGTTTTTCTATGACATTAAAGTCATTAATAAAACATAGTTGGAAAAGTACATTCGCTATTTACTACAAGAGTGTCAAAAACGCGATTTTTAAGTTAATGATGTAGAAATATCTGTTATAGCATGTTTCATCTTGTGTATCGTATTGTCATCTCGTATTTATGTCTTATATACTTACCGCTTGAGAAGAGAATACCTCATTTCATACAGTGATGTGAGAAATAATAGGGACAGCAATGCAATTATTTGATAGGTTATATTTTCTACTGGGCTTATTACAAAAACAAAGTTAACTAACTGTATTTCAAACATTGCTTATATGCAGAATAGAATACCCATAATAGAGCATAATTATTCAGAATAATTTTTGAAAATTTCAATCAATTTGTCTCAACTTCTGATATTTGCTGTGAAAATTAATAAGGGCAGTTGCAAACTTTGGTTTATTTTTTAAATATTTGAATTTTTATTAAATATTTTATCAGTGTAGCGCCGAAAAAACTTATCTTCTAAAAAAAAATATAAATTGTTTTTTGTTTTTCGACGTAAAATAGAGTTATTGCAAAAATATTGTCTTTGCGGGCTCAAGGTCTGCCAGATACAAAGTGCTATGTACTGGGGAGTGAAACAAACAACAATTGACAAAAACAAATAGTTGTTGGCTGACTGTACAGCTGTTTCGGAAGCTGCCAAGCTTCCTCATCAGCGGTCTTTTGCACAACTTCTGCATAGCAAGGTCTATAAGATCATTTTGTGCAATGAACTAAATGCGAATTTAGTACAAGCACAAAACAACCAGGCAAAACAGAAATTGATGTATACACTAAAACAATATTTGAAAATTTCATTCCATAAATTAGATGCACGAGGTCAAAAATCAAAAAATTTCGTCTGTCACAAAAAGTTTTATTTTGCGACTTGTAAAAATAAAACCGGCTATTTCATCCAGAGCAGTGAAAATGAGTTAATTCTTGACATGTAGCAATCTACTAATTATAAAATGTAGAATAACGAAAATCTGAGAGTAAAAATTGCAAGAGTTAATTTTCATTAATTTTCACAGCAAATATCAGAAAGTTGAGACAAATTGATTGTAATTTTCAAAAAATATTCTGAATAATTATGCTCTATTATGGGTATTATATTCTACATATAAGCAATGTTTGAAATAGAGTTAGTTATCTTTGTTTTTGTAATAAACCCAGTAGAAAATATCACTTATCAAATAATTGCATTGGTGTCCCTATTATTTCGCACACCACTGTATGTCCCATATATTTCATATGCAAGGTGATAGTTAATTGAAAACTTTAAACGCTTTTTCTGCAAAATCGCTTTTAGTTATAACACTCTTGTTGTATATGGTACATATACACCTCTCCAAGGTGTTTTATGTATGGTTTCCATGTTATCTTTTGCTATCACTCGTAATCACTTTTTCGTTGTGATACCGAGTGATAGCAAAAGTTCAAATGTTTCAACTTTCTCTATCTTTCGTTATCCCCCCATGTTATAAGGCGGAGAAATAGTGATGACGAGTGATTGCGAAAGATAGTATGGAAACCATGCCTTAACCAGAGTTTGCAAGCTTAAAAAGCAAAGCATCATTTTGTTCTCACATGCTTTGTTCTTCTTAATCGTTAAATACTATTAAATAGTATTGACAACGAGAATCAGTATCAATTTTACTGTTTTGTGCGTGCTTACTCAAGCGTGTCGATACTATGTGCGAACACAGTTAAAAACAAAACAAAGGTTTAAGGCCAAATCGCAACGTTGCTAAAAATATTTTTTTTGTTCAAATATGTTTGTTTGTGTTTTCCAATTATATTTGTTCATGAAAATGTTTATGAATGTGAATATTAAAGAAGATGTGAACAGTTGTTTTGCTTTTCTTGTTTTTCAATGCTAATGAATATAAGCATCTTAAAAAATAAGGTCAGGTACGCACTTGTGAAGCGGCAAATCGAATACATCTACAAAAACATATGCAACTCTCTTGCATGTGTTTTCTTTTTCAATTGCTGTTGCTGCCTATTGATGCTGTTTGTGATGCGACAATTAACAAAATACGTTTTTGTAAATTTCATTGTCGTTTACTATACGATTTATTATAAATACAACTCAGCAATTGTCATTTTTAACTTCGTTCCGATTTTTTATTTTACAATACATTCGTATTTTTACAATTTGATATTCGTAAACCAAAAAGAAGCAGAAAACATGAAGAAAACAAGAAGACATTACAGCTATAATTCTCTTTTCAGCGTATCGACGACGGGCAGAAAAAATAAAATATCTAATGCACACATACGGTCATACACAAATACTAACTACTTTGTGTAGTTAATATTTGTGTAGAAAATTGTTTTTTGGACTGTTTTTTTTTTATTATTTTTGAGTCTCGCTTATACCAGCGACCCAACAGCACATGATGTGGAGGCCTCAAAAATGAATATGGAAATATGAAAGCGTTTATTATGCCAGTTTCGCACAAAATCCCGAGTAGAAATTCAGAGTGCGATCATTGTCTGATCATTGTCTGATTTTTGAAATAAGGTTATTATCACATGTTCACATCAGTTACTGATTCAAAACGTGACGCTATTCGATGTTGCTATTCTGATCAGGTTGCCTGATTAGGCTTTCTGATCTTACCTTATCCTGACATTATATTATTCGATGCATATTCTGTCGGTGCAGTACTACAAACATATTTTTACAAACTTTTCAAAAGTTATCCACAAAAAATACGTTTATAGACAAAATAAACTTTGACGTGTAATTGTTATTGTGAAGTTGAAGTATCACATTTATGAAAAAATTAAAGAAATACTTTCATATCTGATAAAATTAAATCATATAAAAATTAAAGTAAAACTTTGAAATTTTTAAAAGTTTTTGTCATTAAAATTTCATTTTATCTAAATTATATCTTTATTTTATCTAAAAATACCTATGTATTTTTAAATGAAGCGTTGAGTTTTCTTAATACTATTATATAATTTTCAAAGCATTAATAAAATTAATTACGACAAAACAATTAATTCCGCAAACCCCGCCTAAAGCCGGTCGTGGGCAGTAAAGGGTAAAACTCCGAATCGATTTTTTCCTTAAGTTTTAAGTGTATTCTGAAAAATAGAGCTTTCGAGGTTCATATTTTAAAAAAAGAATATTTTCCGATTTTTATTTTACCGCAATCCAAGATAATTTTATTAAATATTTAATAGGAAAAACTTATGAGATTTAGTTATGTTTTATTTTTTTACATTTCTTCACTTTCTCATTTGTAATTATCGAATTTGACAATAGATTTTCTAAAAGTACAACTAACTAACTGCATTATTACATTTTTAGCCCTACACAATGCGAACAGATAATTAAAAAAAAACAAGCATAAAACAACAACAAAATAAATAACAATCACAAATAAAAGTATATAAACACAATTTGCAATTAATTCTAAACAAAAAGTCTCATCAGTGAAATATTGTAACTCACTGTGTAATGCGTTTGTTATTGTTAATTGTTACTGCATATTTGATACAATTTTCTAAAAAATTAGCTTTGCCATTTTACTGAGGTTCCATCATTGATGTTTGGTTTGATTTTAGCAATTTCGATTTTGCATATATTCGTTAATTTAATAAAATTACAGGCTATAAACTATATCCTAGTGGCATTAAACATTTTAACTAAAAACATTTCAAATCACATTTGTAAACTAATATATATATATTATATACAATATATGTATAAAATTTGATTATAAAGAATATTAATTTCATAGATTAATAGCATATTGTGAGCGATCATAAATCACATCTCAGTTAGAATAACTGTGATCAATGTATCAAATTTGTATTCTGGCAAAAATCTAACAAAAAAACTCAGAAAATACCCCACACCATGATATAAATATATGCAGGTACGATCACTCTGACACTTTGACAAATTTTTGAGTATTTTGTTTTGATTCAAATTTTCAAAAATGGAAAAATGAAAATTATTTTTCAGATTTTGTTTTGATTATAAAAATGTTTGAGAACATTTTTAAGATATCTCAAAGCATACCTTGATAATTATTTTTCATTTCTCTAGAATTTTATATGATTTTTTTCTTTAATTGTCGATTTTGTTTTGCTTTTAAAACTAAACGTCAAAGAACATGCCTAGTGTCATCTAAAGTAAACATTGGAAAAAATGAGAGAGTGGTCTGGGGAAGAGAGTTTCGCGTCATATTTTGTTTAATTTTTAATTAATTGAATACAAGTGTAAACAAACGACAAAAGAATATTTGAAATTCAGTTTGTATGCAGTTTTGGAAACAATTAAGCATTAAAAAATGCATTTTAATAATTTTAATGGTGCCAATTTGTGGCCCAAGTTTGTGAAATTACATTATAAGTGATGTGTCAAATGTTTGATGTGTTCTAAGTTAAAAGAGAAGTTCTTCTCATAGAGGAAAATGGCCTTCAATTTTTTAACTGCAGTTTGTGTTTTTGGCAGCAGTTTTTGATATGTTGGATCTATACGTTTAACTACCATTCCTTAATTAATAGCTAAACTAATTCGTAATAAAAAAAAATAATTTCAGATGTTGTGTATACGTTGTGATCTGCTACTTTGAAGCTCACAATGTTCATAATTATTTTGACCTTAGCCACTCAACTTATTGCCAGAATTTGAAAACATCTCAATTTAGGATTCACCTCAATTTTTGGGAGGTTTTGGACATAAAATTCAGTTGTGAGAATTTGCGATGCTCGTCAGAATAGCGGTATAAGAGATGTTTTCACCATCTTTGGTTAAGCACTAACTGAAACTGATTTTTACCCATAAAATATATTGATTAGAAATACTTTAGTGAATATTCAAAATACAATACGGAATAAATAAATAAATACAATATTTATGATAGATACAATGTTATTGGTAAGAACATAATTATTTTAAATGTACATAACACAAAATTTATACATAATATTTTAAAATCAGGGACGTTTTGATAATGTTTGGTTAAACATTAACTGACACTATAACTGATAAGTTACCCATAGAATATATGAAATTGAATTGTAGTCTACTTAATAAAAAAAATATTATTTTTAAACAAAAGTTAAGAGTCGATTGTAATTTCTTTTAATTGATCTACGGTATAAACATTTTAGATCTAAGAATAATATAATAATCTGTCAAAATTTTAAACGACAGGCACATATTGTTATTATTAATAAGAATTTTGTACGTAATGTTCACTAATTAAAATTAAGAATTTTGTTATTACTACTATTTTTAAAGACGCTTAAGTGATTATAGTTTTTGGCTTATTAATTATGAGTTGTATAAATCGCCCATATTATAGGACCGTAAATTGATGATCTAATTTTGTTAAATATTGTCATAGTATTGTCAAAGTGTTAGACTAATTAAAGACATTTATACCAAGTATTCAACATGTTTCTGTATGTTTCATTGACTTGTTTTGATTGTGGCCATGTATTTTGAATCCATTTCGTCCAAGTCCTTTCCTTTAGTTTCAGGTACGTGTAAAACAATGAATAACAAACCTAGACATGATATACACGCATAAAGCCAAAAGGTTCCGTACAATCCAATAGTTTCCTATAAAAATATATATATATATATAAATATATATGTGCACCGAAACAAATAGTGAATTAAAAATATACAAAAATGTCATTAAAATAAATACATAATTTATTTACGACGAATATATTGTACGATAAAAACAACTTTCATGTGAATTTTTTTAATTTACGCTAAAAATAGACAGCCTTATGCCTGGTTTTCACTTTGTAATTTTGTGTCATATTTATTTTTTTACATTGTGATTGCGAAGCAGAAATTGTCAAAAATTAAAATATTCATTATCCATGTCAAACAATATCGAAAAACGAACCTGTTGGCATTTTTTTAATCTTTGCCATGTAGAAAAATAACAAATTTGAGAAATTATCGAACATAAAACTGACAGAAAATGATATAGTGAAAACCAAGCATTACAAATACAAGTTTTTTTAAAGTTATTTAATGTTCGACTTTTTCGAAATGTCATAAAAATGTTCAGAACTTTAAAAAATACGTACCAAAAAAATAAAATTAAATTTTAAATTTATAAAGTATCCAGCTTTTAAAATACAGAGCTAGATCAACTTTATTCTCCACATTTTTATAAAATTTGACAGTAAAAAAAATGGAAGAAAAAATGGAATCCAGAGATACTAACTTGCAGAACAGTTTTCTGTTGACAGAGTTTTCGTAACAATATGCTACAACCATGGTTGAAGTATATACAGGTTAAATCATCTTTCAAAATTCAGGCGCCATTTACTTTTTTTTGGTTGAAGTATATACAGGTTAAATCATCTTTCAAAATTGTGGCGCTATTTACTTTTTTTTGAAAACTTTTTGAAAGTCTCAACATTTATTTACGAACATTTTAAAACAAAACATCAATGCTTTGTTTACAATTTCACAAAATTAACATATATCAAAATTTTAAAATCATCTAATCTCAACATTTAAAAAAGTTTAAAGGTCTCCATGAATTCAAAATGAACTATCGTGTATTTAGATAATCAAATAGTTAATTTGTGCAGTTAAATTTTAATAAAATAGTGAAAATTAAGTGCAAAAAACATAACCTTTAAAAAACTTTTAAAATGACAATATATGTTATGTATGCCAACTATCTGTCTACATGAGCTAACCTGTTTCCTATTTGTAACCCATTTTCCAAAAAAAAAAAAAATGAAATGTGATTGAGCTGCTGGAAAGTACTTTTTAAAAAATTTTAAATTTTAGTCAAAGCACAAATAATTTTCGAGTCAGTTTAAAAAAAAAAATCATCCTTTGCAACGTTTAAATTTCCACAATTTGTTTAAACGTTTAATACAAACAATACTTTTGGCGAAGACCTTCTATAAACGGTCTTGCCCGTTACTGTCCACTTAACATCACTGATTGGCACGGTGGAGCAAAGAACATCTTTTCTTTGCCATGCTAAAAAATTTAACTAAACTTCAGTTTTTTTTATGAAAAGCTATGAATACACAATTATAAGAATCCAACAAATATAAATAATTTAATTAAATCAATAAATTACCTGGAAATCAACAAATGTTTTCACTCCAATAAAAGAACACAAATACCCAAATGTAGTTGAAATCGAACATCCAAGTCCACGAAATTCTAACGGAAATAATTCACCAACCAGCAACGATGAAATAGGAGAAATACCTAAAATATATATAAAATTCATATAGATTATTCTCTAGTACAATTTTTTAAATGTTAATTGTTTGTGAAAAATCAACGCTATTTCCATAATTTTGAAGATTGTGAATAATAATTTTGTTCAAAAAATGGTTCCCAACCTGTCGCGACTCCCTTTTTAACTTCATATGTCTCCTGCGACCCCTTTGAAATTAGAAAACAGAAATGTTTGAATTACACTGTTCTACAAATTGAGGCTTGTTGGATTCCACCGATCTTCTAATTCTCAGAATTTGCCAATCACAACGACATTTTGCCAAAAAAAATTACTCAAAAAAGGCCGTTTTTATCAAAAAATAAAACATGAACCTTGTCCTTCTGATAATTGGTAAAAAAATATGTGTCCAGATATTACTTACGTAAATTGCCCTTACAACCGTGGATAGGTTTTGGCCACTGAGATGAAGCCGCGCCAGTCGCTTCTGCTTTGCGCGCCGCCAGTTAGGAATTAGGAGTGTTTTCATCCATTCGTTCGACATGACCGCTGACTGCCAGCGAAGCCACTGGATGTTGATGAGCTTGACTATGTCAATGTCGTCGAATAACTCATACAGCTCATGGTTCATCCTGATTCGATACTAGTTAGCAAAGCAGATAGGGCCAAAAATTTTAGAGAGGGCACTACTTCTCAGCCCAAAGTAGCACCTGTTGGCAAGAGTCTTTATACGTTTAATCTCCAGGCTGAAGTCGTTGTTGCTGTTGATGCTGGATCCCAGATAGACGAAGTCCTTCACAATGTCAAACTTGTGGGAGTCAAAATCAGCTTTTTGTCCAAGGCGCACGGACTCTTTTTTGCTTGTTGACACAAGGAACTACGTCTTGTCCTCGTTTACCGCTAGACCCATTCGACGCGACTCTTTCTCCAATCTGGAGAATGCTGCGCTGACTGCTCGTGTGCTCCTGCCAATGATATTAATATCATCGGTATATGCGAGCAGCATGACACTTCTGTTGAGGATAGTGCCGCTTTGACGAAGTTTGGCAGCTCGAACTATTTTCTTCATCAATAAGTTAAAAGTTGCACGATAGGGAGTCACCCTGTCTGAAACCTCGTTCGGTATGAAATGGCTCGGAGAGGTCTTTTCCTATTCTAAATGAGCAACGTGTGTTGCTCAGGGTCATCCTGAAAAGCTTTATAAGTTTTGTAACGTTGATACATTACAAATATGGACTACGAAACACCCTTTAACAATTCTGGTACCACTGCAGTAATACAGTGGAACAATACACTACAGTTTGAAAACCACAGTAACAACATACGACACCAACCAATCACAAATGGTACTCAAAAGATGCTTGCTCGGTTGCACTAGAGGCAGGTTGGAGACGTGGTGTTCTTGTTCTGTATTTTATAGCGGCGAATTGCCGAAAGGTGCAGCAACAACACTAGTGAGAAACCATTCACCGAAAAAATTACTTTAGTAAATTATACTACATTTATGATTTCGTTTTGAAAAAATGAAGTTCTACTACATTTTGATCGTTTTTTAATACATTTGTATTAATTTGTCTGGATTTTACTACACAATGTATTAGAAAATCGTATCTACATATTGCAGAATATGTAGTATGTATTTGTTTTCTGTAGTTTTTATTTTTGAAATACGTGTACTACATAATACATAAAATGTATTTTGCAATTTATTATAGTTTAAAAATTAAATTATAAATTATTTACATATTATTATAAATTCTTCTATAAAATATATTCTATAAATCTATATATATATATATATAAAAATGAAATGTCCTGTGTGTGCCAGACATCACGGGAGAACGAACCAATGGATTTTCCTGATTCTTTTTGTATTTTGTTCGTGTCAATGCAAGAGTGGTTTAGGAAAAAATAAAAGTTGGAAAAACCACAAGGAAAAGCCGGAAAATCGAAAAAATCTAAATTTGATCCTAGGAACCTAAACTTTGGACAGGGTGTTCATTTTCCGGCGTAAGGGCTCACTACGAAGTGATTTTTGGAAATTCGATTCCAAAGGTACAAAAATGGGCGTGACAAAACTGAACTTTTAATTCAATATATCTTAGTAATTAAATTACCCACAGTCATGAAATTAGGCCCAGTAATGTATATTGTTGTTTATCTTTTTTACTAAATGTAGGTGGAATTTTATAAAGGGGCGTGGCACCTCCCACATAATCATAACTTTAAAAATGCTCCTATGACCACATATGAGTTATAAAAAGGGAAACAAAGGTTCTTATTAAAAAGTAGAATCGTCACGTAGAATGTGGGTGGGATTGGAAAAAGGAGCGTGGCACCTTCCATATAACCAAAACATTAAAAATGCTATAACTTCTGACATGCTAAGATAAAAATCCAAACAAATGTTCATATTTAAAACTCCGATCTCGGATCTGGAAGCGGTTTTCTTCTATATACTGAATTAGTCATATGGGCAAGAAAATAAAACGGCCTAAGTGCCTGATCAAATCTGTTTTGAATGTCTTCTTTATAAGAGGACAACTCTTTAGAACCTAATAGATTCAATCACCGTTTAAAAATTGGCTTCAATTAAAAAAACTAAAATCCTGGATTTTTTAAAGTGGATTTTTAAACATTTTAATAGTCACGTGGAATGTGAGTGGGATTGGAAAAAGGGGCATGGCACTACGTTAAATGTGGGCGTTAAAAATATCGACGTAGACATACACTAAAAAGGGAAAAGGAGGCGTAAATGTATCCACACTTTATAAACGATATAGTTTTGCAATTACAAAAACTTAGCACGGGCGAAGCTGTGCACGGGTCCAGCTAGTTTACTATCCCCTGTATACAAAAATATGTACCACTTTAAGTTAATTTTTTTTATAAAAATTTGATTAAAATTGAATTTATTATAGAAAATCTTAGAAACTAGCAGCCCTCTAAATATGAAAACATAATTTACTTTCAAAAACAGCATAGTTTTGTTTATATTTTTAAAACCAAATTTTTAGCTTTTCCAATAATAAAAAAATAATGTCCAATTTAAAATAATATTCGAATGTATATGGAAGACTTGTCAAAAAGCCACCAATTTGTTAAAGCTGTACACCGAAAAAATTACTGTAGCAAATTATATACATTTTATGTGTTTGTTTTGAAAAAAATTATGTCTACTACATTTTGTTGGTTTTTAAATACATTTGCCTTTATTTGTCTTATTTTTTACTACACCATGTATTGAAAATTCGTTCTCTACATATTGCACTAACTGTATTGATGTTTTGTTTTTTGCTTTCATTTGAATTCGCGTGGGATCACTGACGAACGAATTACGAATGGTCGTCCCTCGTGCAGGTATAAACGAATTCTTTGGTTTCATATTGCAGAAACTGGTTTTGTTGTTGTTTTTTTTTGCACAAGACGGATGTCTGCGCAAAAAAAACTGTCCGTAGCATCTGACCGACCGTCTTAAAGAGAGATTACTATAGAGCTGCCACCTAAGTTTACCGCTGAATATTTTTGGTTTTAAAACTTAGTTGTCAACTCTGCAGTATACAAATATAGCACGCAGCTGCAAATGAGTAGTTTGCTGATGTGACGCGCCATGACGTTAGCATTGAGACGGCAAAATTTTGTTCGCTCTCTCATTTTTCGAACGCCGCCATGGTATGGTTTGCCATGGTATGGATTTACCATCGCATGGTTTTACCATAGCATATTATTCTTATGTGTTTCAACCGAAAAGAAACACTTAAGTGCTTGCCATTCCTTTGACTGGTCAGTACTTTTGATACTTAGTGGTGCTTCCATCTTATGATAAATAAATATATTTTTATAATTCTTGTATCTTATTTTAGGTATTAAAAAATTATATTAATATTCATTCATATAATTTTCCGAATTAATAAAATAAATATGTTATTTAATATATTATCACAACATGGTAAAATAACTACATATTATTGTAAAATTAAAGGCATATGTAGTAATTTCTCTACATATTTCTGGACGTATAAATAAAGACAAAATGTAGGTTTTTTAATACATATGTATTGAAATTTTATATAAAAAAGCTGTTAAATTATGTAGTAATTTTCCATATAAAAACAACTACATCAGTTTAGTAAAAATAAATACATATGCTTTTGGACGTAAATCAAATACATATGTATTTATTTTAAAGGCATTTTTAGTTATTTTTAATACGGTATTTTTTTCGGTGTTAGTTAATACATTGTCAAGATGGAAATTGCTTGTCTGTCGGCTAACCGCAGAACACCATAACGTCGGCTCATATTCGAACGCCTTACCGTCGGTATCACCGAACGCCATACCGTCGGTTAAAACATGAACGCCTTACAGTATTATTGTCAGTGTTGCCAGAACTTTTTTGAAGAAAAAGCTAAATAACAAAAAAAAAGCTAATTTTTTTTTATTATATTTTCTATGTATTTTATTAAAAACTAGCTGGACCCGTGCACAGCTGCGCCCGTGCTAAGTTTTTGCAATTGCAAAACTATATCGTTTATAAAGTGTGGATACATTTATAAGGTTCTTATTAAAAAGTAGAATCGTCACGTAGAATGTGGGTGGGATTGGAAAAAGGAGCGTGGCACCTTCCATATAACCAAAACATTAAAAATGCTATAACTTCTGACATGCTAAGATAAAAATCCAAACAAATGTTCATATTTAAAACTCCGATCTCGGATCTGGAAGCGGTTTTCTTCTATATACTGAATTAGTCATATGGGCAAGAAAATAAAACGGCCTAAGTGCCTGATCAAATCTGTTTTGAATGTCTTCTTTATAAGAGGACAACTCTTTAGAACCTAATAGATTCAATCACCGTTTAAAAATTGGCTTCAATTAAAAAAACTAAAATCCTGGATTTTTTAAAGTGGATTTTTAAACATTTTAATAGTCACGTGGAATGTGAGTGGGATTGGAAAAAGGGGCATGGCACTACGTTAAATGTGGGCGTTAAAAATATCGACGTAGACATACACTAAAAAGGGAAAAGGAGGCGTAAATGTATCCACACTTTATAAACGATATAGTTTTGCAATTACAAAAACTTAGCACGGGCGAAGCTGTGCACGGGTCCAGCTAGTTTACTATCCCCTGTATACAAAAATATGTACCACTTTAAGTTAATTTTTTTTATAAAAATTTGATTAAAATTGAATTTATTATAGAAAATCTTAGAAACTAGCAGCCCTCTAAATATGAAAACATAATTTACTTTCAAAAACAGCATAGTTTTGTTTATATTTTTAAAACCAAATTTTTAGCTTTTCCAATAATAAAAAAATAATGTCCAATTTAAAATAATATTCGAATGTATATGGAAGACTTGTCAAAAAGCCACCAATTTGTTAAAGCTGTACACCGAAAAAATTACTGTAGCAAATTATATACATTTTATGTGTTTGTTTTGAAAAAAATTATGTCTACTACATTTTGTTGGTTTTTAAATACATTTGCCTTTATTTGTCTTATTTTTTACTACACCATGTATTGAAAATTCGTTCTCTACATATTGCACTAACTGTATTGATGTTTTGTTTTTTGCTTTCATTTGAATTCGCGTGGGATCACTGACGAACGAATTACGAATGGTCGTCCCTCGTGCAGGTATAAACGAATTCTTTGGTTTCATATTGCAGAAACTGGTTTTGTTGTTGTTTTTTTTTGCACAAGACGGATGTCTGCGCAAAAAAAACTGTCCGTAGCATCTGACCGACCGTCTTAAAGAGAGATTACTATAGAGCTGCCACCTAAGTTTACCGCTGAATATTTTTGGTTTTAAAACTTAGTTGTCAACTCTGCAGTATACAAATATAGCACGCAGCTGCAAATGAGTAGTTTGCTGATGTGACGCGCCATGACGTTAGCATTGAGACGGCAAAATTTTGTTCGCTCTCTCATTTTTCGAACGCCGCCATGGTATGGTTTGCCATGGTATGGATTTACCATCGCATGGTTTTACCATAGCATATTATTCTTATGTGTTTCAACCGAAAAGAAACACTTAAGTGCTTGCCATTCCTTTGACTGGTCAGTACTTTTGATACTTAGTGGTGCTTCCATCTTATGATAAATAAATATATTTTTATAATTCTTGTATCTTATTTTAGGTATTAAAAAATTATATTAATATTCATTCATATAATTTTCCGAATTAATAAAATAAATATGTTATTTAATATATTATCACAACATGGTAAAATAACTACATATTATTGTAAAATTAAAGGCATATGTAGTAATTTCTCTACATATTTCTGGACGTATAAATAAAGACAAAATGTAGGTTTTTTAATACATATGTATTGAAATTTTATATAAAAAAGCTGTTAAATTATGTAGTAATTTTCCATATAAAAACAACTACATCAGTTTAGTAAAAATAAATACATATGCTTTTGGACGTAAATCAAATACATATGTATTTATTTTAAAGGCATTTTTAGTTATTTTTAATACGGTATTTTTTTCGGTGTTAGTTAATACATTGTCAAGATGGAAATTGCTTGTCTGTCGGCTAACCGCAGAACACCATAACGTCGGCTCATATTCGAACGCCTTACCGTCGGTATCACCGAACGCCATACCGTCGGTTAAAACATGAACGCCTTACAGTATTATTGTCAGTGTTGCCAGAACTTTTTTGAAGAAAAAGCTAAATAACAAAAAAAAAGCTAATTTTTTTTTATTATATTTTCTATGTATTTTATTAAAAACTAGCTGGACCCGTGCACAGCTGCGCCCGTGCTAAGTTTTTGCAATTGCAAAACTATATCGTTTATAAAGTGTGGATACATTTACGCCCCTTTTTACCTTTTAAGTGCAAACCTAGTCACTATTTTTCCCGCTCACATTCTATTTTACTATTAAACATTTTAAAATGATATTTCGTTTCGATTTGTACAACTCTGCTCTTAGTAAGTCAGAAGTTACCATTTATAGTTATATGGGAAGTGCCACGCCCCATTGTCCCATTCCGTCCACATTCTAAGTGACTATTACAATGTTTAATATAATCTTTTGTTTTGATTTTTATAACTCTGCTCTTAGTAAGTAAAGAGTTATAGAAATTTTGAAGTTTTGGTTATATGAGAGATGCCACGCCCCGTTGTGCAATCCCGACCATATTCTACGTGACGATTGGAGTTTTAAATATGAACATTTGCTTTCATTTTTATAACTCAATTCTTAGTATGTCAGGAGTTATGGCAAATTTAAAGTTTTGGCTATATGGAAAGGGACACGCCCTTTTGTCCAATCCCTTCGTAGTGCACACGGACTAGGTTCAAATTTAGATATTTTCGATTTTCCGGCTTTTCTTTTGGGTTTTTCCGAATTTTGTTTTTTCCTAAACCACTCTTGCATTGACACAAACAAAATATAAAAGAAATTAAGCAAATCCGTCTGTTCGTTCTTTCGTGATGCTATGGCACACACAGGACATTTCATTTTACCCTACACCTATGAGGTACAGGGTATATTAAGTTTGTGCAGATATTGTAACGCCCCTTAGGAGGCGTGGCCGGTATGGAAAAGTATATATATTCTTGATCAGCATCACTAGCCGAGTCCGTTTAGCTATGTCCGCCTGTCTGTCCGTCTGTCTGTCTTGCGAGGAAACTTGGAGAATACTTGTCAGAATGCGATGAAATTTTGTCACAATATCTTTTAGCCAAAAGTAGGAAACTAGTTTGAAAATGAACCAAATCGGTCAACGGACACGCCCACCTCCCATAAAGTCATTTTTATATAACTCTTTAGGAAATAATACCTCGAAAACTATTTAAGATATAATTATAAAATTTAAAATTTATTGTTAAAATTCACTAAAAATATGTGGTCCAAAAATTGGCGTGATCCGCCCACATTTTTTTTGCATTATTTCCCGGGTTTTTATAGTGAAAATTTTAGTCGTAAATTATTAAAATCAAATTTCCAATAAAAGGTCAATAAATAAATGTAAGTTTATCAAAATATACAACAAATTTCCAATGTCAAAATTTGTTGATAATTTAAAATTGCTTTTAATTCTTAATATTTCAATAAAATTTTCAAAGATTCGATAAACATTTTTTATTTGTCAGTAAATAGTCAATTAATTTTCAAAATTACACCTAAAAGTCAGTACAATTAGTCAGTACTATTAATTTTTTAATTTTTCAAATTTTCAATATATTTAAAAAAAAAATCACCTAAATCCATGAACAATTTAAAGAGCCTGCTCGAATAATGGCTAGTTGTTTTACCTGCTTCTACTCTGCTTTTATACTTTTCAAAACAAATACTAATTTTTAAGATATTTTTGGAAATAAAAAAAAATGTTTTTAAATTGTATATGTATTTATAAATATGTATTTCTGGAAAATTTAATGGAAAGAATATCCAACATTTTTAGATTTTAATGGCTAAACTCATTTGGGAAGGCTTTTTCGTTCTATAATGCACTTCACAAAAATATAGGAATTCTTCATGGTCCGCATTGGTCTTATAAAAGGCGTTGTTGTCACTGCAACCATCTAATTTAAACTTTATGGCTGAACAATTTTCAATATATTTAAAATGCTACCACGATCATCGAAAATTAATACTGTTGACATCAGGTTGTTCTTAATTTTAGGATACTCGAAGAAAAACTAAATTTTATGCAAAAGCACGATTGTATTTTAAACAATATTTCAAATTAAGACACACTATTTTATGGAAATTTGCATTATTTACTAAATTTTATTAAGATTTTGCTAATTTAAAAAAGGCTAAAAAAAGGCTAAATAAATTAGCCCCAAAATTTAAAGCTAAACACAAAAATAAAAAGCTAAATCTAGCTTTAAAAAGGCTAAACTGGCAACACTGGTTATTGTATAGTTTGCTTATTTTACGCTGTCGGCAACCACCGAACACCTTACCGTCGGTATCACCGAACGCCTTATAATAATAATAGTTTGGCACTACAGTCTTATAAGAACTTAGGCTCGCCATTTCGGCTGTGCGTGTTATATTTGTACTCAAAGTGGTGGGACCTACAGTTTATTAACGAATACGAACGGGGGGTGACAGCTTTTCATAGGCAATATTTTACTCTCGTAGGTTTGCCATTTACTGCCGAGAGGTAGCGCAGTATAGAAAAATGTTTCTATGAAAAGTGGTTGTTAGCCCCAGTCCAGGCTTGAACCGGGGACCTTTCGGCTCGCAGTCCAACGTACTAACCACTGAGCTTACAACGAACGCCTTACCATCGGTTAAGTTCGCAAGTTTTGTTGTGGAAAATTTCCAAAAAAAATGTTTTAAACTTTATCTTACTGAATTTTTTTCTAAATATTTTGTTAAGTCGTGATATACAATTTCTTACTGAAATATTGTAGTTAGACTAGGTGCAAACACATACAAAATTATATGAATATGATGTCTGCATTATGGGACCCTTCTGGTGTGTATTTGACTGGACAGGCTTAATAGGGTTAAAAAATGTATTACACAGCCGCCTTCAATGAATTTTTGAAAATTTTACATAAAATAAAATAAAAACGATATTGGAAAATATATACTTCATATTTGGTATGGAAATATATTTCGTGACGTAGTATTGTGTTTATCATTATGTTTTAAATTGAAAAAATTATAAATGATATTGATATTTATTATTTTACAATTAATAATGAGAATATTCCAATATAATCGAGATTTTTTATACCCTACAACTATGAGGTACACGGTATATTAATTTTGTTTAATTTGAAATTGAAAAAATTCCGAATTGAATTGAAATTAAGGAATTTGCAAAATATATTGAGATTTTCCTTATGAAATTTGAAACAAATAACATGGAAATAACAAATAAATTTAATATTATTTAAATATTTTTTCTCACTCCGACGCACAGTGGGTCAGAAAGCACTTATGCGTCTCCTAAATCTGTTGTATGATAGATAAATGGATAACATTTTGGTTACAATTAGTTAATAGATGTATCTTGCTGTTGTAAAATAACGGGCGGAGTATGAAAAGGGGGAGTGGCACTTTTTACTAACGAAATTTCAATGATATTATATATGCCTATAACTTCTGTATTTTAAGAGATAAATTGATGAAACTTTGGATTTATTTGGTCTATGTTTGTATCTTGCGGTTGTATAAAAATGGGTGGAATTGGAAAAGAGCGTGGCACTGTTATATATGTGTGTGTCATACAAATAATGTTCGCACTTATTAGCACATAACTTTTGAAGTTTAAGAGATAAATGAACGAAACTTTGAACTTAGCTAGCTTGTAATAGTGCATTATCTCTTTATAAAAATGGGCGGAATGTGAAAAGGGGGAGTGGCAGTTTCATATGTGAAAGTTTAATGTATAACCCTGGCATTGTTAACAGAGATAAATAAATGGAATTTTGGATTCATATAGCTATTAGTTATACAAATCTTTCTGTTAAAATGAGAAAATATGAAAATTGATAAAGGTGTTTTTAACACTTATTTATTTATAACTTTTTTCTTTTAAGAGATAAACAGTTAAAATTTTAAATTAAATTTATGCCTGCACCTTATAATACTTCAAAAATGGGTGGAATTGGAATTCGGAGAGTGGCATATTTCATAAATTAAATTTAATTTTTGTTTGAAATAAGTGAATTTTTGCCACATATTTAACTGCAACTTTTGCATTTCGTTAGATATTCGTTTGTATTTGGTTAGATATTGATAGTATCTTACCATGTTCCAAAAATTTGACAAACGGAAGTGATATTTTTCATATATCAAGTTCAGTGAATAATCTTAGAAGTAAAATCGCAATTTCTTGTATTTCGTCCATTGAGGAAAAACGTAATAAAACATGAATGAAATAACAGATTTTGATGATTTTGGTATCAAAGTATTTGTATTAATTACAAATTCATTAATATTTCTTTCGGCGAGGAACTGCGCGATAGTTAAAAGTTTAACCAAAATATAACTTTTAGAATTCAAAATATGCACCTACTTTTTGTTTTTAACAATGTACATAAGCATATCAGAACAATTGAAGCTGAATATCAATTGAATATCTAAAATGGTACTGAATATCTAAATATCTAAAATGGTATCACATAATATACTTTTGATTCGAAACATTTCGAAAAAAGGCTCTTAAAAAAAACATTTATTGAAAAACCTTTAAAAAAATATTTTTTTTTCATGTTTGAGCATGTGTTTTGTATATTTAAAATATGATGCAAAAAACGTTTTTGATTATGAAAATTCAATAATTTATCTTTCTAAAACCGTTTATTTCATTCATTTCCAAAGACTTTCACCTAAAGTATTTATGAAACGCTAATGCGGTTTCTGACCCATAGTGCGACGCACAGTGGTCCAAAATTGAAAAAACCTGGTCAAAATTCTAAAAAACGTCTATTTCGATTAAAGACAAGTTAACGTTCAATGTGTGATTAAAATTTGTGTGATTCAGTATAAAAATTGAAATGGTCTGACAATATTTTTGTTTTTGCTGTTATGACACTGGCTTTTTTTGATGCTTAAAAACACCGAAAATTGTGAATATTAAGTTTAATTTCTTGAACAAGTGCAAAGTGTCATATAAAAAGTGGCTAAAAAGTTTCAGGTTCTCATACTTTTTCAGCACAAATTCAATTTTCAATTGTCAAAATTTATTAAAAAAACAAAATAAAAAAAAATTGGAAAGATTTTAATATATGAGCAGCAAGACTTGGATTTTAATTTTTAGCATGGTTTTTGGTGTATTCGAATGCAAAAAGTTGCAGGAGCATTTATATCCAGAAACTTTCGTATTTTTGTAATCTTTTACGAGATCCAATGCATGGAAACTTTAAAATGCTTCCGAAGAACAAAGAACACGCCAGAAACACAAAACACTACTAGATTTATTTCACTATTCATATTATCAGCAATAGTTTCATATTTAATTACATTTAATTAATAATTGTTTAAAACGTTTAATAAATTCGCAATGAAGGAGTACAAATACAAATTAAATATTTGTTATTGTTTTAATTTTTAAATTTTGAAATATGATTTGTCATACAACTCGAAATTTATGTATTTGTATATTTTTATTTAATGATGTTTCATTCACACAATACTCGACAATTTATGTGCTAAAAAAGCCAGTGTCATAACGGCATAAAAGAAATTTAAATTTAAACATTTCATAAATTATAAATATTTATTGCATTGAAACATTTTTTTTAAAGACGTTTTTGCCAAAAAAAAATATTGGTGGATAGCTTCCGACAGTTTACTCAGTGGGTGCATCAACTATCGTACTGATCAAGACATTTCTGTACATGGATGGGTTGATGGCAGCTAATTTAAATTTAAAATGTGTAATACAAAATGGTAAAATTCGACCAGCTAAAGAATGATCTTTAACTGCTGGTACGAACGAAAGTAGATCTGCAAAAGCGCCTAACGGAAGAATTAGAAGCGCAGGGCATGGAAACGCAGCGCAGAGAAAGTACAAGTTTTATATAAGCGCCAGTTAATCGCAGTTATGCAGCAGCAGTTTCAGAAAATGAAAGAAATTCAAATCAACTCAAAGCAAAACTTCAAGAAAATTCCAATGGATCAATAATTGCTGAAAAAATCGAAACAGCTACAAGAAAATGCGAATCAACTTAATGCAGAACTTCGAGAAAAATCAAATAAAATAGAACAGAAACTTCGGGAAAATTTTCGTTTGACGAGAAATATAAATAAGATAAAAACAATTTTATATATTATTAACAGAATATGATAATATGATAACAGTTTTTATCTCATTTTCATTCTCATTTTTTATGTCTCATCTTATGTCAGCATCTTTTGGAAGTTTCTTATACACTCCATGATAAAGTAAAAGATATTGAGACACATGTAATTGACATGGAATTTAGTATTGATGACAAATTTCTAAGGTTTCCAATTCTGAGTTCAATCGTAGAATACACAGAATAAAACTGTCAACATAGATATTATTTACACAAATTAAATTTATTATTTAAATGAAATCGAGTGTATCACAAGACATTGGTGGTCTGTCGCGTGTGTCGTAAGATATTGGTGGTCTCTGAATTTTTTTGATTAAGAAACATATGTGAAACGTTGTACGATGCATTGATATGTGCTAGAATTTTAGTGAAATACCTAAAAATTGATACCAAAAATTGATAAAAGTTAATTTTTGTAAGTGATTGATTTTCAAATCATATTTAATGTTTGTTTACATTTTTTTATTCTGCTTATGCTGAAACTGCTACTTTATTCACAGTATTCTAGATATTCCGGATAAAATATCAATCTATTCTCTTCGTTCTATTCTTATTCCAGAATGAATAAAGAAATATAATATAAATATAATAAAATGTAATTTTAAAAAAGGTAAAAAATGAATATTGTATAAAAAAATATGAGCACCAAATTTATGTTTTTTACAACAATATGAAATGTAAAAATCAATATGTTCACATGTAAATAAAATGTTTTTCACATTCAAACATATATATGTTTGCAATAACGCCAAAAATTATTCATAATGAACATAAATATGGTTGAACGAAAACAAAAATATGTTTGGATGTTATTATAATAATGTTTGTGGATGCAATAATACTTTTGATTCCATAAAGCTCCAAAGATATATGTAATGCCTGCACAATTATGTTTGGGAGAGCGCTTTTTTTGCAGCATGAAGCTATTCTTAAAGGGTTCGATTGGAATGAAACAAAATCATCTATACTTTTGAAAAGCTTGTTTTCATTGGAGATAGTGATGACACATATCGATGACATTTAACTTAATTTTTTTTATTTTTGGCTTATGGCTGCGACCACTGTGCATCGAATGCAAATAATTTACCGAAAAATATCCCTAGATGCACCTGGATGCAATTTTATTGAAAGATATGGTGCGTGCCACTACAATATCAATCAATGCTTTTGTATTTTAAATTGAACTGATCAATTCCTATACATGTTTGTTGATTTGAAATTAATCAATTCCAATTTATAAAATTGCAATAATAGTAATCATTAGAATGCAGCTTCTAGATTATTCCAAATACTACACAGATAGAAAAGATTTGTTTGAATATGTTTGAATTTAATTAAAAAGTAATACGAAATTACCATACATGTATTAGGAATGAATTATAATCGAAATTGAATTTATTTTTGTTCACGTGTAAACATTATTATATGTCCAGCAGAATATGTCAAATTTACCATAATGTAATCTAAATTATTGGTTATTTACTTTGTTAAAAATTACTTTTGAAATATTTAATTAAAAATAATGTTTTGTTTTGGATTTATAATTCACAATTGAAAATTTGTATTTGAAATATAAAAAATATATACTGAATCGTAAGCACGTACATTCAATTATATTTCAACTCAGATGTGGGGTGACCACTCGCCAATTGTATGTTAAATAATTGGAAAGAATAATTGGAATAATAATGGAAAGAACTACCAAGCAGAAATTAGCAGAATATTTAACAAACTTTGGTGTCGATTTTCCGCCAACTGCAACTGCAGCTCAGCTTAAACGATTGTATGCTGAACATATTGCTGCTGTTCCCGATTATGTTCTTCCTATTGCTCTGCTGTTCCTGATAATGATCCTCCTATTGTTACTGCTGTTTCCGATTATGTTCCTCCTGTTTCATCTGCCGTTTGTGGTGATATTCCTCCTATTGTATCTGCCGTTGCCGGTTATGTTCCTCCTGTCGCTGCTGTTGTTGCCGATAATGTTGCTGTTGTTGCCGATTATGTTGCCGCTGCTGTTTCAAATAATGTGAATTCATAGGTTGATTATCCCCTTTCTGTTCCCACTGCTGTTTCCAATTATGCTGTTTCCAATCATGCTGTTACTGATTATGCTCCTGCTGCAGCTGCTGTCAGAAATGCTGCCGTGGCTCCTGTGAACGGTTACCATGCCAATGCTGTTATGCCAATGTCTTTTGATGCTGACGAAATGAGAACCAGCGAATACTCAACTGATAATGTTGAGCGTGACTTGCAAATGCTCAGAAAAAAGAGAAATCTTGGAGTTGAAAGGTATTATTAATAAATTAGAAAGAGATGTCGTTCATAATGAGCGAAAATGTGATTATGGTGATATTGAACACAGTATCCCTAAATTTCATGGTGATGATCCGGCTCATTCAGTTCGTCATTTTTTGAGAGATTTTGAGGATATCATGATCACCATAAATGCCGATAATCGCTTCAAATTAATAAGCCTGCGACGATCTCTGGCGGGCACTGCTCGAGTTTTTCTTTCAACGACATTAACTCTAAGTTACGAAGATTTAAAGCATGCACTCATCGCTGAGTTTGATGTTGCAGTTAGTCGCCAAGATGTATATCGAATGATGAATCAAAGACGATGGAATAAACGAGACGAATCGTTGCATTGCTACGTTCTTACAATGCAATCGATTGCGAAACGTTCTGATACAACTGAAATAGAATTGATCGATTTTATCATTGAAGAAATTGGAAATAACGTTTCGAATATTCAGTTATTACTTGGTGCTCGTTCTATTCAGGAATTAAAAACGCTGATTAATCGTTATCAAGAAAAATATTTAAAGCAGAATTTGGATCATCGTGTGAACAAAATATCGCTCATTTCAAATAAATCTTCAGTGCCGATGACAACAAATGCGGAAATAGGGAACGGAAAAGGCATCACAAATTGTTTTAATTGCTCGCAAACAGGACATATAAAGCTTCATTGTCCTTTTCCACTGCGACCACAAGGATCCTGTTTTCGCTGCTGGCAAATGGGACATCATCATCGCTCATGTTCGAAACAAGTCTCTGTGATTGGCGACCTAAAATTAGATGAAAGTGATGTAGTTGGTGCTTTTAATTATGTGAGTATTGCCTTCGGAATACATTCGGAAAAAAGTGCAAAATTTTACAAATATGTTTCTCTTTTCGATACGGGCAGTCCATGTAGTTTTGTTAAAGAGTCGTGTGTCCCTGATGATTTGTTGAGAGCATCAAGATCGCCAAAATTGTCAAATTTTTGTGGGATTGGTGGTCGAAAATTGCAAATTTTAGATGAAATTGATTGCATCCTTAAATTTGGAAGTCAATTTAAGAAAATTCATTTTATAATTTTGCTAGACAATGCTATGTTAACACCTGTAATTTTGGGTAGAGATTTTTTAAATACATTTAATATTAAATTAACTCGAATACGATTGCAATACGCAAAAGATAAATTGTTATTACTAAATAATAAAAATTGCACTCTTAATCCGAATTATTCTAAACTTCTGAAACATTATAGCCTTTTGACATGCGACACATCAACTGTTGTAAAAAACCTTAGTAAACCTATTTCCTATGATGTGTCAACTGAAGTAGTCAACTGTAATGTACCCAATATATTTAGTATTGATATTGCATCTGAAGAGATTGAACTAGATATTGACTGTAAATTGCATAAACCTCTTCGTGAGGAATTGAATTCATTGATTTCAGATTCATATTTAAAGCCCAAAAATATACCGGTAGAGCCGTTAGAGTATGAAATGAATATTCGCTTGACCACAGATGTACCTTTTTACTGTGTTCCTCGACGCCTTTCATTTATGGAGCGTACCGACGTACAAAGTATTGTGAGTGAACTTCTTAAAGATGGTACTATTCGCCCAAGTAATTCACCGTATGCTTCGGCTATTGTCTTAGTCAAAAAGAAAAATGGACAGACGCGGATGTGCGTTGACTATCGCGGTTTAAATAAAATCACTGTTAGGGATAACTACCATTGCCCTTAATTGAGGATTGCATTGAGTATTTAGAAGACAAACAATTCTTTACCGCGCTGGACTTAAAAAACGGATTTCATCAAGTTCAACTTTCTTCCGATTCAGTCCCATACACAGCATTTGTTACTCCCAATGGTCATTATGAATATTTGAAAATGCCATTTGGTCTCAAAAATGCTACAGCTGTATTTCAACGGTTCATTAAAAATATTTTTCGTGATTTAGTAGAAACTAGGAAAATAATTATTTATATGGATGACATATTAATTGCTACTGCTAATTTTGAAGACCATGTAAATTTATTGAATACTGTGTTACACCGTATTACTAGTCGAGATTTAAAATTGAATTTGTCTAAATGTAAATTTTGTTATAATAAAATTGAATATTTAGGATATTCAGTATCTTCTTCAGGTATTTCCCCAAGTGAATCACATATTGCTGCTATTAAAAAATATTCAATTCCAACTAATCAGAGGGAGTTACATTCATGTATTGGACTCTTTTCATATTTTAGGCGATTTGTGCCATCATTCTGTCGAATTGCAAAACCGTTGCAGGATTTATTGAAAAAGAACGCCGATTTTAGGTTAGATGAAAAATGCATTGAGTCTTTTAATGATCTTAAAGACCGATTAGTTAAATCCCCAATCCTTTCTATTTATAATCCTATTAAGGAGACTCAATTGCATTGTGATGCTAGTTCAATTGGTTTCGGTGCCGTTTTATTGCAACGAGAAAGTGATGGTAAATTGCATCCAATATCGTATTTTTCAAAAACTACTTCTGCTGCCGAAGCGAAGTATCACAGTTTCGAACTAGAGACGCTTGCTATAATTTACGCGTTAAGACGATTTAGAGTATATTTGGAGGGTATACCATTTAAAATAGTTACTGATTGTAATTCATTGACAATGACTTTAGGAAAGAAGCAAATTAATTCTAGAATAGCCAGATGGGCTTTAGAACTTGAAAATTATAATTATGTCATTGAGCATCGAAATGGTGTGTCTATGTTGCATGTAGATGCTTTGAGTAGATGTCAAATTGCATCTGTAATGAATGCAAATGACGTTGATTTTCAAATTCAAGTCACACAAGAGCGCGATCAAATTATTAAAAATTTACGTATTCGTTTGGAAACTGAAGAAGTAAAAGATTTTGAATTAAGGGATGGACTGGTTTTTAGAATAAAAAGGGACGGATCAAAGTTATATGTACCAAGTGAGATGGAGGACAATGTAATTCGATTAATGCATGAAAAAATAGGTCATCAATCAACTGATAAATGTAATGATAAGATATCATTGTATTATGTATGCTGTACCTTTTAGAGCGCGAGAAAGAAACTTGCATAACATTCCAAAATAGAAGTGCCCTTTGATACAATTCATGTCGATCATTTTGGTCTGTTACCATCGATTAATTCCAAAAGAAAACATATTTTGGTGATAATAGATGCCTTCACGAAATTTGTAAAATTATATCCAACTAACTCTACTAGTTCTCGAGAAGTAAACGCTGCACTTGATAAATATTTTAATTATTATAGTCGCCCGAGGCGATTAATAACCGATAGAGGAACTTGTTTTACTTCTTTAGAATTTGAGGAGTTTTTATTAAAAAATAACATTGTGCATGTTAAAGTTGCGGTTGCCTCTCCACAAGCAAATGGTCAGACGGAAAGAGTCAATAGGGCGATTAAAATGATGTTAGGAAAATTAAGCGATCCAATAAATCACTCTGACTGGTCACAAAAATTGCTTCAAGTTGAATATGCAATCAACAATTCAATTCACAGCACTACTAAAAATACGCCAAGTATACTGTTATTTGGTGTTGAACAAAGAGGAAATATAGTAGATGAATTTACAGAATACTTAAATGAGAAAAATGTATGTGAGTTTAGACGCAATTTACATCAAGTACGTTCAGATGCAACAAAAGCCATAAGCAAGTCACAAGAATATAATTTGAGTTATTTTCTGAAGCAAAGTACAGTTCCCAAAGAGTATCAAATTGGTGATTTTGTTGTTATAAGAAATATAGATACCGTTTGTTCCTAAATACAAAGGACCATATGTAGTTCACAAAATATTGGATAAAGATCGCTATGTAATTCGAGACATAGAAAACTGTTAATTAACTCAGTTGCCATATGATGGTGTTATTGAAGCTAATAGGATGCGAAAATGGTTGTTGAAGTGTGGTAAAGAGGCTATACATGTCATAGAATGAGGCAATAACTATTAATTTTAATTTTTGTTATTTTTTTTGTCAATATTTGATTTTTGTTGAATCGAGGCCGATTAGTTATTAGTTTGGCCGAGAATAAATTATTTTACAATAATATAATTTTTATAATGTTAATTAAATATATTATTTTTTTATATATGTATATTTGTTATTGATCGAGGACGATCATTGTCAGTTTGGCCGAGTTGTAATGTAAATTATTGGTTATTTACTTTGTTAAAAATTACTTTTGAAATATTTAATTAAAAATAATGTTTTGTTTTGGATTTATAATTCACAATTGAAAATTTGTATATGAAATATAAAAAATATATACTGAAGCGTAAGCACGTACATTCAATTATATTTCAATAAATATGTTTCAATACGAACATAAAATTTTAATTGCATTTGAATAAAGTATTTCTTGGCAATTTACTTGGTTAAAACTATGTTTCAAAACACAGAAAATGCTAATCAAATCTAAGTACAACGTATGTTCGCAACCCTCGTCTTAATTCGATAATTTATCGACTGACGAAGTTGGCAACGTTGTGCAGCATTTTCTATCTACGCCATATTTTGCCATCGTTTGAACATATTGATGTTTAAAAACAAAAAAAAATGGAATTGGATTTAAATAAATGTATTCTTCCAACATTCTTCTTGTATACGAAGTTGGCACTCGTTGAGCAGAATTTTCTCTACGTCTCTTTTGTCGTCGTTTGAAGTATGTATAGGGTCGTTTTAAACATACTGATGTTCGAAAAGAAACAAAAAATGAATTCTTGTATATAAAGTTGACACTCTTTGATCGGCATTTTCTGCGTACGTGTATTTTGTTGTTCGTTGAGAAAACGTGTTCGCGTCGGTAATAATTTTGTTATTTATAAATTAAATAAATATATAAATTGTGTTATAAAAAATACTAATAGTAACAGAGTATAATATAGTGCAGTATATAATTTCTGAAACTAATGTGAAAAAACCACAAATAAAAATCAGTGTTTCGAATTTCTAACAGAATTTGGCATTTTTTTTAAAAAAGCCTCCGTGAATTCCTTGCCTACGCTATGTGCTGTACTGAGATCAACTGTAACTGTACCAAATATAAAGCGAGCCTGGATCGTCTGGTTTAGCGTCTGCTGGTGTAATTGTGCATTCCTTGATAATGTCACTTTTACTTGAAGTCTTAAACCAATTATTTATTTATGCATTTAAAAATTTGTATATGAATTCTATTATTATAGTTTTCCACTGTGCATTTTTAAAGATTTTTAATAAAAATAAATAAAAAAAACAACATTTTATTTTTATTTTATTTTCAGGATTTTTTTCCAAAAATATTTAAATATGTTTCTATGCACACATACTACTTTTTGTACTGAAACAACTGATATGTTTCACTGGAAATATATTTATATTCAGGTGGTTCAAAAATCATCTTTTAATTTGAACATATTTATGTTTCGGTTCAAATATTTATTTCGTTTGGCTTAGAACATACACCATTTTAAGGGGTAAGATTAAAATGTTTCCGTGATATTATAATGTAAGTCAGAGCTCATTACAACACTGTTCAAGTCTCTACAACCCTGTTCACAAATGATTTATCAGTCAATTATATATTATGTTTAAATGATATTCAAAACATACATGTTAATGCCTGCAAAATTATGTTTGGGAGAGCCCTTTTTGCAGCGTGTGTGGTTCGTTCCATACGGCAGTCATTGTGCATACTACGTAATTCTCTCGCATACAATGTATGGATGAAGTAATTGATGCACTTTCCTATGACCTCCGTATGGATTCAACCACTTTTCTTGGATATCCCACGACGCATAAAACCAGCAAACAATTATCTATAAATTAGCATCAACATTTTTAATATAAAAAACATAATCAATATTAAAATTTTCGTAAACATAATACAAATCAGAAAATACATAAAAAAATATTGTTTTTTTTCTTAAACTAAGTGCTTTTAGCAAAAAATGTACAAGAAATACTCTTTATAAAGTGCTTTTATTAAGACCGAAAAAAAATGTGCACGGTCCTTTTATGTTCAGAAAATGATAGCTCTATCAGTCGATTAACCGCGCTCCCCCCACGCGGTGGTTACCTTGACGTGGTGTGGGGGCTTAAGTTACAATGACTCAATAAGGCTAAGCTGACGGAAACTTTTTTTTTAAAGTTTCTGGTAGGGTCACCCTTGTCAGACAGGCTTGTGATGAGTAATGAACTAAATACTACCATAGTCTTTTTTATTGGTGGGGTGGCAGACTCTAAAGAAAGCCCTACACCACCGCGATGGGTCAACATAAAGATTTAACTACTCCAGGTGGTACCCACAAAAGTGGAAATCCACCCGCTTTGTTGTTTCCTCTCAGGCTCCTAAAAGGCTAAAGGCGACGCTGGAGCTTTCTCTTCCCCAGCTACCACAGCAAAACGCGATAGATCGGTGGAGGTTACTCCGACTGAAGCCGGAACATCCGCTGCTGCTGTTGTGGCTGCCAATGCACCTGAGAAGCGCAATGGCAAGAAGTTTAAAACCTTCACTGCTACTGCGAAACCCCGTAACTCCCAGAACTCGGTAGTTTCCAGTGATAAGGCTTCCACAAGCAAGAGCACTGATGCTTCATGTTCCGGATCGGCTGCGGATGAACTGCCTTCAACATCCACTTTCAGAGGTAGGCTAGCAGTATCATATCGTGATGCTGCTCGCAAAGCTCTTCCGGTTGCGATTATTGGCAAATTGGGGAAGGAGCAAAAGATGAATGATGCAGAAGTAAAACACTGCACCGATCATCTTTGGCGGCTAGTCAGCACCGGCGGTGTCAGTGCAAACGCAAAAGGCTATGAGACGAGTGATGGCATCATAAAGGTGCTATACTCTTCTCAAGCCAATTTCGATTGGATTGCCACAGCCGTTGCTAAAATCCCCCCTTGGGCAAATAGCGCTTCGCTGTTTTCAGCGGAGACGAACCCAAACGCAGGCGAGCAATATGCTGGATACCTGGTCCTATCAGGAAAACAGCGGAAGTGTTTGCCTGCCTACGTGCTCAGAACCAGGGCATCGAAACGAACGGATGGAAAATCTATAGCCATAAACCAGAGCGAGGTCCGGAGGACAAGTAGGGCTCAACCCTGGTTGTTGGCTTAGACCAGAAGTCGTTAGATGTCATGCTATCTAAGTACGACAACCATCTAAACTTATTCTTTGGACGGATCAAATTCCGAATCAATTCCAAATGAATAGGCATATGATGAGAAACGAGTTAATTATACTGTCATGATATTTACTCAGATCAATCTGCAACATTCTAAAGCTGCTACCGCTTTACTAGGTAAGCGGCTCTCCATGTTGCATACCTCACATTACAGCTATGCCTATGATGAGCAAGCCGCAAGGCCTAGAAGCTGTCTTATAGTATCGAAACACTTCACAGTCACCAAGTTAACCCAATTCAGTGGGCAAGACCTGGTGGCAGCCAAAGTGAGCTATGAAAGCGATAGTGGATGGAAACATCTGATTGTCGCCTCAGGCTACTTCCCCTATGACTCACTACTGCCTCCTCCGCCAAAGGCAATTGTTGAGCTCATAGAGTACTGTGATCTTAAGGAGACCGGCCTTATTATTTGCTGTGACGCTAATGCTCAACACACTGTGTGGGGCAGCAGTAAATGCAACGCACGAGGTACCAGACTCCTTGACTTCATCATGACCTCCAATCTGAACATTCACAACACTGGTAATAAACCCACTATTGGGACTGCTAGAAGACAGGAAGTGATTGACCTTACTTTGTCTAACTGTAGACTGAGAGAGTCAATCTTTAACTGGAAGGTTCTTAAAGAAGATTCTTTATCGGACCACAGGTATATCGAGTTTCATACTGACCGAGAGGTGCTGCCCTCTATGACGGTAAGAAACCCTAAAAAAACGAACTGGGCACGCTTCAGACATGAACTTGAGAATTCCCTCAATATTCCTGTCAGAATTCGTACCAAAGAAAGTATTGAGACGTCCGTTCAAGTTATGAACGATGTCATAAATTCTAGTTTTGTACGAACATGTCCGGTACGAAAAACGTTATCCCGTTCCTTGGTGGGACGCTTGTCTTGAAACCTTGCGCAGGGATTCCAGAAAGCTTCTAAATAGGGCCCTAAGGAGACACTTAGACTCTGACTGGTTTCTTTATCGAGCTAAGCAGAAAGATTATAATAAACGAATTCGTAAATCGAAAAGTGTTTCCTATAAAGACTTATGCAGTAGCATCGAATCCTGCAGTGAGACTAGCAGATTGGTCAAGTTTCTTAAAAGAGACCGAACTGCTCGACTGGACTCACTGCGAATACCTGATGGCTCGTATACTGAGTCTAAGACAGAGGCACTCAGTGTCCTAGTTGAGACTCACTTTCTGGGAAATAAAATCCACATAGGGCAACTTTGTAATCCCAGCACTGGGGACTGCAATAACAACTCTAATGTGACAAAACATGACTGGCAGGTTGCCAGATTGGTTGTGTACGATGAAGCTATCCAATACGCATTGGCCTCTTTTGATGGCTTCAAGTCACCTGGACCGGATGGCATCTACCCAGTCATGCTACAGGAAGGTATAACCCAATTGCTACCATGCCTAAAGAAGATCTTTAGAGCAAGTCTCGCATGGGCATTCATTCAGACATCCTGGCATTTAGTTAAAGTAGCCTTCATTCCTAAAGTTGGAAGAGAAGGCTATTCCATAGCCAAGAGCTTCAGAACCATTAGTATGATGTCCTTCATACTAAAGTGTCTAGAAAGACTAGTTGAGCTGCACATCAGAAAAACATCGCTGTCAAGGTACCCACTATCATCAAGACAACATGCCTACCAACGTGGAAAAATCCTGTGAAACAGCATTGCAACATCTGGTTCGCCGGATCGAGCATGCTTTTCAGAGGAAGATGTACGTGATGGGCATATTTGTTGACATCAAGGGTGCTTTTGATAATGCGACTTTTGATGGAATGTGTGACGCAGCTAGAAGGCATGGAATAGATGAAACATTGGTCAAATGGCTAAGGTCAATGCTAATGTTTAGGACCATCACTTCTGAGGCGGAGTGCGGTCAGTATATTATGGCAGGGGTGAATAGAGGTTGTCCTCAAGGATGCTCACAAAACAGAGATTGTTCTCTTCACTAGGAAAAGAATAATGACAGGATTATCTCTACCAGTACTTAAGGGTGTCACTATTCCTCTGTCTAACGAAGTAAAATATCTGGGCTTAACTCTAGATAGTAAACTACTTTGGACAAAACATGTTGAAAATAAAATTTCGCGAGCATTGAATGCCTTCTGGCAATGCAGAGGAATTTTTGGGATGACATGGGGACTATCGCCGAGCAAAACCTTATGGATTTACACGGCAATGATAAGACCGATGATATCATATGCATCGGTAGTCTGGTGGAACAAGCTGTCGCGAAAATGCGTGACAACTCGTCTTGCCAAGATTCAGAGAACCGTGTGTCTGGGTGTTACGGGTGCCTTTCCCACTACACCTGGTCCAGCACTGAATGCAATCTTAAACCTACCACCACTTGACATCTTCATCAGAGGCGAAGCCATGAAAGGCTGCTGGAGACTAAAACGAGGTGGTTTCTGGTTTAATGTTCCCTGGAATATCTCTGACATTGCACTTGACACTCCATTAGACACCTGTCTACTGGAGATGTCCTCTGATGCAATGATAACAGAAATATTACCAAGACGAAATTTTGAGGTCTGCCAACCTGACATTCAAGACTGGCTAACGCCTGACTGTGAGCCAGAGGGTCACACCGCATTTTCACAGACGGCTCCAGAACCGATCAGGGATCTGGTGCTGGAGTGTTTGTGGAACCGGATGACCGCAGACTTCACTTCGCCTTAGGCGACAATGCCTCGGTATTTCAAGCCGAAGTCTATGCTATACTTATGGCTATGGACTACATTGCGGATAATAGATGGCAGAACAGGGCTATATCAGTTTGCAGCGATAGTCAGGCTGCTCTAATGGCTTTGAACAACCAGGTCATCACATCCAAAATTGTACGTCAATGCAGATCACGTCTCAATTGTGTTGGTAAATACAATACACTGAAGCTGATTTGGGTGCCGGGCCATAAAGGAGTTTCGGGCAATGAAACATCTGACGAACTAGCACGTGCTGGATTTGAGGATAATCCATTTGGACCAGAACCTGTGCTTGGACCTGCATCTACGGGAAAATTCGTCATCAGATCTTGGGTCGCCTCCGCACACAAGAGCAGATGGCTGAATGAGACGAAATGCAGATTCTCCAAGCTCATGACACCGACGATAACCAAAAGATCGGCCTCGTTTCTACTTTCCTTAAGTAGAAATGAGTGCAGAAAACTGACGGGACTTCTAACGGGACACAACGCATGTGAAAAACACATGAACGCAATCGGCCTGGCCGAAAGCGCCTTATGTTCTGCTACGAAGAAACTGGCACCACAGAGCACTATCTCTGTGACTGTCCAGCATTTTCTAGAATTAGAAGGCAGATCTTTGGCACAGACGTGATGAGAGAGGATCAGCTTCACTCTCTATCACACAATAGCCTTCTTAGATTCAATAAAGAATCTAAGAAGTATCATTAAAAACCAGGGAACTGGGTCACAGCACAATGGATATAACCCTGTCTGAGTGCTGTGGCTCTATTTTTTATCTCACATTAAAAAAAAAAAATCGCTCTTTAGCCGGCCTCAGAAATATGCGCGCTTGACATGCTTTCCAAAGGTCTTCGGTTTGGCATAGGCATATATGGCGTAACCACAGCACGCAGAGAATATATCCACAATACAAATACAATCTGACTGAATGCTGTGGAGGATCCTTTTTCTCAGAAAAAAATTCCTATTTTATCATTTTAGGAGGTACGCCCTCTTAAATGATTTTAAAGTGACGAAACATGTTTTTTTCGCAATTTGATGCTCTGGTACCCTACAAAAATCAATTACTGACCGACGTAACTCGTTTTAACAAGTACTTTTTTGGATAATGTTAAAAAATGCACTAAGAATAAAAAATAAAATTTCAGTACTACTCTGCGCAGTAATGATCTATGTGTGATCAAAAAAATTGATCAAAAAGTCTCATGGTTTCCTCCTTCCGATATTCAGTTCTCTATTTTTAGCCGTTAACACGAAACCCCTCTGCAAAAAATGTTCTTTATTTGGTCATTTGCCGTATCGTGGCAATTATTATTATTTTTTAAATACAGCCGCGGTAATGATAAAACCCAGAAATTTTCAAGTAATCTTGCAAACAATTTTTTTTTAAATTTGTTTTATTTTTATTTTGATTGTCAAAGATATATTGACAAAAAAATATATTGATTGGAAACGCGAAATTGAGAACATTGAGAGACTACGCAACGGCGCACAGTGTGCTCAAACGCACTTAAATCCGGTGAAATTTAGTATTGTTGGAACCACTCAACCGATTTTAAAAATATAAAAAGTGTTGTTTACATATTTATGCATAGATTTTACATTTTGTCATGAAATCAAAATATTTGTATGGAACTTTTTTAAACAATTAACACATAAATCATAAACTGAAAGCCCTTTTTAAATATCTCAAGTGGTTTAGTAAATATAAAACTGTAAATTCGAAATTTTTTTTTATTTTCCATTTTTTCATTTTTTTTTGGAAAATTGGACCTTTAAGTACTTTTTTTCTTCAGTAACATATACTTTTGTTATATTTTTTGATATATAACATTACTGAGAATCATTTAAAAGATTATAACTTATCTAAAATATTTTTAACCAATCTGGCAGCACTGGTCACAGTTCTAGTTTTTATAATTTAATTTTGACTTTGACACCAAATCCACACCAAATCGACCAAAACAGTCAAATTTGAGATTTTACCATTTTTATTTCAATAAAGGCAACTGATAAAGGGTACCCAGGTATGTACTGAACTTTTTTTTTATTTTTTCGTCAACTACTTTCAGAGATACAGTGGCTCCAAGTTACAAAAAATGGGCCAAATTGATATTTAAATTGAGATATTTAAATATCTCTTAAACTAGAAGTGCTAGAAACTCCGCTGATAATAAGTTGTAACTTCTAAACGTGAACATGAGGCCCGTGGTCATTATCCTTGCACTTCAAAATAGATGTCCTTAAAAAGGACCCCTTTTAAAATTCGGAAAAAAATCGTGTAATTTGGTTGATTTAATATAAATGCTCATGCCAAATTCCAAGATGGTACTTTGATGGCATCATATTTTAAAAAATTATTTTCTAAATTTTTATTTATTTTTTTGTATTGAAAAAAAAAATTTTTTTTTTCGACAGTAAAAGTTGCAATAATTCTTGAATCTATTTCTAACTCTGATTTTTAAAATGGCGTCAGTTTTATTATATTGACTCTAGTTTTTGAGATATTGATTTTGGGATATAGTTTTTACGAATTTCGAAAAATGGTATATATCTCAAAAACTAGAGATAATTTGGTGAAACTGACGCTATTTTCGAATTCAGAGTTACAAATACATTTAAAAATTATTGCAAATTTTTCAATACAAAAAATATGTAAAAATTTAGAAAATTAATTTTTAAAATACGATGCGATCAAAATACTATCTTTAAATTTGGCATGCACATTTACATTAATACAAGCAAAATATGTGATTTTTTCAGAATTTTAAAAAAGATCCTTTTTAAGGACATCAATTTTGAAGTGCAAGGATAATTACCACGGGCCACATGATCAAGTTTAGAAGTTAAAACTTAATTGGTATAAAAGCTTGTTCTATTAGCTTTAGAACGAGCCATCAACGGAGTTCTACTTTAAGAGATATTGAAATATGAACAACCATAGAAAAGTGATTTCTGTCCCATTTCTTGCAACTTTGAACCACTGTATCTCTGAAATTAGTAGGTGTAAAAAAAAATTGATCAATGCATATCTTGATATCCTTTATCAGTTGCACAAATTTCATTGAAATCGAATAAGGTAAGTTCCAACCGTTGGTCGATTTGGTGTGGAATGGCCCATATATATTACAAAAAATGTTTTAATAAAGCATAAGTACATAAAACTATTGTATATTAGGTAAAAATTTCATGATGATAAGGTTAACACTTATCTAGATATATTCAATCAAATTTTAATTTTTTTTTTCTAAATTTTTATAGTTTATTTTACTTCTTTTTCAAAACAAAGTGTTCATAAACTATATACAGATTGTTTTTATAGTCACCACATAGAAATCTCTTCTTTTCAATGATACCAAACACTTATATATTTACTTTACATATGTGTGCAATATGACATATTAATTAACATCATGTTTCATCAAAATTTCGTACTTTTTAATTTTATTTAGATTTGCACACCTGCAGAAAAGTTTTCAAAGCAGTTTGAAAGATTAATTAGTTCTTAACATTTTTTAACCTTACTAATTTTTTGCCTATCGAACTATATATGCAGTACAACGTTATTTCAGAAACAAAGTCAAAATTAAATTTTAAAAACTAGAACTTTGACCAGCGCTGCCAGATTGGTTAAAAATATTTTAGATGTTATATCATTTAAAAGATTCTCAGTAATGTTATCGATCAAAAAATATTTTTTTTTTAAAAAATTTCATGAAAAAAATCTCAATTTTCCGATATTTATCTCCAGTACCATTAAAGATACAATCTATAATTTAAAACATAAGTTCTCTCAAGTTTTCTCTGTGCAACACCTTTTAAATTTTTAAATTCGGTTGAGTGGTTCCGACAATACTGAATTTCACCCGATTTAAGAGCGCTTGGGCACACTGTGCGGCGGACGATTGTGGCGTAAAGCTGGTCGAACCAATATGTAATATATACAGCAAACAACTTTATTACGTATGTGAGTGAAAACCTGAAAAAATGTTTCACTCACTTATACAGCATAAGGATGTAAAGAAAATATTTTTAAGAATTGAACAATTTTAAATTTATTTTATTTTCAGGTTCAAATGATTGTTTTGTATTTTTGTAAATTTTTGTGTAGCGCCATGTATCCAATTTAACATGCCATATAAGAAATTAAATTGCTAATCATTGTTAAAAACATATCATTAATTTATTAAAAAAAAAATCAATATTTTTGTGCATTATTTTCCAAAATTCAATAATAAAAATTTGATATGTTTTTAATATAAAGTCTTAATTTATTTTTCTAATTGCCATTTCAAATATGATACATGGCGTTGTACAAATGGCATAACAATAATTTGACTTTTATTTCAGCAAGTAAAGTTGTTTTTTATTGTTTTTATTTTAAAGTTTTGAATTTCCCTTGTCTATATTTCTCTGGAATATAAAAAAATATATGGTAGCATATGGTTTTCTACGTCTAACACCGAAAAGAAAATTACATTATTGTTTTTGGTTCGACTATTAAAAACAGCCGCGGTAGCTCAGTGGTTAGTGCGTTGGACTGCGTGCCGAAAGGTCCCCGGTTCAAGCCAGGGCTAACAACATCTTTTCATAGAAACATTTTTCTATACCGCGCTACCTTTCGGCAGTAAATGGAAAACCTACGAGAGTAAAACATTGCCTATGAAAAAGCTCTCACCCGCCGTTCGGATTCGGCAATAAACTGTAGGTCCCACCAATTTGGGTACAAATATAACACGCACAACTCAAATGGTGAGAGAGCTCGGCCGAAGTTCTATACAGGACTGTAGCGCCAAACTATTATTATTATTATATTAAAAACAAAAGGAGAGACAAATAATAAAAAATAAGAATTTATCAGAGTTAAAGACTCACATTCTCCAGGGATACAGTGGTTAAAAGTTACAAAAAATTAATCAATAATCACTTTTTTGTGTTTGTAAAAAAAACGCTTCACCGTAGAATGCTCCTAAATCCGAACATCTAATCAGTGGTCATTGTCAAATATAATATTTTTATACGGTATTTTAAAAAACAAACTTTTTCAATATGTTTAAGTATTATTTGTACCGAAAACCTAAAAAAATTCGTAATCGATTTTTGTTATCCAACCGAATATGGATCTCGTTAATAATTTTTAAAATTTTGTAATTTTCGTAGAGTAAAATTTTATGATACATTTTTCACATCGATATCGCAATGTTTTTCAAATAAATCTCGATATATTTGCACTATTTAATGCAATATTAATCAGAAATCGTTTTTATTAACTTTTCGAAAAAAACTGCGATATGTCGCTCTGTACTTTGCAGTTTAAGTACGATTTGACGTTCTATTTTTCTTATGGTACATAAATGCGGCACGCCAATCACAAACATATCTAGCGTATTCACAGTTTCATGGTATTGGTACGATATTGTACGAATACGACAGTACGGAAATTTAACTGTGAGTACCACAGTTAAATAAATGCAGCTGATTCTTATAAAATTAGGATTTTTGGTAATTATCATAAATATTCCTCGATTTGAAAAGTAAAACAAAAAAATTATCATTTTATGTGCACTATTTGTCTTCAATTTCAAAATTTTTCTTCATTTCACAAAATATGACACTAAAAAACATGCCTCAGGGCTACACCCAGAAAAAATACTATATAAACAGGGCAAGTTTTTTTTAGCACAAAATATAGTTAAAAATGGCAGGCAAAATGGCACAAAAAAACAGTAAAAATGGCACAAAAATAGGCAAAAAAGGCACAAAAATAGACAAAAATGGCACAAAAGTAGTCAAAAATGGCAAACAAGGCAAAAAATGGCACTAAAATAGTCAAAAAATGGGGACAAAAAATTTATAAAATTTTTCAATGAACTATTTTTGTTGACATCATAGATTTCTCTTTTACATGGTCTAATATTTATTTCGTTAATTTCATTCACAAAATTAAGAACACACAAAAATAAGTACACAAGAAAAAGACGTCATATATTTTTTTAAAACAACCAGAAAATCGAAAATAATATTTAAAAAAAGGTTTGCCAGAGTGTAAAAAAGGCATTTTTAGGCAAAGTATATCAAAATTGGCAAATTTACAAAAATAATTTATAAAATGGCATTTTTTGGCAAAAGCCAAAAAAAACTTGCCCTGTATATAAATAATAGTTTTTTACTATTAAAAATAGTCAATAGGATAAATTATTATTTTAATCGGAAAATACCATTAAATACTAGAAAATACCATGACATTGCCATTCAGTTTATATGAAAAGATTTATTTTTTGTATACTATTAAATCAATAATTGTCCTATTGACCAATTTTAATGGGATTTGAGGGAATTTTTTTCAGGGTGTACTCTCAAATACAACACATATGGTATTTCAGTTTTATAAGGGATGCAACAACAAATTGACGTTTCTGTTTTATTGTATCGTATATATACAACCTTGTACGAATACTATACTTAAATACGATGAACTGTGAATACACTAATCGTATCGTTCTCCATCAATGTCGAAGCGAATGGCAGACTGGGTACACAGAAAAAAGTATCGTTTGTCATATTGATAAACGATGTACATCAAACTGTTTTCGTAATATTGACGAACAAGTTAATCAGTATTACATACATGCATACATGTTTTGATGTATTCGTTTACCAATATTACGTATAGAAATCTTCAATCTCAAGCTCTCATGTATACACTAACACATACAGGAATAGTGTAATGGCGGAAAACAAGTTAGACGCCGTGCTGTAAACGTGTAAAAGTTATTCTGACCAAAAATAATAAAATAGAATGCGCAAATTTTATTGGAAAATCGTAATAAAAGCCAGCTGTTTCCAGATAATAATTTGATGAATATGATATTGAAATAACATGTAAGTTTCAATAGTTATTCGAAAATTCGCTGTCAAATTGATTCCATGAAATAATTTGACTGTAAATTTGTTTGAATACTTTTTTTATATAATTACTATTATAAAATCTAAATAAAATCATTATAATGAACGAGTTTAATAAATAGCATTCGTAATATTAACGTACACCGTACTTCAAAATCTTTCAATATGTTAGTAAATCTCGATTGATTAACACAATACATAATATTGACGAACGCGATCATCGGTTGATATTTGATTCATTTGTTTGTCGTATTGATGTACAAGTTCGTTGTATTTACGTCACTTTATGGTTCTGTGTTGGCACTGTAAAATTTGCAACTATTTTGATGATTGCCAGGTGTCTGTTTTATCACATTTTCTCTACTTTTTGAAATATACTCCATTGTAAATACCACACACAGAAAACTGATTTGTTGCGGCAACCAACTAAATTGCCCTACCGAATTACTCTAGTCAGCAAGAATGAGATTGTGCTAACCTCCTAGTCAGCAAGCATTAGGTTGTGTCAACCTCCTATTCAGCAAGCATGAGGTTGTTTAAACCTCCAAGTCAGCAAGCATACCGAAACCTCCAATTGAATTTTATTTTAAGAATATTTTTTTTTTAAGAAAACTTATTTATGTAAAGTTTTCTATATGTATTTTTGATGAGTAAATATGTCACTCTATTTATTTATAATTTATTTATAATGCTACATATGGTCACACATTTTTATATTTTTATTATATTTCACTAGCTAAACAGCAATTTATTTTTTTGATACAATAACGTACTCAGTTGCCGAATAAAAAATGCAATCATGAAGTTACGACAGCCGAACGTGCAGTTGCGCGGACTAACATTAGAGTAAGAAATGGTACGTTCATTTTAATGACATGAGGTTACAACAAATGTATATCGGTTGCAACACTGAAACGTTGGTTTAATTAACATCATGCCAAAAGAGAATTTTTCTGTGTGCACTGACAAAATTTTTGTCAGGATCAAAAAAGTTGGGGAATTTTTTTTGATATATTTCAAACAGACAAAAATCGCACGATTTCATGCACAAAAATTTCGCCTGCGGCGCTTTTTAAGAGCTTCAATGGAAACTTTGAATATCTTAACATTATATTTTACTTTACAACCGAAGAACCAAATGAAAAAACCGAGTGAATATTTTTTTCTTATGATACACAATTGCTTTTGGATTGCCAATTTTTGGCATGTGATGCTAAATGAGTTTGACATGCCTGATGTATGGAATCATATTTAATTATACATGATTTGATATAATTATATGTAACCATATTTTCATTGGGCAATTCAAATGAAATATGTTTCAAATTGAAATACTTTTTTTAAATGTTAAATGGAATTTAAAAAAAGTATTTCAAATCTAAATTAAATTATTTGAAAACAAATTTAATTTGAAAAATAGTGAAATAGTTCCGTCTCTGGTATATAGTACAAATATAATATGTAGTCCAAACAAAACTCCAAAGATAGCTCAAAATTGACAAACGTCATGGGAGCATATTTAAAAGAAGAAGTTCATTTGGCAATAAATGGCCCGTCAATTTTAACTTAAAACTCAAATGTGCTGACAATTTGTTAACATTTTTGAAAGCCTGTTTTTGTAGCTCAAAATATTGCATACCTTTTAATTTGCTAGCCAATAAAACCATGTATTTTTTTAATGCAACTAGAATAAATAGTTTTAAGGAATCCTATTTTTTTATAGTTGCAGTACTTAAAATCGAAGTTTCTTTTGTGCGTTTGAAAAAAAGCATCAGAATTCTTGCAATGGACCCAACCTAGTATCGTAATGATTGGATCTGACGGAAGTGGAACTCCAATATATTTTTTCTTAAACACATTTGGAAAAGTTTAAGAAAAAATATATTGGAGTTTTAAACATTTTCCATTCGAAATCAATCAGCCTACCAATAAATGAATTAAATTCGACTTTGAAAATAGTACCTTTTTTGACCATTTTCTCATTTACATGTATTTCAAAAATGTATAGTTGTCTTCTCAAAAATCAAAATAATGTACAACTCATGATACAAATATTTACAGGTACGATCACTCTGACATTAGGCAAGTTTTTTTGACAAATTTGGAAATATTTTGTTTTGATTCAAATTCAATTTTTCAAAAATTGAAATTTATGTTCAAAGAAAATATGAAAAACATTTTTCAGATTTTGTTTTGATTATAAACATTTTTGTGAACATTTTTAAGTTATCTCAAAGCATACCTTGATAATTATTTTTCATTTCTATAGAATTTTATATGGATTTTTTTTTAATTGTCGATTTTGTTTTCAAAAAACTTGCCTAGTGTCACCTAAAGTAAACATTGGAAAAAAATGAGAGAGTGATCGTACCTGTATATATTTGTATCATGGTACAACTTTAACAAATAGTCTTCTTTTTGACAAGTCTTATGACACTATTTTAAAAAGTTGTCTTGTCTGTCTGTTTTTGTAATTTATTTTAACACTTGTAATTTCAAACAGAGCGTAGTAGAACTAGCTGACAATGCAAAATTATCGATTTTTTTGTCTGCATGTTCGTCATGGTTCCATAGCCATGGTTCTATATTAAAACCACTTTGAATTTTATTTTTAGTATTCGGAAGTTTGAATTTTGTCACAAGAAAATCTAACTGATACACAAACAAATTTAAATAAAAAATATTTTTTTGTAATAAACAATTTTAAGGTGAACATTTTAAGAACTAAAAACGTGGATAATAAGACAATATTATCTACTCAATGCGCCTCCCACGTTTTTTGATTTTAATCATACTAAAAAGTTTACATTAAAAACGATGTAATTAAAAAAATATTTGTTTTTTATCTTTTTTTTAATTATTATTGGTAACGATGTTAGTTTACGTTATAAAAAATATGTACCTAAAGAAAAAGCAACCGCAAACACCAAAACGCAAATTAAAGGTATCCAGTCTGCATTTGACGTATCTGTCTCAGCATTGTTATATGCTGATACTATGAATCTGCTTGACTGTTCGTAGTAGACATATGATCCAAAACATGCCAATGCCAATGACATGAATACGCTACTCAGAATCAACAGTGGTAAACGTCCAACGATGTCAATAAGTAGTCCAGAGAGCATAGAAGCAAACAATTGAGCAAACGCTACTGCTACGGCACCTCCATGAGCATTCATATTCACAAATGTTTGTTTAAGGGTTTTTACGGCATAAAACCCAAATGAATTTACGCCTGTAAAATGTGTGATTATTATTTGATGATTTAAATTGTACATTTCTACATTACCTGTAAATCGATGAAATACCATTATCCCGCATGTGATAGTAAGAGGTTTCGTAAATCTTTTGTTCTTCATCAAGTTTTTAAAGTCGATCATCGAGTCACGCAGTTTTTTTAAAGGGTCAGAACTGCATACTTTTCCTCCAATCGTAGTAGGTGACATAAACGTCTCTACATTATTTTTTATAGTTTCCAGCTCTTTGTAAGCATTTTTATCTGATCCTCGTAACCATTCCAGAGATCTTGGTACAAGAGAATAGAATGCGAAAAATAGTACAAAAAATTATAATGACAAATCATAAAATAATTTCGAGCGTTTGTTTGGCGCCTTTTGTGAATTCAATGCATGCATAATATTCTATATTTAGTAGTACTTGTATAAAATTGAATAATTAGCAATAGACGCGCGAAATATAGCAGCGCTCTATATTTCGAGCGCTCCATTTAACAAAAGCTCGAGCAGTAAGTACAATGCAACAAGCTTAGCTCGGTTGGACGATTGAAGTTTTGTTAGCTCGTGTTTCTCGTCGTTGGCTCGACTGTGGCGCAGATGAACTCTGTATACTTTCTAGCGTTCAATTCTGAATCCTGCATTTTAGAGCTGTGTGTGTATTTGTATATGTACATTTAGCTTATTCACAGTTTCATGGTATTGGTTGTATGTATACGATAGTACGAAAATTATATTGTGAGCACCACTTTTCTGCTTGTTCAATGTTTTGTCAAATAAATACAGCTGATTCTTATAAATTCACACTATTTTTCATCAAATTCACAATATATCTTCATTTCACAAAATACGACAACAAAAACATGCCTCAGAGCTACTCTTAAATACAATACTTGTGTAATAGTGAAATTTATAAGTGATGCAAAAACAAATTCTCATTTCTGTTATATAAATACCACATGCAACGGATACCATACTAACGAACTGTGAATACGCTAATTGTATATATTCTATAGGAATGGTGCAGTGCTATTTAGTAATCTGATTTCTGTTGGTTTACCATAGCCTCTTCTACACAATTCCTAGCCTCACCTTCGCGTTGGTGAACCCCATTAACCAGCTCGGTGGGAGGTATGGTCGGGTACAAACGAAATAGGGATATTGGTCCTCCTTGAAACCCGCCATGTAAAGAAGACAGTCAGCGAATACAAATAACATGGCTCGTATACCGATTTAAAAACACGAGAAGTAAGTATAATCACGACATTAAAATCGTTTATTTGCGACTTAAATGCCAAGGTGGGTCTAGAGAGTATCTTTGGCCTACACATCCGACCAAAAAATGCTCACACAAAAGACAGGACAAGCTTATGCCGCTAGACTTTCACACCTGCTTGCCCAAAGCACTCCCCCTCTCGATGATATATGCAGTGGACAAACGTCTCCCGCTCAATGCGTACAGCTATCGAAGAGGTGCTTGGATTCCAACACCCCCTACGGAATAAGTGGTATGACGAAGAGTGCCGCACAGACACTGCAGAGAAAGGATATCTTTCTCTTGATATTCTTCTTTTTAGGCGCAAGAAAAGAAAATTCGAAAGACGCGGACATATTGAAATCCATGGCGACAGCAACGAGGCTCTAAAATTCTTTCAGAGGATAAGAAGACCTAGGGTACATTGAGATTATAGAAGGATTATAGAAGATTTTCGCAACTGCTAGCTGGCGATGACGACAATGACTTCGCCGATAGATAAGAGTGCTCGACAAACCCTGAGTCTTACGCTGGACGAGGACAAGAGGAAGTACCTGGTGTCAATAAACAAACAGTCCCTCCATTTTGGACAGTTGACATTTTGCACTATTGACACAACTTTGAAGTCGCGAAGGATTTCGTCTACTTAGGTTCTATCTTAACGAAAATAAAATGTCAATCGAAATAGCTTTAAATCGAAAATAGCTTTAGCTAGCATTTACTACTTTGGGATTAGTATGAAATTGAGAGGCATAGCCCTCTCTCGATGGACAAAAATTACGCTCTATAAATCACTCATCAAGTAAGTCCTCTTCTATGGCGCTGAGTCATGGACACTTTCCAACACCGATGAGCGAGCTTTAGGAGCGTTCGAGAGAGAGATTCTTCGGAAAATCTATGGCCGGATATGCGTTGAAAACGAGAACAGAATCAGATGAAATGATGAGCTGTATGAGCTATACAATGACACTGACATAGTCAGGCGCATTACGATCTAGTGTCTACGCTGGCTTGGACATGTCGAGCGCATAGATGAAAGTGCGATATACACCATACGCACAATTTGACTTCTTAAGTTGTGTAGTCAGTGACTGTACATTAGATTAAGTTGTAGATAAAATTTGTCTATTGTTATGCGCCAATAACTTGTGATCAGTAAATTTATTGTATATTGTTGGAATTGTACTAAAATGGTCTGGGAAGTACTTGCGTACTTTTGATACTAAAAAAAAAGTACAATTGTACTGAAAAAATCATCACTGATTTATAATCAAAGTAGTGGGACCTACAGTTTAATGTCGAATCCGAACGGCGGGATGAGAGCTTTTCATAGGAAATGTTTACTCTCGTAGGTTTGCCATTGACTGCCGAGAGGTAGCGTCGCATAGAAAAATGTTTTCTGTGAAAAAGATGTTGAAAGCCACAGGGATTGAACCCGAGACCTGCACCAGTGACTTTTTTTGACTCGTAGTCCAATGACCTACCAGACCATGATGCAATAAAGAAGGTGTATGCATTGAGAGCAAGATTTTTTTTCAAATCGTTTTTTTTTTGTTTTCAACTCTTACTGCCTAAACAGACTACATGTGTGTAGACTTTTTCATGTGTTTAGAGTATGTACAGACAAGTCCAGGTTATGAAAAGATTAATTTATAATAAATAATGTCTAATATCCCAGCAAGAACTGTCACCAATGATTCCCCTATGTCAGGTCAGAAACATCGATGACCGATAGCATTTTCGCCCTGCAAAGCATTGATGACATTTTCATACAAATGATGTAGGATTAACGATGTCATGCATGTTATTCATCAATGAAGTCACAAATGATTGTCATACATATATTTTTTTTTTGTAAAAAATATATAATTTTTTATTATTTTATTTATTTTTTAATTTATATTTTTTTTTTATTTATCATATTTTATTTATTATTTCATTTTTATTTTCTGGTGTTCTCGGTTGGAATGATATGTGTACTTGCTAATGTCAATAACGTACTTCACTAACGGCCATCATCGATCAACATTACTACTGCTTATTATATAGTTTTTATAAAAATTGGTCCCTCAATTTGTGCCTATGAATTATATGGCAGAGTGACATCGAACGCAAATTTTCACCTTTAGGGGCATGTGACGTGAATGTAATTTTTATCAATAACATTTCATCAATGACGGATTTTCACAATGTGATTGATATATGTATATATGACATCTTTAATGCAATGTCCTTTATGAAATTGTTGTAGACATATTCATCAATGATTTTCTAATGTCCTCGATTCGCCATTGATGACCTTGTCGTCAATGAGACCAATTACTGCTGGGATGGTAATAAAATGTACATAAAATGGTTTTATTACGTATGCAACAAATTTTGATATTCCAACTTTTTTGAATTAAAATATGTTTACCTGTATGCCTCCTTATTTCGTCCACTAAGCACCAGATAACTTGGAGATTCTGGCACATAAACCACTGTTAAAAATAGCATTATTGGCGCAATAGACACTACCATCGCCAGTTGGCGCCAGTTTAAGTAAACGCCAGTTAAAAATGATGTAAGAACTCCAAAATGACTTGATATTTTTTGAATAGAACTAAGAAATCCTCTTATCTCTGGAGATGAAATTTCAGTTAGGTACACCTAAAATTTTTTGAAAAAATGTGAAAAATAAAGAATTATTATAGACATTTGTATGTTTATTAAGATGTTAACAAATAGAAAGACTGATCACAAATTCTCACACCTGAATCTTACGCCTAAATTGAAATTAAAGACATACAAGAATCTCAAATTTATGTATTTACTTTTCTGCTAAACAGTTCAGAGGTTGATGGTCACAATAAGGAACATTATGAGACATTTCATTACGGGGGAAAAATGACGAATTGCCCAACTTTTTAATAAAATCTTTAAAATGAAATTTTGTGAGAGTAACGCTGACAAAAGTTATATTTAGGTCGGGATTACAGTGCTTGTTTAAACTTAGTTTAACTTTAGTTTAATTAAACGTCTCTTAAATTTATACGATCCCGAATAAAAATTTAGTTCAGGATTTCAAATAAGTTAATGATCAGAGGTTTTCATCAGTGCCTGATTTAAAACGTGACGCTATTCGACGTTGCTATTCTGATCAGGTGGCCTAATCAGGCTTCCTGATCTTACCCTAACCCTATATAATTCAAAGTATATTTAAATTCTTGTCAAACTGGATTTACCAAATTGAGATCTTTCAAACAAAAAATTGTTTTTTGAACTAAGCTATCTCAATAACTTTTGCAAATAGTCAACGTTTTGAGTCTATATAAGATATTTTAAATTTTTAGGCTTTTATCAATATTTTTTATGAAGTTTGGGTCAGGTTGCCTTACGTGGATTTGAAATTAGGATTACCCTAGTCGACCCTGATCAGTATGATTTCAGGTGGACTTTGGTAGAGATACCTTACCATATTCTGATCAAGGACGGATGAGAAATAAGGCTAACCAATTTCCACTCGGGATGTTCAACTTTCAAATTTGTTTTACAGTGAATGTTTACAATGAACAGAGTTTAAGTCGGTTTAATATGGCATTACTAATAATTGTAAACAAATCATACTTAATTGATTTCGGTCTCCTGATACTTGCTGCGTACTCAGAATTTGGCATATACGTCGACATTTGCAAAAATCATGTAAAAGTTTCAAAAAGGCCCTTTTTCGTGCTTAATATCGCTATTTCTCACACAATTTCGACATGCAGATGTAAACTTTAATAATAATAATAGATGTAGTTTGGCGCTGCAGTCCTAAAGAACTTAGGCCTAGATCTCTCACCATTGGAGCATTGAGTGTTATATTTGTACTAAAAATTGTGCAACCTACAATTTACTGTTAAAGCTGAATGTTGTCTAATTAAATTGATAAATAAATAATATAATAGTTTGGCGCTACAGTCCTGTATAGGACTTCGGCCGAGCTCTCTCACCATTTGAGCTGTGCGTGTTATATTTGTACTCAAAGTGGTGGGACCTACAGTTTATTGCCGAATCCGAACGGCGGGTGAGAGCTTTTCATAGGCAATAGTTTTACTCTCGTAGGTTTGCCATTTACTGACGAGAGGTAGCGCGGTATAGAAAAATTTTTCTATGAAAAGATGTTGTTAGCCCCAGTCCAGGCTTGAACCGGGGACCTTTCGGCTCGTAGTCCAACGCACTAACCACTGAGCTACCGCGGCTGATAGTATTCGAAATATTCAGTACCATTAATTTAAATATTTCAATATTTTAATAGTATAAATACTTTCCAGCAAACGCTAGAGTTCAAGTTACACTCAGACTCATGTACCTTGAATCTATATCTTGAATGTTGTGATTTTATTTGACAAATATTTAAGAACAATTTTTTAAAGTTTTTTTTTTATTTAACAATTAAATTTGTTAATTGTAATTTGTTGTTGTAAATCTACTTGTGCAGGACACTTTGTCCTCGAAGTATGTAAGTAAAATTTATCATTTATTTTTCAAAGATGTTAATATATTCCCCAACACTCATCTTCATTTTAAATACACGGATAGAAAAAATTAGTTTGAATATGTATTACGAATGACTTACTTACTTACTTAAATGGCCCTTACAACCGTGGGTCGGTTTTGGCCGCTGAGATGAAGCCGCGCCAGTCGGATCTGCTTTGCGCGCGCTGACGCCAGTTAGAAATACCAAGCGTTGCCAGGTTGTCCTCAACTTGGTCTTTCCAACGCAGATTTGGACGCCCTCTTCTACGCTGTCCACCTTCGAGTTTCGATTCAAGCACCTTCTTGGCTGGAGTGTTTTCATCCATTCGTTCGACATGACCTAGCCAGCGAAGCCGCTGGATCTTGATGCGCTTGACTATGTCAATGTCGTCGAATATCTCATACAGCTCGTGGTTCATCCTGATTCGATACTCGTTAGCAAAGCAGATAGGGCCAAAGATTTTACGGAGAATCTTTCTCTCGAACGCTCCCAGTACTCTCTCATCGGTGGTGGCCAGCGTCCATGTTTCTGCACCATAAAGTAGGACGGGCATGATGAGTGACTTGTAGAGCGTTATTTTTGTCCGGCGAGAGAGGGCTCTGCTTCTCAATTGCCTACTGAGCCCAAAGTAGCACCTGTTGGCAAGAGTTATTCTCCGTTTGATCTCCAGGCTGACGTCGTTGTTGCTGTTTACGCTGGATCCCAGATAGACGAAGTCCTTCACAATGTCGAACTTGTGGGTGTCAAAATCAGCTTTTTGTCCAAGACGCACGGACTCTTTTTTGCTTGTTGACACAAGGAACTTCGTCTTGTCCTCGTTCACCGCTAGACCCATTCGACGCGACTCTTTCTCCAATCTGGAGAATGCTGCGCTGACTGCTCGTGTGCTCCTGCCAATGATATCAATATCGTCGGCATATGCGAGCAGCATGACACTTTTGTTGAGGATAGTGCCGCTTTGACGGAGTTCGGCAGCTCGAACTATTTTCTCCATCAATAAGTTAAAAAAGTCGCACGATAGGGAGTCACCCTGTCTGAAACCTCGTTCGGTATGAAATGGCTCGGAGAGGTCTTTTCCTATTCTCACTGAGCAACGTGTGTTGCTCAGGGTCATCCTGCAAAGCCTTATAAGTTTCGCAGGTATACCGAACTCAGACATTGCGGCGTATAATCGTTCCCTTATCGGAGTGTCGAAGGCGGCTTTATAGTCGACTAATAGGTGGTAGGTGTCGATCTGTTTTTCTTGGGTCTTTTCCTGGATTAGGCGCAATGTGAAAATCTGGTCTATGGTGGACTTTCCAGGTCTGAAGCCGCACTGATAAGGTCCAATCAGTCTGTTGACGATGGGCTTCAGTCTTTCACATAATACGCTCGATAGAACCTTGTATGCGATATTGAGTAGGCTGATCCCACGGTAGTTGGCGCAGATAGTGGGATCCCCTTTCTTAAGGATTGGGCAGAGTACACTGAGGTTCCAGTCACTTGGCATGCTTTCATCCGACCATATTCTGCTTACGAGCTCGTGCATGCTCTCTATTAGCTCTTCGCCTCCGGTCTTAAACAATTCAGCAGGCAGGCCATCAGCACCTGCGGCTTTGTTGTTTTTCAGCCGAGCAATGGCTGTTCTGACCTCGTCATGGTCGGGTGGCGGAATCTCAACGTCGTCATCAAGTACTGGGGTTGCCGGGTTTGCTTCTCTATCGGTGGAATTGAGGTCATCATCACCGGTCAGCAGTTTAGAGAAGTGATCCCTCCATATTTTCAGTGTGCTCTGGATATCTGTCACTAGATTTCCGTTCTCATCTTTACAGGAAGAGGCTCCGGATTTTGAACCTCCGGCTAGGCGTCTTATTTTCTCGAAGAATTTTCGAGCCTCATTCCTGTCCCCATGCATCTCAATCTCCTCACACTCACGTCTTTCTGCCTCGCTTTTTTACGCCTGAAAAGACGTCTCTCTTCCCTCCTCTTCTCTTTGTATCGCTCCTTCGCAGCTCGCGTAGCTACTGACTGCAGGGTGGATTTGTACGCAGCGTCTTTCTCTGCAGTGGCCGCGCGACACTCTTGGTCATACCACTGATTCCTCAGGGGGCGTTGGAATCCAAGCACCTCTTCGGCAGTCGTACGCATAGAGCAGGAGATATGATTCCACTGCGCGCTTATATCATCGAGAGGAGGAGTGCTTTGTCTAAGCAGGTGTGAGAGTCGAGTGGAAACGGCTTGCGTTGTCTGTTGTGATTGCAGCTTTCCGACGTCTAGCTTTCTCTGCGTTTGGTTCCGTACGTTCTTCGCAGCGCTTAAGCGTGTGCGGACCTTGGCTGCTACAAGGTAATGATCCGAGTCCATATTGGCACCTCGGATTGTGCGTACGTCCATCACGCTTGAAGCGTGCCTTCCGTCAATCACAACGTGATCAATTTGATTTCGAGTTTTTTGATCGGGCGACAACCATGTGGCCTTGTGGATATCGAAATGTTCGAATCTAGTGCTACTAACTACCATGTTTCGTGCTGCGGCGAAGTCGATTAGCCTCGTTCCGTTATCGGAAGTGTTGGCATGGAGGCTAAATTTTCCGATTGTGGGACAATAGATGGCTTCTCTGTCCACCTTGGCGTTAAAATCGCCTAGCACGATTTTGATATCGTGGCGGGGGCAGCGCTCGTATGCGTTGTCTAGGCGCTCGTAGAAGCGCTCTTTTGTCTCGTCATCTTTCTCGTTCGTCGGAGCGTGTGCACAAATTAGGCTGATATGGAAATATTTAGCCTTGATGCGGATTGTTGCCAGCCTTTCGTCCACGGGCGTGAACCTAGAGACAAGGTGGCGGAGTCTCTTGCCGACCACAAATCCACATCCAAATTCGTGTCTCTCCGCATGGCAGCTGTAGTAGATATCACAGGACGCTTGTTTCGAACAGCCCTGTCCCGTCCATCGCATCTCCTGGATAGCGGTGATGTCAGCCTTATATTTTTCGAGGACATCTGCCAGCTGGATAGAGGCACCTTCCCTATAAAGGGTCCGGACATTCCAGGTGCATATCCGTAAATCATGGTCCTTAAAACGTTTGCGTGGGTCGTCATCGTTGTAATCGGTCGTTATCCGAGGCTTCTTTTTTGTTTTCATTGGGCGCATAGGTTTTTTCCGTGGTGGGACCCAAACCCAACGCACGAACCCTCACTCTGAGGGAGATGCTCGCCACTCACTTTAGCCGACTTCTACACCGGGTGGTGTAGAGCGCCGTTTCCAGGGACTTCCACGAGGAGGACTTCCACCGAAGTGGAGGTGTCACCATTTGACAATTTGTCAATTCTGGTGACCAGTGAGTTGACTTGAGACGACACCGACAAGGATTGCGCTGGCTTCGCCATGTTGAAGCACTCAGACACGTTGCCTTGTGATAATCGCCCCCATAGTATTACGAATGAAGTGTAATTAAAATTATAAACGAAATTGAATTTATTTTTGTTCAGATTGTAATAATATATTACTATGTGTAAACATTTTATAAAATTCCCAGCAGAATCTGTCAAACTTATCATAAATATGTTACAATAAAAACATTAAATTTTAATTGCATTTGAATATACTATTTCTAAGCAGTTTATTTGGTTATAACTATGTTTCAAAACAAACAGAAAATGCTATACAATCTAATTATAACGTATGTTCCCAGCGCTCGACTTCATTCGGTTAGTTATCGACAGAGGAAGTTGGCAATGTTGCGCAGCATTTTCTACCTATGTCTCTTTTGTCGTCGTTGAAGTATGTGTTGGTCCATTTGAACACACTGATATTTGAAAACAAACAAATGAAAATAGATGTAAATAAAAGTATTCTTTCAACATTCTTCTTGTATACGAAAATAACACTCGATTACCGTCATTTTCTGAAAATTATAATCGGTTTAAGCCGACTATAAATACCCTACGCATATGCGATAATGTTTGCGGTTACCATTTAAAGTGGTGCATAGAGGTCACCAGGGTATACGAATCCTGAAAACAACTACAAACTTGCAATCACTAAAGAATTTATTTTCATTTGATACCCATATGTACAAATCATTAGTTGTACCGAATTACGATATTTTTTTAGGAACCCCGAGTCGGTTCACGGGAAAACATTATTTTCAAATATTTGAGCATAAGTCATTATATAATTTTAGTCCGTATAAAGTAAAATTCATCTACAAATGTACATTAGGTATTTCAACATAAGTGCACAGGTCACAATGCACCGATCATACAAGTTGTCTTAATTAGGAATTTCATTGCTCTAGCTAAATCAAGTCAGGAGGTCATACTGATCAAGAATATATATACTTTTCTATAAAATATAAAATATAAAATATAAAATATAAAATATAAAATATAAAATATAAAATATAAAATATAAAATATAAAATATAAAATATAAAATATAAAATATAAAATATAAAATATAAAATATAAAATATAAAATATAAAATATAAAATATAAAATATAAAATATAAAATATAAAATATAAAATATAAAATATAAAATATAAAATATAAAATATAAAATATAAAATATAAAATATAAAATATAAAATATAAAATATAAAATATAAAATATAAAATATAAAATATAAAATATAAAATATAAAATATAAAATATAAAATATAAAATATAAAATATAAAATATAAAATATAAAATATAAAATATAAAATATAAAATATAAAATATAAAATATAAAATATAAAATATAAAATATAAAATATAAAATATAAAATATAAAATATAAAATATAAAATATAAAATATAAAATATAAAATATAAAATATAAAATATAAAATATAAAATATAAAATATAAAATATAAAATATAAAATATAAAATATAAAATATAAAATATAAAATATAAAATATAAAATATAAAATATAAAATATAAAATATAAAATATAAAATATAAAATATAAAATATAAAATATAAAATATAAAATATAAAATATAAAATATAAAATATAAAATATAAAATATAAAATATAAAATATAAAATATAAAATATAAAATATAAAATATAAAATATAAAATATAAAATATAAAATATAAAATATAAAATATAAAATATAAAATATAAAATATAAAATATAAAATATAAAATATAAAATATAAAATATAAAATATAAAATATAAAATATAAAATATAAAATATAAAATATAAAATATAAAATATAAAATATAAAATATAAAATATAAAATATAAAATATAAAATATAAAATATAAAATATAAAATATAAAATATAAAATATAAAATATAAAATATAAAATATAAAATATAAAATATAAAATATAAAATATAAAATATAAAATATAAAATATAAAATATAAAATATAAAATATAAAATATAAAATATAAAATATAAAATATAAAATATAAAATATAAAATATAAAATATAAAATATAAAATATAAAATATAAAATATAAAATATAAAATATAAAATATAAAATATAAAATATAAAATATAAAATATAAAATATAAAATATAAAATATAAAATATAAAATATAAAATATAAAATATAAAATATAAAATATAAAATATAAAATATAAAATATAAAATATAAAATATAAAATATAAAATATAAAATATAAAATATAAAATATAAAATATAAAATATAAAATATAAAATATAAAATATAAAATATAAAATATAAAATATAAAATATAAAATATAAAATATAAAATATAAAATATAAAATATAAAATATAAAATATAAAATATAAAATATAAAATATAAAATATAAAATATAAAATATAAAATATAAAATATAAAATATAAAATATAAAATATAAAATATAAAATATAAAATATAAAATATAAAATATAAAATATAAAATATAAAATATAAAATATAAAATATAAAATATAAAATATAAAATATAAAATATAAAATATAAAATATAAAATATAAAATATAAAATATAAAATATAAAATATAAAATATAAAATATAAAATATAAAATATAAAATATAAAATATAAAATATAAAATATAAAATATAAAATATAAAATATAAAATATAAAATATAAAATATAAAATATAAAATATAAAATATAAAATATAAAATATAAAATATAAAATATAAAATATATAACTTTTCGTTTTGATATATATATTTTTTTCTAAGCTCATTTACAATTTTCAGTTTATTATCATTAATTTTAATTCAAACGCTTCTAAAAATATAATAATACAAAGTATTAAAACTTGTATAACTTGGGCATTCTGACAATCGATCGACCCGATCGAAACTAATGACTTTTAATGAGTGATGATCATTTGCAAGAGCAAGGCAAGAAATGGTAATCTTGTTCTTGCTCTTGTTCTGTTAAGCTAAGCCTTGCTCTTGCATAGGTACATATCATCTTGTACTTGCAATACATTTCTTGCTCTTGCTTGCAAAATTTTACTTTTTATATTTTAAATAAAAGATGGTAGACAAATATCTTAAACACAAATTGTATGTAGGTACTTATTTTCCATATGTTCAATGTCTTCAACCAACAATAAATTATTTTACTTACACAAGAACTAAAAATCCAATAACAATAAAATTTGAATTATAACAAAAAAAAAGATGGATTAATCAAGTAATGTTGAACTTCAAAATCTCAAGGCCATAATAACATGAACATATTTGTACATAATAAATATAAGGAATATTTCGTATAGGCATATTTCTGCTTTCGTCAAATATTAAAAAAAAACAAACACTATCTTTCAGGGTAACATTATTCTTTACGAACACAAACTCAAACGCTACAAAGTGCACACTAACAGAAAGAAGATAATACAACAATAATGAATTACGATGCTCCCAGTAGGATTTTTCAGGAGTAAGAAGCTCTTCTAGAAGCTATTCTTGGGTATCCAGAAGTCCTTCTCTACTCAATTCTTTTCTTACTTATTTTTTATATGAAACGATCGTTTTTTGAAGAACTTCTCATCTCGCTTCCTACAGAAGAGCTGATAGAATAGTTGCTAGCAAGTGATGCAGGAATACCTTCTTAGAATGCATTCTGTCATCGGTTCATACGATCAGCTTACAGAAGACGTTTCTTGCAATGCCTGCAGAAATACCTCTTGGCAAGGTATTATTGCAGTAATTCTTATGAACAGCTTCTAAAAGTAGTTGCTTTCCAGTACTTCAGGAACACCTTCCTGGAAGGTATTTTATTTTAATAGGTTCTAGAAGTGGTTGCTTTACAGTTCTTCATGAACAGCTTCCTGGAAGGTATTTTAGAATTTCTTTTGATAGAATAGGTTCTAGGAGTGGTTGCTTTCCAGTTCTTCAGAAACACCTTTATGGAAGATATTTTATAATTGCTTCCGAGAAAATTGGTTCTTTTAAACAATTAAAGAAATTGATTTATTTGAAAATGTCAGATTATAATAAATATTTTTTCATATAAATCTTTCATATTAGTTATTTTTCAATAGTATAAATAAAATTCATCAATAATTATTATATTTGAGAAATATTCATAAATGTTATTAATAACACTAGGCTCTTTTATATGCATAAACACACGGAAATTAAACAATATTTGTAATACGTAAGAAATCAAAAAACTGAGTATGAGAATCTTGAAGACCATCAAAAAATCATTTGTTGTGCTAAAAGTCAATAAAGTTTTTATATCTGATTTATATTTTTAAAAGTCAAAAGTAATACTTATTTTTGATTTATATTTATAAAAGACAGAAATAATTTTTACACTTGATAAATATTTATTAAAAATATTGTATTTCACCTTTCTGCAGATTGAGAGAGGTTACCCTTTTGGGTGTTAAAATGTTTGCTTCGATGAGGTGCATCGAGCCAATGGAAATATATAGCTATATAATATATGTCTTTTTTACATACAAATTTTGAAAAAAATAATTATGTTCGGTCTCTGCACTAAGAAAACAAAATGTTTATGAAAGTCTTGCTGCAACTATCTGTTTAAATTTACGCCTTGTAGCAAATATTCAAACATCCCATAAGTTTCAATAAAGTTGCAGCAAAACTATTAATATTTTTTAAATATGACATTTATGTAGATAGTTACGAGATATTTGCCACAACAGAAATGAACATTGAGATATTTACAGTTGACTAATAGCGGACTAAAAGCATTTGCAGCGAAAATTTGGAGGTATTTTGACATTTGTCTACTATAAAAATGGAAAATGGCGTACTTTTTCCTTACGCTCGATTTATCCACAACAATTAAGTAAATCCAATGTTGTAAAGAATCGTCAACTCATTGTAATGGTAAAATTAAAAATAAATCTTCCTGGGATTGAAATTATCCACTCGTTATGGAAAATATTATTTTTCAGAGTTTACATTGATGACAGCATCGCCAGTCGGACTTGGTTCTTCTGCAAAGAAGTCTCAAGTCGTTACTCAATTTTACCTTCAAATGATTTATACAGACGATGGCGATGTATAACCAGGATACTCTTTTAATTCTATAATAAATAAAAATACATTTGATTCATTTTATTTTAATTTAATAAAAATTACTCCGCGAATTGTAATGAAGTACAATTTCCAAATATTCCGCAACTATCTTCATATATGTATGATGTTTAATTGATGCTTGCTATAAATAATCGTAAATATTTGCCAGAAATATTTATCGTATTTGACGGATATTTGAGAGATGCTTGTCTCAAAGACGATCTAAATAATTTATAAATAACTTGATATTAGGGGCGTGATATTTCTGGTTATCATCTTTGTTTTCTTAGTGTGGTTAAAAAAATCACATTATTTAAAAATATCGATTAAAAGTTATAGTTATTTGTAATTCAATATTTCATTAAGTTATATAAAATTATTTAAAATAGTATAAGAAAATGTATAAAAAATTTAATTGTATTCATTTGTTTTAAGCTGTTTTTTTTAAACAAATATTTTTATGAATTTTATTTTGTAAATTTCTTTTTTTTTTTGTAAATTTCAGCAACATTATTTTCTCTTGTTACCATTTCTTCACCAAAGGCTTTCTACATTAAAAAAAAGTAATGGAAAATATTTTATAAAATGAATACTTACTAAAAGAAAAATTTCATTAATTTCCGTAAATATTTTTTGAACGGTTCTTTCCCCTGAATTCCATCGTAATTGTACTTTATTATGATCTCATTCCTTAATAAATTATGTAGATTTTTAGAGATTCCATTTCGTTTAATTATTTGTTGAACGGAACCAATCTAAATAAGATAAATATAGATAATATGAATATATTAAATAGATATTACACCATATACTTACTAAATCATTTTCATATAAATGTTTTATGTTTTCTTCAAACTTCTTTAATTCTTTCCCGTATTTGATTGGAAATTTGGCTGCTATTTGTGCAACGCTGCGTTTCTCTATGTTAGTATATTTTTCTTAATTTTTTCACTTGGACTTTCAGAGTTATCTTCATCAAAGTAATTTTCATTTGGATATTCCATAATGTCATTTTCAATAATAATTTCCGATTCATAGTTTAATGCTGCACATTTTCAACTATATTTTCTGAATCGTATGAAATAATTTCATGCTGAATTGTATTTTCATTTTCACCGCTTCTGTTTATAGGTTCTTTTAATTTTTATTGAAATTTTTCTTTCATTTTAAAAATTTCTTTTCTCATATTTGATTCACTTTTTCCTTTTCTAATTATTGTGAATAATAACAAATATTTAAAATAACTCACTGCTTGATACGACTGCACTGCTTAAAAATTCACAATTTTTGTTCTTATTTCCAAATTTTTTGTAATTTTTTCAGTTAGAACTGTACCAAAACAAAATGTAAAAAGACAAACAAGAAATTTATTTGCACAAAAAAACCAGTTGGTACCACATCATCATTCTCGAGAGGCCAGGCAAGGTTATATGCACTGAAAGCCAAATAAAACATTTGACACCTTGTACTCTGCATTCATGAGAATGAGAGTTAGAAGGGCTTTTTTGCAATAAAATGCAATTTCATATTGCACATACAAAACGACATTTGTTTACAAAATTTGGTCGCTAGAACTGTACCGAAAAAAGAGACAATCATGCTAATTTATTTGTACTGAAAACTCCTTCTCACCTGCATTCTCAAGAAGAGGAATAAGAAGTGGTCATCCAAGTTTACACGCACTTAAAGCAAAACAAAACATTTCTCACTTTCCACTCTGCAATCTTAAGAATAAAAGTTAGAAGTTTTTTTTTGCAATGAAATGAAATTTGATATTATACATAAAAAACGACATATGTTTACAACCTTTTTTAGCTAGAACTCTACTGTCTATTTTGACCCTTTGCCAAATGCATATAGTCCTTGTATAGAACCTGTTCTTGAACTTGCCAATAATCCTACTGGGTACCCTGTATTATCGCATAGCAACAAACAGACGCATGCCAACACACAGACGAATGACAACATACAGTCGCATGGCACCACACTGCATGTATGTATATAGTACAAAAAATTTCCCGCCACAAATTCTACGCTGCTTTATTAGCATTTTTGTTGTTGTTGCACTTTCAAAAACGTCCTGATTTTACTATGCATAAAATTAAAGAAAAATAATAATGTTATATTTCAGTGCATATGCACAATCGGCGATCGAACTAGCATGGTTAAGAAAAGAGAAACAACATTGTTTTGTCTTTTTTTTTTCTTTGGAGTTGCATGTGCTTGCATCCGATTTAGCGCTTCAAAAGTGCTTCACAGACATTTTTTTAAGTTACTTATATTCTTCAGTCTTGTAAAACAATAAAATAAAAACAGACCTCTTTATTAATGTTCACGTTCATAAATATTTTGTGCGCTTTGCTTGTTATTTCCGGCAGTGTTAGTCTTGCACTTGATCTTGTTCTTCTTGCCTTGTTCTTGCAAAAAAATCTCGATCTTGTTCTCGCAAGATGCAAGAAAATGAAATTTTCGATCATCACTACTTTAAATGTATAAGATGGTAACATTTTATACATTTTAAACCTAACCAAGATGCGGTGGTTTTAGCTGGACAAGCTGTGGTTTAGTACGAAATGGAAGGAACCTACAAGATGTGAATATCTTGTTGGCTTGCTTATACAACAAGAAAATTTAAGCAATTATATGACAATTGCTTAAATATTTCTACGTTTTTTGAAGATTTAAGCAAGCTTTATTTATGATGAAAATATCAATAGTTGTAGAATTTAATAGCATTATGCTGTATAATTTCGTGAGTGTCACATTTCTTTAGGTTTTACTCACATATGTAATAAAATTGTATGCTGTATATATTACCAGTTCGTTCATCTACGCTTACGCCACATTCGTCCGCCGTTGCGTAGTCTCTCAATGATACGTTGCCAATCAATGTTTTTACATCAGGCAGAGAACATTTTTCATAGAATACCTTACGTTTTTTAATATTTTGAATGTTTAGCAACTCAAAAACAGTTTTTTTTACATTTTCTTAAATAAATTTGTAGATAAGTGTGTTTATTATTTTAATTCGCTAAAATTATCGCAATGTGTTCATCGGTGGGATTTGTCGCAGGATGACGATAGCAGGGACATCAATATATATATATATAAAAATTGCGACATCACTCAAATGTACTTGAGTTAACCGATGCAGTGTAAGTTTTGATAAGCATGTCTTTGCCGGCCGGAATCAAAAAATGCGACCACCGTCCAAAGAATGTTGGGAATTCGTAGTATCAAATAAATTGATAGTTGCAGTTACCGGCCACTTCCACAAGAAAAATACATGCCTAGCCACAACAATCAACCATAGAAATACAAACAGAAACCCGCTCTAAATTCTGGGACCAAATCCTTGTGTTTAAACGTTATAACCGTGTTTAAACATAATTCCGTGATGAAGGGTGTTGGAAAGTTTTACACCTCTTTTTATCACGTATAAGTGATCTAACACTTGCATAGGCCTGTCAATCATCACTACAGAATAACAGTCGGATTTTGGCATTGTGGAAGTCAATAAGGATGGTGTAGTTAAATGTTCGCCAGATTTTAAAAATAACGGCTTTAAATTGTGTGTCGGGTCAAATCATCAAGTGGTATTTTGTGGTGGACGGTAAACTTCACTTCTTCCAATATTATTTGAATCTCGGCTCCTGACACCTTCCAAAAATCGAAACCAGAGTCATTCTGCCATATTATCTTTTGTGTTTTCATAGGTTCATAATTAGAGTGAGCAAAGAAGTATTTATGCATATACTAAATGAAATCGCTCGAAAATGCAAACATCGTACAGGTCAACGTCAATCACTCCGATTTTAAAACTATCTGCATTACTGCGTTTTCTCGCTGAAGCAGGTTATCAAAACTCGGTGGGAAATGACATTCTTGCAAACATGCCACAATCCAAAGTATCGCGAGTGGTTGCCGAGTGCTTGACGTTGCTCGAGACATACTTTTGCTCTAAATGGATATCACTAAAATTGACGGCTGCGGAAGAACAAGAAATCAAACAAGCTTTCCATACTAAATTTGGAATGCCTGGAGTAATTGGATGTGTCGATGGAACGCATGTCCGCATTATAGGCCCAAGCAACGACTTGAAGCATTTATACTACAACCGGAAAGGTTTTTACAGTATAAATGCTTTGGCTGTATGCTTTATTGCATCTCTGTGTCCTCTTTTATATAAATATATTTTCTTTTAGATTTGTTGACTAAAATCTTGTTGTGAGATATGTCGACGCGAGACATCCAAGTGCCATCCACGACGCGTTCATTTGGAATACGAGTGGGGCAGAATTATTTTTTTAAGAGAAGAGTTCAATAGAAGCAAACGAAGTACCAGGCTACCTGGTAAAATAAAAATTATATACAGAATAGAAATTTGTTCCGCCAAGCGAGATCATATATTGGCAAGGAACCCCAAACATAAAAAAGGAAATAAGAATAAATTATAAATTTACATAAAATCCCTCTTTACTGGTAAAGGTGGTAGTTTTATTCTAGTTTTTTATCTCTGACTTTGAAAACCCTTGGTTTTTGTATCTATTTGAGAGTTGGCCGGTAAAATGCACTTTTAACTCTACTGAATTGGCTGTGATACAAACTACAACCGTTTTAGTAAAAAAAAAAATAGCAATAAAGTTAACCGAATAAATTTGATGGAACAAAATTCATTCAGTGTATTATGTGCCAAAAATGAAAAATTAAAAAATGTCATTGAAAACTCCTTTTCGAAACCAAACGAACGTAAGTGAAGAAATGTTCAATGAAAGAATGTGCAAGGCTCGCAATTCAATTGGGCGTTGCTTTGGAGTGGTCAAAAATAGATTGAGGTGTTTAATAGGAGAACGAGGTTTGTATTACTCGCCAAAGAAAGCAACGCAAATGATTAATGTGTGCTGTGCAATACACAATTGCTGCATATTTTTTAAAAGCGAGTGCCCTCCCTTACCATTTGAAGAATCAAATTCAGATGATCATGCAGAAATTGAGGAAATTCAAGGTGAATTGACAAGAGTGGCAAGAAACATACGACGACGAGTTGATGAAAGTTTGACCTAATCTTATATAAATCATATACTATTTTTTTGTTTAATATTTTTGTTTACTAACAAACAAAAAGTAAATAAAATTAACAAACCAAATAATTCAGCCTTCTATTAATGAAAATAAGGAACAATCAACCTGACGACCCAGCACATCCAACAATTTTTTTTGGTTGTCGACCTGCTGCCGTAGTAGTGCCAAATTCTCATTTTCAAACCTGCGTTTACGATTTGGAGTTGACTGCACTGTGTCGCCTGGTACTCGTCTTGGTGTTCTGGATGTTGACGGAGTAGAGGGTGATGGTAACATCTCGACAGGTGGTACTGATTGGATGGTTGATTCCCCCAGACCAAACACATCTCTTGTAGGCGCGGCTGCCTTCGATAGATGGAGAATTTGATCTACAGAATCCTCCATTGGGCTCAGAACATTTTCCACAAATACTCCACCCCCTGTGGCTCTCATCTCCGACTTGTTTTCGCCCAGTTTTCGCTTGGTGCGACTCTTTAAATCCGCCCAAACCTTAAAAGAAATAATAAGTCAGCTTGGATCCAGTAAGTTGCTATTATCCCATACTTTTTTCCACTCCGCAACATATCTTCGAGGTGGTCCAGCGGTGTTTAACTTTTCTGCAATCTTATCCCACGAAGATTCGAATGCGCGTCTATTCGCTCCAAATACCGGTGCCCCTTTGGCCAACTTCGGGTTTTGCTGCAGCCCATGCACCAGTATTCCAAATTGCTCCGTAGTTGTTTTTTTTAAGCTGCAAAATAAAATATTGGTTATTAATGCTGATAAAACCACCAAAAATTAATAATTACCATTTCTATTGTGTAGAATCCATTTTTAAAACAACTAAAAATGCTATACCAATCACTCGAACTACAGACGATAGCAAAATAGTTATCGTCGATTTTGACAACTAGATCTGTGCGTTTGCGACATACAGCATACTCACAATTTGCTTTCTTACGTTTTTTCGTCGTATTGAGAGACGTTTATGCTATACAGCATAGAAAAAACTTTGTCACACGAATCTCAGACAAATTCTGGAAGATTTTCGTCGATCGACGAAATACAGAATAACGCTGTAAATCTTTAAGTTTCATGGCTCGGCTGCACAAAAAATAAAAACAAAAAAACAGCAGCAACGAGATGAGTTGCTTCAAAATGTCTATCTTTTTTACTAAAAAATTAAACTAAATAAAAATTTAATTAAATAATATAACATAGTTTATAGGTTATGTTCAAATTGAGATATTGGGGTAAAGTAAGAATTATTTTCTGGGATAAAGTGGGAAACGTAATTTAAGCAATGTTTGTTATAATTATAGTGCAAATATTGTGTAATATGAATTAGTTAATTGATTTCGCCAAGAAAAACTTTAATCGTGACCACAAACCAATGAAAAGCAACATTGTGACTTCACCTGAGATATCATCTGAATTGCTGAAGAGAGCCAAGGAGCGAACCTTAAACAAGAGCAACAATAATACATCAGTAAATATTCTTAAACTTCACAAAAAGAAGAATTTTATGCAATTTCCATTCATAAAAGCCAAAGAATGTAAATTTCAACCATTCAACTGCAATATCTGCAAACTGTATACTTAAAATGTACGAACTTGATGACCAGCAACTACACCTGTGTCTATTGTCACTTAGTAAATTCTGACTAGGAATAACTGCACTTTATTTTTACTATTTTCTTAAGTAGTTACTTAGATGTTTATTATTTTAAACCTCTTTTTTCTTCTAATATATATGTCCGAAATTGAGCTGTTTTGAAAAATCACTGAAACATCAATTAAAAGACTTTTATATAGTATAATGTTAATGCAAACAGCTAGCTTATGAACCAGTCTATAGAATAAGCCATTTAAAAGAATTTAAAAATTATTAAAATTAACTTTTCAAAACGTAATTATTTATTTATTTTGTATATATATATACATGTATATACCTATATTATATACATATATATATATATATATATATATATATATATATATATATATATATATATATATATATATATATATATATATATATATATATATATATATATATATACGACACCAATTGGTCCACGCCCACATTATAATCGACTTACCTGAGTCACCATTGTCACCACAGAGCAGCAAAACCCAGCAATAAAAGCAGTTAATAGCATTGTTGATACAGATTGTGCAAATATAGTTGTTATCCATGTTAAAGAGTATGGAAGTGATATTATTGTAAGAACTCGCTTTCGTCCGAATTGCAATACAATGCCTCCAAATAATCCACCAAATAAAGCACCTGGAAATAATATGAATGCTATAAATAAAGGGTGTGTGCGAGTTTGTCTAAATTTGAGACTCAATTTTATTGGCAATGCTTATTCAATTTTAAAAAAATTACAAGCAATATATATTGAACTAAGTTGGATAACAAAGGAGATCGGATCTCCTAGATGTCCGCCTATCAAAGGTTTACGAGGCGTGTCTCAACCAGAATGGCAAGAATCAAAGGTAGTGATCATACCAAAACCGAGTTAAGAAACTTACTCAATATAGACCAATATTCTATTGAAAACATTATAACGCATATGTGATACCATGATTAATGAAAATATTCCTTATGAGCAGCTCTAATTTAAACAGCGACGATCATTTAATTACGTCCATATCGACATACTGATATTGTCACTGACCTCCTTTGACGTTGACACAGTTTTTATTTTAACTGGGTTGCGTTTTTTTATCTGTTAACTGTTTTGTGTTACACCACAGGAGGCATTCACCGCTACTTTGGGTCGTCACCATAAACGGTCTCCTAAAGTGACTAACTGAGCCTGGTTTACAGGCTGTTTCCTATGCAGACGACATTGCCATACTTGTCTCGGGAACACATCTCCTTTTCCTCTCCAGACGGATCCAAGAAGTATTGGTCATCTCTGCCAAGTGGTCGTTACCAAGGGGGTTTATATTCAAACCCCCAAAAAACAGAAATCTGCCTTTTTACTAGGAGTGCGAAAATACTAAACTTCCCTTTCCACAGGAAAATGGGAAATTACTAGTTCTAACAGGTCTAGTCAAATAACTAGGAGTAAACCTAGGCTCTAAACTTATCTGGAAGGAAGAAGTAACTAGCAGAGCCAAAGAAGTCATTAGGGTTTGGGCAACCCGCGAATATGTCAGAGACTTCGACTGAAGATTACCCACCGGATTTTCACCTGTGTTGTACGACCAATTCTCACACTTCACTTGTATGGTGCACGGCAACGGTGCGAAAATGTAAAATCAAGAGTGCGATGTTCACAACATCTACCAAAGCCACTGAGACAATTTTAACATACATCCGCTGCCGCAGAAAATCTTTTCTACACGGATAGAAAAGATTTGTTTGAATACGTTTGAATGTACTTAAACAGTAATACGAAATTACCATACATGTATTAGGAATGAATTATAATCGAAATTGAATTTATTTTTGTTCACGTGTAAACATTATTTATTGTCCAGCAGAATCTGTCAAATTTACCATAAATATGTTACAATACCAACATAAAATTTTAATTGCATTTGAATAAACTATTTCTTGGCAATTTACTTGGTTAAAACTATGTTTCGAAACACAGAAAATGCTAATCAAATCTAAATACAACGTATGTTCGCAACGCTCGTCTTAATTCGATAATTTATCGACTGACGAAGTTGGCAACGTTGTGCTGCATTTTCTACTTACGCCATCTTTTTCCATCGTTTGAACATATTGATGTTTAAAAACAAACAAAAATGGAATTGGATTTAAATAAATGTATTCTTCCAACATTCTTCTTGTATACGAAGTTGGCATTCGTTGAGCAGAATTTTCTACCTACGTCTCTTTTGTCGTCGTTTGAAGTATGTATAGGGTCATTTTATGTATAGGGTATGTATAGGGTCATTTCACTGATGTTTGAAAACAAACAAAAAATGAATTCAAATGTAAATAAAGGTATTCTTGCAGCTCTCTTCTTGTATACAAAATTGACACTCGGTAATTGCATTTTCTGCGTACGTGTCTTTTGTTGTTCGTTGAGAAAACGTGTTCGCGTCGGTAATAATTTTTTTATTTGTAAATTAAATAAATATATAAATTGTGTTACAAAAAGTACAAATAGTAATAGAGTACAATATAGTGCAGTATATAATTTCTAATGTGAAAAAACCACAAATAAAAATATGTGTTTCGATTTTCAAACAGAATGAATTCGTCTGGTTTAGCGTCTGCTGGTGCAATTGTGCATTTATTGATTCTGTCACTTGAACTTGCAGTTTTAAACGAATTATTTATTCATGCATTTAAAAATTTGTATATGAATTCAATTATTATAAATTCCCACTGTTCATGTTTAAAGATTTTGAATAAAAATTAATAAAAAAAGAACATTTTTTTTATTTTATTTTCAGAATTTTTTTCCAAAAATATTTAAATATGTTTCTATGCAAACATACTACTTTTTGAACTGAAACAACCGATATGTTTCACTGGAAACATATTTATATTCAGGTCGTTCAAAATCATGTTTTATTTTGAACATATTTTTGTTCCGGTTCAATTATTTATTTTATTTGGATGTAGTAATTATTATGTTTCCATTAGAACATAAGTACTTCATTTTAAGGGGCAACATTAAAATGTTTCCGTGATATCATAATGTAAATCAGAGCTCATTACAACACTTTTCAAGTCTCAACACAACCCTGTTTACAAATGATTTATCAGTCAATTATAAAATATGTTTACATAAAATTCCAAACATACATGTTAATGCCTGCAAAATTATGTTTGGGAGAGACCTTTTTTTTGCAGCGTGTACAAATTAAGATCCCGTTATTTAAACTTGTGGTGATTCTTCGTCTATCCTCTGATCCTCTAACAGGTCAAACGGGACCCAAAACTGAAAAAATCGGCGAAAATTTAAGGACATTAAGAAAACGGAGAAAGGTGAACTGGACTTGAAACTTAACCAACCGGCCCATTAGAATACGAGTGAATTTAGGACTGCAATTGAAATCGTCCTCGGCTCAGTAGCTAAAGTGCGTTATCTAACCCATGAGTACTCTTGAAAAAAAAAGATATTGATGAGGTAGCCACCAAAGAGGATATTAATGAAGCTATATGTAACGTTTCAGAAGAGCTCAAAACATTGCAGCCATCTGCAGTATATTCACTCAATGACGCGTGAGATATAAACACAATTTTTACAAGTGTCCAATGAGCTAAAAAATTCGTCCGATAGATGTAAAAATATTAAACTGGCATGGCCAAACCTTATACAGAGAACACCAACAATGCCAGTTCTGAAAAGAGGTCCCAAAACCCACATTTCAAAGGGGAACAACATAAAAAGGAAAAGAGATACAACTCCAAAGAAAACTATAAATGAAACTGGCTCTATAACAGAAGCTGCAAATAAAGATACTGGAAACCGGATGCCCCAAAATCTGATTGGAAAAAGTGCGCTCAAATGCAAAGAAGAGGAAAAAACGATCAGATGAGATGCCCTTGTTATTAAAACTTGTGGAGACTCATCGTATGCCGACATCCTCAAACAGGTCAAACGGGATAAAAAACAGAAAAACTCGACGAAAATGTTAAGAACATAAGGAAAACGGAGAAAGGTGAACTGCTCTTGGAGCTCAACCAACCAGCCCATCAGAATACGAGTGAATTTAGGACTGCGATTGAAGAAGTCATCGGCTTAGTGGCAGAAGTGCGTGCTCTAACCCATGAAGTACCCTTGAAAACAGGAGATATTGTGGTAACAACCAAAGAGGATATTTATGAAGCTATCTGTAAAGTTTCAGAAAAAAATTGTAGCCGTCTGCAGTAAAATACTTATGGTGGTACCCAAACTGCTACCATTGGCTTAAGTTTTGTCAGTTTACTTATGAAAACTGCAAAGAATCGTATTGGTTGGGTCATATGCCGAATCCGTAAGAAAAAAACCACAGGAGATGTTATAGATGCCTGGACTTTGGTCACACGACAGCTAGACGCAAAAGCATATATGACTACTTAGGTAGATGTTTACGCGGTCACAAGATCAAATCCTGTAGAAAAAGCCCAATTTGTCTGCTCTGTAAGTACACTGCAGTCAATATAAGTCACGTTACGAGGTCATCGGAGTGTCCCCAATACAGGAAGGCGTTTCGGCAACTTAAATCACTATTATGAGATTAATTAAAATTTTACGACTGATGCTGCCCTATGCTAATAACTGAGGACTTTAACGCTTGGGCTACAGAGTTGGGTTGTTCACGATCCAATGAATGGGACTGGAATCATTCGCTTTGTTTGATGTGGTGCTGATGAACTCTGAAAAGGAGAAAACGTTCATCCGAAACTGAAGAGGTTCAATAATTGATATTGCCTATGCGACTGCTAATATCAATAACCGACGTAGCTGGCATATTTGTAATAATTATACCCTCAGTTATCATAGTGCAATCATTATGAACCTAAGAGAACCATCAACAGTACCTATAACAGTCTGCAGACAGGTAGGAGATAAATAGCTGGAAAAGTAACACGTTCGATAAAGGAATGTTTTGCCTATATATGGAAGACATAGAGAATTGTCTCGCAGAAAACATGGCGAAATAGCTAATATCTCGGAAAACACAATCGTGCAACGACTCCACGAAGAAAAGGAAACGCGAGTTAATAAAACTCCTGTGTATTGGCGAAATATCCGAACTTCGAAGAGATTGTATGGGAGCCGGATGACACTATTGAACCATGGGACTCGTGGTAGACCAGACAACGATCTACATCTCTAAACCCTTAAGATAAAGAAAAAGGCCCTTAAATCTTCAATGCAACGAAGTAAAAGAACATGTTTCCTGGATATCTGTGACGACGTTGATAACAACCCTTTTGGACATAGCATGTGTCAAAGAGGCTTAAATGATTAAGTACCCTTCGCCTACTGAAGCTACAATTATCGATAAATTAGTGACTCAACTATTCCCACAGCAGGTGGTAACGACATGGGATATCTAAAAACTTGTAGAAAGCTTTAGCTTCCCAGTGGTTACATTTCCTGATATACAATTGGCTGTCTTAAAATTTGAGAAAAAGAAAGCGCCTGGACCTGACAGCATTCCTCACCTCGTACTCAAAGAGTCTGTAAAGTGCTGTACCAACCACCTCCTGCTTACAATATGGAACTTTACCGTCAATTTCGAAAAAAGAAAAACTTATTCTCCTACCCAAGGATAACTGCGGGAAACTACTGAAGAATATTATCTGTAATTGACTGAAGTAATGTATCGAAACTTCAGAGGGCCTACCTAAAAAACAATACGGGTTTAGAAAACGGAAGTCAACGATAAATGCAATAATAGTGGTAGTAAGTACTGCAAAGGAAGCAATAGAAGGCAAAACTTGGAAGAACGGCACCAAGGAATACTGTTTTGTTGTATTTCTGGATGTTAAAATGCGTTTTGCACATAGCCCTACTTGACGGACTGACTGATTGACTGCCTGGTCCATCAGCACCTAGCCCAAACCATTAGACCTAGGAACATTCAATTTGGACAGGGTGTTCATCTCCCGACGTGGGCGCGCAGTAAGGCCGGATTTTTTGAAATTCGCCCTTAAGGTACAAAAGTTGGCGTGACAATCCTGAACTTTTAATTGCAAATATCTGTGTACTTTAGATAGCCACAGTCTTGAAATTTGGCCCACTCATGCATATTGTTGTTGTTTATCATTATCCCAAATGTGGGCGGGATTGGACTACGGTGCGTGCCATATAACCAAAACATTAAAATTGCTATATCTCCTGACATACTAAGAGCAGAGTTATCAAAATCGAATCAAATGGTCATATTTAAAACCACAATCGTCACGTAGTATGTGGGCTGCATTGGACAGAGGGACGTGGCATCTCACATATAACTAAAACATCAAAATTTCTATAATACCTGACAAACAAAGAGTAGAATTATAAAAATCGAATCAAATATTCATATTTAAAACTCCAATCGTCACGTAGAATGTAGGCGGGATTGAACCACAGGGAGTGGCACCTCCCATATAACCAACCTATTGGAATTGCTATAGCTCCTGACATACTAAGAGTAGAGTTATAGAAATAGATATTTATATATTAAATATCTAAATATTTAAAACTCCAACCGTCACTTAGAATGTGGGCGGGATTGTAACACGGGGCGTGACACCTCCCATATAGCCAACTTATTAGGATTGCTATAACTCCTGACATGCTAAGAGTAGAGTTATAAAAAAAGAATCAAATGTTCATATTTAAAACTCCAATCGTCACGTAGAATGTGAGCGGGATTGGATCGCGACACTTCCCTTATAACCAAAACATTAAAATTGCTATAACTCGTGACCTACTAAGAGCAGAGTTGTAAAAATCGAAGCAAAGGGTCATATTGAATATTGTAATACATGCACTAAAATGGGAAAAATAAGCGTGAATGTATCCTAACTTTAAAAAGATATATTTTTGCATTTACAAAAACTTAGCACGGGCAACGCTGTGCACGGGTCCAGCTAGAATTTCATATACAAATTTAAAAAAATATTCAGAAAAATTTGAGTAAGATAAAGTTTAAAACATTTTTCCAAAATTTGACAACAAAACAATTGCGAACTAAAATTAAAAAAATAATTTAGAGAGCTTAGAGAATAGAGTGATAAATTACTCTCTCGACACACTTTTTAAGTAACACATATTTCTTTTTGATTTTTTGCAAAAACTAATTCTGGACACAGATTTTTTTTGCAAGGTTCCGTGTAATAACTTGTGATATAAAGGCTGCCAGGCAAGGTTCATATTTTATTTTGTGATAAAGTTTGCATCTGCAACATGTCCAAATCGTACAATAACTTGTGATATATACAAAAAACGGCCTTTTTGCAACTTTGACTCGAATTTTGCAAAATCTCAACATATAGGGAAAGTTCTGTACGCAGCAAGAATCAGGAGACCAATTCGAGAAGAAAATATAACACAGTTCAACAAATGTCCAACTTTTTCTTCCATCTTCCGATTTGATAACGACTTTAGGGTAACATGGGGTCGCTGATCTCGAATATGAAGTCCGTTTTGCTCTATCAGCTCTGGGTTCCTCACAATTTGATGTCAAATATAAAGAATTAGGGTGTTTAAAGACATTACTCAAAATATTTTCATTTCAAGTGATACAGGTTTAGTGCCTTCAGAAATGTTGTTTGTCATGAACAGGCTTTTCTATAACCTCCATTTTTTTTAGAATTTTAACCCTACTAATTACAAATTTTGACATACAGCGTGAACGCTTTAGAAAACTATTATACTCTCTTTGGCAAATATAATCCCCATAAAAAAATTAGGTGGAGTCCTCAAATAACGAAATTGCCTCAGATCCACCCATTAAACAGAATAATAAAAAAGCTAAAAAAAACTATATATTTTGTACTTTGTTTATAACGTTGCAGGCACATTTTACAATGTTTTCCGAAAGCTGAAATAAAATTTTGTATTCTTGTGAATTTCGACATTCTACAAACAATCTGTTTTTAGGCATGATTTTTGCATGGTAGGTGTTAGGTGGAAAGTCACACTCATATTTCATGTATCTAAAATTTACATAAATGTTCACACATTTAGTATTGATATTGATTTTAATAACATTTATCATGGTTTTCGAATATATGTAATAAAGTAGCAAAATTTGGGATAAAAAAAAACATTTTTGGATATTTATTTCTTGGCATCCATTCTTGTACTTTAAGTTTTAGCTTAGCAAATTATATCAGTTTTAAAACTGAATTATAATATTAATTCGTACGTGCTTATTTTGGATCAAAAACTATAAGCTTAACCTCTACTAAACAAAAGTATCCCTTAAAACACAGCATCTGAGCCAATTTTGTTGTTTGAGGATCTCATCTCATTTTTTATGGGGAACATTTTTGCCAAAGATAGTATGACAGTTTTCTCAAGAGTTCACGCGGTATGCCCAAATTTGTAATTAGTAGGGTTAAAATTCGAAAAAATGAAGGTTAAAGGATAGTGTTAGGAGTTCACGCGGTATGTCAAATTTTGTAATTAGTAGGGTTAAAATTCGAAAAAACAAGGGATATGTAAAAGCGTTGGGATGATGGTGCCAAAGTAAAAAAAAATGCTCCTGTTCACGATAAATATCATTGCTGAAGAAACCAAACCTATATCTTTTGAAATTAAAATATTTTGAGTACTGTCTTTAAACACCCTAATTGTTCATATTTGTTAAAATTTTGAGGAATCCAGAGCTGATAGAGCACAACGGATCAGCGACGTATGTTACCAAATCGAAAGATGGAATTTGTTGCTGCACTGTGTAAGTTTCATTTCAGATATTAGCTTCTGCAGCATCAGTCGTCACATTTTCATTAATCTCATAATAGTGATTTAAGTTGTATTGGGGACACTCCGATAACCTCGTAACGTGACTCCTAAGGCCTACAGTGTACTTACAGAACAGACAAATTGGGCTTTTTGTACAGGATTTGATCTTTTTACCGCGTAAGCGTCTACCTGAGTAGTCATTTATGTGTTTACATCTAGCCACCGTGTGACCAAAGTCAAGGCATCTGTAACATCTTCTTGTGGTTATTTTCTCACGGATTCGGCATACGACCCAACCAATACGATTCTTTGCAGTTTTCATAAGTATACCGACAAAACATAAGCCAATGGAAGCAGTTTGCGTACCTCAATAAGTATTCCTCATTGATTTTACTGCAGACGGCTACAATGTCTTCTGAAACGTTACAGATAGCTTCATAAATATCCTCTTTGATTATTACCTCATCTATATCTCTTATTGCCTAGGATACTTCATGGGTTAGAGCACGCACTTCTGTCACTGAGCCGATGACGTCTTCAATCGCAGTCCTAAATTCACTCTTATTCTGATGGGCTGGTTTTTTGAGCTTTTGGACGCAGTTTTTTCCAATCAGATTTTAGGGCATTCGGCTTTCTGGTATCTTTATTTGCAATTTTTGTGTTGGGATCGGTTTCATTTATAGCCTTCTTTGGAATGGTATATCTTTTCCTCTGTGTGTTTTTTCCCTTTGGACTGTAGGTTTTAGGACCTCTTTAAAGAACTGGCGTTGTTGGTGTTCTCTGTATAAGTTTTGGCCATGCTTCTGTCTGGGTTTCTTTCACCAGTTCAATATTTTTGCATTTATCGGACGAATTTGCTAAATACTGCCTGTATCTCACGCGTCATTGAGTAAATATCCTTATGGATGTTTGTACGCGTGCTAATGAACTTTACTAACTGTGATATTTTCCTCCCGAGCTTGTTAACGTTATCGGCTCGTGTACTTTTGTGGTGGCGATCACACTATCACCGAACGGGGATTCTGCACCTGCATTCTCTTCTCCTTTATTTCCCTCCCGTTGGTAGTTTGCTGCGATCACCGAGCATCTTCCAAGTGGAGTCTCATCTATTTCTATAGTTGTTGTTAATTTGTCCATTCTAAGTGGTCCCAACTCAAAGCCGTTATCTACGATCGTTGTACAGTCACGTATAGATCGCATTGGTCCTTTTGATAGCAGCGAGGTCCATGCAAGTGTTGACGAAAGGAAATTAACATACGATTCTGCACCACCAACTGAATGGTGACGAGCTTTGAACTATTTTGAGATTTTCCAGGTTTTGATAGACTGTTTTTGCAGAATTTCACTTCTACATACTCAGGTTCCAAAATACCGTCAGCCCAGGGTGTTGTCAGTTCACCTTTCTGGAATGATCCTCATGCCATCCGGCGGGGGTCTATATATACAAGGTCTTTCGATGATAATGGCGAAAAATAATCATAATTTATGCGCATTTTTAAAAGAACGCAAAATATAGAGAAAGGCGTAAAATTTTCAAAAAAAACATAAAATTGCAAATGCGCCTAATTTAAAAAAAAATCCGTAGTTATGCGTTGTTTTAATTTTTATTTGAATAGTTTACGCCTTTTGGAGCTATTCTCTATACATTGCGCTTTTTTGTAAAAATTACATACTATCTTCATATTACTGTTATTCTGTAAAATACGCTCCTTTTTAATTGTTTGCTTTTTTTAATTTTGCGGCTTTTAAAATAAACTTTAAATTAAAATCAACTAATTGTCATTTTAATCTTTTTTAAAATTGTCCAAAATAGCGGGTATTCTTTTATTTCAAAGTTGACTTTAAATTGTCTACGAATATGCGCTATTTTATTGTGTAAGATTCTGAAGATTGTGTAAGATTCTGAAGAATATACAATTCGACTTTTAAATATTTTGAGTTCTGTGTCAAAATGTATCAATATGTATCAACATTATAGGCATTACCATAAACAATTTAAAATCAACTTTAAAAATACAATCGACTTTTTTGACAATTTTTGAATAGAATAAATTGTCAAAAAGATGATTTTAAATTTGAATTTAAATTGTCAATGATAATACGCCATAGTTCTTCAAAAATATAAGTATTTCTTTGTATGACTTCGTTGTAAAACTAAAAGTCCAAATATCATTTTTGAAAATTCAAAATGTATATAGTGATTTTTAATATTTTTTTCTTTAAAACTGTTAATTTAGAAAAAAAACACGATTTTTAAAATTGAAATGTTTTTAGTCTTTTTAAAATTAATCTGTATTTAATTAATTTAATAATTGGTCAATAATTGGTCTATTACCTTTTATTTCTTGATTAAATGGTACAAAAAAAAAAACAAAATGATGGATATCACCTACCCCCTCAGAATAAATACAAACTTAGTACAAATATGAAATTCAAATTAAAATATTTTGGATTTATAGTTTCCGAAATATGCTGACCTGAAACGTGAAAATAATCATTAAAAATACATTGCACTATTAAATTAAAGTTTGCTGCAGAATGTTGAAAAATATGTCAATTTATTCAAAATTTATGAGAACCCAGAAAACAAACAAAAAAAGATACACCCTAGTGAAAAAATCCTTCTGTAGGATTGCTTAAAGTCAAAAATAGAAAAAAGTTCTTTTTTAAAAATAAAAATGGGATACATTAAAACTTTGGGTACTTTTTCAATATATACTCCACATGCAGAATGATAGTTTTATATTATTGGGAATTGAAGGAACTATCATCTTGTGTATCAAAAATTTCAAATGACTATTCGTGTTTTTTCTGATTATTTGGCAAAAACATAGAACAAAAATTACATATATTTTGACATGAAAAAAAAGCTTTAAAATGCTCTCAAAAATCTTTCCACGAGAATAATGGGTGATATGTCTTCTTTCTAACGGAGTTAAACATGCTTGCATTAGTTTGCCACACGTCATTTAAAATGAGTTTAATGATGAGGAATATACGAAAATGATAAAATAATTTAACTGATTATTGTTATTTTAATGTCAGTTTTTCATTTTCTGTCATTATAGTTGACAAAACTGGCTCATATTTGGTATAGAAATTAAGAACGATGTCGGTGGGTTAAACTACGTTTAAACTTTCAATGTTTTTGAGAGAAAAATGTGATGCGCTCTTTACGCTCTGCAGTACTCGCTCATGCGCTCATATGGGCATTTCCTGGGGTTCCGAACGGGACATTCGTACGCTTAAAACTTTAATATCTCGAAGGAAAATTAATGAATTTACTTGATTTTTTTTTGTGCATGTATTATTATAAATTCTATACGGTAGATTAAAAGATATAAATAAAATAATGGTAGTTCCGGACGTGACAAAAACGGAAGTAAATGATTTTTTCGAAATATTTTAAAAAATTGTTGAAATAACGTGCTTTCTTTGTATATTTACACTTTGTTCCTAAAGTTTATAGTTTTTTCATAATAAATCACAGAAAAATTCCGGACGGGAAAAAAAATTCCGTACAGAAATTGACATTACGATTTTTATTCTAAAAATACTTTTTACAAACAATATATTTTTTTGAATTATCTCACAACATAGCTGGGACAATTTACTTTTTTTTGTATATATGCTCTTTGTTACTAAAGCTTACAGTTATTTCATAATAAATCGCAGAATAATTCCGGACGTTCCGTGTAGAAATTTGCACTACGACGAATTTTTTTTTTTTTTTTGATATTTTTTATACAGATTTCAATTAGCTGTCAATAATATCATTGAATTACTAGGTAAATGATGTTACATTTTATGAAATCCCAAGGAAATTCTGTTTTGGAAACAGTGGATTCAACTCTGTATAAAAACTTTTCAGTTTACTATGGTAATAAATGTATCTTTTTGGTTTCGGACGGGACATCGAAAACCCTTATAAAAAAATAATGATATTTAAATTTGTATCATTATTTTTAAGTTTTAGATATAATTATGAATGTTACCAGAAAAAACAGAAAATAATATTTTGTACCTGTATATCTTTAAATTTAATTAATTTGGTTACTCAAAATACATGAAAAATTGGATATTTACATATTTCATAGTAATGTAACTTTATGAGTATTTTTTTATATTCAGATATTTAGATTCAGACATTTAAGATTCCAAATCCATCGTTATTTCAAAGAATTGAGCATTTTGAATTTTTTGGTCGTGATTGACGTTTTTCTGGAAATGCCCATCTGTCTGTCCATTGGATTCCATTTTATAAGTTTTCTTCTATTATTCATTGCATAAAATAACACTCAACGATCCCAGGCACAAATTCTCACTGATATTTATTGTTTCGGGCATTATACTATTCTAAATTATCTTTGTAATTTCTTGTTAATTTTGTCACTCTCACAAATTAAATATCAGTGTTCCAAATGGAGAAAAACAATTTTTCTTCTTCTTAAAACTATTCACAATTGATAATTCGTTGACATCAGCACTTGCTGCAATATTTAAAACTATTCTGAGTGTAACTCAAACTGCCACTGAAAAACTGCTCGAATAGTTAAACTACGTGAGACGTTTAAGTAAACGTAGTTTAAACTTAATTTAAACTACCACTAAAAACTGGCCCGAAGAAAACAAAATGTTTATGAAAATCTTGCTGCAAATATCTATTTAAATATACGCATTGTGGCAAATAGTCAAACATCCGATAAGTTAAAACCAACTCTTAGTATTATTGAAATATGACATATATGCAAATAGTTACGAGATGTTTGCCACAACAGCAATTAAAATTGAGGTATTTACAGTTGACTGATAGCGAACATCTTGGCATTTGCAACAAAACTATTGGATTATTTTGACATTTGACTACTAGAAAAGGAAAATAGCGGATCTTTAACTTACGTTCGATTTATCCACAACAATTTAGTAAATACCATTGTGTAAAAAAGTTTCAACTCAAATCTTACATTTTAATGGTAAAAGTGAAAATAAAATTTCCTGGGATTGCAACTATCAGGACGTGATGGAAAATTGCTTCTTTTCAGAGTTTACTTTGATGACAGCATCGTTGGACGGACTTGGTTCTTCCGCGAAGAAGTCTCAAGTCAAATATTCCTAAAATACCTTCCTATTTGTAAGATGTTTAATTGATGCTTGCCATACGTAATCGCAAAGCTACACCGAGAGCAAAACGTAGTTAACTATCGTCTATTCTTAGTAGTTAATTGAAAAAACTTACAAAGTAACTACGTTTCAATTTTATAACTAGGGCATAGTAAGTAAAAAACATGACAGTTAAACATATATTAAATTAAAAAAAGACACTTTTAATTTTATTGCATCAAAATGAGAAGATAATTCTTCGATAAGTGTGTTTGGCTAAACCGAGAGACGATATATGACTCAGTCACTACCAACAATTACGCAAGAGCGATACGATGCGCATCGCTGGAGTAGTCAGAAAACGTTGACCAGATCATTGGAGGAAAGCAAACGCTAACAGAACGTAGCCGTCCAAAGGCAACGGACATAACGAACACCCTCAAAGCCAAGCAGCTGCTGTTTAAAGAACAAACGAGGAGAAGAGATCGATGCCCAAAACGCGCATTACAGATATTCTCGGCTGCGTGCTTGGCTAATTTAACTTTTAGTGCGGCGATGACTCCAATGGAAAGGGTTGTGGATTCCATTTTTCGTTACACACTGACTCTACAACGCTTCAAATTGCTCAGGGACTATCTGCAGCTCAGCGACAAAGAAACATCATATGTAGGTGTTGTCTAGAATCTGGGACAAATTCATCATTAATTATGGACCGAGTGGCAACATCACTCTACACGCGCACGTGTTGTCGCTGCTGGAAGCGACGGTGACACCTACCGAATCGATACCCAAAATTAAAAAAGAAGAAGCGTCTGCATGTAGGCAATAATTGCTGCATCCTCTCGCACAATTGAATTTATGAAATTTTAAATAATAAAAGAAAACAAAACGAATTATTTGACTTTTATTAAAAAAAAATATTCATTCAGAAAGAAGTCAAATTTTCAATAACTACGTCGAAATGAAATTTTAGAACGTAGTTATAATTGACTATGTTTTTACTACGTCACGTTGTCGGAGGATTTTCATTCACGTCGTAGTCGTAAACGTAGTTTTGCTCTCGGTGTAGCAATATTTATGGTATTTGTTGGATGTTTGAGAGATGGTTATCTCAAAGACGATCTAAATAATTTGTAAATAACTTATTATTTAGGGCTATATTTCTGGTAATCATCTTTGTTTTCTAAGAGAGAGCAAACCGTACAAATTTTTCTGTATTCTTTCAATGCGGTCAATATGTATTTTATAGAAAGAATACCAAACTTGACTTACATACTCAAATTGCGAACGAACTGTAGTGCAATATAAATTTAAAGTTGTTTGGAGACTATTAAATTCTTCAGCCTATCTCTTGATAAAACCAAATATTGATGACGCTTTTTTACATATATTTTCAAAATGTAAATTAAACGATAAGTTTGAGTAAAAAAACACACCAAGATCTTTCATAACGTGAACGCGACAAACAGTTGTCTCTTTTAGAATATAATTGTATTCTATATTTTTTCTTTTCGAGAAAATGACATGGTCTGAGACTATTTTTGGATTAAGTATCATAATTTTAGTGTTTTGTACGAAAAGTAGTTATTTCAAAGATTTTTCAGTGCTTCGATAGGAGGAATATTAAAATTATGTTGATGCAGATCTAATAAACATTTTCTGGGAGTTCAACTTATTTTATGAATTTAAAAAATAATGCATAAAATGCAGTTAAAAAATGAAAACTTCTTTAATTTTATTTATTTTAAATATTTTCAGCATTTCCCTATAATTCTCTCATAGATCATGAAATGGGAAATATGGAACTTTTACAATGCCAAAAAATTGCAAACAATATAAAACATACAGGGTGGTCTGCTTCGGTATGCTAAAATTTTATTGGCCGATTAATTGGATCATTTCATACAAAATTGTTCTACAGTTGGGGTGTATCTACAACACACACTGATATACAGGGTTTTTCAAAATTCACTTTATTAAAAAGATACAAACAAATATTTAATTGTAATTTTTACAATTCCAATCCCTATAGAATATAATTACACTTAATTTACAGATAATCGATTAGAGTAATTATACAAATTTGAGCATTGATATTTTCTTCGGGGAGCTAAGAGATTTCATAATAAAAATATAAAAAAATATATATTTTGTACGCCTTGTTTTTGAAATGCAGTTTTTCTCAAAATTTGTATTTAATATAGTTCTTAATTTTTATGATTTGAATGCACCATAATATAATAAACAAATCCTAAATACAATAACTGTATTTAAACCTCTCCGTTTTCATCGTGCAGTACTTCATATCGTACTCGCAAAATTTTAATTTTTTTATAAATTGATTTTTGAAAACTCCCTGTACAACAGTGTGTGTTGCAGATACACCCTAACTGTAGAACAATATTTTTCATGAAATGATCCAAGGAATGGGCTCATAAAATATTAGCATCCTGACGCTGACCACCCTGTATTTTTTATACTGTTTACAATTTTTTCGCATTTTAAAAGTGAAGAATTAAAGGGAAATAAAAACAAAAAAAGATATGCATTCTGCGTTTTTGAAAGTAAAAAATGCATTATTTTTTTAAATTCATAAAATACCCCTGAAAATGTTTATCAGATCTGCATCAACATAATTTTACTATTCCCCTATCGAAGCAGTGAAAAATCTTTGAAATAACCACTTTTCGTACAAAACACTAAAATTTCATGTCCTGACCATCTGAAAATAATGGACCAGAAACATAAAATAGAAACATCATATATGACACTTCAGCAAACTTTGAATATCTATAAATATCGTAGGTGATACTGCAAAATAGCCTACAGAGAATACCGCCTAACTACATGCTCGCATCTCATAAAGTAGGGGAGACCGGGGCTAAGTCGACATAGGGGCAAAGTCAATATTTGCTTTAAAACGCGAATGGTATGTCAGATCAAAAGAAGAGAAATCCATTTTGTGCTGGAACTTCAGTTTTTATGTAATAAAATGTGTTTTTTGACTCCAAAAGTTACATATTGATAACGCAGTAAACTTGTACTTGCCATTAAAACTTTGATTATTTATATATTTTGTTGTGAGTTTTATGTAGTAAGGGGTTCACTTATCATATCGTGTTGATTTTTATAATATTTTTCCATTCAATTCGTAATTTGATGCTAATAATATTAGGCTAAGTCTCGTGGGGTAAAGTCGACACATAAGCATTTGGTCAAAGTACAATTTATGAAACTTTTTGTTCTATGACTTTTACTAAATAGTCCATTCTTACAATATAATGAGAGTTGTCAATCAGTTGACCATGATTTAAGAAGTTATTGCAAAAAATAGATAAAATGTGAATAATATGAATAATGGTCAAACAATTTCGCGGGACCGGAATAAAACAGCAAGAATAGTTTTATCTTAGAATATATTATTCAATCAAATTGAAAGATATCAGCAAAAATGTGCATTCGCGGGAAAAGTGGGTAGTGTTGACTTTATCCCAGCCTATTTTAAGAAGCAGGTTTGAGGTTGTGTCGCATTTGCATTTGTTTCGTGGAAACGAAATATGGTAGATCTTTACAGCTTATAGAACATTTTTAGCTAATGAATCAATCTATCCAACTGTATTATTATTTTTGTCCTATGTCATTGATATGGCGGTCAAAATTAGCATACTTATAAAATATAAAATACATAATAAAATGATTAATGCCCACTTATTGCCTAATTCGAAAAATAAAATTGGGACTTGTACATAAATATAAATGAAAAAACAAAATATTATTGTAGATAGTTTAGATATATTTATTAATATGAATGGACATAGATATATATTACGGTCAAAATGGCCCAAAACTTAAAGCACTCTGTAAAAAAATTAATAATATAAGAAAAATATTATTTTTGTATAGAGATAACGCCCTTATTGCATAAAACGAAAAAAAACTCTATGCTATCGATCTGGAATTACACAGGGCAATTGTAGACATTGCTGGGATCATTCCGTGCAAATATTGTAAAGGGGCGTTGTCCTAACGCCCTAATTGCAGCCAATACTTCAATTCATAAATTAATATTTTAAAAATCAAGTTTTAAATTATAATTAACCATAGAATAAAAAGTCATAATCCATCTTTTGTTTATGAAGGAGCTCCCAAGTCAGTAATATTTGTATTCTTATATAGAACATCAATTAGTTCCATCGAAAATTCTTACGATTTCAACTTTGTCTTAATTGATTGTTAATTGATTTCTAATAAACGGAATTTCTTTAAGAGTATTTACAGCAATAAATAATTTTTTTATAATTAACACAAATATTTGATACACTCTCCGTCAGATTTCATTTTTAAAAAGTATCTAAAAATAGCTAGATATTTTTTAGCGGAAAAATTTTAAATTTTAGTAGCTAAGGTTACGAATAATCCGCTAGATCTAGCGACAATGTTGCTAAAACGGCAACACTGGTGTTCGCTACAACATTTTTTGTTTAATTTTTACGGATAAGCGGTATCGTAAGGAATGAATTTAAATAAACAAAATTTCAATAATGAATGACAACGCTTAAAGAGTAGGTTTCTGTTATATGAGATTGATCTAACATTGATTTATTAGGATTATTTTAAAAATTTTATAATCATAAAGGATTAATATTGGAAAAAGGCAATACAAGATCATTAGGTTTGGGATGGGAGGTTTACGGTAAATATATTGGAATATCGTTCACGATGAAACCATACATATTTATTGAGAGTAGATCTTAAATTTTAATTTTGAAATCATATTTTTATTTTCAATTCCCAACTACCTTTTGAGCCACATTTTTTTATATTGAAATGAAAAAATTTTAAAATAAAGAAAAACATGTATGCTCGCATCAAACATTCAAAAATTCCATTTCATAGAGATAAAATTTAATATACTGATGCTTTTTAAGATTAAGAAAATTTAGGTAGGTGCATAAAATCTAAAATTTTCTAAAAATTTGAATGCGCCGCACTTTTCGACATATTTTTGACCTTTTTCATGATGTACTGTGAATGTGCATCAATGAAATATGTACTGACAAAAGTGTCGCCTACAAATGGAAATTTTTGATTGCAATCAATTATTTGAATCGTAACTATTCTTCGTAGATGTTTAAATCCATTCAAAAACATTATTTACCATAAAAATTTCCAAAAACAAAATATAAAATTATGCACAATTTTCACAAAGTCCATAAAATTTTTGCATTTCAATATTTTTATATGCGCCACTTATTCTGTGATGGTAAGTAATGGAAAACTCAGTTCACGCAATTCACTGGACTATTTCAAATAATAATGGGAATATGTCACGCGAAAAACTACTATTTTGAACAAATACACTCTCATCTTTTTCGACATTTGCAATGATCGTACTCTTTTGATCTTGAACACATTAACGTGATATAAGTCATTTGGTGACATTTTGAAAATGGGGAAAAAGTAGTTTTAATTTTTTATCACCATTTATCAATCTTAAATTTATAGATACAAATACAAATTAAACATATACGAAACGGATCTCCTACGTGTACCGATCACTTACCGAACAAATAGTAATGTTATAGTAAAATGATTTTAAAATATTTCTGTTTTTGCCCATTCATATATATATATATATATATATATATATATATATATATATATATATATATATATATATATATATATATTAGGGATTACAAAAATTGCTTGTAGATCTAATTCATTAAAACAGGATACGAAAAAATGTATAAGAGAACCTAGACGAAACTCTCGCACCATTTGAGTTGTGCGTGTTATATTCATAATCAAAGTGTTGACCTTGAGTTTAACGTCGAATCCAAACGGCGTGGTAAGAGCTTTAAAAATTAATAACATTGTAAAATTACACTAAACAATAGTGTAATGGTTAAATAAATCAAAATAAAAAATATAAATTTAAAAAATTTTCCGTTTTTCATCTTTTAGAATCATGGGTGTAATATGTGGAAAGACGTTGCTTGTTTTTAATTAATTACCATTTTTATAAAATAGAGATTTCTTAAACAATAAGGTTCGCATTTTGTATTTCAATTCTAACCTAAAAGTGACAAACTCGCTATCCAACTAGCTTGTTGATCAGAAACGTGGAATGTCGTTAAGTTGCTGTTGTGACGTATTTGTAAATCTTGTATATTTGCTATAGCAGGGCTAGTATATCCTTTGCCTAATCCAACGGCGAGAGGTCCAAATGAAACAGCCACTGCGGCAATAACCTAAAGAGAATACAACTAATTATTTAATTTATATTTGATAAAAAACATTTTAGTAACATCATTTCAGCATTTATCAGTTATGAATTTATTAGAATAAACTTATATTTATTTAAATATGGCTTCTGATATAGAAAATATTTAAATACTTTTTAGGGTCTGTGCCAATCGGTAACTTTTGACTCGAAAAATGAAATTTTGACAAGTAAATGTAAAATTCTGAAGATAAAAACATTTGTTGACAAATTTAACACGTTAAAAACTCAACAATAATTTCATATAATAAAAATAAAATTGGTTTTATGAAGTCAAGAATTTCTTCATATAAAATGAAAAATTTTTCAAAAAAAAACCGTATTTTTTGCGACGATTTCCCATACTAACTCAACCATTTCTTTACATAAATTCTTTTCAATTTGAATTACTACTTTCGTTAATTATAATTTAAATCACAAATTAATTAAAACAAAAATTATAAAATTTAAAACATACAAAAAAACAAATAAAATTAAAAAAAAATGTTGAATATATATTTTTTTAAATAAAAAACCAAAAAAAACAATAATAAACATAACAAGACAAAACCAGTTGGGAAGGTTAGATCACATGGGAAATTTTAAAGTAGGTGTAATTATGATAGTTAGGATTATCAAAATTATAGTCGGTTTAAGCCGACTATAAATACCCTACACATATGTGTGGTTACCATTCAAAGTGATATATAGGTCACCAGGGTATACGAATCCTGAAAATAACTACAAACATTCAATCGTTGAAGAATTTCCATTCATGTGATACCCATATTTACAAATGGGTAGGTGTACCGAATTTCAATTTTTTTTTTTGTGAACCACAAGTCTTTTCGCCGGAAAACATTATTATCATGTATTTGAGCATGATATCAATATATATTTGACCAAAAAAGTTTACCTAAGCACGTATACATAAAAATTGATCTTTATATGTACATTTTATATGAGGTATTTGAACATAAGTGGTCGGATCATAGGTCACAATGGACCGATCTTCAATTTTAAAAGTAGTAGGGATTTCAACAGACAGACGGACAGACAGACGGACAGACGGACATCGCTAAATCGACTCAGGAGGTATAGAATATATATACTTTTCCATACCGGAGATGCTTCCTTCTGGGTGTTACAAACGGCGTACCAAACTGAATATACCCTTTCACTCTTAGTGTAGGGTATAAAAATCTTAAGTATATACATGCATATATACTTCCATTATAACATAAAAGTGGCTCATAACACATACACGCAAAAAAAAATAGTTTCCTGTAAACACTTTCTGAAACAAACACTAAAGTGTTTGCAAGCTCATTTGTAGGAAATAATCGAAGTGTTTCTCACAAATGATCAGTAGTGTTTCCCACAAACACGAAAAGTGTTACCCACAAATACGAAAAGGGTTTCCCACAAATATTTGAAGTGTTTCCCACTAACACGAAAAGTGTTTCCCACAAATATTTGTAGTGTTTCTCAAACATATTTTAAAATTTGGTAGTGTTTGCCAAAAATACTTGATGTGTTTCTGGCAAATATTTGTAATGTTCGCCAAATTCAGTCAAAGCAAAATGTTTTTTTTATTGCGGCAGCCACTCATTTACGCGAACTGTCGAATAATGCAAAATTCCAGGGTAGATTATTCGACAAGTCACATAAACGAGCGACTGTCGAAAATAAATCTTTTATTTCGACTGATATTGATGGACACAAAGTAAACACTACAACACATCGATGCATTATGCCTGGGACAAGTGTCTCATACATTGGACACGTCTTAAAAAGACGTCATAACTGAAAGGATTTTCGTCAGATGATTTGCACAGAATTACGGCAGTGTTTCTGCAGTCATCTGTTTTGGATAATGTGAAGATCGATTATGATGAATTTATGACAGCGGCTATAGATGATAACAATTAGCTTCAGATGTCGCACAATAATAAAATGTTGCTTCTTATTCGACAAAAGATGCTCATCCACGTTTATTCGTGCAAGTGTTGCATGACACGGATAAGTTCAATTGTTCAAGTGATGCATCTTTCAATGTAGCATTTTTTAAGAGAAGCTATTAGTATTTAGGGCAAATACTTTTCAAATAGATTGCGTTCTGGGAAATACTTAGTGTTTGCCCCTTTCATTATTTACTGGTAACAAATGAGTGTTTGGGAGTAATAATTTAAGTGACTTTTATAAAGTTTTCGTGGGAAACATTTTAAATGTATTTAAGTATTATATTAAGTATTATATTATATTAAGCATTAGATATTGTTTTGTTCAAACACTAGAATTGTGTAATTGTTTGCAATAAGCCATTATTATTTACGACTAACAATAAGTATTTCTGGTAGCCAATATGTATTTACCAAAAGTAACCGATAGCTTCCCACAAGAATTTTATAAACATTCCTTTTTTAGAGTGTATACATATTCATATTATTGAAATAATATAAATTAGTCTGGTGGCCGCAATGATTGACAATTCGACAAATAATTACATATTTGTAATCGTGAGGAAATTACCTTTCATTTGAGTAACCGTATGCACTTGTAAGTAGGTGTACCGGGTTTTGATTTTTCAAGGTCACCAGGGGCCCGTGCGACGCTTTTTTTTAATTTTGTTTTTTTTATTCGACAATTTTTTTTCGAAATTAAATTACACTGTTCGGCAGAAAATTCTTACTGTTTTGATTCATATCATTAATTTAATTTTTTCCCTATACATTTTTGAGAAAAATGCATTTCATATTTTTTGCATTTTTCACTGTATTTTACAAAAAACTATTTTTATAAAAAAATTGAACAGACATTGAATAAAAATTAAAACAGTTATTGCCCATGAAGAAATCAATGAATGTTATGTCATTAAGTCAACTTGAATATCGTTTTTGGTTTGGTTAAAATAAACTGATAAAGTTGAAAAAAGTTTTTTTTTTAAAAGCAGTAAAAAATGCAAAATGAACCAGTTGGGAAGGTTTGATCACATGGGAAATTTTAAATTTGGTGTTATTATGATAGTTAGGATTATCAAAATTATAGTCGGTCTAAGCCGACTATAAATACCCTACACAGATGTGTGGTTACCATTCAAAGTGGTATATAGGTCACCAGGGTAAACAAATTCGGAAAATAACTACAAACTTTCAATCGCTGAAGAATTTCCATTCATTTGATACCCATATTTACAAATGGGTAGGTGTACCGAATGTCAATTTTTTTTTTGTGAACCACAAGTCTTTTCGCCGGAAAACATTATTATCATGTATTTGAGCATGATATCAATATATATTTGACCAAAAAAGTTTACCTAAGCACGTATACATAAAAATTGATCTTTATATGTACATTTTATATGAGGTATTTGAACATAAGTGGTCGGATCATAGGTCACAATGGACCGATCTCGCACATACAGCGTTGGTATATTAGTAATCTAAGTTATAAGTTTCATTTATCTAGCTTTTCAATTTTAAAAGTAGTAGGGATTTCAACAGACAGACGGACAGACGGACATCGCTAAATCGACTCAGGAGGTCATGCTGATCAAGAATATATATACTTTTCCATACCGGAGATGCTTCCTTCTGGGTGTTACAAACGGCGTACCAAACTGAATATACCCTTTCACTCTTAGTGTAGGGTATAAAAATGCAAAATTTCTCCGATCAAGATATCATTAAAAACCCGATTATAACACAAAATTAGGAGTAATTTTCACATGTAGTTAGGCGGTTTTGTAGTATCACTGACGATATGTAATAAATGATATGGCTTTTGGCCTAAGTACTGCTGGCCTTCTTGCAGTATTATATCGGAAATAATAATATATCTAAATCTGCAATAATAATATTATATAATATGGATTGTGAAAATTTGATTATATTAAATTCATGAGTTTATAAATGTATATTAGGGTGATTCAAAATTTAATGGATTTTGCATTTTTTAATGGCCGTTCACCAAATTATCACAAATGGTGAAAAAAGAACACAGTCATTTCTTTTTTAGAAAATCGCGGTATTTAGAGGTTGCGCAATTCGATTTTCTGTTTTCGACTATAAAAAATGCTGAAGTATGAGTTATCTAAAGGGCCAATATCTCAGACAATTATGCGAAAAAGCATGTTCATTTTTCTGAAATGGTTCGCAATGAATTAATATTTTTAAAAATATAATTAATTTTTTTTGTTCACGTATTCAAAATATTGAATGAACTTTGAATATTTTAATTTGTTAATGGACAAACAGCGCTAACAATCTATATTAATAAAACAAAACGTGAATTTTTCTCTTGCACTAACCAGCCGTATTTCTGAACAGATACTGGTATCAAATGATTCGTATTAATTAGATGTAGTGCGTGCTTTACTTAGTTTTATAATTTTAGAACAAATAACGCCAGAAAAACTAAAAACTAAATTACAACAACCATATGAAAAAGAGAACTGAAGTTGACTGCGCTCACAGTGTTTAGTGCAGTGCATCACACTCTCGGATAAAGTATTGCACACAAAGAACAACTTTGCCGCAAGGTTTTTTATTGTTATTGCTGGTTTTACACAGCAAACAGAGAGTTCCAAAAAGAAAAACAGATACCTCCGCGAAAAAGAGTTTCAATTATTGTGATCAGAAAATATATTAAAAAACTATTAAGTGAAGTGAAATGAAAAAAACTACAATTTTAACTAAAATTAATAAAAATGTAAAAAAAAACCAATCCTGAGTAAAGTGAATTTTAAAACTTATTTAGGTGTTTTTACTGATTTTAAAAATGCATACATTTTTACAAAAAAAAATTATAAAACATTTTAAAATTGTGGGGAAAACAGAACTGGGATTTAAATATAAAAATATATAAAATTTCAATGAAAAATTAATTTTATTAAATCTTCCAAAGAAATTCATAGTGAACAAAAAGACTTTTGTTAACAAATTTATATAACTTCAAAATTATTCGGTAGATTATGTTGATTTTTTACAAAATATGAAATCAAGGTACAAGGAATTTTCTTGGAATTTTTTTATTATATTTATTAAAATAAAGATAATAGGAGATTTTTTACCACATTGATAGTGTAATACGTTTTGTGCATGTAGTCCTTGGTCCAAATTTAGAAAAAATTCATAATTTGTGACATTTTTTACGCATTATGGTAATTTGTGTTAGTATAAACTTTGAATAGTGCTTTTGTCTTAGTTGTACTATGAAACACTAAACACTTAAAATAAAATAAAAAAGTTTCTAATGAAAATGATAGTATTTCACTAGATGTATTTTGTAAAAGACTAAATACAATTTTAAGGATTTGATAGGATATGCAAAGTTATATTAGTTATGTACCAATATGTATTTTCATATATTTTATATATAATGCAGTGTTTGTGATATAAAATATTAAAAAAAAAATTCATATCAACTATGTTTTTCCTTTATATTTAGAAACAAATTGTCAGCTAGCTGGATGGTTTTTACTAGTTTTGAAATAAAACAGAATTCAACTGAGAGATGTCCAGTGCACATAATAAACATAATTTAATTGGTAGCTCACACATTCCTTCAGTTTTTCACTCACATACGTAATAAAATTGTATGTATATATATAACTTATTGATTCGTCGAGCTTTACTGCCTGAACAGAATGCGGGCAGCAAACGAATAGTGGGAGTTCGAACATGGAAAACAACAACAAATTTTCCGCTCAGCGGCCGACGCTAGAATAAAATCTATTTTATTTTTTTGTTAACGGTCGGCGGCGCTCTCTCAGTTACGCCACATTCGTTCGCCGTTGCGTTCTCTCTCAATTTTCTCTATTTCTCGTTTCCAATCAATGTATTTGTATTTAGCAGAGACAATTTTCAATACAATTTCGCATTATCCAAAAAAGTACTTGTTGAAACGAGATGCGTCGGTCAGTTATTGATTTTTGTGGAGTACCAGAGGATCAAATTGCCAAAAAAAAATGGTTTCGTCACTTTAGAGTCATTTAAGAGGGCGTGACAATTTTTAATTTTATTTTTGGACCACGATTAATTACTGACATAGCTAGGAAGCTATCGTCGATTTTGACGTCGAAATCGTTCGTTAACGACATATAGCATACGTACAATTTGATTTCTTACGTTGTGTCGTCACATTGTGAGACGCTGTGCTATAAAGCATACAAAAAAACTTTCTCACACGAAAGTCAGACACATTCTGGACGATTTTCGTCGATCAGCGACATACAGCATAATTCTGTAAGTATACAAAACCGATTTTTTTACAAATAATTCTTATTAAACAAACTTTTAAACGCACAAAATTGAAAAATATATTTAAATGGTAAAATAATTAAATTCTACATTATACCATTTTAGAAAAATGTACATACTCTGCAGTGAAGTCTCGACTAGTAACATAAATATGTAGTATTCAAATTAGTAACAATGTTTCTAGATCGGTAACTAGTTAAAATGAATGCATAGAAAACCAGTTAAATAAAAATTGTTTCGTAGCGGAACATGTCAAAATTGTCAATAATAAAATAAATTTTGAAATAGAAATTAAATTGTCTTTATCATATTGAATCATACTTCCTTTTGATAATCGTGGTGTGTTCTTTCGTGGCATTTGCGCTATTAGGTTCTCCGCTATGCACTTAAGTAAAATTTAAGGAAGACTCAATGTGAAAAATCAATGTTACACACGATGACGGTCATACAATTATGTGCCGGTCTTGGCCGCTAGGCAATTTCATACATTGTTCGATATGACTTAGCGAGACCGCTGGATCTTGATGCACTTGACTATGTCAATGTCGTCTAATAGCACATACGAATCATGGTTCAGAGAGGACCAAAGATGGATATATTTTTTTTTTTTTGTGATAATATGGTGAGCGGTCCCATCAACTTTTTTTGCATCACCCTAATTTATATAAAATATATATGTATTAAATTCATGTAGAAAGGATCTCAAGCAATTGTATGTCTTAAAGAACACATGGACCAGAAAGGACCCATCCCATAATGGTGTTTTGAGCTAATGGAAGTCCAGTATTAGACATCACTTATGAACGAATTATGCGGTGGTGCGTATCGGTTCAGAATATTATCGACGACGTATAAAAATTAGAATCCGCTAGGTTGAAGTTTGTAAATTTTTCCTTGATTTTAGTATTGACGTGTTGTGTGGGAGCATATATTATTAAACGTACAGTCGGATCATGGCAATAATTAACGGCCACTTCGCAGATTGTGTGAGTTCCCACTGAAGTTTTTGTCAAGTTTAGGCGATTCACCAAGATAGATAATATTTTGCTTACTTCTGAACAGGGATCCAATAATGCGCAGCAAAAACCATTGTGTTGGGTACTCGTAGTTGTATAATCGCCGTAGGAAATAGTGAACTAGATTGGTTAACGACTGGAACTATAGGTGTACAATGCCGTGTTGGTCTCTTATTTCTATGTAGCCGATTATTGGAGTGAATGAGGCTGTGATGTTTTTGCTCTCTGTAAGTGCATGACTTGCTGCTTCCACAATCTTTAGATACATGCGAATGAGCAAGGCACCTCGAGCAATAACAATGTAGTAGAATGGCTCTAAGCCGCTTTTCGAAATTCATGGCCAGAAATTTATGACAGAATCGAAGAGGATGATTTCGATTACACATTCTGAAAGTCTGTGATGAGTTTGTTGTTATGTTATGAAAGATGTATGTTATGAAAAGACAAAAAAAAAAATTCTAATTAGGAAGAATTATTAGTTTGACAATAATAATAAAGTAATGACATTGTTCTGAAGTTGTACATCAGTTACATGATTTTAATAATTCTACCTAGGCTGCAAGAAACGTTGTTGACGATAAATCACTTGTGGCTTCTAACTGTATGGCCTTGGGACGAAAACATAAACTAATCCTATTGTTATACGGCACGCTCATCCTGTGTAATTTTTTACATTAAATAGCCCCTATTCTACTTGTTGCAAAGGATCCAGAGAATGTGGTATGTTCCACTGAAAGCGCGGCTATTATTTGAGGGTGATGTCTTTTCTTTTCTAAAACACATATTTTACATTTTTGTATAGTGGGTTTTATTAGGTTTTACACATTTGGAATCCAATATTGATGTCTTACTTACTTATTTGGCCATTACAACCCATGATGGTTTCGTCCGCAGCAATTATACTTTGCTAGTCGCTTCTACGTTGCGCTCCATGTGTTTTGCACTTCAAGTGTTATCAGTGTGTCTCCCACTTCGGACGCCCTCTCCTACATTGACCACAACTGGGTACAGAATTAAACACCTTTTTTGTTGGAGCGCTCTCATCCGCTCGACATGTCCAAGCAAGCGTAGGCGCTGGATCTTAATGCGCCTGACTATTTCAATGTCGGCGTAGATCATACAGCTCGTCGTTCCATCTGATTATATAAAAGTTTTCAACGCATATCGGGCCATAAATTTTCCAATGATTGTTTCTCTCGAATGCTCCTAAAGCTCACTTATCGGTGTTGGCAAGCCTCAATGCCTCAGTTCCATAGAGGAGGACTGGCATGATGAACGACTTATAAAACGTAATTTTTGTCCGTCAAGAGAGGGCTTTTTTCCTCAATTGCCTACTAAGCCCAAAGTAACACCTGTGTCGTATAGGTGACTCCTTATCGGACTATCAAGGGCAGCTTTGTAGTCTCTTTTTGGTCTTTTCCAGGATTTGGCGTAATGTGAAAATCTTGTCTATGGTGCATTTGACAAGTCTGAGGCCGCACTGATAAGGTCCACTCAGTCTGTTGACGATGGGCTTCAGTCTTTCACATAATACGCTAAGGTCTAATACGCGATATTTAGGAGACTTATCCCACGGTAGTTGGCGCGTATCGTGGAATCCCCCTTCTTAAGGATTGGGCAGATTATTCCATTCGCTGGACATGCTTTCTTCTGACCATATTCTGCTGATGAGCAGATGCATGCTCGTTATGAGCTCTTCGGCTGCGGTCTTAAAGAACTCAGCAGCATTCCATCCGATCCTGCGGCTTTATTGTTTTTCAGCCTGTTGATGGCTATGCAGACCTTATCACGGTCAGGCGACGGTATGTCAATGCCGTCGTCAACAACTGGAGTTGTCAAGCTGTCTTCTCTATCGCCGGAGTAGTTGTCGTTATCTCCTTCTAGAAGATGAGGAAGTACTCTCTCCATAATCTCAGTGTACCCCTTACATCTGTTACTAGATTCCCGTCATCGTCCTGACAGGAAGGGGGTCCGGTCTTTAAACCTCCGGTCAGGAATCTTATCTTCTGAAAGAATTTTCGAGCCTCGTTCCTGTCGCCATGCATCTCAATATCTTCATGTTTGCGTCTTTCTAATTCTTTTTTCCCTCCTCTTCTCTTTGTATCGCTCCTTCGCGGCTCGCGTAACTACCGAATGCAGTGTCTTTCTCTGCAGAGGTTCCGCGACACTCTCGTCATACCACTTGTTCCGTAGGGGACATTGGATTCCAAGCACTTCTTTGGCAGCCGCACGCATCGAGCGAGAGACGTGTGTCGACTGCGCGCATATATCATCGCGAGGGGGAGTGTCTGAGTTAAGAGTCGAGTGGAATAGATTTGTTCGGTCTGTTATGTGTGCATTGAGCTTTCTTTGCCTGCGTTTACTTGAATTTTCGCAGCGCATAAGCGTGTGCGAACATTGGGAGCTATAAAAAAGTGGCATTTCGAATCGAACGTACGTCCATCACACTAGAAGCTTTCGTCAATCACAACATGATCAATTTGGTTGCACGTGTTCTGATCGGGAGACTGCCACGTCACATTGTGAATATTGATATGTTTAAATCTAGTACTACTAATTACCATGTTTCGTGCTGCGGCGATGTCATTCAGCCCCATTCGATTGTCGGAGGTGTTGGCGTAGAGGCTGAATTTTCCAACTGTTGAACCAAAGATCTCCTAATGGCCCACCTTGGCATCACGATTTTGATGTCGTGCGGGGACAGCGCTCATAGGCTTCGTCGATGCGCTCATAGAAGGTCTATTTGGTTTCATCGTCCTTCTCATTCATCGGAGCGTACGCACAAATAATGCTGATGTAGAAGTATTTAGCAATAATGCGGATTGTTGCCAGTCGTTTTTAAACGAGAGTGAACCAAGAGACAAGGTTTTGGAGTTTTTTTGTTGACTACAAAGCCTATCCGCATGGCAGCTGTAGTAAATGTCACAGGAAGCCTGTTTAGAGCAGCCCTGTCCTGGCCATCGCATTTCCTGGATTGTGGTGTTGTCTTCCGAGGATACCAACCAGCTGGATAGTGGCACCTTCCCTAGAAAGGGTTCGGACATTTCAGTTGCATATCCATAAATCATGGTCGTTTATACGTTTCCGTAGGTTATCATCGTGTTTTCGGGTCGGTATCCGAGGCATGTTGTCTGTTTTCGTTGAATCGGCTTTTTTATATGGCGGGTCACAATCCCAATGCACAACCCCCATTTTGGAGCACCAATATCCAAGTCTCGTTTGTCCCCGACCAGATCTTCAACAGGGGTTGAAACCCGATCTTCATCTGGTTGCTCGGGTTAACGGGACTCAACAACGTCAAGGTGAGACAAGGAATTGTGTGGGAGTGCCCATGGTAGCTAACAGAAGTTAGTTACTAAATTGCGCATGCACATAATATGAATTTGTACATCACTATTAATTTTATAGTTTATCCAACGTGGAATTGTAATCGTATGAATGGGGGGGTAATTTTCAATTAAATTCTTTCACGTAGCAAGAGTTTGAGGTTTTAATTCCTCATCCTATTATTTTTAGCCTAACCAAACCTGCTGCCTTATTATTTTCGCCATTACAATAATAGGCGTAAGTCACCCAGCGTGATCAAAAAGTTTTGCAGTTTTGCAGTTTCTTTTTGTAAATTTATCTTTGTTGTATATATTATCTGTTATAAAAAGAAAGAATCATGCAAAGAATTCCATCGTACGCCCAAAGCTTTTGCGTTGCTAATCCCGAAACTCAGTATCCAGTAGATAATCTTTTGGAATATTTTACAAAATTTCCTTCATATTTGCGTACCATTTCCGAAGATAAAACCAGCAGACCGCTGCGTGTAGATTAATTAATCTTCAGCCTTAATAGCAATAGTTATATTGTGAGCACCAGGAAGGACATCATACATTCAATTTTGAAGTATGAACGAAGCTAATGGGTTTGTATTTATGCAATCATGTGCAAGTTGAATCAAAGTTCTAATTGCAAGATACGGAGCACATTTACTCCAAAAGTTTCTGTTTTTAACTCAAAGTCAGAAAGCTCCACATCAGAAAATTCTCAAAATATTATTCTCTGAAAAGGTGGAAAGGTGGGAACCTTTCCATATGATCTAATAAAATATACTCTTGTACGACTTAATCATAAGCAGATTTAAATGCAGGTTTTGATTACGATGAAATTGTTTACATGCGATGTGACGTAAAGAACCAAGTTTGACTTGTTATTGCAAATTGGATTTAAAAGTCAGCGAAACAGTATATCTGCAATCCTTATTTCTACGAGTAGTTTGAAGACATATCTCATCACAAAGTTTATCTGCATCAGTTAAAAATTTTCTCTAACCTCTTCAAGTTCCCAGAAACGTTGGATTTGTTTATCCATAGAACTCTCATTAGAAAATGTCACATGAGTGGCGAAGCAGGAGACGTATACAGTGGACCTGTAAGAATCCACCCGACCACGATCTCTTGTGCAATTAGAGCACCGAGTATATTACGTTTGACGCAATCTAGCATTCAACGGTTGCAGTTCGCCACCGATGAGAACGTCCATTGGTACAGCTTTGTTAAAAATGGGATCAGCCAATGCTATGTTGATCAATACGAAAATCGATAGAGGCAGAGGGTAGGTTACCCGTTATGTGGGGAAGCACAAGAGCTATAGCCTCAATCTGCAAATTACAATCGAGATTAGAACCAATAAGGATAGAACAGAGCTGCGAAGGATTCGCAGGTTGACACCTGAAATCTGGTTGACATCAGAAATTCTTGATTGGGTGAAGCAAACTGGAAGGTTGAGCAATTTTCAAAGCTTTTCAGAAATGAAAGTAGCTTCAGAAGCCGATGTAACTCCAAGATGACATATTAAAACTTGTACGGTTCGAAGAATTACACCACTGCGTCTTAAATTATTCGCAATTGGGTGCATAGCAGTAGAATGCATTAGAGTAGACTGTAACGAATGATGAAATTTTGTGATACATGATGAGCAGCTCCAGCGCACATCCAGTAGCAGCTTCAGAAGCGGCTCCAACAACAGCTCCAGCAGCAAGACGATTCCCTAATGTGGTTCGTGTATCATCAGAATTATTTATTTTCAAAAGCGTATGATGCCGCTTTTTGCACACCGCACAACTATAAGTTCTATGATATTCTTTACAGAATGATTCCACGGTAAAAAATGTATACAATTTTTTTTTTTTTTGTGAATGGATCTGCAACACTAAGAATTAAAAATTTTTACACACACGTAATGTGTGTTGCTATTTAGAACAAAGGACGCAATTAGTTGTGGCATGAGATACTTTGATAATAATTATTTTTCTTTTGTGCCGATTCCCAAAAGCAACAACAATAAATAATTGAATTTATAGCATAATAAAGTAAAATACTTAAACAAATGGCGCCCGAGCAGAGACATCGCAAAAAAAATAATTAAAAGAAAAGCTTTATATTAAAATGGATACGTCAAGTCCTCAACATATTATTTGCAAAATTTGCAACAAAGACATCACGGAAAGTGAACCACACTGTGCAGCCATAATTTTAATTAAGATTGTTTTAACGACTATTACACAGAATCCAAGATTATATAATGCCGGACGCACAACTATACCGACATCTACCGATGGCGACTTATTCCCCTGGAAACTGTGCGTACCTACACCTCTACGAGAAAGAGTACTAAAAGAAAATCATGACCAACCTACTGGCACAGGTCATGAGTAAATACTACTGGACAGGTATTTCACGAGACATTACCTAATACGTACGCAGTTGCACATTATGCTAACGTTATAAAGCAATTCAGCAGAATTCTGCCGGACATATGCTATCAAGAATAGCAAAAGAACCTTGGGAAATATTATGAGCAGATTTTGTTGGGGGTTTACAAAAATCTTGATAACCGTTAACGGTTCACAATTCACCAGCGGTGATTTCAAAAGATATCTGGACGAATTGGGAGTTCGACACCAATTCACTGCCCCGTACACCCCCCAAGAAAACCCTACAGAACGAATAAACCGCACCGTAAAAACCAACAGTTCACGAAAAATCAGCTCAACACATGGGATGAAGTTTTGCCCGAGTTTACATTAGCAATAAATACGAGTATCTCGGCAACGACCGGATGCAGTCCCACATTTTTAGTTTTGAGTCACGAACCACGACTACCGGGAGCACTCTTCGATAAAAAACATTTGGTTCAGGAAGAGAAAACGAAGACGCCAGGCAGAGGGCCAACCATTTAAATAAGGCCTTCTAAATAGTATGCCACAACATGGAGCGAGCAGCAAAAGACCAGGCGCGTCTCTACAATTTGCGAAGACGGAAGCCATTCGGAAGCGAATGGAAGCCAACAATGGGACAGTTGGTGTTTGTCAAGCAACACCACTGCTTGTCAGCACTTTTTTTTCTCTTTCACTAATCCGACACACTTCTGAACAGATTTGAATGATTCTGGTATCAGAAGATTCTTATTAATCTGATGTAGTCGTACTGTACTTAGTTTTTATTTTTATTATAATTTTAGAACGTCCGAAAAACTAACTAAATTATAAAAACCATATGAAAAGAGTACATCGGTTGACTGCGCTGTGGTCAGTGCATATCCCACTCTCGCAGAAAGAATGGTACCTAAAAGGACAACAACAACTCTGTCGCATGTTTTCTTTTTGTTGTTGGTTTTACGAAGTAATCAGAGTCGGAAAAAGACAGTCGACGAAATAGAGTTTCAATTATTGCGTACATTATAAAATATATTAAAATAATTTAAAATTGATAAATTAGATAACAAAAATATAATATAACAACTAATAAAGCAATTTAAAATAAAATTATTAGAAATGCTTAAGAAAACCATGAACATTATTAATAAGTAATTTTAAAATATTTTAATGTTTTTCTCAGATTTTAAAAATATATGAATTATTTCAAATATATTTTTACCAAAATGAAAATTAGAGTGGGTAAAAAAAGTAAAACATTTTAAACTTCTAGGAATATTGCAATATGTCATATACAAAATATTATAAGATTGCTATTGAAAGTAATGTTATCCGATCTTGTCACGTAATTGTTATATGGTTCATTGATATATGGTTCATGTATTAATAGTTTTTTTTTATTATGGCAACGGACTCAAAAATTAATGCAGACTTAAGTATTACAATCAATTGTTATTATCAATTACACTGTTCTAAAAGTTGAGGGTTGTTGGCCTAATCTGGAATGAAACCTATCAATTCTGGTTGATTTCGGTCTCCTGATTCTTGCTGCGTACTCAGCTACGTCTAGATTTTGCAGATTTTATATTCGAGTCAAAGTTGACCGTTTTTGGTATTTTATATCGCAAGTTATCACACGATTTCGCCATGTTGCAGATGCAAACTTTATCACTAAACAAAAATTAACCTTGCCCTACGGATAATTGGCAAAAAAAAATCGGTGTCCAGATATTAGTTTATGCAAACAATCAAAAATAAATGTGTTGTGTGTATGTAATTTAACAAAATTCCCTAAGATCTCCTAAAAAACATTTTAATATTAGTCCACATTGTTTTTGCTGTCAACATTTCGAAAAAATGTTTTAAACTTTATCTTACTTAAACTTTTCGGAATATTTCTTAAAATTTGTCTATGAAATATTTGATTAAAATGGAGGGAATTGCACGCAATTTTATACATATATAATATATTGGTGCTTGATGCAAAATCAACCAAAATTCTTAGCATCTGATGTACGCATTATGGGAAAACACGATGGGGAAAATTGCACTGCGTAATCTCCTGGTGTGTATCTGATTCGGCAGGCTTTAATGGGTTAAAAAAAATCCGTCGTCAACGAATGCTTCTGAGCGACTGAACTGGAATTTTTGAAAATTTGACATGAACAAAAATATAAAATGCGACACCCTTTAGCTACTCTTTATCAAAACTTTATCAAAACGCGGCTGTAGTTGTAATATGTATTGAACATTTTATTTTAATTAATGGCAGATTTGGAACAATTTTTCGTAACAAAGATGAAGTTTATCCTAAACTAGTTTAAACTAAATACATATTTGTATATAACATGTAATCTCTAACAAAAAATGATGCTTGTTCACTACCTTATAGTTCGCAGAAGATTATCTACTATAGCGCGTAACTTCTTATAAAGCCTTATTTGCTTATAAAGGTATTTGCTTACTCCTCAAATAAATTACATCACTAACTATTTTCAGTCAATGAGTGAAAACATAAATGGAATCGTATGTCAATTTTCATAGCCATTATTACCTTGATAACCGACACTTATAGTTCACTTTTATTTAGTTTTTCAAAGAGAAATGTCACTAGCCGCTTCAACAGACAGATCAGGTGATTTGAAAAACAATATAATTGAATCACGTGAGCTGAACTGAATCTGGATATTAACTGTGGAAACTTGCACTAGTCATTCACTTTGGAGTACTAAATAAAACAACACGAACTAAATAAAACACTAAATTTATATGTTTTCAATTTTAATATCTGTATCGTTTAAGAACATTTTATTGAATGACATAAAATGTGTAACTAAACGTAACTAATGTAAACGAAACACTTTTTAAAATTATTGAAATCTTTTTTGAAACTCAAAAATGTTAAAAAATTAATTAAGCTCCATAATATGAAAGTTTTGTTATGTATTTAAATTTTTCAGTATATAAAAAATTATTAATAAACCAAGTTATTAAGAACTTTTTAAGTGGCCTTTAAAAACTGTTTTGAGAAAAAAAAGTGCCCTTATTTTCATTTCACAGAAACGGCTACGCAATATATATACCAATATTTTGTTGTTTTGTTTGATTAAAAATTTAATTTTCACAATATAAGAAAAGCTAAATGTCAAACAATTTCCTATGTTGAAAATCCTATCCTATCCTATTAATATAATAAATCTGAATGTTGGTTGGTTTGTTTATTTGTTTGTTTGTTTGTTTGTTTGTTTGTTTGTTCCACATCTCCGTCTAAACGGCTCATCCGATTTTCATAAAATTTTGACCACAGATGCGGTATGGTCTGGAAGGAATGATAGGCTATATATGGGCGGGATTGGACAAAGGGGCGTGGTACCACCCATACAACCTAAAATTTCAAAACGATATAACTTGGCACTTATACCAGCTACGAACATAAACAAAAAAATCAAATACAAAAAAAAAAATTAAAAACAAAAAATCAAAAGCACAAAACAAAAGCAAAAATACAAAAACAAAAGCAATCACGTTTGTTCCGCTTTTCCGTCTAAACGGCTGATCCGATTTTCTTGAAATTTACAAAACAAAAGCAAAAACACAAAAACAAAACCAATCACATAAAACTACAATCCAAACTAATGGAAAAACAAAAAAAGGAAAGAAAACGCAAAACAAACTCTCCACACTAAAACACACCAAACTAAAACTCACCACACTTAAATTCACCACACTAAAACTCACCACACTAAAATTCACCACACTAAAAACTCACCACACTAAAATTCACCACACTAAAACTTACCACACTTAAACTCAGCACACTTAAACTCACCACACTAAAATTTCACCACACTTAAACTCACCACACTAAAATTCACCACACTAAAACCCAAAACACTATAATTCACCACACTAAAACTCACCACACTAAAATTTCACCACACTAAAACTCACCACATTAAAACTCACTACCTAAAATTTCACCACATTAAAACTCACCACACTAAAACTCACCGCACTAAAATTCACCACACTAAAACCCACCGCACTATAATTCACCACACTAAAACTCACCACACTAAAATTTACCACACTAAATCTCATCACACTAAAATATCTCCACACTTAAACTTACCACACCAAAACTCAGCACACTAAAACTCACACTAAAATTAACCTCACCTAAACTCACCACACTAAAATTTCACCACACTAAAACTCACCACACAAAAACTTACTACACTTAAATTCACCACACCAAAATTAACCACACCTAAACTCACCACACTTAAATTCACCACACCAAAAATCTCCACACTAAAACTTACCACATTAAAACTCACCACATCAAAACTCACCACACTAAAACTCACCACACTAAAACTCACCACACAAAAATTTAACACACTAAAATTAACCACACCTAAATTCACCACACTAAAATTTTACCACACTAAAACTCACTACACTAAAACTCACTACACCTAAACTCACCACACCAAAACTCACCACACGAAAACTCATCACACTAAAACTCACCACACTAAAACTCACCACACTAAAACTCACTACACTAAAATTTCACCACATTAAAACTCACCACACTAAAACTCACCACACTAAAATTCACCACACTCAAACTCACCACACTATATTTTACCACACTAAAACTCACCACACTAAAATTCACTACACTAAAACTGACCACACTAAAATTCACCACACTAAAACTCACCACACTAAAACTCACCGCACAAAAATTCACCACACCAAAACTCTCCACACTAAAACTCACCACATCAAAACTCACCACACTAAAACTTGTTGTGTATCATAATCGTAGAGTTCACAACTTACATATGATCCACTGTTGTGTATCATAATCGTGGAACTTACAGCGTGCTTATGATCCACAATATAACATTACAGCGTGCTTATGATCCACAATATAACATAATCAGTATATTTTTCTTTACGGCATACTTTTAGGGTTAAGCATTATGCATGTTAAACACAAACAGCATTTAATTGTATTGGCGCACACCGCTTAACATAGCACAGGTATACACGCCCACTCAGGTCACTCAGATAAACGCTGACTTAGTTATTTTAGAATGATGAAAGTACTCAATTTATTGTGAAATTATAAATACGCTGACTAAGTTATTTTAGCATGATGAAATTACTCAATTTATTGTGAAATTATAAGAATACGAGGTGTTAAGTAGAAGTTAAGTATAGACTAAGAATCAATTGTTTTCGATAAGCTGAACTGTCTACAACTAAGTGTTAAGTATAAGTGTAACCAACTTTTAAAGCGAAATAAAGTGTCTTGAAGTAAAAAAGACTCGGTTGTTTTAAATAATATAAAAAAAGTAAAAAGGACTCAGTAAGTATAAATAGGATCAAGTTAAAGTCCTAGAAGAAGGACCTTTTTAACTTACAACATTTTGGCGCAGCCGGTTTCTCAAACAACGCTCTCAGGGACCGAGAGAAGAAGGACGATAGAAGGAAGAAAAGGACTAAAAATAACAAAATAAATGGTGATTATTTAATTTTTTTTTTGTTTTGAAAATACGTGAGTAACAGCAGAAAATTTAAACAATTATTACAGTGTTTAATAAAGCAATAAATACAAATCGAATGAATAAATATACAAATGGAAATTAAAATTAAATAACAAACGAAATAAAAAGAAAATAGGAAATTTATTTAATATTAAACTCAGATAAGTAAATAAAATTATTTCTAAAATTAATATGAAACGGAATTTTTAATTTTTTTTTAAATTTAAAAAATTTTTAGAACATTTAAAATATAATTTTCATTTTAAAATTTAAATGAGAATAAAATAACATTTCTAAAGATTTTGTGAATTTGAAATATTTTTTTTATTTTAATATCATGGTCAATTTAATTAAAAATTTTACATTATTATAAAATATCTGATTTTAGTCAACAGATTTAAAATTTAAAAAATTTATAATATTTTTTTTATAACATTGTGGAGCTACGTGAACTGTTGAGTGTTCTAGGAAATAAATTGGAATTTTTTTTGGCGTTGATAAATATATGGCGGAATTGGAACAATTACAGTTAGCATACGGAAACATACTAGGGCAATTGGACAGGTTTACGGATAAATTGTGGGCTCAAATTAGCCTCGAAGTAAATAATAAAGAACATTTACAATTAATAAAAAATAAAGTTAATAACACAAAGGTTTTTTCTAAAGTAGAAGGAGTAGATGTCGTGTTCGAAGAATTAATATATTTCCTGGAACACAAAAGTGAGAATAAAATAAAAGAGATAGAAGGCTGGAAAGGCGAATTTGCTGCATTAACTAAAAAAATAAACGATAAATTAGCAGAAAAACAGGAGTTGTTAGACCACGCCTGCGGTATAGAGGCGGAAAACGAAAAATTAAGAGCATTGTTGAAAGATAAAGATATTTCTGATGAATCAGTAGCTAGGGCACTACGTCAACAACCAAGGTTAGAATTCGAATCAGTCGAAGAGGCAAATAACAAAGTAAGGGAATTGGATTCGAAAATCAGATTTTTAGAGGCGGAAGTAAACTTAGCACACGAAACATCGTTATACCATAAAGAAGCTTTAAGAATAGAAGAAAATTTAGAAAGCATAACAAAAGATATAACAATAATTGAAATGCCGACAGACGATATTTCGAAATGCGTACGAAATCTGGTCCCGGTGTTCAAGGGCGAAGATTCACCGTTCCTAAAAACGGAGCTTCTTAGATTTATAGACGGTTGTAAGGCAGCGAACCTTAAAATAACTGAAGAAAATCAGGAGGAATTTATGATTTGTATTAAACTGCGTCTTGATGGAGATGCATACGAATTAGTGAGGACCAAGAATATAAATGATTTAGACGAGTTGTTTGAATTACTTAAAAGCACATATTTAAAGGTGGCTACATTAGATTCAGTTCAATACAACATAAGACAGGCATATCAAGGTGGAGGGGAAAGTTTAAGGGCGTTTGCAAGGCGTTTAGAAGTATTGCAGTCGAACGCAAACGACATAGCCGATACAATGTACAAAAAGAAAAACCTGCCAACAGATATTTTTAACACGGAACTATTAAATTCTGTGCTAACAGCATTTAAAGTGGGAGTGAGTGACCCGACTGTAAAGATACTACTGTTGAGTAGCAAGGCAGATAATTTAAATGATTTATTAGACGAAGCGTTAAGGGCAGAAGCCACCATACTGCGGGGGCCGAGATTACCGGAGGAACTGTATAGTTTTGAAAAAAGACCGAATGGAACCTCAGTTAGTAAAAATAATCAAGAAACTGATATTAGAAATTCACGACAAGATAGGGGTAAAAGTCAACAAAATAGAAATAATGGGAATACAGGGGGTGCCATGAAAAAGGGGCCAGTCTGTTCATTTTGCACAAGACCAGGACACACAAGGGATGACTGTTATTTGCGAAAAAATACACCATTTTGCAGAGAATGCGAGAAATACGGACATGAATCGAGTTGGAGATGTGAATCAAATAGACTGGAAGAACGCCAGGAGAACCAACAACAACCATTTCAGAATCAACAGTACCAAGGGGGTTATAGAGGACTTCAGAATAACGGCTATCAACACCAACAGCAGCAAAATCAGAATCCGCAAGACAGCAATACTCGTAATAATAGAAATAATAATATTAATAATGGTAATGAAAATAATAGAAATAATAATCCGTTTAGAAATAACAATAGTAATAACAACAACGAACCTAATAGAACATACAGAAATAATAGGGCATGTTATGGGTGTGGTCAAGTCGGCCATATGATAGCGGATTGCCACGCCAAGAAAAATGTTGTGCCAAACAGTAGTAATGCTCACAATAGGGGAAACTACCACGGGCCCAGCCAAGGCCAATAAGCTGGGGTCCCGTTAACATTAGTAAAGTTAGGTCAAAGGTAGAAATAGTGGATCATACACCAAGGCAGCCTGTGATCACATTTGCTACCGCAGCTTCAAATAACAACCAAAAAATCGTGGGGGAAAATATCGTTCATCAAACGTCGAGAGTGACCGTTGATACATATGTTGAGCCACCGTGTTTGGTCTGTAAGGAGAAGTTGAAAGAGGAAAAAATGGGTGAAAATATTGTTCATCAAACGTCGGGAGTGACCGTTGATACATATGTTGAGCCACCGTGTTTGGTTTGTAATGCAGTAGTAGGATTATTAGTTTATATCATACACTTTATAGGTATTGTGTCGATTACACTGGGGAACAAAATAATAAAATTAGCAGAATATGAAAAGTATAAGGGAACCTTTGGAGAGGAAGCAGTAGGGTATAAAGTAAAAAACATATTATCAAGAATTTCAAAAAGTTTTGAAAATTTCGTAATAGAATATGATAAGAAGATTAGATGTCATATGAGTGAGTTTAGTAAAAGAAAGAATCGTATAATATGCAGTAGGCAGGGTGACTATTTCAAACTACCTAATGTAAGTGATGTTTTCATCGAAGTACCTTGTGAGGATGCTAAAAATGGAAAACTCATATTACTGGTAGATTCGGGAGCAGATGCTAGTATAGTAAAGGAGGGTTCGATGATACGACTTCCGGGTTTTGATAAAAATACTCAGAAGGACTTTAGTGGTGCTTTTGGGGGATGCGTAAGGACTTTAGGGACAATAAATATTCAGCACAATAGTATAGAGTGGTTCTGTTTAAAGATGCATGTAGTGGCACTTGAACAAGGAATACCCGCTGATGGAATAATAGGACGAGATAATATATGGAATAGGTCCATAATAAATGCCATAGATAAGAAGTTAATATTTTATGATCAAGATAAAAACAATACTATACAACTACCCATGAGGACACGGGCAGACATGGAAAATATTTTTCTAAATCAGGAATTAAAAGTAGAACCTAGAACCGCAAAGATAGTATCATTACGTTTAAAAACAAAAATTCCAATCGTCTTAATACATAAACAAGAAATTTGTCCAGGAGTATATTTGGGCGAAAGCATATCGAATGTTAGCAAAAATAGAGTTTATGTGTCCGTATTAAATGCTACAGAAAAAGAATTTATAATAGACAGTGCTTTTAAACCAAAATTCTCGAATTTCAATCAGTATAAGGAATCGGATACCAACAATTCTACAATAAATAGCATAAATTCAGTAAACATTACGAACAGAATTAACAAATTATTAGAGGAAATAAAAATTGATGGAACCTTGAATAAAGACGAAATTACATCTTTACAAAATCTGTGTATTTCGTATCATGATGTTTTTCATTTAGATGGCGATGAATTAACATACACGCCAGTACTTAAACATGAAATAATAACACAGTGGAACCAACCACCAATCAATCAAAAGCAATACAAATTGCCACACACACATAGAGATGAAATCAACAGACAGGTTAGTAAAATGTTGGATGACGGCATTATATCGCCAAGCATATCACCCTGGAATTCACCGATGTTGCTAGTTCCGAAGAAGAGCGGCAAGGACGGTAACAAAAATTGGAGGCTAGTTATCGATTTCCGTAAATTAAACGATGTGACAATTAAACAAGTATTTCCGATTCCTCGAATAGACGAAATATTAGACCAATTAGGTCACAGTCGCTATTTTTCAACTTTAGACTTGGCAAGTGGTTATCATCAGGTACTAGTTGAAGAAGGGGATAAGGAAAAAACAGCTTTTAGTACAGGTCTTGGTCATTTCGAGTTTAACAGAATGCCTTTTGGTCTAACAGGGGCTCCAGCCACTTTCCAAAGAATAATGAATCACATATTAACAGGTTTACAGGGTATCGATTGTTTTGTTTATCTTGATGATATAGTGGTGTACGGAAAGAATTTAGCTGAACATGAGTTTAGGTTGAGTAGAGTATTGCAGAAATTAAGGGAACACAATCTAAAATTAAATACAGAAAAATGCCAGTTTTTGCGTCGCGAAGTTGTCTATTTAGGACATAAATGTTCGGAACTAGGTGCTCTGCCAGACCCCTCAAAGGTTGAATGCGTGAAAAATATTCCGGTACCAAGAAATAAAAAAGAAGTACAAGCGTTTTTGGGATTAATTAATTATTACAGAAAATTTATAAACAATATGGCAAAATTATCATTACCAATTAATAAATTACTTAGAAAAGATGTTAAATTCGCTTGGACAGACGATTGTCAAAGTTCATTTATTAAATTAAAAGAATCAATAATTTCACCACCCATTCTCGCATATCCAGATTTTACAAAACCTTTTTTACTTACAACAGATGCAAGTAACGAAGCAATAGGTGCGGTACTGTCACAAGGCAAAGTAGGGAGCGACCGACCAATAGCATTTGCTAGTAGGGCCTTAAATGGAGCAGAAAAAAATTACTCCACCATTGAAAAGGAATTTTTAGCTATAGTCTGGGCAACAAAAAATTTTAGAGCTTATCTTCTAGGCCGACATTTTCAAATTTATACAGATCATCAACCATTACGTAGCACAGCAAATCTCAAAGATCAGACATCAAGGTTAGCCCGTTTCAGGCATAAATTATCAGAATATGATTACGAAATATCTTACAAACCAGGTAAACAGAATTTGAACGCAGATGCTTTAAGTAGAATTCCACATCCAGAACCAGATATTACTGCGGTCCAAACACGGTCTAAGACCACACAGAATAAATTAGATAATCAAATTTCAAAAACCAAACAACAGGTGAGCACGCCAGTACTGGATGAAATAACAACAGACACCAAGAACGAATTAAACTCAAGTCTACTATTAACTGACCCAGAGGAAATTAAAACTGTTATAAAAGACTTTCATGACTCAGCATTAGGGGGTCACCAGGGTGCAGTGAAAACATATTTTAGAATCAGAAAACAATTTAAGTGGAAAGGTATGCAGAAACAAATAAAAGAGTACGTTAAGAATTGTCAAAAATGCCAAGTAAATAAAAGTTCTAGGCTTACTAAAATGCCAATGGTTTTAACTGATACGCCTGTACGACCATTCGATAAAGTATACATGGATCTTGTTGGTATTTTACCGGAAACTATATCTGGAAATAAATATATATTAACTTTTCAAGATGATTTTTCAAAATATATGTGCTGCGTAGCTATCCCAGACGCAGAAGCAAGCACTGTAGCAAAAGCATTTTACGACGAAATTATTACAAGACATAACATACCAAAAGTATTGATAACCGACAATGGTTCGAATTTTGTTTCAAAATTATTTTCGGACACGTGTAAATTGTTAGGAATTAAAAAGTTACATATTACGCCATATCATCCACAGGCCAACGGCTCTTTGGAACGAAGCCACCGACCATTAGCAGAGTATTTACGAAGTTTTGCGAAAGAGGATGGATCAAACTGGGACCAGTGGTTAAATACAGCAATGCATGTACACAATAATACAATGCATATCTCCACCGGGCAAACGCCTTTCCGTACTTTATACGGTTACGAGTTTGAAATGCCAACCAATCTAAAACGCAAATGCTCACCAGTATATAATACCGATGATAGCAACAAGCTATTAAAATACCAAATTCAACGCACACACGAAATCGTGCGACAAAATCAAGCCAGAGCCAAAGAAAAATCCAAGCAAAGCTATGATAGCTCAGTACACCCAATAATATTCAAAATAGGCGATAAAATTTTACTAAAAAACCAAAATAGGAAAAATAAATTTTCACCAGTTTGGGTAGGACCCTACGAGGTACTTTCAATAATAAGCCCTGTAACGACTGAGATTTGTATCAAGGGTAAAGCGAAAAAATTTCATAATAATTTGTTAAAAGCATACAACAGTATAGTTACGTAGAATTAAATAAACGCTGACTGCAACAAGAACCAATAATTTTTAACATCATTGAAATAAAGTCAAATAGTTAGCGCAGGACAGAGTAGCTAAGTATTACATGTTCAGAAGACCTAACAGTTTTATGTACTGACAAATAAAAATATAATTTGTTTTTCTGAAAAAAGAGAACACCTAATTTTGATGAAATAATAAGACAAAGGCATTATATTTTTTTATATATAGATGTATTTTATTCATTTATAAAAAATATTACAAGTTATTGTTCTTATTTTTATTTTTAATAGCCATGTGTTGACTAACAGTTTTATGTACTGACAAATAAAAATATAATTTGTTTTCCTGAAAAAAGAGAACACCTAATTTTGATGAAATAATAAGACAAAAGCATTATATTTTTTTTTATATAGATGTATTTTATTCATTTATAAAAATTATTACAAGTTATTGTTCTTATTTTTATTTTTAATAGCCATGTGTTGACTAACAGTTTTATGTACTGACAAATAAAAATATAATTTGTTTTTCTGAAAAAAGAGAACACCTAATTTTGATGAAATAATAAGACAAAGGCATTATATTTTTTTATATATAGATGTATTTTATTCATTTATAAAAAATATTACAAGTTATTGTTCTTATTTTTATTTTTAATAGCCATGTGTTGACTAACAGTTTTATGTACTGACAAATAAAAATATAATTTGTTTTTCTGAAAAAAAAAAGAGAACACCTAATTTTGATGAAATAATAAGACAAAAGCAATATATTTTAAAATATATATTTTTATTCATTTATAAAAATTTTTACAAGTTATTGTTTTTTTTGGGAACTGAGTAAACCCACCAGCTCATCGACCAAAGGGTCGATGAATGGTGGAGAATAACCAAAGCATTCACAGTATGCTTGTATCGTGGCCATCTGGGCGCGAGCCCAGACAGCCACTTCCGGAGAGTAGGGCTGGCTGAGACAACGGATTGTCTCATCCAAGCCATCTACCAGATGCGCCGCATCCCAGCATTCAGTAACGAAGGCATCTCGATATTTCGTTAGCGCTTGTGCTAGCGCACCTCCACTCTTCGAGGGTTTACGATAACCCCACGAAGAGGCGCTACGATATCCTTCGTCCAGAGAACCTTCACTAAAACCGCTACCAACTCCATATGCACCGTAGTAGGGGGCCCATTCTTCATTGTTACGGCTGTCCAGAGAACCTTCACTAAAACCGCTACCAACTTCATAGGCACCGTAGTAGGGGGCCCATTCTTCATTGTTACGGCTGTCCAGAGAACCTTCACTAAAACCGCTACTAATTCTGCGGAGGAGATGGAATTCAAAGCAAACGAAGACATTTTTTTTTACTGAATTACTTTGAATACACTTGTTTTAGAAAAACTTGACTGTTGATTTTTGCTAAGTTTTGCGATCTTATATACTAATAAATTGCAACATAATCAATAAAAGGATTCCACAAGAATCCAAGAACAAATTTATAAAAGATTGCTAAGTAATCAGTTTAGTTCAAAGTATGGGTTTCTGATCGGGGGCGCTACTCATTTTGACAGAGGAGAGGGAACGTAAAAGAAAAATAAAGAACGAGTACGAAGTAACATACAAAAACAATGCCGTGTAAAAATCGCAAATTAATCAATTTAATTTAAAGGTAAAGGTTTCTGATCGGGGGCACTACTCATTTTGACAGAGGAGAGGGAACAATAAAATAAAGACTAGGAGTTGTGAATACAGCAACCAACCTCCAGCGGGCGGAGCTAAAAAACACTAGGTCACAATGATGAACAATGAGCATAAAGACTGTTCCCAGGTTTAATATAAATGTAGGATAAACTAATCCATACATGAATCGATAGCTATGTAACTAGCATTGTATTATGGACTAAAATTAATTAGATAACAAAATCAAAATTATTTGTGAAGCATAAAATTGCGATAGGTCAGTACCTATATCAATGGCATTCTAAACAAACAAGTTCATTGCACACAGAGCACAATGCTCCCAGCTCATATTAAAATATAGAAGGCTTGAATATATTCATAGGCCAAACGATTAAATGCACTTCAGCACTTTACAAGCAGAAGCCACTAACGTACTGGAACTGAAACGAGATACGGTAGTGCAGCGACAAAACTGTCTAATATTTTTTATCACTAACACAATTTTCATTCATGAAACTAAATATATTAATGCAGATATGCGTTAATATAGCAAACTAACAAACTAACAAACGTTTTAAATTCATCATTACACGGTAATGAAAATAAATAAGTACAATTGAGATGTACAAAATTAAATATTTAACAACTTAATATAGCAAATACATTTATGTAATGCTAAGATCGCGCGCGCTTATTTCTTAATATTTAAAAAAAAAAAATATTATTAGTTGGTGCATGAGTAAATAGCTAAGTATTGTTGAATATGACTAGCATTTAACCATGTACTACTGGGACTCTAAATAAAACAATTTGTATTGCAATAATGCAGAAACATATCCAAACATATATGTTTCTAAACAAATCATATAGTAAATGTTGACACATATGTAAACTAACTATTATAACTAATTAAGGTATAATTATGGCCATAGCCATAACAGGATGTATTAAGGTAAACTAAGAAATATTTATAAGAAAACTATATGATATGATCAAGAATTCCATTAAATATGTAAAAAAAGAAAAAAAAATGGAATTTCTTCTCTTTCTCTTTACGATAGGCAATAAAGAGCGAAACCAATATAATGATTAGAATTGTCACACTGGTCCTGATGCTGGCAGCCAATGAAGCAGTCAACATCACACAGACATCAATTAATGATACAAGATTATTCTTTGAGAAGACAACCGATGCTTTGTTCTACAATGATGAATGGACGATAGTAGCCAAGTTTAAACCGCTACAACTGAACGATTTCCTGGAGCTGACAAACAAATACATAATCACGGCAAACACAATGTGCGAACAAATGAACACCAATGTAAACGTACCCAGCATAAAAAGATCATGTATAGCAGCAACACGGGAGACCACGGCAATAATAGCCACACTACAGAAAAATGAAGAAATTATTAAGCGCACAATAAAGAGTAACCGACAAAAGAGATCACTCAATTTCATTGGAGAAGGATTCAACTGGGCTTTTGGACTGATGGACAATAATGAAAGAGAAACTATCTATAAACACCTGAATAATATTGATGAAAATGAACATAAAACATACGAAATAATGAAAAGACAAATTACGGTGATTTCATCAAATTATAACAAGATAGCAGAACCCTTACTGAATTCCTTGAAGGAAGTCGAAAATCTACAAAATGTGTTAAACATAACAATAAGAACACAAAAATACATAAATGAAAAAATAAACCAACAAGTTAGTCATTTACTATTCATGATGGATACCTTGGAAATTCAATCTACAATTAATGCAAACCTAATCGAAATTCAAGGACAACAGCAGATGGAAATGGCAATCATAGATGATCTATACAAGGGACGATTACACCCGACAATTATAGACCAGAGCGAGTTAGATGAAATGCTGACTAGTCTCACGTTAAGAGGAAAGGCGAAGTGGTTCATACAAAAATCATTCGAAATGCACCGTGCATCAACAGTACGAGTTTTCCCAGACACAGACGGCCTAATAATAGTCATCAAGACACCACTACCTGATGATTTGTTGTTCACATTATATAGAATTTACCCAATACCCACAAATATTAATGAAGAATGGGATGCATTGGTTAAAACAACATATGACTACATATCAGAAGCAGAAGACCGGACCAAATACATAGGTCTATCGAATGAAGATCACAGCAAATGCATTTTGGTTAGCCAACATACGGACAAAGAAATTACACTATGCAAACGTCCAGGAACCATGCTAACAACTAGCAACACACTATGTGAAGTCGCGCTGATTCAACACAGAACAGATATTAAAGATACCTGTGAACATGTTGCAATCAAAAGGAGTTCTGGCCTAGTAGTTAAACTATGGACACCAAACACATGGTTGTATAAATTCAATACACCAGCCTTTTTCGAAGCAGTTTGTGGGTCAACTATAGCCACATTGACACTATCCGGCCTGGGTTGGATGTCCATAAATGAAGCTTGCAACATACACAACAAAGAAATGAAACTGCCATACGAGTTTACACATCAAAGCATTAGGAATATAACATACAAGAAGGAAGAACATACGGTTATGATAGAAAATTTACAAGGCAATTGGTCATCATTATCATATTCAAATATATCACAAACATCGTTACCGATCTTGGTGTCAGATCACAGCAAAATAAGAGCAGCATTAAGAGATGGGCATCGTGATTTCGACGAAATATTACTACAATTAACTGATAACCAGGAACGCAAAGAATTACTTAATCGTCAAAATGAAATAACGAAAACCGGTATGTCGTACGGCATATTAATGCTGATACTAATAATAATAATAGCGGCATATGTATTATACATACATTACTACTCGACAATTAAAAATAAAGCAACAATAAAAGCCGATGAATTTAATACAAATAAATCACCAATAGCAACAATAGATGTAGAAGCGGCTAAGAAAAACCTTGAAATGGTGTCAAATACATTTCCCAGCAAGAAATCCCCACTCGAAAAAATCGGTTTATTGCGGAAATCAACAACGCAGAAACCAAACACCACAACACCCATAGCAAGCCAACGAACGAAGTCACATGAAATAGAAGCCAATACGTCAGAAACAACGACAACGCATCGAACTACTACCGCAGAACAACAGCAGTCAGCAACGAAAACATCGGGACCAGGTTTTTATTATATATAACTGGAAATTACAACTCTTAATTTACTAATATCCATTAAATATTATATAAGTAAAGATTATAACTTCATAACTAATAGAACTTAACGTAATTTATACCACATAAAACAATGTAAAAAGAAAAAACTATTATTCTTTTTAATAATAATTTTCTCTTCAGAAATAATTAAAATAATACAAAAAAAAAAAAACTATTATTCTTCTTAATAATAATATTTTTTTTTTTTTTTCAATAAGGGGGGAGGTATGTTGTGTATCATAATCGTAGAGTTCACAACTTACATATGATCCACTGTTGTGTATCATAATCGTGGAACTTACAGCGTGCTTATGATCCACAATATAACATTACAGCGTGCTTATGATCCACAATATAACATAATCAGTATATTTTTCTTTACGGCATACTTTTAGGGTTAAGCATTATGCATGTTAAACACAAACAGCATTTAATTGTATTGGCGCACACCGCTTAACATAGCACAGGTATACACGCCCACGTTAAATAGGTCACTCAGATAAACGCTGACTTAGTTATTTTAGAATGATGAAAGTACTCAATTTATTGTGAAATTATAAATACGCTGACTAAGTTATTTTAGCATGATGAAATTACTCCATTTATTGTGAAATTATAAGAATACGAGGTGTTAAGTAGAAGTTAAGTATAGACTAAGAATCAATTGTTTTCGATAAGCTGAACTGTCTACAACTAAGTGTTAAGTATAAGTGTAACCAACTTTTAAAGCGAAATAAAGTGTCTTGAAGTTAAAAAGACTCGGTTGTTTTAAATAATATAAAAAAAGTAAAAAGGACTCAGTAAGTATAAATAGGATCAAGTTAAAGTCCTAGAAGAAGGACCTTTTTAACTTACAACAAACTCACCACAATTAAACTCATCACACCAAAATTCACCACACCTAAACTCACCACAGCGAAACTCACCACATTAAAACCCACCACATTAAAACCCACCAATCTAAAACTCCTACTGGGAAAATTTCTACGGGGAAGAATTCTACGGGAAAGAATTCTACCGGGAACAATTCTACCGGGATGAATTCTACTGGGAGAATTCTACGGGAAAGCGTTCTATGTAGAAGAATTTTACGGGGAAGATTTCTACTCGGAATTATTCTACGGGGAAGCGCAGTCTGAGAAAGAATTATCTTTTAGAAAAGTTGTTTTGGCGGAGAATTATTATTTGGTTACCACATTTATAAAACCAATAAAAAAACTTCAATAGCTAAGCACGGGCTCCTCATATAAACAATAAAATGTTTTTTATATTAATAAAATCGCTCGATATCTTTGAATGCAGAAAATCTTGGCACGAGTCGTGCACGGGTCCAGCTAGTTAATATAATAAATCTGTTTGTTCGTTTGTACATTTGTACGTTTGTTCCGCTTCTCCGTCGAAACGGCTGATCCGATTTTCTGGACATTTTTACCACAGATGCGGTATGGTCTGGAAGGAATGATAGGCTATATATGGGCGGGATTGGACAAAGAGGCGTGGCACCTCCCATACAACCTAAACTTTCAATACGATATAACTCTGCACTTTCACCAGCTACGAATATGAAACAAAAAACTCAAATACAAAAAAAAAAATTTAAAAACAAAAAAGCACAAAACAAAAGAAAAAATACAAAAGCAATCACGTTTGTTCCGCTTCTCCGTCTAAACGGCTGATCCGATTTTCTTGAAATTTTTACCACAGATGCGGTATGGTCTTGAAGGAATGATAGGCTATATATGGGCGGGATTGGACAAAGAGGCGTGGCACCTCCCATACAACCTAAACTTTCAATACGATATAACTCTGCACTTTCACCAGCTACGAATATGAAACAAAAAACTCAAATACAAAAAAAAAAATTTAAAAACAAAAAAGCACAAAACAAAAGAAAAAATACAAAAGCAATCACGTTTGTTCCGCTTCTCCGTCGAAACGGCTGATCCGATTTTCTGGACATTTTTACCACAGATGCGGTATGGTCTGGAAGGAATGATAGGCTATATATGGGCGGGATTGGACAAAGAGGCGTGGCACCTCCCATACAACCTAAACTTTCAATACGATATAACTCTGCACTTTCACCAGCTACGAATATGAAACAAAAAACTCAAATACAAAAAAAAAAATTTAAAAATAAAAAACCAAAAGCACAACACAACACAACACAAAACAAAAGCAAAAATACAAAAACAAAACCAATCACATAAAACCACAATCCAAACTAAATGAAAAACAAAAAAAAAGGAAAGAAAAAGAAAAACAAACTCACCACACTAAAACTAACCAAACTAAAACTCACCACAATAAAATTCACCCTTAAATTCACCACACTAAAACTCACCACACTAAAACTCACCACACTAAAACTCACCACACTAAAATTCACCACACTAAAACTCACTACAAAAAATTCACTGCACTAAAACTCACCACACTGAAATTCACTGCTCTAAAACTCACCACAATAAAATTAACCACACAAAAATTAAACACACTAAAATTCACCGCACTAAAATTCATTACACTAAAACTCACCACACTTAAACTCACCACACCAAAACTCACCACACTAAAACTCACCACACTAAAACTCACCACACTAAATCTCACCACAGTAAAACTCACCACACTAAAACCCACCGCACAAAAATTCACCACACTAAAATTCACCACACTTAAATTCACCACACAAAAATTTTACCACACTAAAACTCACCACACTAAAATTCACTACAATTAAATTTCACAACATTAAAATTCGCCACACTAAAATTCACCACATTAAAACTCACTACACTCAAATTTAGCCACACTAAAACTCACCACACTAAAACTAACCACACTAAAACTCACCACAATTAAACTCACCACTCCAAAATTCACCACACCTAAACTCACCACACCAAAACTTACCACATTAAAACCCACCACACTAAAACTTATACTGGGAAAAACTCTACGGGGAAGAATTCTACGGGAAAGAATTCTACCGGGAACAATTCTACCGGGATGAATTCAACGTGGAGAATTCTACGGGAAAGCGTTCTATGTGGATTTTACGGGGAAGATTTCTACTGGGAATAATTTTGCGGAGATGCGCAGTCTGAGAAAGAATTGTCTTTGAGAAAAGTTGTTTTGGCGGAGAATTATTTGGTTGCCACATTTATAAAACCAATAAAAAAAAACTTCAAGAGCTAAGCACGGGCCCCTCATATATATATATAATAAAATGTTTTTTATATTAATAAAATCGCTCTATATCTTTGAATTCGGAACATCTTGGCACGAGTCGTGCACGGGTCCAGCTAGTATACAATAAAGGTTATTCTCATTTAGATTTCAAACGGTGCGCAACCAATTTTATTATTACTTTATTATTATGATGATGGGCTTTATTATTATGATTAAAGCATATTTTTTATAATTTTCACTATTCATCTTCGTTACAAAAAATATTTCCAAATCTGCCATTAATTAAAATAAAATGTTGAATACATATTACAACTACAGCCGCGTCCATACAATATTATAAATTTAATTTTGATAAAGAGTAGCTGTAGGGTGTCGCATTTTTTATTTTCGTTCATGTCAAATTTTCAAAAATTTCAGTTCAGTCGCTCAGAAGCATTCGTTGACGACGAATGTATATTTGATTTTTTTTAACCCATTAAAGCCTGCCGAATCAGATACACACCAGGAGATTACGCAGTGCAATTTTCCCCATCGTGTTTTCCCATAATACGTACATCAGATGCTAAGAATTTTGGTTGATTTTGCATCAAGCACCAATATATTATATATGTATAAAATTGTATACCACTGCGTGCAATTCTCTCCATTTTAATCAAATATTTCATAAACAAATTTTAAAAAATATTCCGAAAAACTTCAGTGAGATAAAGTTTAAAACATTTTTTCGAAATTTTGACACCAAACACATTGCGATTTACATGTTTTTTAGGAGAGCTTAGAGAATTGTAATAAATTACTCTCTTGACACACTTTTTTGGTAACACAAATTTCTTTTTGATTTTTTTTGCAAAAACTGATATCTGGACACCGATTTGTTTGCCAATTATCCGTATCTGAGTACTCAGCAAGAATTAGGAGACCGAAATCAACCAGAATTGATAGGTTTCATTCCAGATTAAAATCCTTGTAGAACAGTGTTATTATTATCAAATATTCGTTTGTGAAAACGTCAAATGAAAATTGTTCATTTTATTTAAAATCGCCGTTCGCTGCAGTTTAATTTATTTAAATTTTAAAAATATTTACAGTGTTGTTGAACATTCCGCGTGGTGCGGAGAATGTTTTCGGGATAAATTACGCCATTAATTGCTCGCTTTAGCTGCAGCGTTCTTGGACGACCAAGACACGCACAAGCTGCGTAAATAGTAAGTTTAAAAATGTTTATGCTATATTATAAATCTTCATAAATGCTATTTTTCAGTTGAAAGGGCAGCAATCGTGTCGCGTAACGTACGGCGGCGTTTAAAACGTTCGAATGTGATGTGGCCAGCTGTAGTATTTAAAAAAATCTAAAATTTCCTAAAATAATTTTCTATAAATTATTAATAAAAAAAATTCAAAAATCATAACCATTGAATTTGTTGTCATTTGTAATTCCTTTATTCCACAGGAATTAACTCGGAATTGGCCGTCGTTTCTGACGATCTATTCCAATTTAATTCACATCAGAAAGAGATAGCAAAAGAAAACGAAAAAGAGCTTTTGTTTTGGTGAGAGTTTGCTGCTCACTGGGAAGTAAAATGGGACGTAAAATGTAAATTTTTAGTGATTCTTTTTAATTTGGATATATTGCGTAATTTACCTTTAAAATCGAAGTATCTCAGTGTATACACTTCGGATATAGATGGTTTTGGTACCTAACGGCGCGAAATATATAAATTTTTCATTTGTAATCCAAAACTTAACTTCAAAAAAATGTGGACTTAACCCTTTTTACGCCAAACCCTTCAATTGGTTCGTTTCATGAACAGACCATTTGTTTATTTTTCAATTTTTATAAAAATAAAAGCAACGTGTCGTGAAAAAGCAACGATATTTTCACTCTTTTTGCTTTCGGTGTATATATAATTACAATGATAAAAAGAATACCATTAAATATATTTTACCTGAGTATAGTGTCGTGACTTATGAGTTGATAAAATGTCAAATGTTGAAGATTTTGCAGATACTGTCTGTGTAGCCGAAAAATTATTAATTAATACATGTTGCGATTTCTTTATTATTTGGTCGTCATTATGGGTTTTATTCGTCATATTTAGTAATATTGTGCTGTAAAATACAAATATTTTTTATTAAAAATAAATAACATAAATGTTCGGAAATTATACATTAGTTATAAAATGTAATTGTAGCCGCGGTAGCTCAGTGGTTAGTGCGTTGGACTGCGAGCCGAAAGGTCCCCAGTTCAAGCCTGGACTGGGGCTAACAACATCTACCGCGCTACCTCTCGGCAGTAAATGGCAAACCTACGAGTGTAAAACATTGCCTATGAAAAGTTCTCACCCGTTCGGATTCGGCAATAAACTGTAGGTCACACCACTTTGAGTACAAATATAACACGCACAGCTCAAAATGGTGTGAGATCTCGGCCTAAGTTCTCATAGGACTGTAGTGCCAAACTATTATTTATTATTATTATGTAATCAAAAACTTTTTATATTAACGTGAAGTGATTAGGCCGTAATAGTTGAATCAACGTATTTATTAAGAAAAAACTCATCAAAAATAGTTATTCCTGTACTATATGATGATGTGCAAATTAAGGAAATGCAATTTGAGGATGTGCGAATTAAGGAAATGCAAATTAAATTAATTTGGAGAAAAAATTACCAAATGAAACAAAATTAAAAAATAAATAAAAGCCACGGTTGTAGTATAAACAGGTTAGACCATCGGTATGCAGAGCGCTGAAAAATGTAAATAATAATTTCCATTTTAAACTTTATTTGACGATTATATTTGATTCATTTTAATTTGGCTATTTTATTAAAATTTCAATGCGACAACAACAATCGTACTTCTTATAGTCTTTGTTTTTAGCTATCATAGGATCCATGCGTAATGGAACTCAGCGTTGTCAATCAAAAATGTAAATTCGAAAATTCGAAATCAGCTGTTTATGTGAAATCAGTGCAAATTTACCAACAAAAAATTAAAACATTTGTAACAAATAGTTTAATATTTTATTGTTTAAAGAAAATTAGTTAAGTTTTCTTTAAACATTTGTGGCAGATGTTGAGTGATTAAAAATTTTACAAAGAAATTTAACAAATTAACAAGTGTATATATATATATATATATATATATATATATATATATATATATATATTCCTAGGGTTCCATGGAGGAACATAGGGACACAACAAAGATTTTCAATCTGATCTTCTACCAACTTCTTTAATTCACGCCAGCTTATTTTAATTTCGAGCATCCTTATCCAAGTATGAGCTGGTCTGCCTTGCCGTCTTCTTCCTTGCGGGTTCCAGTCAATTGCCATTCGTGCAATGTCACCTTGAGGTCTTCTTAAGATATGCCCCAGGCAGTTCCATTTCCTATCTCAATTTTAACGGGTACTTTCTTTGTTCTCAACTGGAGCTCACTGTTAGATATGGTTGACGGCCAAAAAATGTGTATGATTCGTCTTAACGATTAGTTTACAAAAACCTGCAGTGAGTTAATCTGATCTTTTGATGTAATCCAAGACACAACCGTATAGCAGTGTAGACGTATAGCAGATCTGAGATATCCGAGAAGATTTCCACACTGGTTGGAGGGATCCGAATGCTTGCTTTGCTTTATTTATACGATATTTTATGTAATCGTTTGAACCACCGGAAGGAGAAATATTGCTGCCGAGGAAGCAACAACTACTAACGCCTTCCAGAGTGTTGCCATTAATTTCAAAATTGGTGGTAATGGTGGAGTTAATTCGCATTAATTTTGTTTTACATTGATTTTAAGTCAAACGTTTTTCCCCATCTCTGCGATCGACCTCAATTTTGCATCCATATCAGCGAAGTTTTGTGGGAGTTATCAAATTTCATCAGAAAAATCTAGGTCTTCAAGTCTTCCCTGTAGATCCCAAGTCATACCTCTCCTTGCTGTTGTTGCATGTTGTATCCAAAGTTATATTAAAAAGCAGGGGGGAAAGGATGCAACCTTGTCTTTTACCAACATTTGCGGGGATATTTTCACCGATTTTACCATCATGAAGAACTCTGCAACTGGCAGAATTGTATAGTTAGATGATAAGGCCGATTAACTTTTCTAGGACACCTCTAAATTTTAGTATTGTCCATATACAGTTATGGTTATGAGTATCGAAGGCTCGTTCGAAATCAATAAAAATTAGGTATAAAGAAGTGTGCCATTCCACAGACTGCTCTACAATGATGCGGAGACTATTAAGCTGGTCAACACATGAACGCCCTGGTCTGAAACCAGCCTGTTCACATCTGTTCATTAGCGTCGTGAGTCTTGTGTATATGATGCGCTTTATAAATTGTACGCTGATGGTAGGGTCTGCTTTGAGGAATTCGGGGGATATTCCGGTTGATTTGTTGTTTTTAAGAGACTTTACGGCATTTTCAATCTCTACTAATGTTGGACAAATTATGTCTATTTCATTTCTTTCCGCGTGGCTAGTACAATCGCATTGCCACTCTGGTTGTGTGAAGTGGATAACATATTTTTATAATATTCTGTCCAAATTTTGAGTTGTTCCTCTTTAGAAGTTATTAAAACACCAATAACTTTCAAGTTACGGCTGGAGATAAGGGACCGACAAGTCAGCTGTTTTGTTATTCTGTACAGATCACTTGATCTATTGGTTTCTGCTGCGAATTGAGCTTCTGTTGACAGATTTTCCGCCCACTTTCGCTAATCTTGCCTTGCACTTTTCTTTACTCTGCGTCACTGCTTTACTCAATAACACTGTATTCAAATTGGAATAATTGTGATGCAGCTTAACCCCAATATCGCAATATGAACATAACATAGCACCAATTAATACTGTTATGACACTGGCTTTAAAAGGGAACCGACTAGTATAGTTTGAATGAAATAAAGATTGAAAGGAATGGATAAATCAAGTGTCTTAACAGCATAAGCAATGTTATATTACAGTACCTAACATGATTTTTGCCATGGACATCCCATACACCAACTTTATTCCAACATATTTTTAAGATAATCTATACTCGGGATATATGTTTATTTATAGAATTTCTTTACAAGTTAGATTTAATGATCAAAATTACTAACTTTTTTCTAATTGATCGCTTTTTTGAAACATTCCCTGAGAACTTAATTTAAAAGGTTCTTTGTAATATATGTTTTTTGTTATTCGTGATTGTTACTGGGTGACAACGAATTTAAAAATTTATTTATTTTGATTATATGTATTACGGAATAACAATTAAATAACAACGCTGCCTACTTTTAGCACTCAGTAACACTCACATTAATACTTTTCATATAGTTCAGAAGTTCTTTTTGGTGGAAGAATTTCTCTAAGTATCGCCAATTACTGTTAATATAATCCGTAATTCACTGAACTCAACATAGGAACAATAGATGGAAATTATTAAGTATAAATAAAAGACGTGTAATAAAAAAAAATAAAAGTTTTAGTTTATAATTATATAATATAAATACAAAAAAATTTAATTTAAAAAAGGGAAAAAATTAATATTGTATAAAGAAGATATTACACTCAGAAGAAAATGTCCCATTAATTACATAATGATACGACCATTGCTCTTACGTTTCGTGTATAAATAGTTTTTTGTTTTTAAATCAAAAGTTTTCTCCTGAATTCAGTAGTACTTGAAAAATTCAGGACCATAAATTTAATTATTTAAATATTATTATTTTTAATTGAATAAATACTGTTGTTTTAATGGTTTCCGCTATAATAAGCGTGGTGTAAAAAAAATGTTCGTTTTGTGCGTTATTCTGGGTGTTTTCTCAAAATGGTCGAATGTATTTTTTTGTATATATAAGAACTTAGTCCGAGCTCTCTCGCCATTTTGAGCTATGCGTGTTATATTTGTACTCAAACGGGTGGGACCTACAGTTTATTGGTGAATCCGAACGACGGGTGCACCCAGAAAAAAATACTATATAAATAATAGTTTTTTTACTATTAAAAATAGTCAATAGGATAAATTATAATTTTAATCGGAAAATACTATTAAATACTAGAAAATACTAAGATATTTCCATTGAGTTTATATGAACAGATTTATTTTTTGTATACCATTAAATCAATTATTGCCCTATTGACAAATTTTAATGGGATTTGAGGGAATTTTTTTCTAGGAGTGAGAGCATTTCATAGGCAATGTTTTACTCTCGTAGGTTTGCCATTTACTGCCGAGAGGTAGCGTGCTATAGAAAAATATTTCTATGAAAAGATGTTGTTAGCCCCAGTCCAGGCTTGAACCGGGGACCTTTCGGCTGGCAGTCCAAAGCACTAACCACTGAGCTATTGCAGCTACATATAATCCACATTAGTAACAATCCACATTATTAAACTCGACATTGGTAAGGACTCAATGTATTAAATGTAAATAACCTTTTTCTTATTTATTACAGAAAATAAATAATACACCGAACTTCTATTATGGCAACGGTCTCAAAAATAAATGCAGACTCAAGTATTACAATCAGTTATTGGAAACCAAAGCAAACAATAAATGTGCTATAACCTTTTGCAACGAGAAGAAGTGTCTTTTTATGTGTGTGTTGTAAAAGTGAATTACAATTTTGACATTTAAATAAAATAAATTATACAATAAATTAACAAAAATACATTTTTGTTTTAATAAATTAATAAAATATGTAAGACTATACCATAAAATTAATAAAACGTATCATTAAATTTGTATAGGTCTTTCTTATTGTAATTAAAATATCACATTATAAAATTTATGGTACAACCACACATTATATTTACAGTTTGAATATTACTGAACTAATAAGACGCATCCTATTGACCAATTTTAATGGTATAAATAATAATTTTTGTATTGAAATACTATTAATTTACCTTTTTTTCTGGATGTAGCACTAAATTTACCTTTTTTACAATAAAATTAAATGTAAACATAAATATGTTTACATGTATATAAAATGTTTTTCACATTAAAACATATATATGTTTGCAAGAACTCTGCAAATTATTCGTTTTGAACATATATATGTTTGAACGAAAACAAAAATATGTTTGGCTTTTATTATAATAACGTTTGGTAATGAAATAATACTTTTGTTTGTATAAAGCTCAAAATATATATGTAATGCCTACAAAATTATGTTTGGGAAAGCCCCTTTTTTGCAGCGTGTAGAACTGATGTATATGATGTCCATGGCAAACATTTTTTATCGTTTTGTTGAGTTGTGTTATTTGCAAAACCCGTTTGTATTTCCAAATATATAGAATACGCCATTCTTGTAAACATACCATCTTAATTAAAATGAAAAAATTCTCACTTTTTGATACAAAACACCAGCACTTCAAAAAACTTTCAAAAACATTTTTATTTCACTTCTTCTCGAAATGCAGTGATTATAACCATGGGTGAAAAAGTTGATGATGTCCCACATTACCCCATGTTCCACTTTACCTTAGGCTCCCCTATAAAATAACTTTACATAAATAAGAAATAAAAAAACGTTCATAAATAAAATTTCAATTGGAGGTTGGTGGATGTAAAACAATCCAATGCGATAAATATCGAGGGATGAAATATGTAGAGAAAGATAAATCAATAAATGAAATAAGAAAAAAATTAATAAACACAAAACAATGTTTATAGAATCAATAAAAGAATGTACGTTTATTTACAGTTAAATTTTTAACGAACAATATTAGGTGATAGAATATAAATATTAATTATTAATATTAGTGTTATCGTAATTCGTGTATATACGCAAAATTATCCATCCACGATTAAATTCTAACATAAATAATACAATTTCCAGAAAACTATGCAATACCTTTTACTGACACAACCGTTAAGAACACAATGTATACTAAATTTGTGTACTAAATAATAATGAAAGGAAAGCGAATTTGATGTTTCATGTGCAAATTAACGAAATATCTCAAGGATTCATCTCCATTGACCCGACTAGCATACACTCTGAGAAAAATTTATATTATAATAAATGTTGGAAACCGTTTGTATCTTTTTAATGCACACAAAGACAAGATTTGTTTGAATATAATAAAAAAGTAATTCGATATTATTAAAAAAATATATAATAAACATAGTGTTACATTATTATTAAAATTTACTTTATGTTTAATTATGTGTAAAAATAAAAATACAGTCCAATAAATTTTACCATAATTATGTTTCAAAATTATTTTTTGCATTTAAATAAAAACACACAGAAAATATAATTAAATATAAATAATACTATGCAATAATAGTCGATGTTATTCGTTTACTTGAATTTTCTGCCTACGAAAAACGAAGTTGTTTTTATTAATGTTTATCAAATGAATTGAAGGCAATGACAAAGGCATAAGACAAGGAATTGTCTGCGCATATTATTCTTAAGTAGGGAATACAATTTGGATCCGTTTTTGCAATCCCGGGATTTCGTGATTGATCACTATTCAATCCCGGGATCCCACGATTAGTTCAAAATAAAAGTAATTTTGAAAAATAATTGTTTTACTCCATACTCAAACGATAATTTAACTTTTTTTTAGTTAATTTTTAAGCATTTATGATATAATAGTTGTGTTCCCGTGACAGTTAAATTCGACCTATTTCACTAGAATGCCAACGGTTTTATTTTGAGAAAACTTGGCAGCATTCGATTGAACTGGATAGAACCAGCATTTGATCTGGTTCTAATTGTTTGTTGGTGTTTTGTATAGAAAATAGAGATTTGGTTCTAGATCACACGCCACGGGAACACAGTTAACGATCAGCAACAATTTGGTTCAAATATAATAGATATTGTCTAAACTGAAGATAAAAATAAATAAATTTCTGCTAGTTTTCAATTTTGAAATTTGATATTTAAACCATTTCTCGTCGAAAAACAAAATAAATTACATATTGTTAGTTTTTAAAACAGGATAAGAAAAAAGAAACAATTAGTATGCAATAATAATTAATAATAATTTTATTGCATTATGTTTATAAAAAAACCAGAACACGAATTAGGTAAAGTACGAATTTTAAAAAGTACAACCGATAAAAAAATTTTTAATTTCACGACTATGTTCAAATTTATATTATGAAAAAATAAAATTTCAAAAATGATCTAAAAAATTTCGAATTTATATCGAAATACGTCTATAAAAACTTATTAGAATTTTGGCATTTCTTTATATATTAAAATTTGTCTTGCCAGTAAAATAATAATTTTATTTTTTTTAAAAATTATAATATTTCGAATCAAATAAAACATATAATAATGCGATGTCAAAAGTAATTATTTGTATCTAGTACATCATTTTTTAATCTCATTGATTTATCTCTTATATAAGACTTTGGTTTTATCTTATCAAAATTGAAATAAATTAAAGTCTTTCATTTTATATTAAATTTTATATAATGTTTTGTAAATAGAATTGTATTGAGAGCTCTGGAATGAATTTTATATCGTATCGTTTGCAGTACTATTACAAAATAGTGATTTTTGACAATCCCGAAAATCCCGGGATTAGTACTTTTTAATCCCGGGATTTTCGGGACTAGAAAATGATCGAGATCCCGAATCCCGGAATTGTATTCCCTATTCTTAAGTGAAAAGTAATACGTTGCTTGTAATTCCACAAGTTTTAAATATTGAACAACGAAAAATATTAAAACTGATCAAACAATAATGGTATTCATCTAATCCAGCGAAGAGCAAATGAACACATTAACAAAATGCCTAAGTATTCATTCGTTTGAAATGCTTTACACTTAAAACCAAGGATTGAAACCTAAACGAATAACGGTTTCGATTTCGGTTTCGGTTTTTTCCGCGTTTCGGTTACGGTTTCGGTTTTAAGTTTTTATAACGAAACGGTTTCGGTATATCGGTTCCATGTTACGGTTTCGGTTTTGATTTCGGTTTTTTTATAAATTTTCTTTTTTTCCATATTTTTTTATATGGTGCTAAATTATGATTCAATTATTATACTGGGATAAAGTGGGAAACGTAATTTAAACAATGTTTGTTGTTATTTTAGTAAAAAAATTGTGTTATATGAATTATTTAATTGATTTCGCCAAGAAAAAAATTTTAATTTAAAATTTCGTGACCACAAACCAATGAAAAGCAACATTTTGACTTCACCTGATATATGATCTGAATTGAAAAGAAGAAGAATTTTGTACAATTTTCATCCATAAAAGCCAAAGAAATTAAATTTCAACAATTCTGTGAACTGCAATATATGTAAACTAGTGATGATCAATTGCAAGAGCAAGGCAAGAAATGTTAATCTTAATCTTTTAAATTTTAAATAAAGATCGAAGACAAATATCTTAAACTGCATATTAATTATGAAAACGAATAGAATTTGAACACTAGTTGTATTTTAAGTTTTAAGTTTAAGTTATTTAAGTTACTTATTTACCATATTTTCAATTTCTTCAACGTTTTACTAACAAAAAAAAATCCAATAACATAAAATTTTGAATTATATTTTAACAAGAATTAACAAATAAAAAATAATTGTATAGAACAAGTGATGTTGACAAGACAATTCAAAATGTCAAGGCCATAATAATATGAACGAAAAGTCACCAAATACATTTTCAAAATGCTAAATATTTTTTACAAACATCTTTATGTATCTGTCAATTTTTAATCGATGATCTCCATTTTTTTTACCACATGATAAGAAAATGTAAATCTATCAATTGATATTTCAACTTTAAAAATGCATCAATTACTTTTTATAATATTAATCAACAAACTCGAAAATTAAGTTTTTCATAAAAATGTATTTGATGACTTTTCGCTCTACAACGACGATATACAGTATACGATATACATATACAATAAATATAAGGAATATTTCGTATAAGCATATTTCTGTTTTCGTCACACATTAAAAAAATCCGTATGCTACACGTACCGTATGTCAAGAGATCTCAAATAATATCTTGCAGAGTAACATTTTTCTTTACGAACATCATGCGAACACAAACTCAAACGCTACAAAGCGAATACTAACAGAAAGAAGAGAATATAACAATAACGATTACGTATACATACACTTTCACAACGACAACTCTTCGTTGCTTTCCTGTATCATTGCATGGCAACAAACAGACGCATGACAACAGACATATGCATGACAACGGACAGACGCATGACAACAGACAGTCGCATGACAACGGACAGACGCACGGCACCACACTACATGTATGTATTTAGTACAGCTCTCTAGTTGGCAACAACAACGAGTTCTCTTTGTGGTACAAAAAATTTCCCGCCAAAATTCTATCAAAAGCTTGGATGCTGCTTTATTCGCATTTTTGTTGTTGTTGCACTTTTAAACGAATCAGCGGATTTGTGTAAAAAGAAAAACACACAAAGCAATATATCAGCTAAATATATCACACTGTGAAAATGTTCATGTATTATTTTTTATTACTTCATGATTTTACAATTAACAAAAAAACTATATATAAAAGTAAAACAAAAATAATAATGTGCATAAGCACAGTGCATATGCATAATCGATGTACGAACTTACGTAGCGAAGAAAAGAGAAAAAAACATTGTTTTGTCTATTTTATCTTTTTGAAGCGACTTTTGAAGCACTTTTGAAGCTATTTACCGCTTCAAAAGTGCTTCACAGACCTTATTTTTAAGATGCTTATATTCTTTAGAATTCGACACACATCTTCATTAATGTTCACGTTCATAAATATTTTGCACGCTTTCCATTGTTACTTATTGTTCAATATTTAGTAATATCATGAATTCTTTTGTATATCATTATTATCTTAAAAACATAATAAATACATTAAAATCATAAAAAATTGCAAGAGTCTTCCTTTTCTTGCAGTCTTAGTCTTGCACTTGCTCTTTTTCTTGCAAAATCTCGATTTTGTTCTCGCTTTTGTTCTTCCAAAAAATGCAAGAATAAGATGCAAGAACAAGAAATTTTTAATCATCACTAATGTAAACAAATATCTGCCTTATACTTGAAATTTTTAAACTTGTCTACCTTGCACTTCATTTTTCGTATTTCCTTAAATAGTTACTGAGATGTTAATAATTTGAAACTTTTTTAATTTTTTTTTTTTTGCATTACATTGTTTTGTTTATGTCCAAATGGAGCATGCATTAGAAGACTTATAAATGGTATTCTATTGAATAGATCCTTTAAAAGAATTTAAAAAATATTCAAATGAACTTTTCAAAACTTGTCCCACTTTACCCCAAGCTCCCCTATATATTTTACTAATAAAATAAATAAAAAACCAATATTATTAAAATTTAAATCATTTTTTAACGTAAAAATTTTGCTTGGAGTTGTGGTGTTTTGTTGTTAATTCGATTAATGAAACAAAAAACAAATTTTAGACCAAATACCGTTGTTTTGGAAATATCGTTTCTCAAAAAAACAACATGTGAATTTTTGTACAACCAAAAATGTTTATTTTGGGAACTCCAAATTTTAATGAAATTTTACTTAAGATCTTCTATAAAAAAAAAATATGTTTTTCTGGTTTTTTTGTATACTTTTTTAAAAACCGTTTTAAACCCGTATAAAACCGAAACCGTTTATATCGGTTATGGATATCGGTTTATTTCTGATTTTCGTATAACGGTTACGGTTTCGGTTACGGTTTCAATCTTTGCTTAAAACAATGTTGGCCGAAAGCTTGTGTAAAAGCTTTTTGTTTATCTTATATGTCGCAACATTGAAATACTAATTTTGTGTGCTATTTGTTGTTTTGTTTGCTATACCACATATATATGCACAGTATATGCATTTGTCCAATTTTCTTTTCAATTTTCTTTAATTGCTGCGTATTCATTATACCCTACACCTATGAGGTGCAGGGTATACTAACTTTGTACATATATTATAACGCCCCTTAGGAAGCGTGTCCGGTATGGAAAAGTATATATATTATTGATCAGCATCACTACCCGAGTCCGTTTAGCCATGTCCGTCTGTGTTGCTGTTTTGCTGTCATGCTGTCTGAGCGGAGAAAAATTAACTTAAAAACCAGTTGGGAAGGTTAGATCACATGGGAAATTTTAAAGTAGGTGTAATTATGATAGTTAGGATTATCAAAATTATAGTCGGTCTAAGCCGACTATAAATACCCTACACATATGTGTGGTTACCATTCAAAGTGATATATAGGTCACCAGGGTATACGAATCCTGAAAATAACTACAAACATTCAATCGCTGAAGAATTTCCATTCATTTGATACCCATATTTACAAATGGGTAGGTGTACCGAATTTCGATTTTTTTTAATGAACCACAGGTCTTTTCGACGAAAAACATTATTATCACGTACTTGAGCATGATGTCAATATATATTTGACCAAAAAAGTTTACCTAAGCACGTATACATAAAAATTGATCTTTATATGTACATTTTATATGAGGTATTTGAACATAAGTGGTCGGATCATAGGTCACAATGAACCGATCTCGCCAATTTTTTCGCACATACAGCGTAGGTATATTAGTAATCAAAGTTATAAGTTTCATTTATCTAGCTCTTCAATTTTAAAAGTAGTAGGGATTTCAACAGACAGACAGACGGACAGACAGACGGACAGACAGACGGACAGACAGACGGACAGACAGACGCACAGACGGACATCGCTAAATCGACTCAGGAGGTCATGCTGATCAAGAATATATATACTTTTCCATACCGGAGATGCTTCCTTCTGGGTGTTACAAACGGCGTACCAAACTGAATATACCCTTTCACTTTTAGTGTAGGGTATAATAATAGTGAGAATATAATGATATTTGGTTTCAATACGTTTTAGAAAAAAATGGTTCGGAGTTTGGATTTGAGCAAAATCGGTCAACGGACACGCCCACCTCCCATACAAGTCCCGTTTACAAATCTCTTTAGCAATCATTAACTCGAAAAGTATTACATATATATTTATAAAATTTAAAAAATAATGTTAGAATTCGAATAAAAATATATGTTCCAAAAATGGGCGTGATCCGCCTACATTTTAATTTTTTCATTGTTTACCGATTTTTTGAAGTGGAAATTTTAATCGTAAATAATTAAAAATTATCCTACAAAATTTTACCACTAATATATCCAGCCGCGGTAGCTCAGTGGTTAGTGCTTTGGACTGCGAGCCGAAAGGTCCCCGGTTCAAGCCTGGACTGGGGCTAACAACATCTTTTCATAGACACATTTTTCTATACCGCGCTACCTCTCGGCAGTAAATGGCAAACCTACGAGAGTAAAACATTGCCTATGAAAAGTTCTCACCCGCCGTTCGGATTCGGCAATAAATTGTAGGTCCCACCAATTTGAGTACAAATATAACACGCACAACTCAAATGGTGAGAGAGCTCGGCCGAAGTTCTATACAGGACTGTAGCGCCAAACTATTATTATATTATTATTATATATCCACACAGAGTGTAGGGTATTTCATAGTCGGGCCCGACCGACTATAAAAGTCCGCCCCATGTGACCGAACTTACCCATGTGACCTAACTTTCCCAACTCGTCTTTTCTAAAAAAAGATTGTATTATAATGCATCTCAACGCAAAATTTTGTACATACAGCTGCCGTACGACCGCAAACTAAGCATTCTGATTTTTAAAAAATTCAGTAAATAAATATTTGTGTTCCCCCTCAATTAAAAACATTTTATTTAAATTAAAATATAATCAGAAAAAGGTTAATTATAAAAAACAACAAAAAAAAATATTTAGTCAATTCTTAATTAAATATTTTTGTAGTGTTCAAAAATAAAGCAAATAATAGAGCGTTGATGCGCGGTATTTCTTGCATGACAGCTCAACAGAGACTGACGCGCTTTCATTCAACAAAGAGCTTTCACAATGAAATTCATTGTGAAAGCTCTTTGTATACGTATGCACAGTGTTGCCGTTTTAGCTACTTTGTCGCTAGATTTAGCGGATTATTCGTTACCTTAGCTACTAAAAAATATCTGGCCATTTTTAGATACTTTTTAGAAATGAAATCTGACGGAAAGTGCATCAAATATTTCTGTTAATTATTAAAAAAAATATGTTATTGCTGTAAACACTCTTAATGAAATTCCGTTTATTAGAAATCAATTAACAATTATAAAACAAGATTGAAATCGTAGGAATTTTAGATGGAACTAATTGATGTTCTAAATAAGAATACAAATATTATTGACTTAGAAACTCTTTAATGAAACAGATGGAAATTTTGACTGTTTAATTATGGTTTATTATAATTTATAACGCATTTATGCAGCATTCGCTGCAATTAGGGCGTTAGGACAACGCCCCTTTACAATATTTGCACCGAATGATCCCAGCAATGTCTACAATTGTCCTGTGAAATTCCAGATCGATAGTATAGAGTTTTTTTTTCGTTTTATGCAATAAGGGCGTTATCTCTATACAAAAATAATATTTTTTCTTATATTATTATTTTTTTTACAGAGTCCTTTTAGTTTTGGGCCATTTTGACAGTAATATATCTATATCCATTCATATCAATAAGTATATCTAAACTATTTACAATAATATTTTGTTCTTTCATTTATATATATATATATGTATAAGCCCCAATTTTATTTTTCGTATTATGCAATAATTGGGTATAAACTATTTTATTATGTATTTTATATATTAATAATAGATTTCAAACAAATATAAAAAGTGCATAAAAATCTAAAAGTTCATATTTTAATCAAAAATTTTAATCAATAATATTGGTTCATTACTTTATGAGGATACGAGCATTCAAAAACTTTAAAAGCAAATATCTCAAAACTTTTAGAACACCCTCATTGCATGCAAAGCTTAAATTGTTATTAAATATTATTTGCTTAATTTTGTATATAATGCTTACTAGTTATATATTATGTTTAGTGGATTTATAAATACGTAACTACTTTAATTTGAAAATTTCAATCTAGCGATTTCTTACGGATTTTTTTGATCGCAAAATAACCACATATAGCGGATTTTTAAAAGCTTTTAGTATACAACACAAAAAATCTCAAATGCACGCGTGCATGGCTCTATTATTTTCTTTATTTTTGAACACTACAAAAATATTTAATTAAGTATTGACTTAATATTTTTTTATTGTTGTTTTTTATAATTAAGCTTTTTCTGATTATATTTTAAGTTAAAACAAATATTTATTTACTTAGATTTTTTTAAATCAGAAATCTTAGTTTGCGGTCGTACGGCAGCTGTATGTACAACATTTTGTGTTGAGATACATTGACTGCATTCAGCGACCTCAGTTGTGTAGGTGTTGAAAAATGGAATTTAGATTGGAAAATATGTTTTCAATCAATTAAAGAGTTGTAAATATGTAACTTTAATAAAATATTAAAAATAAATTAATTTGTAAATTGACAACTGTGATAGCGGTGCATTCAGTAACAGAGGGCGATTAGTTACTGAGTAGTTTCGCAACTGCTGAGGTCGCTGAATGCAGCCAATATTTTACAATCTTTTTTTAGAAAATACGAGTTGGGAAAGTTAGGTCACATGGGTAAGTTCGGTCACATGGTGCGGACTTTTATAGTCGGTCGGACCCGATTATGGAATACCCTACACTCTGCATTCTGAAAACAATAGCAAAAAACACGTGACTCACGTGAATCACGCCTGATCACGCGTGATAGTGATTGAATCTTAATTTTACTCACATGAGGGTGAGTGAGTGTGAGTCAAAACTTGCCGTGGCCATCTCTAGTTTAAACGCGGCTGTAGTCAAAGACTCTATATTATAAAGACATTCAACTTTTACTCCGCAATGTTTTTGGCTCTTAGCAAAATTGTCAAAGATGCGGTGATAATTTCCCTGCTGAGTAAAGGGAAATTTCATCGAGCTGCTTCGAGCTGAGGAGTAATGCTTTAACAAATTATTATTGTGTTTAATTGTAAAATATAATTTATATTAAATTGTTATAATGTGTAGAATTAAAAACTATAATTTTGATTATTTTTAGATATATATTTGCATTTAAGTTCATTGAAAACAAAATCAAATAAGATTTTTTACTTTTTTAGTAATAGATTTTATATTCAGTTTTCAGAAAGAAAAGTAAAACAATATAGAAAAAGTATCTATTTGTTTCACTCCAACATTTCAATCGTCCCCTGCACTTGCAGACAGACGGCTGCCTGCTACTGCTGCGCACATCAACAATGTAATTTTTATATTGTTTCGATTTTATTAGAAGCAATAAAAGTATTATTATTTTATATGAAAATATAGAAATGTGCAGAATTTGAATTCTGAATATTCTACATTTTACAAAAAATTATTCATACGAACGTTATTTCATATAAATTCATTTAAAATTTTTCATATTGGAACATTTTCGTTCGTCCGTCCATCCCTTCGTTCGGTCGTTTTTTTTTTTTGTTGCAATAAACGCATACATTTAATGTTTTGTGTAAAAATCACAAATACATTCGTGAGAACTGTCTATGTTTTGCACATATATCAAATTGTTCAACACATTGAAAGATTTGCATACATCCAAACTGTGAATTTAAACAAAAGATCTGAAATCTGTTTTGTTGATCTTCAGCTAAATTCATATTTTTGGCATTCACTTGATTTTTAACTAATTATTATGCCATGATAACTTAAATATTTTTTGAATAATGAAAAATAGTTTTACATTAAAAAAACTTAAATTACAATTTGTACATTCAAAGTTTTAATATTTCTTTCAATTAAAAACAAAAGATCCAAAACATTATAATGATTATTTTGAAATATAATAATATAAACAAATATAAACATTTATTTTCAAAATTAGAAATTAAATCAAACTGAGAGCCAAAAACATTGCGGAGTAAAAGTTGAATGTCTTTATAATATAGATTCTTTGATCAGAGTCTTGCTACCCCTAAAATGATCAATAAAATGACCTATTGTGTTATTGCTGGATGATCAGGGTCTTGCTGGGTAGCCTTTCATACTGGGAATTAAAAAAACACTTTTTTGGGATTTATTGTAGAAGGTGGCAGTTATGACTCAGAGTACACGTATCAACTGTCAGTTGTATTATATATTAGTTAAAATATGTTTTCTTATGGTGACGATATAGCAATTAGTACTTGAAAACACATTTTTAAGTATTTTTTATCCATAATATAGCGAATATTACAATATTTGAAATACCGTATATTCAAATATATTTAAAGTTATGCTAGTTGTTTAAAAGTACGTGAATTAAACTAGAGGAACAGAAGTGTATCTTCCCAGCATTTGTGAATAACAGCTACAATTAAAGAACAGTTCTACAGGAAATCACAATAAACACAGCTGCACTTTTTTTTGTAGACTATGAGATGCAAACTAGACGTCGACTCTACCCACAAGATTCTGCTCTTTACAATTCAAACGAAGGACGTATTTTAATACCTGATAATAGTATTCAAATCGAAACGCCATCGTCCAATTTAATATCAGCTAGTAGTGCATCTAGGAGAGAACAAGATTCAATTTTGGTTGGAGATAGGAACTACGGAGAATTGCAACCAAATACATCGGGGGTATCGCAACAAGAAGTTGACGACAAATATCACAAAGCAACTCGGAATTGGAATTTGCGATCACTTTCTAATCGTCTTCAATTGAGTACGGGCAATGCATTACGCACCTATATACAACAACCATTAAGTGCCGCATCAGCAGTGGTGACCGGGAATCAGTCGATCAACACCAGTGACTACTATCAACATACAGAATCAATCTGTGAAAAAGAACCTGCCGATATTGAGGAAGATAAACTTTTTGACAAGGAAAATACAATTATCATGGCGTCCCGTGATCGAACCTCTGAATTCACAAATGCTATACGCTCACTCCAGTCGCGTAATATTACGCGTGCGGTCAATATTAAGGACCCACGAAAGGCAAAGCAAGTACAAAGCTATTCGGAATTCATGATGGTTGCCAAGTACATTGGCAAGAACATTGCAAGCACATACGCCAAGTTGGAGAAGTTGACACTACGTAAGTATGGTTTAAAAATTAACAAACTGTAAAATAGTTTAATGTACATTGACCTGTTTGTTTGCTCTTAGTTGCAAAAAAGAAAAGTCTTTTTGATGATCGACCCCAGGAAATTCAGGAGCTTACATATATTATTAAAGGGGATCTGAATGCCCTTAATCAACAAATAGCACGTCTTCAAGAAATTTCCAGGGACCAACGACGCACCAACAATGGCAAACATTTGGTATCACATTCCTCAAATATGGTGCTTGCACTGCAATCCAAGCTTGCAAGTATGAGTACTGATTTTAAACAGATTCTGGAAGTGCGAACCGAAAATTTGAAACAACAAAAAACACGTCGTGACCAATTTAGCCAAGGACCACTTGCAGTTAATTCTGTTTCTCAATCAGCTAAACACGGATCGTTACTACTTAGTGAAGTAAATCAAGCGGTAAGCATCGATATGTCTGCCGGTGATTCCAATTCACTGTTGCGACCACCAGCACGCATACAAACGCAGCAGCAAATTGCACTCTACGACGAATCGGATAATTACGTACAACAACGTGCTGAAACAATGCAAAATATAGAATCTACAATTGTTGAATTGGGCGGCATTTTCCAGCAGTTGGCTCATATGGTTAAAGAACAGGAGGAAATTGTAGAGCGCATTGACACAAATGTACAGGATGCAGAGGTGAATATTGAAGCAGCTCATGGCGAAATATTGAAATACTTCCAATCAGTTTCCAAAAACCGTTGGCTCATGATTAAGATTTTTGGCGTTTTGATATTCTTTTTTATATTTTTCGTCATTTTCATGGCGTAATATTAAATATACTATTTTTAAATATATTGTTGATTATTGATTCGATAACAAATTAAAAATATTTATCTATGTATATACAACATATTCTTCTGTTTTTAATTCAATACACTTAAAACAATTTTAAAGTTGTAAGTTTTTTTGCCTTTGGTTTATTTAATTGTGGTTATAATAGTATGTTTTGAAATTAGAGTTATATATTAAGAAAATCAAAATAAAAAAGCTGTTAAGTATACATAATTTTTTCAATGTAATCAGGTCAATCATGAGCCCCGTCGCAGCAGATATTTTCATTCGGATTTATCTATCATATAATCCGAATCGAATACGAAGTTCGGAAATATGGCATCACAGGTTCCGTCGGAACGGATTTTTTGACAGATTTTCGACACTTTCTACGAATGCATTGCTGTGTCGGAATGTAATTCTTTGTGTGAAAAATTTTTTTGTTTTGCATTAATTAAAGAATTTTTGCTGTAATTCGTGCTCATGTGATATCATTACAAATACTGCAGAATCATTTCGTCGGTGATACTGCAAAACCGCCTATCTACATTTTCGAATGCTTCTTACAAAATTTAAGAAGAAACGCCACTATTTTCATTATGTCATAACTTATAATAATAGCATTTATCTAATTTTTCCGATCAACATATCATTAAAAACCCGATTATAACACAAAATTAGGAGTAATTTTCACATGCAGTTAAGCGGTTTTGCAGTATCACCGACGATTTGCCGTTTATGTTTTAAGTCCGGGATGCTGGAAACGGCCGCCAGCTACCTACTTATACAGCAAGTGGTAGCTGGCCAAAGATCTCAATTTCACGAATTAACAAAAAACTACACATTGCAAATAAAAAAAGTGTTTTTATGTTAAAGCATAAAATTAGTTCATTTCACTTGTGTTTGGTTTAACAAAAATATAAAAATTAGAAAATGTTAATTAGTTAAATTTATTTGTCCACTGCACGACTGTCTCTTACTGATTTCGTGGCGCTCTAAATCTCCAAAGTGCTGCATGAGACACTGCGGCTGCACTCTGTCGCTGACGATACTCGTTGACAATGAGGTGGCGTTCATCGGCGAGGATAAGGTGACGCTTTACTGCCAGAGCAACGTGCTGCCCTTTTGTCTGCTACTACAAACAGCTCTGGAAATGCGCTATACAATATGATAATTCAGTGTACGCATTAGAGCTAAGTCATTCGGTACACAAAAAATTTAATTAGGAACTGGCCTAAAGAAACGTATATAATTGTTAATGCAAATAAATACAATTTTTATTAAAAACTAAAATTGACATATGAATAAAAAAAAGTATTTGCTAATTTTACATGCAATTTAAAATTACATATTTTTCTATTTTTTATAAAATAACGATAGCACTATATCAATATTCACTGCTCAACGCTTACAGTGCGACCAACATGAGTCCCTTAAAGTCCTTCCTGGGTGTTTTCGAAAGATCTACTGATGCAACATCGGCTCACTGGACCATCAACTCGATCAAACAGCAACAGACGAGCCATTCTTATACGTATGAAAATCGAAGATCGATGATTTCTCATGACGATTCTGTTCGACATGGCTTCCGACGTGATATCTTATAACGGGATTAAGTAAGATAAACAATGCAACATCGAAGTGATGCCCTGTACAGTGCGCGTTAGTGCTTCGGGTTGTAATGCGCAATATTCAGCGAGAACCAATTCGGATTGACACAGCAGAGCTTTACTATGATGAATGATGTTGCTTAAATCTACACATGCAGTTAATGCTTATATTTGAGGCTACATAGATTTTGAATTTACATAAAAATAAAGAAGTCACCTTACTTAGGGGCGCTCAGTTCTTCAGCCAGGAGTTGAACCCAAAAAAAATCATGTACTTTTAAAAAAAAATGTGTTTAATATAACAAAACATCTTGTTAATTTACGCCCAAAGAGATATCTTGTTAATACAAAAACAATAATATTGTAAATTTTTGAGATATTTCAAATTGACGTACAACAAATTGTTGTTAATATCTAGCGACATTCTGTTATATATAAATGAAAATGTATTTATATTAACTAGATTATCATGTCACTTAAAAAATAATTCTCGTTGTAAAAATAACGCAATCCTTTCAATTTATTTTATTGAATAAAAAGCAAATTAAAATCTGGTATTAAGTGTTTGAACTACCCGGGTAGTTCTTTTGTTTATTCGTCTGACAGCTTGTTTATATGTCTGTCCGTCCGTTTGCTTAATGTGAAAGAGACCGGACATTTTTTATTGCAGAAATCGGATGCAAACATAGGGGAAATCGAGTGGTACTCCCTAAAGAAGGTAAAAATCTCATTTACTTCTAGAACTTTAAATTAAACAACCTCTGAAAAATTTGAATTCCCCCTACAGCACAAACTGTTGCTGCAATTTTTCAGCAATATTTCTACATTGCATGATTGTATATTGCGCATACAATATTTCTGGAATATAATATTAATAATAGTTTGGCACTACAGTTCTATAAGAACTTAGGCTCTCACCATTTTGAGCTGTGCGTGTTATATTTGTACTCAAAGTGAGAGCTTTTCATAGGCAATGTTTTTACTATCGGAGGTTTGTCATTTACTGCCGAGAGGTAGCGCGGTATAGAAAAATGTTTCTATGAAAAGATGTTGTTAGCCCCAGTCCAGGCTTGAACCGGGGATCTTTCGGCTCGCAGTCCAACGCACTAACCACTGAGCTACCGCGGATTTGTAGCAATATATCAAACGCAATATTGCACAAAAAATCTCTGCAATATTCTAGCAAGACAAAAAGTGTTTATTTGAAAAATTATTCACACATATTTTACCAATTAATTAAAAATATAAAAAATATTAAATATATATACAAAATAATAGATAATTTTTTGTTTTTTGTGAGACGTTACCTACTATAAAAGTAAAAAAAAAAACATGTTAAAAAATAAGCAAATAAAAAAAAATAAAAATAAATTATATGCACGAGTGGGGTTCGAACCCGCATTTCCGAATTACAAGTCCCGAGTTCTCACCGTTACGCCGTTTTCACCGTCACAAAGCATTTATTCAAAATATTAATACAAATAATATATTTGAGTTGAAACGGTAAGGAAATAAAAAAAATCAAGTGATTGAAAATATTGTTAGTGCACAGAAAAAAAAAGATTCTCAACATTTATGTATTTGTACATTTATTTTATGTATTTTGTCGAGTACCTCAACCAAGTACCAATTTCATTTTATATATTTTATGTACACAATTTCATACACTTTATGCACACAATCTCAACATTTAAGTAATTTTACAATTTTTAATATTATTTAAAAAAAATATTGCGGTGGTGGTTCTGTACTTTATTCTGTTATTTATTTATTTATTTATGTCATTTATTTTATTTATCTTACACTTTTACCTTTACACTATAACCATATATTTTACCAACACCAAGTTCTTCTACTCCGACTCCTTCGATTTCGTCTCTGCTTCTATAAATTAATTTCAGTTGTTACGCAATTGTTTTCTTAACATATATTCAATAAAATGCTTATTTGAATAAAAATGTTTACGAAATAAAACCAACGAATTGTATACACTTGTATATTCAACTGAAAATATTCGATTTCAAATATTTTCGATTATATTTCGAATATCGATATTCGATTATATAGTTTGTTCCCAAACCAAATATGACTTACACACAAACCAACTCTACAAGCCTACAGAAACCCCAAATCTGAAATATGTATGTAAATAATATATAAAATATATGTATCTGGTTATTAAATCAATGTCCTTAATATATTTAGATTCACCATTATTATGTACAATTCATAAATATTAGAATTTATACATAAATATTATGAACAAAATTATAATGTTCTCTATACATAATATTTATGCACATTTTTTTTCTGTGTACAAGGCACAGGACTGCAGTTATAAATTCCACATTATCTGAAAAGGGCCCAAAAATTCATTTAATTTAATTCAAAATTGCTTCAGAAATCATTAAGTTTTAATTTGAATCCTATAAAAAGATTTATATAAACTTGTTATATATTAACAGTTATTTTTTAATTATCACAAACGTATTTAAAATTTACGAGAACAAAATATGATAGTTGGGCAAGGGTTTGATTGTCCAAACACAATTGTTTTCTGCGCCCCACTAACGTGGAACCTGAGTCGTCGACATACCTCGGGCAGCCCTGTGTTCATTTATAATTCTGTCTGAACGTTGTGACATTTAATACTAAATTGAACATTTCAATAATCTGTTTTGAAGGCAAATATCTAAATAAAAATTTTGTTGATGCGTAGCCTAACGGAGAAAGCAGTAGACTTCAACGCTGGAGTCAGCAGTTCGATGCCAGCTTGTGACAACCCAGCAAACACTGAAGCTCGTATACATATGAGCATATTTCAATCTTTTTCCTTAGCCTGAGCGCTCAAGTTTTCGTTGAAAAATGAGTCTAAAAACATATGCGTTTCGATCAAAATGCGTCATTCCAGTGAGATCGTTTGAATAGAATCTATTTAAATCTCAATCTAAAAACATCTTCAACTGGAGCCTAAATGCAATCTCAAAAACGTCTCAATGAAGCATCTTGGAAGAGCATAAACTGCCTCTAAAAAATATTTAAAACGATTCATTAATGAACATTAATAACAATTTAAATGGGCCAACAAATATATTAATTTTTTAAATATTTTAAATGCAGAATTACAGGCCAAATAATTAAAATACTAATTAACTAAAAAGCCGCACAGACCCAACTGTCCAGAAAACAGCGAAATAGTCGTTGTAGCACATATTACTTATTGTCCATTTGAGGTGTTTTCTTGAACTTGATTGTTGGTGTGCTATAAAAGATGAGGAATATTATAACTTCTTTGAGAAATAAATGATAACTTTTACTCACATTTTGGTATACTTCGAAGAACAAAGTGTCGTATAAGGCTGCCCCATAGAGGAGACGGACGCATCGCACCGTGTGAAAAATTGAGCCACTTTTTAGAAAATTTAATATGGAAAAAATTATTTAAAAAAACGCAGACAAATTGTTCTAAAATATTTGTCAAATAAAATCACAACATTCAAAAAATAGATTCAAGTTAGATTCAAGGTACATGAGCCTGAGTGTAACTTGAACCCTGGCGTTTGCTGGGAACTTAAATTTAACATTTTTGTATTTCTATAATTAATTAAATTTATATAACATAAACAAAAACAATAAATATATAATTAAGATTAAGATAAAAATACGGACTTTTTTTCATTGCAAATACGTTGCCATTACGTTGCTGGCACATTTTTTACAATATTGCTGCTTGGTACAATATTCCAGGAGGCGGACATAGATAGATTGCTGGAACACTGCAGCCATATTCTGACAATATTTCAGTCTTGCAGTGCAATGCCCCAGCAACATTGCTGCAATAATTTCGTGCTGTAGGGGATGCTTAAAAATTTTTTAAAAATCTATTTTTATTAACAAGAACAATATCTTAGTATTACAAATGCTGTTGAAATTCAACATGACTGCATGTGTGTTCAATTAATAGGAATCTTGTTGCAACTGCATTAATGTTTTTATAATAAAAATATTTTTTAAGAGAATTTAACCAAGCTGATCTTGTTAATAGTACAACAATATTTTTTGGGTGTGCATATGCTATTTGCTTGGCCGCAGAGAAACGATGCAATTTAGATTCTTAATGTGTTCATTGGAACGACACGCTCAATGAGATTAACCTAACTCTGCAGCCTGTACGACTGGCTAAAGACCATAGATATATACTGTTCTGAAGATAAAAATATGTATGTTGTAGTCGAATAATATATATAACCCGATTCGATTTTAATTAAAATTTTTACAATTTAAATTTGATTAAAACTTTTGACCATTTATAAATGGGTAGTCTTGTTAAAAAAATATTTAAAAAATACTACAACATCACTACAATCTGAAAATTTTGTAATAAAAAGAAGAAAAAGCGGTAAATATTTTATATTTCTACAACAATGCATGCAGCAGGCTCCTGCAAAAATATTTTGCATGATACGATACGTGCATGAAATCTTTAATGTGTTCTTATGATTTGAGGTTAAGGTGTCGCTCGAAACGCAATCGACGACAAACAAAGCGAATATGTCGTCAGAATAGACTTCGTAAACGTCCTGCATTTTGTTTGAATGCAGACGCACAAGACTCGCGATTCTTCCAGGTTCCAGTTTGAAGACGATATTTTCGTAAATGTTGCGATATTATAATTTCTTAAATAAACATAAACGAGACAGGAGTTAAATTATTTGATAAATAGAAAAAATACAAAAATGAATTTGAAGTCTAGACTTTGAAGCTTTTAAATTATTCGAACATACTATTTTTAACAATCGAATATTTGAATTTAACAATTAAAATAAAGTTAACAATCCAACAATTAATTTAACAATCTCCTCCAAAGTTACTCTTAAATAAGAAAAAGCAACAATCATCACTCAAATTCAAACAAATTAATTAACAATTATAATTGTTATTTGAATAAATAAAAGTATATCTTAGAAGAAAAGACTTGTATTGATTATTCATGATAGTAAAAAATGAACTTCAACGATGGACTTTCTCTGGTAGGACATCATGGGTAATTATAAATGGAACGTTGCGACATTTGGTCTCACGCCTAAGCAACCGATATTTTAATTACAACAAACCTCCAAATTGGTGATCATGAGGTTGTAACAACCTCCAAATTGGTGAGTATGAGGTTGTCGCAACATTCTAGTGAATCATATGTTTAGAAATAATCTCAAATTTTTTCAATCATACCCAAGAAACATTTATACGGAGCTCCGGCACAAACGGAATCACAATTCCATCATTACCGGCACATTAACGGAACATTGAGCAAGTATCCATCCAAGCAGGTACTAAAACGGAACGAGAACGTGCCGATAAATCGCACGACTCCGTTTTAATGCCGGCATTTTCCGTGTTTCGAAAATAATACATTTGAACTCCGTTTTGAAGGTGTCGTTTTCGTGCCGGTGGAGACGGATTACACCGTTTTCTTCCCGTTAATACTCCGTCTCGCCGGTACAGATTTTCTTCCGTTCTAGCCAGAATGTTTGAAACATGAAATCAAAAATCATTTAATATTGCGAAGCAAGACGAAGAGAGCCAACATGCAGCATGACATTGAAAGATAAGTAGCATAAATATAGTTAACATTTTCTTAATATGTATTGTCTTCTTCATTGCAGACTTGCAAAGGACACTTTGAATTATTTATGGTGGAACAAAGCCATGCATCATGGAAGCAGAAATCAATGTCTTCAATACAAACGAATCAATTAACGATTACATCTATTTTGTTTAACTGCTCCCATGATATTCTGCAGCAGCCTTAAATGCGGTTTACAAACTGTTTTGGGATGCCGAAAAGGTGATGATTACGTACAAGAATTCGCACAACATAAGCGTAGCCATTGATAAGCGACATGGCGAGGTGGTGCCCAATATCAAGGTTACCCATTTAGATAGCGAAGATTTGAATCTATTGTTGAGAAAGGACGAGCTAGCTCACATTAAGAGTCTCAGGTGGTCAGCCGATCATCCCGGTTAGTGTGATGGGAATTGCTACTTTGTAAACCATCTTGATTTAATAATTAACTTACTATTATTATGAAATTTGTTTATAATTAATTATAAAAATAATCAATTAAAAATAACTTACAAAAATATAATGTACTTGTTTTGATTTACAAATAAAAATAATATTTATGCAAGCTTATTTTTTTCCACTCAATTTACAGCACGTTTATGGTACGTTTTGTTGTATTCCTCTCCGTTTTCTTACGGTACGATAATGTCACGTTTTCGGTGCGTTTCAATCGTACTATAAAAATTTGTACTCAGTTAAAAGTACGATACAATGGCACGTTTTCGGCACGTCATAACGGATTTTCATCTGATTCGAATACGTTTTCGATGTTCCTTAAAACCCGCTCTACAATACGTTTGCGGATTCAGAAATAGGTACGTTTCCGGAATATGATTCCGTTTGGATGTACCGATAACGGAACATAAGCGGAACGAATTGTTTCTTGGGAATCGTACTTGTTAAATTTTAACAATTATTTTCTGAGAGTGTATAAGGCTCTTTTAGGTGTCTTGTATCGGAGCCTAAAAACCATCTAGCAGGGGAGCCTACAAATAATCTGGAAATGCTCTTGTGTAAGATTCATTTTATAACGAAAAAAAGCTTCCGAAAATGCTCTCAAACGAGTCTTTATGTTGCGGAAAAATGCATGCGCTTCTTTTGCAGTAAAACAAAATCAAACAAACAAATACACAATATATTTCAAATAATTACAAATAACGGAGAATATAACATTAAAAACATAATTAAGGTTTGCATCATAGCACCTCGCTGCACATGCGATGCTGCCACAAGGACTTTTGAATTAACAAATATTGCACTGATAACAGTTGACGCACATAGTCGTCATGGCAGCAGACATCCAGCATTCTCACATTAAAACATATTTCTCGATTTCAAACGCCTGTAATGCAGCGATACATTTTTCGGACGTCATCTGTTATCAAGTGTCTGCGGGAGTAAATGTAATAAACTTTAGTGGGTGCTTTGGTAAAAAGGCGTCCTAGCATTTTCAAAGTCACTCACTGACGAAAGATGCACTAGTCCAACTAGTAATTTATAAACACGAATCATCTAATTAGAAGTACTTTCCAACCAATTCCAGTGTTTTTAAGCTGTAGTAATGTAATACGACTTTTTTATTTGCAAATAAGGTAAGACACCATAATTACGTCCTATTTGGTTTAAAGCTTAAAAATTAAAAATAGTGGGTTTTCTACGACTTCATTTTGTGCCAAATTTGGATACTGATCCTTCCCATAGTTGCTGAGATAGAAGCAAAAATGTAAAAGCATATCTACTTGTTGTTAATAAATATTAATTTTTATTAAAAAAAAAATAAAAACTAAAAAAAAATCTAACAAAAACATTATGATCTGCATAATGTTTTTGTTAGATTTTTTAAGTTTTTCTTAAATTTTCCAAAATAATTTTTAAAATATTTTTAAAGATAATTTTCGGAATAAGTTGTAAAGTTTAAAAAATTTCCAAACAAAGACTTATGCATTTATTTCTTATTGCCACAGATATATTTTAAGTATATATGGTATTATTCTTAATCTTTAAATATTTTGGACGTGATTGGGAACTAGGGCGGAATTATGATATTTTACCTTATAATTATGATATGATAGATAATGATAAGATAAAAAACTGAGTATGCATTTCGTAATACGTATCGTTTTTAAAAAAATTGTAATCGTCATTTTAATCTACGAGAAATCACTTTTCATCACGTATTGAAAATGTCATTCTCAGTTATTTTTATTTTCATTTTGTCCCAACATCTTTCAAACATCCAAGAAATACGATAAATATTGCTGGCAACCATCTTTCAAATTTACGATTATGTATAGCAACTATCAATTAAACATAAACTGTTGTGGCAAACATCTTGTAACTATCTGCATATATGTCATATTTAAAAAATATTAAGGATTTACTGCCAGTTTATTGAAACTTATGTGATGTTTAAATATTTTCTACAAATAGTAAATTTAAAGTGATAGTTGCAGCAATAGTAGAATCTCACTAAATGTACCAACTTTCCTTGAATAATACTTGAATAAGAAACAAAAAAAAAGATACGCAGTTCAGGATGTTGACCTGAACGCGAATAAAAAAGAGAATTGTTGATATAAATTAAATATAATATATTTTTAATGCAGAGTACTTTTAATTTTTTTTCAAATATGACATATGGAAATACACATAAAAAATACAATGAAAAAATTAATTATTCACATTATAATACGATATTTATAAATTAATGTAGTGTTGTGTGCGATCGTTGAAGTTCGCAAAGGTTGTTGTTTGTAGAAAAGTTTGTTCTATTATTGGATATAATAGTTTCCATTCGCGCACTAGTTTCGCGCATAACACCAGTAAAATCTGGTAGATCTGGCATGTCCAATGTTAAATGTGCAGAAAAACGCTTATAAACTGAACTCTGTGCGTCACTACGTGATCTTCTAGCATCTTCATATTTAAGTTGTTGTTTCAGGAAAATTGATGTTTTCATCATATCTTGTATTCGCTTAAAAATTTCATCCGAATTTTCAATATTCTTCACGGCACTAAAATTAAAAAAAATAATGAGTATGAGTCATGTCCAGAAGCAGTTATTAGCTTAACAAAATATGTATTAAAATATGAGGCGTTTGAAGTCATAGCAGAGTAAATCCATTTTCCGACGAAATAAGTTAAATGCAGAAACGGAATATACACATGCAATTTTATTTCTTTCCGATGGCCACAAATTAAATGCCAAATTCACTACGATGGCTAAACGGCAATTTTGTTAAAAGCAAATTGGTGTAAGTCCATTTATTCAATACACAAATCTAAAAAATAACTTTATACGAAGCGCATTTGCATTTGAGCTTTTATGTTTTCTCACCGAAACCGCATTAGCCTCTGTTGATCTGGCAACACTGCGTATTTTAAGATACACTATAGTGGTCATATTTAAGATACTGTTACGAAAATTCAATATACACTCTAAAAAAAATGATGGGAATTTACTACTATTATAGATAGCAATTGATTACCTACTAATGTACTAATCGCTTTAAAATGCGAGATATAACGCTATTCAAGCGTTTTCTGAACCAATATTAAAACGCATTTTTTATGTGATTTCAGCGTAAACAAAAAAATTAGATAAACATAAAATAAATACATATTCAAAATATATTGAAATAATGCACTCACTTACTATTTAATTAAATTAAGTAATAAATATAATAAATTAAAAAATCTGAGGACTTTTAATTAATATAATAACTCATTTACATATCGTCGACGATATTCATAGCTTCATCATTTAGAAAACTCGATTAATTTAGTTGAGCGCTTTTCCAGTTTCGTCGACAATATGTTTATTAAAACCTAAGGTATTTTTGTTTATTATTTATAAAACTTAATTACTTTAGCTAAAACAAAAATGCAGCAGATGTGCGAATTAACAGCCTAAAAACACACTGCTTTTAGCGTTTTTCTAAAAATGTCGCTACAGTTACGATTTATAATACGAGTGGTATTTTGAAAAAATCACTCTATTTCTGGCGTAAATTTAAAAAATACACGTGATAGCTGTTTTTTTTTTTCATACGCAATTTTTAAAATCAAAAATAATTGCGAAAAATTAACAACTTTTATAGAAGTGATTTTACAATCATTTTTTTAGAGTGTACGTAAAACTATACTACGAGTTCGTATCGCTAAATTGTGTACAACATAAAAACACAACTAGTATTAATTAACTTCATTTATTTAAATAACAACTTAAGGAATAATCACTAGATCAGTATCAAATCACAACTGTAGTGCTGTCCCTCAGATGCGGCGCCCTTACTGCATGCATCAGTTCGACACGTTTCGACATTCTTCAAGAATCTTCTACAATTTTTGTGAATGCTATTTGTATCTCATTCGCACTTATTTGTTTTAATGTGCTGATCTTCCATCTCTTTCTCGCACACGGTCTCAGTGCGTTGTATGATCTTCCGTCTCTTTCTAACACATTACTTCAAGTACGCTGAATTGTCTTGCGTCATATTTAATCTTATTCATTGCTTGCACAATGGGACAAATTACATCTTTTAGTAACACTGCCGCCCACCTAAATCTGTCGCTGCCTTACAAACTGGTGCAATTTATTCATTTATTCACCTTTTTTGGAAACATAATCCCGAATAGCAATTCCAGCTCAAAGATTCGCACCAATACAGTGTCGACGGACATTTAACGCACCGTATTTTCTAAATTAAACGGAGTGAGCTCCGTAGTCTACGTTACGTTTCTGTACCGTATACGGTACGTTTTAATACGGTATTTTTTAAAAAATACGGAATGGCATATTTTCCATATATAACTACTAGTTTTCATAAATTTAAAATAAACACATTTATATACATAAATAGTATTTTATGATTTGTATTTAACCCATTTAAAATATTTTGTGAATGTCAAAATGCTTTTCATAACGTCAGCTAACTATTTCTGCAAATTTTCTTTTTCGAAAATGGGGTTTTTGATCCGCTTTGGGGGCGACCTGGATGACTCCAAAGGGTACCATTAGCCTTCTAATGATGTCCGCTATCGATTTCCGAAATAAATTTTTTTGGGTCATAAATGGGTTTTTGACCCCTTTTTGTAGGTCATGGACCACTCCAAAGGGTACCAATAGCATTCTAATGATGTCCGCTATCGATTTCCGAAATAAAAATGTGTGGGTCATAAATGGGTTTTTGACCCCCTTTTGGGGGTCGTGGACCACTCCAAAGGGTACCATTAGTCTTTTAATGAGGTTCGCTATCCATTTCCGCAATACATTTTTTTTGGACAAAAAGTGGTTTTTGACCCCCTTTTGGGGGTCAGGTACCACTGAGAGTGGTACCATTCGATTTCCCTCGATGTCTGCTACCGATTTCTGGAATAAAATTTTTTTCGGTCTACCCGGGTATTACCCGGGTAGCTCGAAAACCCGGGCAGCCCGGGCACCCGGGTAATCGAGAGCTCTGATATATACAATAATAAATGAAATAACAAAATTATAAATGTAACAATCAATTTTAATCAACGAATTTGTTTTGGAAATTTATCCGTCCATTGCATTACTTTTTTTAGCTGCATCTTTAAATTTCTACACCGAGAGCAAAACGTAGTTATTTATAACTATGTTTTCGACTATGACGTGAATGAAAATCCTCCGACAACGTATCGTAGTCGATTCTAACTACGTTTGAAAATTTACTTCGACGTAGTTATGTTCCACTTCGACATAGTTATAAAAAATATTTTGGGAAATTACGATATAGTTAGTTTTAATTAGTCAATAATTTTTTAAATAAAATGTCAAAATTTTGTATTTATTTGTTTATTAAAAAAAAATTAGAAACAATAAGACAATGTACAGACGTTTGTTGGGTGTTCACGCTGTGAGTACGCTGTTGGCATCAATTCTCAAAAATGCATCACACACTCGCCTATTTTCTAGATCTTAACGTGATTCCTCTCGACGTCGAGCTCATCGACGTTCAGCGTTGGAACTTTTGATACCTCACGCGCATATTCTAGTCGGCAGCCACTCTTCTGCTATTGCAGCGGTTTTATTAAAGCGTTATGGTTGGGAGTTATTTGAATATTGGATCCAATCCCTAAACATGTTGACATCCTGGGGATAATTAAATAGAATAAAATATATAAATGACTGGAATGTATTTACTATCTAATCTTGCGAAAGCAATCGATCTCCACATTTGTTCGAGCGGGAGTCTTCTGCTACGACTCGATACACTGCCTCATCATAATGGTTTTTCACCTTGCGCACCTGAGCGATCGATGAATACGACCCTACTAACGACAGTCGGTGCGACACTTTGTACAACTTCATCTGGTAGCTGCTCGTATACAGGTGTCGCACAGTAGTTCCAATATATAGTATCATTGAGCTGATGACCTGCGTCCTGCGTAAAGTGCGCTATTGCAGATCCAACCACAAGAGACATTTACAGCTTTTACAGGCTCGTAACACCATAACGTCCGGGAAGTGGGGTCGAAATACAATGCGATTTAAGCTGATTGTTATTGTTTAGCATGGTCCATTTTATTTGTATACCAAGAATCACTTGAAATAAATATATTAATATTATTTGTTAGCTGCATGGCATTATATTTGTAACTTACTTGAGATGACGTTCATTTTTGTATAACACCGCGTAAAAAAATAATGTTATATATTTTTAATTTTAAAATTTTATAAATTGACATATTTTTTATTTACTAGGACATAGTTATAAAATTAAAACGTAGTTACTTTTTAAGTATTTTCAATTAACTACAAAAAAACGTTGATAGTTAACTACGTTTTGCTCTCGGTGTAGATAAAAAATCTGAAAATAAGCATAAATATTAATTAATATTATTATTATATTATTCTTTTTTGTTTTTGCGACTAGTTCAAGAATACCGGCAGCTCGTCGAGTTTATAACCGCAACTTACGGCTGATAGCATCGATTTTGCCTCTCCTACTAAGTTCAGGATGCACATAGGCGTGCTGAACATTTTTCAGATCATCGTCGCTAACCCCACTCACGACCATATTTTATTGCAAATACCAATCTTAGTCGCGGCAGCTCAGTGGTTAGTGCGTTGGACTGCGAGCCGAAAGGTCCCCGGTTCAAGCCTGGACTGGGGCTAACAACATCTTTTCATAGAAACATATTTCTATACCGCGCTACCTCTCGGCAGTAAATGGCAAACCTACGAGAGTAAAACCATTGCCTATGAAAAGCTCTCACCCGCCGTTCGGATACGGCAATAAACTGTAGGTCCCACCACTTTGAGTACAAATATAACACGCACAGCTCAAAATGGTGAGAGAGCTCGGCCGAAGTTCTATACAGGACTGTAGCGCCAAACTATTATTATTATATTACCAGTTTTAAAATATTATAAATATCAATTTAATTAATGTTAAATATTTAATGATTATTCTTAATACTTACGTTGCTTGTTTCTTGCACATCTGCTGCGCAACTCGTAATGATACAATATTAAAAATTATTAAAAAAAACGGATTGAAAACGCATATGCTGCCCGTGTTAAACGAAGTATAAACGATACAAAAACGGTGTACACCGTCGCAAACGGAATATAAAGGTATACGTCACTACGGAGTGAAAACGGAATAAAAACGGTATTTTCGAATTACGGACAATAGACGGAATATAAACGGAATGGAATATTTTGGTATGCCGTAAATTTTCCGTTTTCATTCAAGTATCGACGGATCCGTCTTGTAATTCCCTTTGTTTACGGAGCTACGTTAAAATGTTTTTGGGTATTTTCATGATTGAAGTATATACAGGTTAAGTCATCTTTCAAATTTCAGGCGCCATTTACTTTTTACTTCTGTTTGAAAGATTCAACATTTTTTAAAAAAAAAATTTAAAAGAGAACATCAATGCTTTGTTTACAACTTCATAAAAACAATAATATTCAAAAGTTTAAATTAAATAAATTTAAACATTTTGCAAACTTTCAAGAATTCTAAGATCCAAAAGAAAACAGTCAATGGCAAAAGTGATAAAGTGAATGTGAGCAGTGAAATTTTAATATAATCACAAAATTTTAGCGCAAAAAAACTATAACCGGAAAATAAAGTTTATAATGGCAATTAATTCTTATATTTTTAAAATTTTCTTCTTGACATTCTCAGCACTCTGTATGTCAACTAAAAGTCTAGATGGTCTAACCTGTATGTACTTCAACCATGCATATTTTAATCTGTGAAAGTTTGAACAAAATATTCAGAATTTTGTCAAATTAAACTTGCCTAGTGTCAGAGTGAAAGTACCTGTATATATTTGTATCATGCTTAGAAAAAAAAATTAAATTTTAGTGATCGAAAATTTTTTATTTCTACCGCGAATAAGAAAAACGGTTCGAAACGCAAACGTAACACAATGCTTAATTTCGATTTGAAACGGTGTGCGTTGTGTGGACACAGATCATAACACCTGATCAACGCCACGTTGCGATTTGGCCTTTAAGTGTTAAAGGTTTGTGCAGTAAGATATATTAAAATATTATATAAATGATCATAAATATATTCTTTTGATATGAATTTAGTACCACATATTTAGGAATATAAAATATGGGTAATTTTCGCCGCACGCTTTTATTTTTGTATTTGCAAACTTCTTAGTAAATTTTAAAATTTATTGAATATACCCAAGAAACATTTCTACGGAGCATACGACACTCACGGAATCACAATACCGTCATTGACGGCATGTTTACGGAGTATTGAGCAAGTATCCGTCGTAGCGTATATGATTACGGTCCGTTAACGTACCGTCAAATCGGATGACTCCGTTAGAATTCCGTTTTGCTCCGTATTTATAAATAACTCCGTATGTTTGCCGTTTTGTTGTAGTCGTTTACGGTACCGTTGAAACGGAGTACTCCGTAATGTTTCCGTAAAAACTCCGTTACAACGGTGTCGTTTTTCTTCCGTTAGTACTGGATTGCTTAATTTGCAATTCATTTTAAAATAACATTGAATCAGAAAGGACCGATTTACAAGCAATGTAGCAGATGTGCATGGAATTCAAAGAATGTAAGTGTAAATAGAAATATTGAATAGTAAAATTGTTTCAGATATTTCAGGTTACAAATTGCAACGCAAGACATTGCCGGAAAAGCTTTGGGCTGGCATTTTATTTGTTTATTGCAGGCATTTGCAATGACCTGCAAAAATAAAACATTCTCAGCACCCGAACAATTGCAAGTTGAGCGAGAGGCAACGACGATATTAGCGAAGAGCTGTGCATCTAAAACTGCCTCTGCGTGAAGTCTTAAATCTTCTTGTATTATCTTGAACATCTTAGGAATGTTTCAACGGTGGCTTGATGCGGCTAAAGCATGGAATTGCCATTTAGCATTAGATTTCAAATTAATAACAACTAATGTAAGTAAAATTGACATAATAATCCTAGTTGCCAATCTGTAGAACATTACTATTTGTGGCATAGTTGGCAACTCTATTATAAATTTCTCATTTATGGTATTTTTAATCGTTGCGGGAAAGTGGTAATTTTGTAATACTAATTGCGGTATAAATTAATTTGATTACAATAAATTCCACACAATCGAAAAAAACTGTCTTAGTCGTATTCAATTTTAAAATATTTCATTTAAATATTTGCATTTTACTAAGTATTTTTATATTGGTTTTAAATTCTGTTGATGTGAGGTTTAAATTCCTTCTTGAGATTATTTTTGTTATAATTAATAATATATGTTTTTTATTTACAGATATTGATATCAAGAAATGGATATTAAAAACGACAATTCAACGAATACATTTTTAATTACATTATATTAATTAATTCTAAAATATTGTAATATGTTAAAGATTAATTTTATCATTATTGTTTTAGTTGATTTTGTAACTATTTTTAATTTGCTATAAAATAATAATACGCAAAAGTTAACTTTGTATGACATGAAAAGGTCTTTTTAATTGATTCATTCCGTTCATACAGATTTAAGGTACGTTAACAGACCGTCGAAACGCAATCTCAACGGACTCACTCCGTATTTTGTCCAGAATGGCAGTCCGTTAACGGACCGTCGAAACGTAATATCAACGGATTCACTCCGTATTTCATCCAGAATGACGGTCCGTAAACGTACCGTCGAAACGTACTCTCAACGGACTCACTCCGTTTGTCATCCGGTATGACGGTCCGTTAACGTACCGTCGAAACGTATTCTCAACGGATTCGAAATCCGTTTCGATGTTCCTCTTTATCCGTTCACTGGACCGTTTTCGTATCCAGAAAACGGAACGTTTACGGAATCGTATTCCGTATTGCTGTTCCGTATACGGCACCGTTTACGGACCGTTTTGTTTCTTGGGTAATTTATAAAATATTAATTTAATTTATTTCGTATATTAATATGTATTTATTAAAAATATTCTACCTACTATAAATATAATTTACATTTTTAAAGAATTTATTTTTAGTTTCTTCCCAGTCGGCACCTACACACATTTTTTATGATTATCGTAAATTACGATCATTTGACGATTCAAAATAATCATAAATTGCGATCATTTTGCACGTAAAAAACGATGATAAATGTCAATGAAAAAAACAATCATATTTTGCTCGTAAATAACGATGGCTCGTATTTTTCGAGTGTTTAAATCGTAAAAAAAGATTGTCTAATTTTATTATTGTTTTTCCTAATCAGAAGTTCATTTAATAAAATGTATAATATGTTCAATATTTTTAACAAGATTAAAAAAATTGTTTTGCTGAAAACTTTAAATCATTTGCTGTAATTAAGAAGTAAGTAAATGCATTTGGGAGCTTAATATAAAATTTAAATGCATTTACTTCATTTTTTTTTGTATCATTAAAAAAGTAGGGAAAAGCTCGTAAAAGAGTTAAAAATGATAATCATTCACGATTAATATTAAAAACGAGTTCATTTACGAAGAAAAAAATCGTTTATAACGAGTATATAATCTATTTTACGATCATAAACAATCGAAAATTTATCATATATGAGTGTTTTTAGTTCGTTTATGATACCTCGTTACGATGGACAAATTAAGAACGAAACTGTATGCGTTTTCGAATCATTTACGATTCTCGTATACGACTGTTTTATTCATTATTTACGAATGTTTGCTATCATTTACGATGTCGATTATGATAGTTTGGCCGGCTGGGTTAGTACATATTGGGCCTGATTGTTGATTCCACTACGGAAAGCAATCCATTAATGATAGCATTTTCGATCGAACTTTTCTGTTCGATTGTCTTCAATTATTGAATCCGTCGGAACGGAAACCATTTTATCGACAGTTTGAAGTTACTTGCGGATGTGCTGCGGAAAATAAATTATTTGAGATGTGTCAAAAAATTAAACAAATATTTTAAAATTGATTTTTTTTTTAAATGTGCGTGCTAAGAATTATTAATAATGGAGCGACGAGAGTCATGATAATGGTGTAGACAAGCGTCAAGAAACAATTGTGGATCGCTGGACTCCTTTGCAGAGCTCGGTATTCTTACCAGTCTGCCCTGTCGCGAGACAGAATTCGGCAACATCTACGCCTTCATCGAGAGTAAAATATAGGACGAGTGCGACAGTATCATTTCCGGCATTCCCGACACCAGGAATTATCTTACGTTATACGTATAGTACAACGTTCAGTGCAGTACCGTTCTTCGATTTTATCGAAATCAATAGAATGCAACTGACCGAGTCGCGGCAAGCATAAGTGATGGATAAGTGTTTCAAGACATCTGCATCGCGATATGTGATGACTATGCCGGAAATAGTCACGTGTGTCATACGTACATATCAACACGATGCAGCCGCCGCTCTACGAATTTAATAAAATCAATAGAATCCGACTGAGCAAGCCGCGGCAGGCGTATGTGGAGATATCTGGAATTACCACAAAATCGCCATACATTCTTTTAATAAAAATGCAGTGCTGTGCAGCACACGAGTTGCTGTTGTATCGAGTTACGGTCTAAATCTTTAATAAATTATTAAAAACACTTAAATATTTAAGTTCTTTTCACAAAATGTTCTCAACAACAACGGAACAAATTCGACAGAAAAGTTCGATGTCACAGAATGAATGATTCAAATTTTTATTCGTTAATGTAAATATTTTCTTCCGTAACACAACACAAACTTTTTCGATAGCGGATTAAATATTTCAAATGTATGAGTTCATAGCGGATCGAACGCGGAAACGGAATCAACAATCAGGCCCATTTTTTAAAAGCTTGTTTTTTATAATAATTTGTATATATTTTTGCCTTATCATTTTCTAACAACTTTTTTATTCAAACAAACAAATTAATCCACTTAAGACATGATTGTTTCATTTTTAGTCCGGGAAAATATAAATTATCCACAAACATTAAAATATTCACCATAAATAAAAATTTAATTTTGATTTAAAATTGTAATTCAACTTTTATATAAAATTTAAGTTTTAATTTTGATTGTAACTCTTTACTATATGTGTAATTTAAAAGGTTCACTTTAAAGGTATCATTGAAAATATTGTTAAATTATTTTTTTTTTCTACTTGTATTTCGAAAGGTTAGACGTGAATTTAAACATATTTATAAGCAAGGATTGAAACCGAAACCGATATCCGTTCAAAAAAGTTTCATTTTTAAAACCGTAACCGTTATACGAAAATCGAAATAAACGGTTTCGGTTTTATACCGGTTTAAAACGGTTTTTAAAAAGTATAAAATGAAACAGACAAAAATATTTTATTTTATATAGAAAATCTTAAATACAAACAAGGCATGTTTAAATGTCATTTTATAAAATTTGGAGTTCCTAAAATAATTTTTTTTTTGTCGTACAAAAATTCACATGTTGTTCCTTGAGAAACAATATTTCCAAAACAACGTTCTTTGATATAAAATTTGTTTTTTTTTTCATTAATTTGTGTAGCGGTAAATCCAATAAACAACAAAACACCAACAACTCCAAGTTCGAAAATTACAAGTATACAGGCAGATATTTGTTTGCAGATATTGCAGTTCACTGAATTGTTTTCTTTTTACAAAATTGTTCATCTTTTTATTAAGTTTAAGAATATTTTTCTCTTGTTGCTCTTGTTTAAGGTTCGCTTCTCGACTCTTTTCTGCAATTCAGATCATATCTCAGGTGAAGTCAAAATGTTGCTTTTCATTGGTTTGTAGTCACGAAACACAATATTTTCACTAAAATAACAACAAACATTGTTTGAATTACGTTTGAACACATTTTGAACATAACTTAGCACCATATAAACAATGTTAAATTATTTGAAAAAGATGTAAAAAAAAGAAATTTTATACAAAAACCGAAATTAAAACGGAAACCGTAATTTGGAACCGGTATTCCGAACCCGTTTCGTTATAAAAACTTAAAACCGAAACGCAGAAAAAATCGAAACCGTTATTCGTTTAGGTGTCCATCATTGTTATAAGTTTTTAAAGCACATAACATGAAATTTAAAATCAGATGACGAAATTTCGTTGTTTGTTTCGAAATACAGAAATAAATTTAATAAAATATCGGAAATGTAATCAACAATTTTTTGTCTAAATGATGTCCTAATTTTAACATAAATATGCCTTAAAGTTATTATCTAAAAGACGTCTTTTCAGCAACTGAAACGCAGCGGGTTTAAGTCACAAAAAGTATACCAAAAGAATGACGTCAAAAAAATTCTTTCTGCCAAATTTCCAATCTGACATTTTTAACAGAAATAAAAAAATTCATCACAAAAAAATCAACATAAGGAAAATTCTCAATTCGATCGGATTTGAATAAGGGTTAAAACTTTTTTACACAGCTATGTTCAGTTTAGTACAAGTAATTATATATTTAAAGACGTTTGTATACCTTAAAGATAGTATTTTAAAAGCTTTAAAAATTATTGCTTAAATTTTGGGAAATCCTGGTAATAATCTCGGGATTAAAATTTTTAAACCCCGAAATCCCGCGATTGCAAAACCTTCCGGGATTGACATCGCTAATGCAGAGACAACAATGGCAGATAATACAGAAAGCAAATACCTAAATGCAGTCAATCTCATAGAACATTATCTTTAATACACCCATCAGATGCTGCTTCACCAACATCAACTTCAGTTGCAAAATCAGCAATTGCAGCAATAATCATTTAATATTTCACATGACTATAAAACAATTAACTTAATTATTCAATTTAATAATCCGATTTGAAAATAAACTAAAAATGTTTGCGCTTTCGTCAATGATGCAATCATAAAAATCAAAATTACTTGAATTAACAACCACTGCAACGTCATCAATGGAGCATGTTGCAGTCGGATTTATTTCAGTCCTTTTAAATAATAAATTATACTGGCTTTTCAGCCCCTTTCATTTACCGTCACACAGATTTCTGGGAAATAATTTTCTACGAGATTTTGATAAATCTGTGGCAATATTTGACCAGACATTGCTTTTTTGAATGATTTCAAATTTTTCAGCATTGCATTTTTAGCACCAAAGAGTACACACAGAAAAAAAAGTGTGTAAATATAATTAAAATGTTAATCAATCCAATTAATTTTTAATTGAAACTCAGCCGATGTAACGTTTAGTAGCATTGAATCCCATATTCGTAATAATGAGAATATGTTAATTGGAGAAACATTAATTAATTTTTTTGTCATATTGATTATATTTTTTATTGGGTATTTTTAAATCATAAATTAATTAATTAATTAATTAATTAGTAACATCAATTAGAAATTTCATTCGATAGAAATTGGATCAATTAAATATTTTGTTAAATTAAATAAAATATTTGTCGAATAGATAACATAAAATAAATATTAAATAAGTATTTATACTGTTTGATATGCTTTGTAAAATTCTTTCAACCTAACGAATGTTTTGCCGAAGTCAGTTTTCACAACTTCTACATGTGGGCCAATTTATTGAGTCAAACATAAAATTTGATATTCGCTTTCTAATGATTCAATATGCAACAAAATGAGCATCATAAGCTGTTTGTTCAAATTCTTGACCTCAAAAATGAGCCCTTTAATGCTTTAATAACATAACATACACTAAATAATGTAATATCCTGTTTTAAAATCGCAACGTAGAAGAAAATAATGTTAGAAGAAACTGAACCACGACGACGCACGAGACGCACAAACAAAAAACAAAATGAAATCCAGAAGAAAAAAACAGTGTTGCAATTTAAGAAAATTAATAAATCAAAAGTAACAAATAAAAGTAGTAAATACTATTAAAGATTTAGTTGTATTGAAATTATATTAAATTAATTCCTATTAATATTTTAATTAGAAAATGTGTAAATACAATTAATTAATTAGTAAATACATTCATATTTTTAATTGGAATACGATTTTGTTTGCTATTAATATCAATTGTTATATATACGTACAATATTTTTTTCTGTGTATGTATATTAACAAGAGTTTTTAACTCAATATTACCTCTGCCGGCAATAAACGTCATGCACCAAACATTAGGTTTTTTGACAGAAATTCCATACAAATTTCTGTCAAAATGCTGATCTTTGGTGCAGTCAAGGTGTATTAAGCAGGGTGAGGAAAGTCGAAAATGCGTTCTCTTCCAAACATATTATCGTCAAATTATTGTTTGTCAAATTTATAAAAAAAAATTAAAATACAATAACAAAAATGTAAACAAAAAAGAAATATGTATTGAAATGTCATTTTACGGAATACCCAGTGACAAGTTAGCTCAGCTCTGTCTGGCTGCGGACTTCTGAATGCAACCATGTATTGTCAAATCAACCTTTTTCTTTTCAATTTCCATTCGCAGAGAGCAATTTTTTGATAATGGCTGCTGTTTTTGTTAGTTTGCTTTCTTTATGTTCGTCCAGTTTAAAACGTCAAATGAAAATTTTCATTTGATTCAAAATGGCTGTAAAACGAAATTGGTGTTCATGGTCTTACAAATTTGTGTGTAAGTATTATATAACAATTTATGTTGAATATGTATAAAATTTTATTGCATTTAGAATATTGGGGACATTTTTCGCAGAAGGAAAAGACTGCTGCAGACATTTTTTTGGAAAACATCTTGCTTGACTGCAGCGCATTCGCTGCAGCAAACTCAGCAATTAGCGTAAATGGTATGTTTTGAGAATGTTTGCTATTCCCAAATCTTTATAAATTACTTTTCAGCTGGAAATAAATTTCCGCAAGATTATGCAGAAATATTTTGCGCAGACATTTTCTTAGATATTGTGATGAGATGTGCAACATTGCTGAGAATAACATATCACTGTGATGGAGACATTTACGCTGTAGCACTTAGTCTGCCACGCATTCTCTGCAGCGAACCTCACCGGGAATGAAAGCTTTCGAATAAACGCTTAATTTACGATTAACATTACGCTTAACATTACGATCCCAGATCGTCTCTACCAGGGCGCAAGTACCAAGTGACCACTGCACTTCATTGAATATGCCTTAAAATCTATCAAGTAGAAAGGTATTGGTGGCCATTAAATTAATCGATCCGCAGACTGTAACGCATATTTTCCGCATCACAAATAACATTGGCTGTGATGAATAGACGCATTGGTAAGTGGACAGGCGTATGATACAAGAGTGTTCAGTTTTAATGTTTTCCTCCGGCAGCCTACAGTCGTTCGCATGTGCAGAAAGCACGCTATGAAGCTGCCAATTAGCGCTACAAGTTTAGTTATGACATGCCCGTGATGTGCTGTGCAGACATTCATCAGGTCTATACGTAAAAGGCCGTCAATGCGTCAATTGGATTTTCTCGCGTACCGCCGCTACAGCATGCAACGTGAATGGTATGTTTACAATGTTTGTTATTGAATAAATAATAAAGTTTTTTTTTTAAGATGTACATTTCTTTCGCGCGATAAGACAACATCATCATTGCCATGCAAAGAACCCTTGATAGCCTGGGAAAAGTTTTTCAGGTGATTTTCAGTGTGCAGAATCAGCAATTCATAAGCTTCTAAATGACTAACATTCAGCACGTTGGCTGCTGCGTAAAACTTTCCCGATCTCGAAGTCGGGCGTTGTGTATTGTATTTAATATGTATTTATAAATAAGTATAGTGTTATATAACATGTAAATTATGTAAAATATATAAATGATATAAATTATTTACATTATATAATTTATATCATTGAAATCATTTACATAATTTATATCATTTATATAACTTATGTAAGTTAAGTAACATGATTATTTAAGCTATATATATATATTCAATTTATATTCAAATTTTAAAATCATATATCAATAATTTAAACAACTCAATAAAAATATACATATATTGTTAAAAAACAAATATTTGAATTAAACGTTATTTGTGTTCCCTTTTAATTTCAGCTTTAATTCAGAGTTGTCGCGTGAATATGACATTCTATTCTGATAAATTTAACGTCAGAATATGAGAGAGAGGAGAGAGAAAAGAAACAAAAGTTTCGTTAAAAAATTTCCTTAGGAGAGAATTTTGTGAGAAAATCGGTCAGAAAGAGAAGATAAAATTCCATTGGATTTCTATGTTCCGTTTAGGCGTCAGCCGAACCTATTTCGCTCCGATTTCTGAGCAGGCTTCTGACAAAGAAGCACGAATGTTCCTACTTTTTTAACGGAAAGAGGAGTTAATTCCATCAGAACGAGTCACTGGGTACAAATAAGCACAAATAAGAATTTGAAAATAAAAACAAATAAGAATTAAATAACGTTTCCGAGCATTGACAAATAAAAAAGGCATTCATGGGCAGACATTTTCTTAAACTCTCCAAAATTTTCTCACCTTCCTTAATACAGCTTGAGTGAAGTGTCGTCAAAACAAACGTCGACGTTTTCAGTTGAAATCTTTGTATAAATACATATTCTTTGATGAGCACCTAACGTCGCCGGCAACCAATTAAAGGTAGATCCTTGAAAAGTTAAAAACTTACTATTAATTTTGATTAATTAGTATATTTTAGTTATATTTGACCACTAATATCTTAAGGCACTTGAACTTGAGACATTTTTTAAGAACTAATTTTCTTTTGTTGTTCAATAATATATTTGACATAAACATTTTTTTTCTTTTATAAATTAAATTGACAAGGATTCCTTGTGTTTTATGATTCAACTCAGAACTCAGAATAAGTAGCAGAATTCGAATAAGCCAATAAAGTAACAGACGTTTTCATTTTTGCAGTCATAATCAATGTATATTTTAAATTTTCGACTGTAAATCTTTGTCTTCTATTATTTAATATGAATTTATGAATTTAATATGAATATTATGAATTCAAGGAACCAATCAAAAAATCTATTATGACCGCTACTTTTAAATTTATATTTTTATTTGTATCATGGGTGCGTCAGATGGGTGAGGCGTTGAACTACGAACCGAAAGGTTGCCGGATTCGGCATTAAACTGTAGATCATATTAAAGTTTAGGTCATTATTTTTACTTTTTTCCAATTAAAATATGTTAGGTCTAATACTATTTAAATCCTTCTCCACTTGTTACCAAAACCCTTGAACTTCTTTTTTTTTTTGCTTTTGTAGCATACAAATGCAATAACAATATCCTCAAGGCTTATAAGCTAATCAAATTCTTTTTTTGTCGTTAATTTCGACCTGTTACACAAAAATTGAAGGGCTTGCTAGAAAATCAATAAAAACTGTTCAAATTTGACGAGGACATTTTTTGATTGCAATCAATTATTTGAATCATAACCATATGGTTATGTTTAAAACAATATTTCCCACAAAAAATTGCAAAAACAACCCTACAAACCATTTGACGATAATTTTTAAATTCAATATAATAATGATAAATTTTAGATATAAAACACAAAGTATTTGAAAATTTTATTGCGTGTCATTTATAATTTTTGTCAATAAATAAAGTTTTCTGAACAAAGAAAATTTGTTTATCGAAAATAAATCCATTTATGATAAGATCTCGATATCTATAACGACAAAAACAATGATATCATATTAGATAGGTTTGTTTTTATCGAAACCCCTATCGTTTTCGTATCATTATAGATTATCGAAAACGACAGTTTGAGGCTATAAAAGATATCGTTTCGATATCGTAAAATTATCGCTTGGTTTGCTGGGAATATATCAAAATTTTGCACAATTTTTAAAAAGTCCATAAAATTTGTGCATTTCAATATTTTTATATGCGCCACTGATTTTGTAATGGCAATTAATAAAAAAATCAGTTCACTCAATACACTAGACTATTTCAAATGATAAGCGATATGTGCCACACGAAAAACTGTTGTTTTTCATTCTAATAATTTTAGGTATACTTGATTCCAATCTATTAATCATTATCATTAAATCGAAAAACTACGGATGATAAATTAGTCAGCGAAATCTGGATTATTAATGAAAATATTATGACAAAATTATGCAAATTATAATCAAAATAAGGTAACTACGACTAGCACTCATAGAAACTTCCACTAAAATGACGGGACCTACAGTTTTATTCTAACGGCGTGGTAATCATGGGCGCTGTTTTACTCTCGGAAGTTGCAATTCTCTGTCGATATATCGACATAGGTAGCGTCGGGTAGAAAAACAATATCAATTTTTTGAATTTGAGAATTCACTGTGAATACCAAGATGAATACAATATTATATGTATCATTCCCAATTTGCATTAAATTTAAATGATAAAGTTATTTTGTACCCAAGACAAAATATTCGGCAGGATACTGGGGAGGATCCTAATATAAAATAGGTGTAGATAATGCGCAAGTCTGCTGGTGTGAAGTATGTCTTTCACTACTATGGTAGAGCAAAATTACAGAATTCTACAAGCTTCTTGAAGTATATGGTACCTTTATGAAATATGTGCATACTTGCCTCACAGCATATTCCATATCATAACAATGTCCAAGAAGATTATTTTGTAGTTGAATAACATCAGACCGTTTTTCCGAAATCGCTGGTAAAACCTTTCTAACATGTTCCTGAATTCGAAAAAAGGCTAATGATGGATCATTGGCCACAATATGAATGTTTTCTGATATCTTTTCGGATGCTAAAATAATTTGGTTATTTAGACAATTATCAATGAAATATATATTATTCTTTTACTTTTTCGAACCTTCGCACTTAATTCACAATCCATTCTTGAAGTAAATAAAAGTATTCTCCTTTTCGTTGTTGTCAGAGTTGCCACTGAGAAATAATTTTGTCTACGTAACACAAAGAAAAAAGGTACAAATTCCAAAGAAAAATTCTCAAATTTTTTCCTATATTATCCTAGTCGAAAATATTCCGAGTACTCGAATAACGAATCTGTTAATTCATTGGCTGCATTCAGCGACACCAACAGCCGCGAGACTGCTCACTAACAAATCGCTCAATTTTATTGAATGCACAGCTGGTTCAGCTGTCAATTTACAAAATAATTAATTATTACTATTATATTAAAGTAACATGCAACTCTTTAATTGATTAAAATATATTTTCTAATCTGAATTATATATTTTATTATAAATATTTGAGTTATAATGGCATCGAATGTCATCGATACCAAAGGCGGTGCAAATGTAGCGTCAAAATTTCATGCTGGAAAAAATGGCGACCGCTGACTAAACATGATGAGGGTATCAATTTCATTTTATTAAAAAATGAAATTGCTCAACAACTCCACAACTGCTGAGGTCGCTGAATGCAGCCATTATTATTTAGCGTATTTACAGTTCATCGAACCATGTCCAACACGCATAGAAATATATTGTTAGAACCGACAATAAAATAACAATATGTATGTTCAACATAGATCCCATTATAATATTATAAATTTATTGCCGGTTTTAAAAATTGTATTGTTATTTTCCAACAATAATTCGATTGTGACTGAAAACAATGAATATTGTAGTTTTTTAATAAATTGGAATTGTCAAATATTTAATATTTGTAAACTGTTTTTGTTGCGTATGTACAAAAAGACACAAAATTGTTAATGTTTGTATATTTTCTATTGAATTACAAACTATTTTAAACAAGTACATACACCCAGATAAAAATACTATATAAATAATAGTTTTTTACTATTAAAAATAGTCAATAGGATAAATTATTATTTTAATCGGAAAATACCATTAAATACTAGAAAATACCATGACATTGCTATAGAGTTTATATGAAAAGATTTATTTTTTGTATACTATTAAATCAATATTTGTCCTATTGACCAATTTTAATGGTATTTGAGGGAATTTTTTTCTGGGTGTAGGCAAGTGTTTAACACAGGCTCATGCCGCTGATGCCATCATTATCCGTGACTAGCGTTTAACACAGACTCATGCCATCATTATCCGTGACTATCTCGCCACTAAAACGGAAATATATTAATTAATAACATATCTTACATTTTGCGAAAAAAAACTGCATTGATTTTGAAAAAAAATTTAGTAGTTGAAGCAGGTTGAAATTTATTTTTTTGATTTTTTATTTTGAAGTTTGCTGAGACAGAAAAAATGTTGCCACATTATTATTATATTAAATTGAAATGACAATCATTTATTGTAAATTGCGATGTATACCAGGATGTACCATGTACCAGGATACTGTTTTAATTCTAGAATAAATAAAAATACATTTGATTATTTTCTTTCAATTCAATAAAAATTACTCCGCGAATTCTAATGGAGTAACTTTTTCAAATATTCATCAACTATCTTCCTATTTGTCAGATGTTAAATTGATGGTTGCTATAGATAATCGTAAATTTGAAAGATGGTTGCTAGCAATATTTATCGTATTTGACGGATGTTTGAGAGATGGTTGTCTCAAATACGATTTAAATAATTTGTAAATAACTTGATATTTAGGGCTGTGATATTATTATTTAGCAGAATGAAAAATGCAATCATGAGGTTACGGCAACCGAACATGCAGTTGCGCGGACTAACATTTCGGTTGTAGAAAAATAAGGTACCCAAGAAGCATACGTGCCGTTAACGGTACAGCAAATACGGAATCAGATTTTCATGCCATTCTGCATCAAGGCAGCCTCAAATACCTTCAGAAAATACCAGAATGTAAACTGTTATTAGCGCACAACATTTAAGGCACCTCCAAGCCCCGCATCATAAATTGTCGACACATAAGAAAGAACTCATCGTCACACTGACGCCGGATTCAGTATCACCTCAGCATTATGGCTATACAAGTGTCCATATAAATTTTTCAACCTTCACTTAGGTTTTCCCACTCGTCAATGCCAAGGAGGATATTGAAAAACTTATGAGCTTTGTGATATATTTGTAGATGGTAAAAGATGGTGGGTGACCAATGGCTAGTTTTTCGAATATCTGAACGAAATACCTCGAAAATCCCACATTGTTTTCTGTCGTTTAATTTTTGAAACCTGTTAAATAATATTATAATATCATTTTTAAAAGTTAATAATTTAAATTTTAAAATAAAATACCATACAAAAATGCACTTTTTTAATTTATATTGAAATATTTCAGAAAGCTTAATTTTTCCACTCATTTTACAGCACGTTTTTGGTGCGTTTGTTGAATTCCACTCCGCACCGAGAGCAAAACGTAGTTATTTATAACTACGTTTGCAACTACGACGTGAATGAAAATCCTCCGACAATGAAACGTAGTCATTTCTAACTACGTTTGAAAATTTACTCCAACGTCGTTATGTTCAACTTCGTCATAGTTATAAAAATATATTTTTGAGAACCTACGACATAGTCAATGTTAATTATTTCATAATTTTAAAATTGAAATGTAATATTTTATTAAATTTTTTTTACTTTTATTTAAAAACAATAAAAAAAATGTTTACAAAAATATACAGAAAATCACTATCCACCTTTCATTTTCTCACAATGCAGCGATCGCAAAAATACAAAAACAAAGGGTCATAGTCAATGCTATAGTGCGAAATTTCTGTTACGCGCATCGCAAGTGCTGGCATTGAAACTCAACCGTTGAGCAGCCGCAGTAGTGTTCAAAGTTGATCGGACTATTGCGGCTGCTTTTGATTATATAAATACATCCTAAGCAAATAGCAGCAACTAATCACTGTCGTTAGCAATGAAGCTGCAGACATTTATATTGGAGTAAAGCTGCTGCTGTTTGCTGCACAATCACATGAAGTTTGCACCAAAGCCTTGGAGAAATCTGTCAGCAGTTTGGGGCCATCGACGATACCCTGATCAGTGTGTTGGTCGATGGCAAAGTGCCAACTAAAAATAAACAATACCCAGGAAACAAAACGTACCGTATACGTGTCGTTAACGGTACAGCAAATACGGAATCAGATTCGGTAAACGTGCCGTATTACGGAGCCGTATACGGAACAGGGAACGGATAAAACGTGACATCGAAAACGGTGCTCCAAACCTATTTTCATACAGTATCGATGGACCGTTAACGGTCCGTGTTTTTAAAATATAACGGAGTGACCTCCGTTGTCTTCGTAACGTTTCAGTGCCGTATACGGTCCGTATTTTTGTTATAAAACGGAGTGGACTCCGTTGGGTGCATTGAAAAACGTACCGTATACGGTACGTTTTTATGCCGTAATTTAAAAAAAATACGGATTGTCATATTTTTTGATTTACTTTAATGTACCCAAGAAACAATTCGTTCCGCTTATGTGCCGTTATCGGTACAGCAAAACGGAATCATATTCCGTAAACGTGCCACTCTATCGTACTTTAAACGGAGTACAAATATTTGTAGTACGTTTGAAACGTTCCACAAACGTGCCATTATCGTACCGTATTTCAATAAACAAACCGGAGTGAAATACAACAAAACGCACCATAAACGTGCGGAAAACTGAGTGGAAAAAGATATAGCCTACTGTTTTTTTTTATATTTGTAAATTAAAACAAGTGCATTTTATTTTTTATGGTAATTTTATTTAAAATTTTATATTTTGACTTATAAAAATATATTACAAGTTAATATGGTTATCAAATTAGTTAAAAAAAAAACAATTAATTAATTAATTGAAAAAACAATGTAATTTTCGATGTGTTTCGTGCAGACATTCGAGAAACTAAATTTGGAGACACTATTTATCACGCTCAAAATTTGGCCTTTAACGACACTCCTGACTCCTAAGTGAATGTTGATATAATTAAAATATTGGTAATTGCTGTATGCGGCTCATGGGTTCTGGACACTTGTGAAGCCATACTGCAGAGCTGAGTGTAAGTGCCACTGATCTGTAAAGGAAAAAATTGTATTAACTTAAAGTTTACTTTGAGGAGTTTAATAAGATCACATATGTTAGACAAAGAGACAGTGCTTACGTAAAATCGTGAGGTTATGCTAACGCGTTGTGCGGGGACGAATCCTACATAGCCTTTCATTTCGACACCAAAAGAACTGTTAAAAATTGGGTATTTGCTAATCGCAATCGAGGCTACATTGATCAATAATTACATGAAAGTCAGCTTCGGTACGCCCTCGCGGAATTTAAACAGTTTATATTTCTGTTGCTATAACCCAACAATTTTTCAACTGCATTCCTGGTTTTGCTCCAAATCTACAAAGATCAAGTTAAAAAATATTATTCTTATTTTAATTAATGTGTATAACTTATCTGTTGGTGTCTTGAAGTCGTGTAACATCTTCCCTCTTCGCCATGCTGCACACAATGAAATGACTTTTCAGTTTATGTTTCAAACATTCAGGCTATAGCGGAAGAAAAACGGTACCGGCGTGACGGAGTATTAACGGGATGAAAACGGTGTAGTCCGTACTCACCGGCACGAAAACGGTATCATCATAACGGAGTTCAAACGTATTATTTTCGAAATACAGAAAATGCCGGCATACAAACGGAGTCGTACCAATCTGATGGTACGTTTTCGTTCCGATTTAGTATCTGCTTCGACGGATACGATTTCACCGTGCCGTTAACGTACCGGCTATGACGGTATGTGTGATTCCGTTTGTGCCGGTACTCCGTATAAATGTTTCTTGGGTATTTTGAATTTTGTAATATAAGTTTTAATTATATGCTACTTTTATTTGTTATTAAAATAAAAGATTTTTAAACAAATTTAATATATTACAAAAGAAATTGTACAATAAATTATTAAAAATTGACAAATATAAGAATAGGTTCATCAGAGCTGTGGCGCCAAAGTATTAAAATATGTCCGTCCGCCAAGCATATTTGAATTTCTTGATATATATATCTCAAAATAAATAAAAAAAACTCAATATTATAAAAAAATTTAATATACACTTTAAGGCCCATTCATATCAGACAGCACGTTGCGTATCATGCACGTAGCGTATCATGCACGACAAATATTCTTCAGTACTGGAAAAAATGGCGACCGCTGACTAAACATGATGATATTCTTCAGTACATTTTATATGAGAGTGTTCATATCATGCGTTTTGGGTCCCGTTCATGCACGTATCGTATCATGCAAAATAGTTTTGCAGGAGCCTGCCGCATGCATTGTTGTAGAATTATAAAATATTTACTGCTTTTTCTTGTTTTTATTACAACATTTTGAGATTGTAGTGATATTGTAGTATTTTTTAATTATTTTTTTATTTAATGCTTAGTATATTATTAAATCTACAATTATCCTGCTGCTAAGATTTGTAATCTAAAATGATGTATTTGTACAGACGCCAGACAAGTTAGTAACACCACACTGAAACTTGGCGCACTAGTGCTCGCGCTTAATGTCCAAAATCTGGGACGAGAAGATAAGGCGAGACTTGCTAGACTAACGACTTGCTTGACCGCATGAGAAGGCGAAATGTTCAACAACATGTAAAATGGTATCGGAAAGCGCCAGGCTTCAAGATTGGTTTATGGTTCATTTCAATTAAACACTTTTAAACCTATTAGAGAAGTACATAAGTATATAACATTGTGGAAATTCAGTACACAGTGCTAGGATGACGATTTGTAGTAGTGTACCGGTATGACGGCGAGCAGCAGGTGACGCACTTTGGTTTCCATAAATGTTGCGAATCCCAGTCAAATCGCCTTTGATGAAAACGAAGACAACGTTGCTCTTGGTGTGGGGCAACGGATTCTATAGCTGCATTGTTTTCCAATTGACCAAGCAAGAAGGTACGGTTGTTTTCCATCACCAAAAACATTGTCAGCGTCTCGAAAGATTCAAAACACATTTGTTGTAATTATGTTGACAGTAAATGAAAGGGTTGTTGTTTTATTATAAATGTATAAGTGGAGTTTATATTTTACAACCCTGAGTGCGTTTGCATGATGCTGATATGAACGCCTTTGCATGAACGTGCATGATACCCTACGTGCATGATATCCTACGTGCATGATACGCAATGTGCTGTTTGATATGAATGGACCTTTATGCCCGATTTACATTGTATCTTCTGTGAGTCTCACTGTATTTTCTAGGGTTGCATTTTTTCAAAAAAATACTATTTTTATAAGAAAATTTTAAAAAATGCAACCCTAGAAGTTACAGTGAGACTCACAGAAGATACAATGGCTGCATTCAGCGACCTCAGCAGTTGCGAAACTGCTCAGTAACTGCTCAGTAACTCAGCTGTCAAATTACAAATTAATTTAATAATTATATTTTATTAAAGTTACATACAACTCTTTAATTGATTAAACACACTTCGACTTCGCAAAAAAACATATTCAACATAGCAAAATCCTGTTTTTTATGATTTTTTTGGTACACGGATTGTGTACATGAGCTCTGCCGCATCTCTGCTTGCATTGTTGTTGTTTCACCGTGTAAAATTTTCGACAACACAAAACAGCTGTTTGTTAATTCAGATGCTGAAAAAATGTGAAATTTGACAAAATTTACACATTTTTTGCAACCGAACTACTTAAATGCAGAAGTTTTGAATTACACGTAATGAGTCTAAAAATTAGCACTATTTTTTTTTCAACTATGCCTAAAATTCATAGTCTAAGGGAAAAGTGAAAAAATAATTAACATTTTCTGAAAAAATTGTAAAATTTACGAGAAAAAAAATAGCAATTTGGTGAATAAAACCAGTGTGTCCCCCTTTTCATTAGTTTAGGGAAAAAGGGACAAAACTTTTGCAAATTTACAATATTAAAATAAATTTATTATATATTATGTTTATCTTAATATTTATATTATAAATCGTTTTTATAATGAAATTATGTGTATGTTTATATCGCTGTAAATACCAAATATGGAACAATATTGCGCTTAAATATAATGAGGACTTTAAATAAAATAAACTAAAATTGTGAATTTACTTACGGCCGGTTGAATACAGTTATCAGTTTAAAACAATCTGACAAATAAATTTAATTTTTTGTTTTAATATCAATATTGAAATTCTCAGATTAACTAATCGATTTCCATCGCTAACTCATGGTTAAAAGTTGTATGCAACCGGGCATTAAGCAATTAACAGTCCGATAATCCCTTTCCGTAGAGATATTTTAAAATTTTGTCCTATTTAACAATTTCGTACGCTTGTTCAGCCAAATATAGCTCTTCATCATGCCTGACAACGATATCATCCATAATTCGTATCAAAATCGGTTGAAAATTGTACTCACACGATCAATTTTTGAATAAAACTAAATATATATAAACTAAAACGTTGTTTACGTTTGTTTTGAGTATTTTTATGTTGTCAGAAAATTAATTTGTTATTAAATTTATGTTTGGCGCAAACATCAAAAGCAGTGGTGAATATGTTGAATATAAAGGGGGAAAAATGAGAAAATCTGTGGCATTATTGTCCAAGTTGAATAAAAGTTGTCCAAATTGCGACTGCGACGCACACTAACAAAACGATTTTTACATCTACATTGACGGAGTTTCATGTCTTGTGGTATGTGAAGTTAACAACTCCGTTTCATCAACGAAACGGGTGGAATCAACATTCACCACCAAAAGTAGGCAGATCTGAATTTCACTCCGTTTCCGCCACGTTCTATTAAATTTCCAACGTCAGTGCGCAGAGTTGCCAGATTAATAATCTTGATTTTGCCATTGTAATAATCGATAAAGAAACGTTATTTCATTATTATTTAATGCTTTTGTAATCCGAATTAAAACCTCTTTGTTTGTATGCGCATTGCTGTGAAAATCCTTAAAATGAAAAATCCTCTATAGTTGTTGAAAGATATTATTGGATATTTGGATAGCTTTGTTAATGATGGCATCTCTTGGGAATTTATTAATAATGGGATAAACAAGAAGATTCCATTAACTGTGGTATTTTCCTATTACAATACATAAGCAGATCTCAAAAAAATGAATTATTTATAAAATTAGAAAATTGTGCTAAATATAGTATTTTTTTAAAACAAATGTTAAAAAAAAATTTGCGAATAAAATTATTATGTGTTTGCATTGTTCTATGGAATTAAATTTGAATAAAATTAAATGTATGACTTGTGAGAATTATATGTGTATAAAATGTATTATAAATATTTATAATAAGGAACTGAAATGTATAATGTGTATAAACAAAATTAAATATAGGTTCATTGTTTCATTTTATTTTTAAACATATCGTTTTCTTAAGGTTTCACAGAATTAATCAAATGCAGATTCCACCAAAAAATATAACATGGCATAGAAATATAACATTTCATTTTATATAAAAAAGAAATTTCTTTGAGCATCATTAATATTTATTAAATCAAAACATTAAAAACAAAATAAAATTTTGACATGGTGCAATAAAAGATGCAGCATTAGATACATATTGAATACATTTGTGGCTCTGATTCCGAGAATGGCATTAGATTTGTCAGATTGATTTTTGAAATATAGCCCTTATTAAGAATAGAATTGTATCTTCAGAGTTCCTGCAATTTAAAAAATAGACAAAACATTTATCAAGATAAATAGAAACTGTTGCAATACAATTATTTTAAAATCTCTAAAAAATATTTTCAAAGATTTTAAAATTTACATACCAATATCAAACTGCTCAATGCAAATAAATACTCATTGAAGTACTCAAGGGGAACCTCTTGTAGCACATAGTCAACGGGTTTTGAATCGTTCAGTTTTCCCAGCGGTAAATCAACCTCTGCCAAATCCGTATCCGAGTGTGTGATGGACATGAAGTCGGTGCGCCTGTATGATGTTGTCGCTTGCTGTTGCATTTGCAATTGAAGCACTATTTTTTTCAGAAAATTTACACTCTCAAATGTATTTTTAAACGTGTCCAAGAAACGTTGCAACGACGTGTGTCATTGTCTCCTTTGCGACCTTTGTGATGTGGTATCAGCACTGGACGTATGCCACTCATATCAGGATTGATAAAAGCCTCGATGCGATATGCAACCGGATCGAACGGATGGAATATGTTATAAAAACCGGGACATGTGGGTAGACGGAAATCCAGACCGAGATTGTCGATGCCGCGAATGGTAACAAACATGCCTGTTGTGTGTGAGGTGATTATTAATACCAAGAATAACATTTTTAGAATTCAAAACTAAAATTTGGTCTACGTCAAAAACTAAAAATCAAATAATGTGAATGGAATTTGTATTGTGAGAATCGGATAAAAATATGTAAAAAACGATACCATTATATATCTTTCAAATGTCCAATATTGAATTTTAATTTTTATATATTTAGTATAAACTATTTAAATGTTAAGTATATACAGTAATAAAGATTATGTCACATGATGCCCAGTCACATGATGTCACATGATGCCCAATGGGTGAGCCCAGAGCAAAAAAAACTTCGTTGGCTGGAATGTCAACTGTGCGTAGTTTATAAACGGCTGATCAGTGCCTGCTGGACCCGTTGTGTAGCTTATTTGCTTAGCGGCCACTTCGTCGTTTCTGGGATAAACAAGAAGATTCCATTAACTGTGGTATTTTCCTATTACAATACATAAGCAGATCTCAAAAAAATGAATTATTTATAAAATTAGAAAATTGTGCTAAATATAGTATTTTTTTAAAACAAATGTTAAAAAAAAATTTGCGAATAAAATTATTATGTGTTTGCATTGTTCTATGGAATTAAATTTGAATAAAATTAAATGTATGACTTGTGAGAATTATATGTGTATAAAATGTATTATAAATATTTATAATAAGGAACTGAAATGTATAATGTGTATAAACAAAATTAAATATAGGTTCATTGTTTCATTTTATTTTTAAACATATCGTTTTCTTAAGGTTTCACAGAATTAATCAAATGCAGATTCCACCAAAAAATATAACATGGCATAGAAATATAACATTTCATTTTATATAAAAAAGAAATTTCTTTGAGCATCATTAATATTTATTAAATCAAAACATTAAAAACAAAATAAAATTTTGACATGGTGCAATAAAAGATGCAGCATTAGATACATATTGAATACATTTGTGGCTCTGATTCCGAGAATGGCATTAGATTTGTCAGATTGATTTTTGAAATATAGCCCTTATTAAGAATAGAATTGTATCTTCAGAGTTCCTGCAATTTAAAACATAGACAAAACATTTATCAAGATAAATAGAAACTGTTGCAATACAATTATTTTAAAATCTCTAAAAAATATTTTCAAAGATTTTAAAATTTACATACCAATATCAAACTGCTCAATGCAAATAAATACTCATTGAAGTACTCAAGGGGAACCTCTTGTAGCACATAGTCAACGGGTTTTGAATCGTTCAGTTTTCCCAGCGGTAAATCAACCTCTGCCAAATCCGTATCCGAGTGTGTGATGGACATGAAGTCGGTGCGCCTGTATGATGTTGTCGCTTGCTGTTGCATTTGCAATTGAAGCACTATTTTTTTCAGAAAATTTACACTCTCAAATGTATTTTTAAACGTGTCCAAGAAACGTTGCAACGACGTGTGTCATTGTCTCCTTTGCGACCTTTGTGATGTGGTATCAGCACTGGACGTATGCCACTCATATCAGGATTGATAAAAGCCTCGATGCGATATGCAACCGGATCGAACGGATGGAATATGTTATAAAAACCGGGACATGTGGGTAGACGGAAATCCAGACCGAGATTGTCGATGCCGCGAATGGTAACAAACATGCCTGTTGTGTGTGAGGTGATTATTAATACCAAGAATAACATTTTTAGAATTCAAAACCAAAATTTGGTCTACGTCAAAAACTAAAAATCAAATAATGTGAATGGAATTTGTATTGTGAGAATCGGATAAAAATATGTAAAAAACGATACCATTATATATCTTTCAAATGTCCAATATTGAATTTTAATTTTTATATATTTAGTATAAACTATTTAAATGTTAAGTATATACAGTAATAAAGATTATGTCACATGATGCCCAGTCACATGATGTCACATGATGCCCAATGGGTGAGCCCAGAGCAAAAAAAACTTCGTTGGCTGGAATGTCAACTGTGCGTAGTTTATAAACGGCTGATCAGTGCCTGCTGGACCCGTTGTGTAGCTTATTTGCTTAGCGGCCACTTCGTCGTTTCTAGTTCCTGACGCAACATTTGAATCCAGCGAAGTAGTATTTGGAAACTGTTTATCAGAATTTCCCTAAAAATGATATTTAAAAAACACATACTTAGCACAAACCAATAATCGATCATTGTTAAACCAACCATGTTTAATTCCTCACAATCCTTGACAGGATTCTGATTACACAACAAATCAAAGAGTATTAACGACCTGCAAAAGAGACACAACCTTTAAATTCCGGATGACTCTCACGATATTTCATATAGACGGTGTTCATTGAGTCAACTGCTTTATCAATTATTCTAGAAATGAGAACACCGTGCATATGAGGTCACTTTAGGACAATTCAAATGGGACAATTAATATTTGCTGATTGCAGCAATAGCCATCTGCGGATTGTAGCATGTTGCAGCAAACTGAGAATCAAAACAATCTTCAAACATAGTATTTGAGTTTTTAAAAGTGTGTGACTGCGGTGGTAGAATGCAAAATTGGTCTCTGCTGCAATTCTGCATAGGACGATAGGAAGACGCTCATCTCGCTAAACAATTATTGCAAGTAGCGTTTTTGTTTTTTTTTTTGCGTTTTTTGTATTTAAAAATGTACAAATCAATTTGGTTTAAATGTATGTAAAAATAATGTTAAAGTCATAACTATTCCAATATTAATGTATAAAATGTAAATACTACCCAACCTTTAAATAAAATTGTATTTGCTTTGAAATATGTGTCATCAATTTTATTTTGAATTCGCGTTCAGATCAGCATGCTGTCATTCTATACTGAACTGATTTCATTTTCATGCTGTTCTATTTTATGTCATATAGTTCGTTATTTTGTTTTGAATTTCGTTCGTAAAACTGACAGAATTTTCTTGAAAACTGAGTCGGGAAATTGTTGCCCGATTCAGATTCTATTCACGTATGAAAACTGATTCGATACGAGTTGCTCGAAAATTCGTAGTAGCAGATCTGAAACAGATCGGAAATAAGTCGTAACGAAACACTGGGTACATGTAGTGTCAATTAATCAATTAACTTACGTTTGTTGATATTTAATTCCAAATTTAAATCTGTGGCTTATTGCGCGAGGCGATGTAACTCAACTTTTCAGCCGCTGCAAATCGTCGCCACTGCAATCCGAAGAATCGGAACCTATGATCTTTGTGCACAGCTTCGCGGGAATTGCTCATGCCGCTACCCGCAGACGATACTTCTGCGTCATGTAGGCGGTCTTTGTGTTAGCAAAGGCACCCAAGTCACAATTTGGAGACATTTTTAAAGATGTGTGTGAAGATATCCATAAAAAGATATCCATAAATGTTAACTGCTTAACATATGTGGAACATATGTTAAACACTGTTGGAGATATGTTAAAAGTTTTTTGACAGCTCTAAAAATGAATAAAAACTCTAAAAAATAGTATTTTTAATATATTTAGTTGACTAAAAGGCTTAAATTATTAAGATATTATAGTTTTCAATAAGATTATTGCGTACGATTTAGTAAAAAACGAATTAAACACAAAAAAAAAATGAATTTTATACGAAATTAAAATTGCTGCAGATTTTAAAAAAATGCCTCCCGACAAAAGTGTGATACCACGATGGAATCCTCAACACCATAGCTATCACGCTAACTAGATGTGTACTCGGAGAATCTTCTCTGGACCTCACAATTTGCGTCCAAAGTAACCTCCAAATATGAACATTTTTCATGAAAATAGCCCAACTGTAGAACCACTCCCATTTTTTAAAAAATGCCTCCCCAAATAAGTGGAGCATGTTTTTGGAATCGTTGCGCCCTTATCTTCCATGCGGAGAATCGTCTCTGGACTTCGCAATTTGCGTCCAAAGTAACCTCTAAATATGAACATTTTTCATGAAAATAGCCCAACTGTAGAACCACTCCCATTTTTAAAAAAATGCCTCCCCAAATAAGTGGAGCACGTTTTTGGAATCGTTGTGCCCTTATCTAGTTATGGATAGTGGTCACCACGCGCAGAATAGTCTCTGGACTTCGCAATTTGCGTCCAAAGTAACCTCAAAATATGAACATTTTTCATAAATAAAAAAATGCCTCCCGACAAAAGTGTGATACCACGATGGAATCCTCAACACCATAGCTATCACGCTAACTAGATGTGTACTCGGAGAATCTTCTCTGGACCTCACAATTTGCGTCCAAAGTAACCTCCAAATATGAACATTTTTCATGAAAATAGCCCAACTGTAGAACCACTCCCATTTTTTAAAAAATGCCTCCCCAAATAAGTGGAGCATGTTTTTGGAATCGTTGCGCCCTTATCTTCCATGCGGAGAATCGTCTCTGGACTTCGCAATTTGCGTCCAAAGTAACCTCTAAATATGAACATTTTTCATGAAAATAGCCCAACTGTAGAACCACTCCCATTTTTAAAAAAATGCCTCCCCAAATAAGTGGAGCACGTTTTTGGAATCGTTGTGCCCTTATCTAGTTATGGATAGTGGTCACCACGCGCAGAATAGTCTCTGGACTTCGCAATTTGCGTCCAAAGTAACCTCAAAATATGAACATTTTTCATAAATAAACCCAACTTTAGAACCACTCCCATTTTTTAAAAAATGCCTCCCCAACCAAGTGGAACACCTTTTTGGAATCATTATACCCTAATCTAGTTATGGATAGTAGGTCATCACGCGGAGAATCGTCTCTGTACTTCGCAATTTGCGTCCAAAGTAATCTCCAAAGTTCATTGTCCTTAATATTGATCTGTTAACAGCATTTGTTTACATTTATTGTTATTTTTTGTGGATCTTGTTTGTTATGACATCCCTGACTTTTGTTCTTCTATGAAATGTCAGACCAGTAGAGTGTTGCCCACAGAAAAATTAAAGAAAAATTAAAATAAAGTTGTTGTAAAATTCGTTGCTAGCTCGATGATCAGCTGTTATTGTTTATATATTTTTCAAAAGTTTGGAGTCGTTTTAGAGGACGGAGGATTCAAATGATTGAATGACAATGGTACCAAAAAATTTCTAAAAATGAGACCTTTCGAATGGTTTGACTGTCATTTCACCAATATATTTCTACATCTTCCAAATCGGCCATAACCTCAAATTTTTGATTCAAAATTCATTTCTGGGATTAACAAATATTTCTGCACATATAACACCTATGCCCTTCGATAGATATTATTTTTACAAACATTTCGATATCAGTATCAATATCAATTTCCTACTATTCAAAATTGTATTCACTAAAATTCGCTCTAAAAATTAATTCGCATATTTAATATACCGGAAATAGTATTGATATATAAATATGCCTGCATTTTTGATTTTATCCATCCTTTAGATAGAAACGAATCCAACAAAACAATTTTTAAAATCCAAATATATTCTATATGTGAATATGTCATCTTGTGACTAATATAATAATAATAAATTTCATATATACTTTGGTATAACTGGTAAGGGCTTTCATAGGAAGATGTAGACGAAGAATTCAAGTGAATCTTCGATTTCATCTTTTTTTTGTTACTTCATTTTGTGCCATGTCATGCGTGTTATTCGTGTTCAAAATATCACATGTGGGATTTCTTAAGATTTTTTCCCAAATATAGTCAGCTGCGAATTTGTTTGTCCCATACGCCATTTTTGTTTGCTTTAAATTACGTGTTGTTGTAATACTGTAGTTGTAATACCGATTTCTATTTTTAGATATCCTTATTACATCTGAGATATTCAGAATCGACTTTTCCCAAATTCATTATTTTATCGTTTACTTAACATTGTATTGCTCCATACACCACTTTTTGGTATATGGAGCAAATGTATCCTGTAATTAATTACGAATATAAAAAAAATAGTTAACGCGTAGATTTCGAAAAAAAATAATGTAAATGTTCGTTATTGTTTGACTCGAACCTGACTAAATGGCGTATGGGGGAAACACGTTCTCAGGTAACGATTTAGTAAATCATTTGTGTTCTTTACTTTTCTGTTCTACACAGTATATTTCTTCTTGAAATTCAAATGAATATTTCTGTTTATAGAATAATTCCATATCATATGGTGGGACCTAACATAGACATTCTGCGGAAGATGTATACGTCTCCAAGTGAATCTTCTCCATAAGACTCCGGTCTTTATTGCATATGTTCCATTATCACACTCAGAAGAAAATGTACCATTAAGTACTTTATGGTACGACCATTAACCTTATGGTTCATGTATTAATAGTTTTTTCTTTTTAAATCAAAAGTTATCTTATTAATTCAATAGTATTTGAAAAATTCACTACCATAAATTTAAATATTTCAATTTTATTATTTTAAAAAGAATAATATAATAATAATAGTTTGGCACTACAGTTCTATAAGAACTTAGGCCGAGCTCTCTCACCATTTTTGAGCTGTGCGTGTTATATTTGTACTCAAAGTGGTGGGACCTACAGTTTATTGCCGAATCCGAACGGCGGGTGAGAGCTTTTCATAGGCAATGTTTTACTCTCGGAGGTTTGCCATTTACTGCCGAGAGGTAGCGCGGTATAGAAAAATGTTTCTATGAAAAGATGTTGTTAGCCCCAGTCCAGGCTTGAACCGGGGACCTTTCGGCTCGCAGTCCAACGCACTAACTACTGAGCTACCGCGGCTAAATAGAATAAATACTGTTTTTTAATGGTTTCCTCCCATAATAATAAACGTGGTCTAAAAAACGTAAAACGAATGCAAACATGTTCGTTTTGTACGTCATTCTGCGTGTTTACTCAAAATGGTCGCATGTATTTTATGTAAATATCCACATTATTAAACGCGACATTGGTAAGGACTCTAAATACATTGAGTCGTTATATTTATATATTGATTTATATTTTTATTTAGTACAGAAAATAAATAATACATCGAACTTCTATTATGGCAACGGACTCAAAAATAACTGCAGACTCAAGTACTACAATCAATTATTGGAAACCAAAGCAAACATTAAATGTTTTATTATCTTTTGCAGCAAGAGGTGTCTTTTTATGTGTGTGTTGTAATAGTGAATATCAATTTCGACATTTAAATAAAATAGATTATACAATAAATTAACTAAAATACATTTTTGTTTTAATAAATTATTAGGAAAATGTAATTCTACTTCACCATAAAATTAATAATACGTATCATTAAATTTGAATACATCTTTCTTATTGTAATTAAAATATCACATTATACAATTTATGGTACAACCATACATTGTATTAACAGTTTCAATATTACTGAACTAATGTGACGCATCATATTGACCAATTTTAATGGTATAAATTATTGTTTTTCTATTGAAATACTATCAATTTACCATGATTTTTTTCTGGGTGTACGTTAAAATGTTTCTTGGGATAATTAAAAAAAAAAAAATTTAAATCCACCTGTAAGTAAGATTCGCGCTGCTCTTTGAGGTATCTTCTCTGCCCTACTCTGTAGGTAGGGCCAAAGGCTTCTTCCACTAACGTGTGCTCTGCGAACGGCTCGTAGGTGCAGGTTAGCACTACCATTGTTATTCCTGGTCAGAACTCCAGGCCATGCAGTCGATGCCGACATCTTAGAAGGGGCTTTCCCTGGTGTCATTTATTTGCAAAACTTCGCCTTCCACTATTTTGCATATTTTGTTGAATCTCTTGGAATAAAAATCCTGCAAATATATAAGCATCAATTTTCGGCTTCACGACATTATATTTATTTAAATAACTTACTTGATATGGTCTATGCTTGAAACCAACGATGATTTCGTGACGTTTGAAAAATAAAAAAATAAAACATTTGTGACAATTTATATATTTTATTTTTTAAACTGTCATGATGCTTATGAACTACGTCGTAGTTGACAAATTGAAACGTAGTCGATTTACATGAATTTTCAATTGACTACGAAAACTATCAAATAGTTAACTACGTTTTTCTCTCGGTGTGGTTTTCTTTTTAAAATACGGCACGATATTGGCACATTTTCGGAACGATTCAAACGTACTACAAATATTTATACTCCGTTTAAAGTACGATATATTGGCACGTTTACGGCACGTCATAACGGATTTTCAACTGATTCGAATACGTTTTCGATGTTCCTTAAAACCCGCTCTCCAACACGTTTCCGGATTCAAAAATTCGGCACGTTTCCAGAATATGAATCCGTTTTGCTGTACCGATAACGGAACATAAGCGGAACGAAATGTTTCTTGGGAAGTGCTATTTTTAGCACTTACTCTGAATTTGAAAATGATTTGGTAATAACTTTACCAATAAGGGCAGTGAAAATTAGGAGCAAAAATGTAGTGACGCTAAAAACAGTATGTTTTTATGATTGCAATAGAAAATCTGACAAAAAATATAACAACAACGCACGTCCAAATCTAATAGCTTACCGAAATCTATTAGTGTTTGGACTTTTGTGAATATTTAAAACAATATACCGACCGCCCCCGCAAACCTTGAATATTCGTCGAATTATATTCGAGAGCTTGAAACATACAAGCTTTAAAAAACAAGTCTACCACATTTTGGATGCTGACATCGATTTTCTGAAGATGTCTTGACGCTCCGGCTTGAAGTCTACGATATTGGTTGGATGACATATAACGGGATAATTAATTGAAAAATTCCCTTTTTGTTGTCCTATATGAGGATCACCTTTCTTTTACTAATTTTGCAGGTTTAAATCAATATTTCAAAGAAAAAAACTAAATGTAGGTTAATTGTATATCGAGTTCAAAATAAGGCTAAATCTTGATTTGAAGTAAACGTTGAAAACAATTCAAGATTTAAGTTCCATTCATATCAGACAGCACGTTGCGTATCATGCACGAAGCGTATCATGCACATTCATGCAAAGGCGTTCATATCAGCATCATGCAAACGCACTCAGGGTTGTAAAATATAAACTCCACTTATACATTTATAATAAAACAACAACCCTTTCATTTACTGTCAACATAATTACAACAAATGTGTTTTGAATCTTTCGAGACGCTGACAATGTTTTTGGCTCCAAACCGATGGAAAACAACCGTACCTTCTTGCTTGGTCAATTGGAAAACAATGAAGCTATAGAATCCGTTGCCCCACACCAAGAGCAACGTTGTCCTCGTTTTCATCAAGGGCGATTTGACTGGGATTCGCTACATTTATGGAAATCAAAGTACGGCACCTGCTGCTCGCCGCCATGCCGGTACACTACTACAAATCGTCATCCTAGCACAGTGTACTGACTTTCCACAATGTTATGTCCTTTTGTACTTCTCTAATAGGTTTAAAAGTGTTTAATTGAAATCAACCATAAACCAATCTTGAAGCCTGGCGCTTTCCGATACCATTTTACATGTTGTTGAACATTTCGCCTTCTCATGCGGTCAAGCAAATCGTTAGTCTAGCAAGTCTCGCCTTATCTTCTCGTCCCAGATTTTGGACATTAAGCGCGAGGACTAGTGCGCCAAGTTTCAGGGTGGTGTTACTAACTTGTCTGGCGTCTGTACAAATACATCATTTTAGATTACAAATCTTAGCAGCAGGATAATTATAGATTTAATAATATACTAAGCATTAATTAAATAAATATGCGATTTAAAAAAATGTCTTCGGCATATTTATTATTATCGTATAATTATAAAATGTTGAAAATATTAAACTACTGGAGAACAGTTTTATGCGCGTATTAACATCAGCGACAGTCTTCTTTATTTCACAGCATCCGCTACATTGCTGTGGCAGTGCCAACAACGCTCCATTTTATGAACATCAGACGCATCAATTTGGAGACCAGCTTTCCCATTAATTCCTGCGAGAACTCCGCGGATATCTTTTTCCCGAAACAATTTAATTTTTCTGAGTTTCGCGTGTTTGTTGATATTGTTCAAGATTGATTATTTTATTTGATTTATAAAAATGTGTAGTCTTGTTAAAAAAAATAATTAAAAAATACTACAATATCACTACAATCTCAAAATGTTGTAATAAAAACAAGAAAAAGCAGTAAATATTTTATAATTCTACAACAATGCATGCGGCAGGCTCCTGCAAAACTGTTTTGCATGATACGATACGTGCATGAACGGGACCCAAAACGCATGATATGAACACTCTCATATAAAATTTACTGAAGAATATTGGTCGTGCATGATACGCTACGTGCACGATACGCAACGTGCTGTCTGATACGAATGGACCTTTAGTGTTAATATTGATTTTTAAATAAGGGAATTTTCAAGTTAAGCTGCCAGTTTTTATTGAAAAAGCTATGATTCTTAAATTTAGGTTTAAGGTGTTTCAAACGTTAACCTCAACTCTACGATTTGAAAGTAATGATTGATTTCAAAGAATTCGCAAGTTAATATTAAGTGCAATGGCATATTGACTTTTGTGTGCGTGTGAATTTTTATCTCTTTCTTGCTCATCTATAATGAGATACAATTGATTATATGTTTGTCACTGTTCTTTTGGTAATAAATGACGATTAAATTAGTGGTAAATTTACGAAATTTTTTACGTAACATAAACTGTTATATTTTGAGGTTTGTGACGGTTAAATAAATAGTACACTAACCAAAATTAGACCAAAATAAAACTAAAAAACCCACACACAGAAAAATCCTCTTTTGGCATGACCAAATTTTCAGTGTTGCAACCGAAATAAATTTGTTGTAACCCATGTAACGCATAGAAAAACTTGGTCTGAATCAATAGATTTACATGTAGCGAATATATATCGACACGTAGAATTAAATCTGTTCTTGACTTAGCATGGAAACCAACATTGAATTCTATGTAGAAAATTCAAAATATTCTATTCTTATCTGAATAAAGAATTCTGTAGGGATTTCTGCTTTTATATCGAGAAAAAAACTTAGCATTGCTTTTTAAATTATAAACACAAAAAAAAAATAAGTGTCATTCAATGTGATAATTTTTAAGCAACACAATTATCAACTAAATTCTTTCGGAGCAACGACATCCACTCAAAGCGTTCAATCTGCAGTTAAATCACCAACTCGTTTAAATACTTCTGGAGATGATGCCAACATTTCTTCAACTATGATTTATAAAATGTTCGAAAAATTAGAAAATAACCAAAAACAAAAACCATAATTTAATTATTCGTAAAATAACCATGTTAAGGAAGGAGATTAAAAACAAAATTACTAACAAGAAATGTGAAGAAAACTAAATTAGAGAATTTCCACCGTATTCGTTAGCTAAGAAGTATAGATTTCGTTACGAATAACTTCTTTCGTTAGTTTTGCCGTAGATGCGTAACGATCATGAACCTAGATATATGAAGAGAATTCTGTGTTCATATTCTGTATATCGATGTACATGCACAGACACCACTGAACCAAAAAAGTACATATCTACAATGAAAAAGTACATTATCACAAAGAATATTTCGTTAAATTTGGTCCAATGTAATAGTTCATTGTCACAACGAATTTCCGGTAATACTTCAATGTACAAATTCATTGAATTACAATGTATGGATCATGAAACAAAATGACAAATATTCATAATTACAATGAATATTTCATTAGCTTATTGAATGCGAGAGTTCATTGTCGCAATGAATCGAATACATACTTTAATGAACGAAATCATAAACAAAAGTGAATTCAGAAAGTTTTTTCATTTTATTATTTTAATGTAAATTCAATTAATATATACATTAAATATAATAGTATAATATAAATTAAATGTAATTTCGCACTTCATTTCACTTCATTTCGCAACTATTTCTTACATTTGTCGCAGCTTTCTGCGAATTAATAGCAGCAGAGCGCAGCTAACGCTACTAGCAACGAACACGAAAAACGAACATGCAAAATGTCTACTGCAGTATTTCAATGAATATAATTCATTGAAGTATGAAAAAAATCATTAAATTTATTTGTGCGTATTATGAACACTGATTCTTACTGAAAATGAACTGATCATTAAATTCACAAACAAGTTACAGGGCAATGTACATTGTCACAATGTATCTTGCATTAAAACGTATGAATTTGTCTCTATGAACAGCATTCGTTAATATTATGAACCCGTTTATTTTCTGTGACCAACACATTGAAACAAAAAAAAAAAAAAAAATATCGCAACATAGAAAAACTGTGCCAGGGGACAGGGAATTCTCTACATTTATCGACATACATGTTCGTTACGTACCTACTGCCAAGCTAACGAAAATGTTCAGAATTCGTAACGAAATCTTTACTTTGTGTTCCTTGGGAACCTTATGTCATTGAAATGAACGCACCATTTCTTACTCTAACCGAAATTTTAGTCCACGCAACTGCACGTTCGGTTGTCGTAACCTCATGATTGCATTTTTCATTCTGCCAAAATTTGACGTTTGTGCATTTGTTACGGCAACTGAGTACGTTATTGTATCAACAAAATAAATGACAAATGGCAACCTCATGTCTATCAGCAGTTCGGTTGCCAGTTTCTTGTCAAAAATTATGGATACATGCAGAAATAAATTAACGTCAAACATTTTCACAAGTGGCAAATTCATTAATTAAGTAAAAAAGCGAAATAAATATATGAATATTAATTAAATAATGAATGAATTCAATACAAATTGCTGTTTAGTTAGTGAAATATAATAAAAATATGTGATTATATGTGGCATTATAAATAGCTTTTTTATTTTATTTAATTATGATGAAATAAAATATTAAATGTATCTTCACACTGTTTTTATTTTTCAGAAAACAAGAATTTATAGATACATTTTTTGAAACCTCAACCTCATTCTTCCTGCCAAGGAGGTTGGTACAATTTAATTTAATAAAACAACCCAAAAAACAATTCGTTCCGCTTATGTTCCGTTATCGGTACAGCAAAACGGAATCATATTCCGGAAAAGTGCCGATTTCTGAATCCGGAAACGTATTGGAGAGCGGGGTTTAAGGAACATCGAAAACGTATTCGAATCAGATGAAAATCCGTTATGACGTGCCGAAAACGTGCCATTGTATCGAACTTTAAACTGAGTACAAATTTTAATAGTACTATTGAAACGCACCGAAAACGTGCCATTATCGTACCGTATTTTTTAAGAAAAACGGAGAGGAATACAACAAAACGTACCATAAACGTGCTGTAAACTGAGTGGAAAAACACAAGCTTACTTAAATATTATTTAAATTTGTAAATTAAACCAAGTACATTATATTTTTGAATCTTATTTTTAATTGATTATTTTAATAATTAATTATAAACAAATTCCATTATTTTATTAAGTTAATTATTAAATCCAGATGGTTTACAAAGTTTCTTTCCATCACACTAACCAGGATGATCGGCTGACCACCTTAATGTGGGCGTTGTGATTTCATTTCCATTAAATGGTGAGCCACCTCGTCCTTTCTGGAACAATAGATTCAATTTTTTCGCGATCTAAATGGATAACCTTGATGTTGGTCACCACCTCGCTATGTGGCTTATCAATTGCTCAATGGCTCGCTTATGTTTTGCGAATTCTTGTACGTAATCATCACCTTTTTTGCATCCAAAAACAGTTTGCAAACCGCAGTTAAGACTGCTGCAGAAAATCATGGGAGCAGTTAAACAAAATAGATGCAACCGTTAATTGATTCGTTTGTATTGAAGACATTGATTTCTGCTTCAATGATCCATGGCTTTGTTCCACCATTAATAATCCAAAGTGTCCTTTGTTAGTCTGCAATGAAGAATACAATATATTTTAAGAAAATGTTAAGTATATTTGTCGGCTCTCTGCGACCTGCTTCGCAATATTAAATGATTTTTGATTTCATGTTTCAAACACTCAGGCTACAATGGAACAAAATTGGTACAGGCGAGACGGAGTATTAACGGGAAGAAAACGGTGTAATCCGTCTCTACCGGCACGAAAACGGTACCGTCAAAACGGAGTTTAAACGTATTATTTTCTAAATATGGAAAATGCCGGCATGAAAACGAAGTCGTGCGATTTATCGGCACGTTATCGTTCCGTTTTAGTGCCTGCTTGGACGAATACTTGCTCAATTTTCCGTTAACGTGCCGGCAATGACGGAATTGTGATTCCGTTTGTGCCGGAGCTCCGTAGAAATGTTTCTTGGGAATGTTCGTTAAATGCTGAACACCAAAATTAAAATATATTATTTTTGAAAATTTTTGAAAGTTTATACACTGAACCAAAAAATTACATATCTACAATGAAAAAGTACATTATAACAAAGAATATTTCGTTAAAATTGGTCCAATGTAACTGTTCATTGTCACAACGTATCTCCGGTAATACAAATTCATTGAATTACAATGTACGGATTATGAAACAAAATGACAAATATTCATAATCACAATGAATATTTCATTAGCTATATTGAATGCGAGGGTTAATTGTCGCAATGAATCGAATACATACTCTAATGAACGATATCATAAACAAAAAGTGAATTGTGAATACAGAAAGTTTTTTCATTTTATTATTTTAATGTAAATTCAATTAATATATACATTATAACATTATAATATATAATATAAATCAAATGTAATTTCGCACTTCATTTCACTTGATTTCCCAACTACTTCTAACATTTGTCGCAGCTTTGTGCGAATTAATAAAATGGTTTTTTTTTGTAGCCGCAGAGCGCAGCTAACGCTACTAGAAACGAACACGAAAAACGAACATGCAAAATGTCTACTGCAGTAGTTCAATGAATATTTTTCATTGAAGTATGAAAAAATTCATTAAATTTATTTGTGCTTATATTTAACACTGATTCTTACTGAAAATGAACTGATCATTAAATTATCAAACAAGTTACAAGACAATGCACATTGTCACAATGTATCTTGCATTAAAACGTATGAATTTGCCTCTATGAACAGGATTCGTTAATATTATGAACTAGTTTATTTTCTGTGTACAAAACTGTTTTTAATATTTTTTATTTTTTTATAAAATTTGAAACTGTAGGGAGTACCCCCTTCTTAGCGGAACGTGACTCTTTTTGGGGTTTTTAAATTTTGAGATGAACTTCGAGTCAACTGTAGAGATGATGATGATTGTTCCTGCCAACAGACTACGTTTATGCTTGATTCGATGAATGCTGGTTTTAATCGATCAATCGAAACACTGTCATCTTCGTTGTTCGTCTTTAAAATAAAATATTTGTCCGATCTCTTCACAACATCATATGGACCTATATATTTAGGTTGGAGAGGTTTTGTCCTGCATCTTGACGCACCCAAACCGATTTTGAATGTAGAAGATCCTTTAAAATGAATCAATACGGATTACCATGTGGTAATGCAGTTTTCGACTGAATTTGCGTCTTTCAAAGCACTTACGAAGTCTGTTGCGTTAAGACGATCGTTAGTTTTTAATAAAAAATTCACCAGGCAGATGGAGATTTTCGCCGTACTTCTGCAGCAGATGCTTCGTCGTCCATATACGCGGTCCTTAAACCAAGCAACACTGATTACAAAAATTTTGTCCATTGCGCATTTCATTGCAAATCAATAAAGCTTTTAAAGTCCTGTGAAGTCTTTCGACCATACCATTCGCTTGAGGATGGTATGATGTGGTATGTTGACATTTTGCGCCAAGAAATTCGGACAAGTCGTGGAAGAGTTTAGACGTGAATTACCGTCCACGATGGCAGATGATTTTGTTGATCGCAGATGATTTTGTCCAATCCAAAAAGTCCGGCTGCCTGTCTCAGCGGTGATGTCACGAAGAGAAATTGCGTCTGGCCATCTTGAGAATCTGTCTATTATTGTCAGCAGATATGAATATCCTTCGGATGGCAGTAATGGTCCAATGATGTCGACATGAACTTCACAAAATCGTTTCGACGTTACTGGAAAATTACCAATTGGCGATTTCGTATGCCTAATAATTTTTGATGTATTTGCACTCTGCTGTATTTGCACTCTGCAGGACTCAGTTTTCGTTAGAAGAGAGTGATTACCAACTTTCACCAATTTGTTGTTCTACCACAGCACCGATAGCAAAGTCTGAAGCGTCAACTTTGAGATGAAGATCTGCATCTTTCACGGGATGTGCTAAAAGTGCAGCAATTGCAATTTGTTGTTTGGATTTTTTAAATGATTCGGTTGCATGAATTTAAATTCTTTTTTGGCGATACTAAGACATTTGTTATCAAGAGGTCTTACCTTTGCGTGAACTGGAGGTCCTGAAGTTTCGATGTGATGGAATTCATCGTTCTTGTTGTTGGTGAGCGACATTGAAGGATTATGAATTTCCGGGAACTCTTCTAGAAGTTTCTGGTAAATGCTGTGATTTTTGACAATTGTTGTTATGCCGAGGGATGGTTCTCTTGCAGGTACTGACAGAAGCGTAGAACCATCGACGAGTCTTTGGTTCTTGAGGTCGGGAAGTAGATGAAAATGTTTCAGGAAATCTGCACCGATGATGCATTTTGTGATGTCTGCTATGATGAACAGCCAAGAAAATGCTTTCCGCAGACCAAGATCGAAGAATCTTTGCGCCAAATGTTTTTATTGGCGTACCGTTAGCTACAAAAAGATTTACTGAAGAGTGCGATGAATTGCTCACTTGGTATAACCGAGATGTCAGCACCGGTGTCAATCAAAAAAGTTTTTCTTGTTGTCTTGTCCTTGATGAAGAGGCGGCCTGATGTGTTATCAGCTATTTCGGAGGCCGCAGGATCCGAAAGCTCATTAATTTTTTGGATAGCTGCATGGCGAAGTGCATTTGGTGGCTTTGTCACCAAAGCGCGTGTGTAATTGTGGTTTGCGTTCCTAGCTCTGGCATTTCTACAAGATCTACTGCGATTACACTGCACGTTTCTGCCACGATTCATTTTCTCGAACCTTTTTTTTCCAGTGATCCGATTTAATGCGACAAGCGATCGAATGGCGAGGAATTTGGCGTATTTGCAACGCTGGAAATGTTGGCGGGACGTGCCATGTCAATATGTCACCTTGTTCTGCGAGCTTGTTGACATCCTGCTGTTCGCTGATCGCAAGAATTGCACGGACGTTGGGTAGCTGCTCAAGAAAGAGACTTTTAATGACGGTGTCTCCTCTTTGTCCACATCCGAGGTTCTGCATCGTACGCAAGAAGTGCGATGGCAATTTTTTTTTGTAGTGGCTGGTAAAGTGAACTTCTTCCGTTCAAACAACTCGTTACTTTACATTTGGTAAATTTTATAAAAAAAAGATTATTTTTACATTTTTATTTCATTATTAGTGTTGTCGAGCCTTTCGCACTGAAGTTGCAAAATTTACTAACAATGGCACCGACTTGAAGTGAAGTTTGGGATGAACGGGGAATATGCAAAATTTCCAAAGCTTGTAACCTATAAAGGTATTGTTGGTTATTTTCTATGCCTTTTTATATGCCAAAGGTACGCGCATTTTGACATGCTCATTTTTGCGACTTATCAATTTGTATTTAAATGCGACGTAAAATTTACTTTTAATATAGTGGTTAAAACTTTAAATTCTGATAATGTTGAAAGTACAATATACACTAAGAAAACAAGATGTTTTTCGCATTGTAGCAAATATTCAAACATCCCATGTTTCAATTAAGTTGCATCTAAATTATTAATATTTTTTAAATATGATATATATGCAGATAGTTACGAGATTTTTGCCACAACAGCAATGAAAATTGAAACATTTACAGTTGACTGACAGCAAACATCTTGAGTTCTTAGACATTTGCAGTGAAACTTTTGAGGTATTTTGATATTTGTCTACTATAAAAAAGGAAAATGGTGTACTTTTTCCTTACGCTAGATTTATCCACAACAATTAAGTAAATCCAATGGTGTAAAAAAGTGTCAACTCAAATATTACATTTTTTTGTTTTTGTTTGTACTTTATTAATAATCGAGCCTTCAAAGGCCATGGATATATATTTTTAGTAGACTAACCTAATAAAAATAACTTTAATTAAATTAAAAAAAAAAAAATAAGTGAAAAAAAAAACTTATATTGCATGCCCTAACAATTTCCAAATAAATAAAGAATTAATTATTTAATTATTAGCGACAACAAATATCATAAATTTAGAATTCAATGACTTAACAACAAGGAGAGCAGAAAATAGTACTGCTAAGGTCTCAAACTACAACACATACAACACACAAGTACTAGTTTCTACTATTACCGCGCATGTATTATAAGAGAGAGTCCTTGTATTTATTTAAGGATAGGGAAAACCTTTTTATTTCCCTAGGGAGAGGATTCCATGATCTTGACACCCTAACAAGAAATGATCTCTCATAAGTCGAGTTTCTGATTATAGGAATTAAAATTTGAGTACAACGACTTGAATGTGAAAACTTAAACATTTCAAATAAATTAATAAAAAAATTTTAATGGTAAAAGTAAAAATAATTCTTCCTGGGATTGAAATTGTCAACACGTGATGGAAAATATTCCAATATTTATCGTATTTGACGGATGTTTGAGATATGGTTGTCTGAAAGATCTAAATATTTTGTAAATAACTTGATATTTAGGGCTGTGATATTTCTGGTAATCATATTTGTTTTCTTAGTGTGTACAATACATCAAGTCTAGAATATGAATCCAGGTTAAACTCAATTTTTCCAAAAATTTGAATCCCAACGCAAAATTGTTTTTCTTTTTATAAAATAATGTGTTTTTTATTAGTGGTATATTTTTAGCATTATAAATTATTGTCAATGGCGAAAGTAGTGTTTCTAAATACATATACTAAAAGTATCCAGTATTTTAAAATAAGTAAGAGGTAAGTATCGAGTACAAGAAAGTATCGACATTTTACATCACTGTATGGGTCTCTCGAAGACGATAACATGTAAATCTAGTATAAGTAACGGACCGTCATATAAAAAAATAAATATATCATAAGGAACTGTAGTCGAAAATAGTAGTATTTCAGTTTCGTGGTATGAAATTAAGCATAAAAAAGAATGTTTTATTTAAAGCTTTTTATTTGGACAATTACTTTTAAACACATTTTTAATATTTGTTACAGACTTTTGGTAAAAAATTGAAAACTTGTTCGAATTTACTAATGTTACACAATATGCTTCGATTTGGGTTGTAACCACATTGCTGTAAGGATTTTCCATGCTAGTGATCCACATCTTTTACGTTGATATAAGCGAGTACACCATGCTAAAAATAAAGAATATATAAATTTAAAGAATTCATTATCATTATATCATGGACTATATGCTAGATTTCACATAAAAAAATTGTACGAGATTCAGTCGTCGTACTGATTGAAGAAACATTGGCCTAATTGCATAATTTGGATATATAAAAATTATGGTGTTTAGGTCGCGCTGTGTAAAGTGAATAGAAAAAATTATCACAATCAATTGGATTTATTTAATAATTGAAATATTTATGAACATTTTCAAAATTGCAAGAACGCAACATTTATTAAAATACAGCTGTGTGAAAAATAATAGCAGCGCTCTCCTATAAATTATAAATTTATATTTTTAGAAGTGTTGCATAATACGAACAATCAATTATTTTTATAATTTACATTTATTGGAATTATGTCATTACTATGCCGTCTTATTTTTCCATATTCTTAACCTATTTCAAAAAATATGGTACCTTTAGTAAATGAGTCTTGAATTTAGGTGTGAAAAATAATAGCAGCGATTCCAAATTTGTTACAAAATCCATTATTTTCTTCAAAGTTTTTAAATTTAAAACTTGTATTTATATAAGTTAGGCTAATTTGAATAGTATTGTTAAATATTTGAAATATTTTGTGTTGCTTTGATTAATTATGGAACCTACAAAACCTTGTTTTAGTAAATAGCGAAAAATTTTTTAATAGAGCTTTCAAAATTATACAGGATATTGTTTATTTCTTAGCTAAAATGTTAACTGAAGCAAATAATTTGACAACTAATACGAAACACGTGCCTAAACGTAAAAAAAGTATCAAAAAATCACTTGTTTCAATGTTACATATAATTTAAGTAACCATTTCTGTGAAAAGTACCAAAGTGAAAAAAAATATGGATATGCAATTCGAAAGATATGATTTTAGAAAACAACTCATAAAATAAGTTTTTTATGAAAGTATCCCTGAAGGACAATTATAGACCTCGGCAAATATTGAAACTACTAATTAAAAGTATTTAAAAATCGTGACTAACCCTCTGAACCATTAGTCTAAAAATTGAGGAATTTACTATTGTCCAATACATTAAAATTTGTAATTCTGATATTCCAGGAATCAGTCGTGGCAATTTTGAACCATTGGATCATACTAAGTTACGCTTGTGGTTACATCAAGTTACTCTTACGATAGACACGTGCAAACTCGAGATGTATCAATATTTGCCGATGTGTATTATAGTTCTTAATGGCTTCTTACCGAAAAAACTTCTTCTATGAGTGGTTCTCTAAATGTTAATCTTTCAAATTGCATATCAAGATTTTTTTTCACTTTGGTACATTTCAAAGAAAAGATTACTTAAATCATATGTAATATTTAAACAAGTGATTTTTTGATACTTTTTTTACGTTGAGACACGTGTTTCATATTTTTTGTCAAATGTTTAGCTTTAGTTAACATTTTAGCTATGGAATAAACAATATCCTATATAATTTTGAAAGCTCTATTAAAAATTTTTAAGGATTTTTAAGGTATTTGCGCGATTTACTAAAACAGGGTTTTGTATATTCCATATTTAATCAAAGCAACATAAAATATTTCAAATATTCAACAATACATTTCAAATTAGCCTAACTAACATAAATACAAATTTTAAATTTAAAAACTTTGAAGAAAATAATGGATTTTTTAACAAATTTGGTATCGCAAATTTTGGCTTATATCTCGGCCTATTCATAATGCATCAAAATTTGTTGTATGCAGTTTGATAGATTGCTTTATTACGCGTCTGCCCCCATCCAAAAATGCATGTGAATTTTGAGTTAACTTTAATCAGAAAAATACAGTTAAATTTTTTGAATCTATCGTATAAACTACGTATGCATTGTATGTTTGTAAAGAAAAAACTTAAATTTTTTTGTAACTTGGCTTAAAAACGTAATTTAAACTACTGGACGACTTGACCCTTTTTTCCCCCAAAATATTGTAACAAAATTTTGTTTCATACAAAAATAGCATTTTATTGTAATAAAATTAATAGTATATCAAAACTTGTGATTTTAATCTTCAGATGCATTATCACCTGTCGATGTAATTAATACTCATACCAATGAGATTTGCGTGTTTAGGAAGTGGTAAAATCATATATTTATCAGAGGCAAATACTTCTTTTTCAACGGTAAAAAATTTTCAACTTTATTTTTATTGATTGGCAATGATAGTATAATTTTGTAAAAGGTGTAGTGATTCCATTAGTATTTAATTCGGATATATTACGTAATTTACCATTTAAATCGTGGTATCTCAGTTTATTAACGACGTGAAATACAAAAAAATATCATGTCATCCAAAACTCAATTTGGAAAAAATGTGGACTTGACCCTTTTTTGCACCAAACCCTTCAATTGTACTGAATTTTTCGAGATTTTTTTTAATTTACATGCACTTCGAATTAATAAATTTATCTATCGTACTACATACAACAAGTTTTGATGCATTATAAATAGGACGAGATATGAGCCAAAATTTGACAAAACTGGATTTATTCAAGTGGCGCGGAGTATAGTATTGCATTTGAATTTGAAAAAAAAGTCCCTGCACTCACTTTTATGCAGAGCGGTCCCGATGATTTTTTTTTATCATCTTTTTTTAAAGAAATTTTTTAATAGTAGTATTAAATTACGAAATATTAAATCATATTTTTTACATTTCTTTAATAGGAATTTATGTATAAGTAATACCAACTGTGACCTTTTTTTAAATATTTTCGAATTGATGAAAAAATAAATTCGAATTCAAAAATAAATTCGACTTTAAAAAAAAAAAAAAAATTAAGAATAAACAGTAAATTGTTTATGATTATGCGCCCATATCTTTATATAACGTATACAAAAATTATTAAGCTTCTACAATAATAACAATATGTTTTGTTTAGTGATCCATATTCATTTTAGCAATAGAATTAAACGTGTTCTTTCAAAAAATGTGTTCCGCCCTCATTTACATTTCAAGTTAGTATATTTCAGGAAAAACTCACATGCGGCAATTTTCTTCTTTCAATAAAGGAGTGATTCCTCCACATTTTCTATTATAATGCTTTTACATAATTATACTCAAATTTTATCTATATACTGTGAATGCAAGTATATGGAGCAATTTTAATAATATAAAAAACATTTTTACAATTTATATCAGGGACCTGTGCTTTGTTGTCGACGTTTTTTTTTTTTTTGTTTTATAAATCTAGTAACCAAAGCAAACTAATTCTCCCCTAAAACAACTTTTCTCAAAGACAATACTTTCTCAGATTGTGCTTCCCCGTAGAGTTTTTCCCAGTAGAAGTTTTAGAGTGCAAGTTTAGTGTGGTAAGTTTTAGTATGGTGATTAAAAGTGTGGTGAGTTTAAGTGTAGTGAATTTTATTGTAGTGAGTTTTAGTGTGGTGAATTTGAATGTGGTGAGTTTTAGTGTGGTGAATTTTTATGTGGTGAGTTTAAGCGTAGTGAATTTTATTGTATAGAGTTTTAGTGTGGTGAATTTTATTGTGGTGAGTTTTAGTGTGGTTGATTTTGTTTTTGTGTTTTTGCTTTTGTTTTAGTTGTTTTGCTTTTTTTTGCATTTATGATTTCCTTTTGTTTTTGTTAATTGCTTTTTTTTTGAGTTTTTGTTGTAGTGCTTTTTGTTAATTCGTTTTTTTTTTGTTGTATTTTTGCTTTTGTGTTTTGCTTTTATTTTTGTGTTTCTGCTTTTGTTCTTTGTATTTCAATCCTTTTTCTGTTCTTTTGAATTATAGCTTTAGTTTTGTGCTTTTACTTTTGTTTTTGATTTTTGCTTTTGTTTTTGTGTTTTTCTGTTTTCACTTTTTTATTTTTTTGTATGTATTTAAGTTTTTTGTTTCATCTTCTTAGCTGGTGTTAGTCCCAAGTTATAACGCGTTAAAAGTTTAGGTTGTATGGGTGGTGCCACGTCCCTTTGTCCAATCCCGCCCTTATATAGCCTATGTCACCCTATCCAGGTGCAAAATTTCAGTCAAATCGGTTTAGCGGTTTAGACGTGATGCTGGAACAAACAGACAGACTGACAGACACACAGACAGACAGACGGACCAAGAGTTTTATATATATAGATTGTTGTAATTGGTAGCTCAATTTCTTCGAAAGAATGTGGACTAATTTTGGAATATTACAAACTGTGTATCATCTTTCTTTTTCGATTTTTTACAATTTTTAAAATGCATTTTTTTTTATTTAAATTTTTGTAGTTCTTTTATCGAGTTCTTCTAACGAGTTCTCTTAAACTAGTAAATCAATTTTAAAATGCTATGAGAAATGTTTATTGGATGTTTAATTACCTTTGATTACACTGTTCGGTAGAAATTTCTCCCTGTTTTCATTCATATATTTTCTACATAATTGTAATGTGCTGATTCGAACTACGTTTTTAGTTTTTTTCCCATACGTAACGTTTTGGTAAATATGGTGAATTAAAATATAGGGAATGACTCACTCGGTTAAAACATTTTATTATTTAAAGGACAATGATTTAATCGATCATAACTTTGTTTGTTTCTTGTTAAATTTTGATAAATCCAAAAGTTCTGATAAGGTAATTAAATTGTAAAAATGTGTAGATTATTTTGCAAGATGATTTTTTAAAATTGAAAAATGTATTCAAATTTGAATGGTTTTGTCGTATAATGACATAACTCGGGTCTTTTTAATCCTATTTTAATAAATTAAAAAGTTTTGGTAAGCTAAATATGTTGGTTTTTCAAAAAATTATACACTTTTAAAATAACGTACGTAGATACTGAGTTTTAATTACAAAGTAATAATAAGATAATAAGAAGGTAAGAAAACGCGAATTTGCGCACACAAGTGCAAATTAAAAAAAAACTCGAAGTGATTCAGAAATTCTGTAAATGAGGATATTCATTGGTTTTCCGTGCCTATCCAAAAATATAGGTGGGAAATTTTGTATACGACATTTTTTGGAATTTGTAGCACAGTGTAATTAATAAAAATTGTAAATATAAAATACAAAAAACTTTTGTTTTCGTTTCCTTATACCGGTATCACGAACGTTAATAGCTTTATGGATTTAGTAATATATTAATTTTAGAGCCGTTTTCACAATGTTCGGTTACGTTAAAATTTATCTGAACGTTTGTTAACTGGCAGATAGCCTAACTTTCAGAATAAAGTTTCCTTTAAATATTTTAGTTTGTTGTATATCAGAAATACTTTTTCTTTTAGTTTGAAAAATCTGCACATCGCCAGTAAGCACAATATCATATTCATATTAATCATAATAATGTAACACCAAAAATGCTTACTGTTATGCATGCATTCGTATTTTTCTCATACACTTATTTGATACACTTACTCTTATACACATATGATGACAACAACAAATGTATTGGTTGTAATGTGAGCCTCATCAGGTAGCACCTGCATGCGGCGTACAGGGAACTAAAGCACATAGAAGTTTTTCTCATGATTACCCCAATACGAATTGATTATTTCACAATATGATGACACTCATATCTGGTGTTTGTAAGTATTGGTGCGACCGAGGTGATGAGTAGAGGTTAAGAATATATTTTAAGTTGGATAAGATTTTAACTGCCTTAGAGTGCAGACGTGTTTCTTTTATAAGTTAAACAATAATGTTAATATTAAAATAGAACTTTCAATTAAATAAAAGTATGTCTTGGAAGAAAAGACTTGTTTGAATTATTTCGGTTAATAAAAATGGAACTTCAACGTTGGACATTCTCTGGTAGGACATCATGGGTAATTATAAATGGAACGTTGCGACATTTGGCCTCACGCCTAAGCAACGGACATTTTAATTACAACATTTGGCGCAGCCGGTTTTCGAACCAAACATCAAATCCCAGGGGACAGGATGGACTGGATGGAGATTAGAAGTATATGAAATAAATATATTGGACAAGGGAAAATATATTTTTTAGGAGTCGTGAGTATTGTGAAAAACAGTGAAAGAAAATGTGCGAAAAGAAAATAATTTTTGAGAATTTGTGATATAAAACAAAAGAAACATTTGAGAATATTGAAATCATGAAATTAGACATTTGAAAAACAGGCAATTGAACATTTTAAATAAATGATAAAATTTTTAAAAAATTTCATAATATTGTGAAATTAAATTAACTTTAAATAAAACTGTGAAATTAAAATGTTGAATAATTTAAGAATTTTGATACAGCAATGTTTTCATAGCGTTGTGAAATTAATTAAATAACAAATTGGAGAATTTTAACAAAATTAAATTACATAGAAAAAATCAGTATTCAGTTATAAAATGATGAGATGTTTTTAGAAAAAAAAATAATTGTATATATATCAAAATGAGCTAAATAAAACAGTATTAAATTTAACAGAAAAATTAAATCAACTATTAAGCAATCTACTGTTTAAACAAAAGATATACATATCTTTGCAGAAAATAAAATATAGTATACCAATTTTAATTTAATTTTCAATTTTCATCCTTTAACATACAAATATATAACGGGTTTTCATTAATATATTTTTTTTGTTGTGTTCTAAATAAATATAAATTAATAAACTTGAAAATGTTTCACATTAAATATAAAAATAATAAATGCAATCTATATATATATAAAGAAAGTAATTAATGTTTAATTACATAAATCAATAAAAAACCGATAATTAAAATGGGTACAGAAAATGTATTTAAACGCGTACATTACGTTGTTCCTTACTTTTCTGGGGCAGAATCTCCATTACTAGAAACTGAATTATATAAATTTATTGAAGGCTGTGAAACAGCAAAGCTTAAAATTAAAGAATCAGATTATGAGGAATTTATTAAATGCGTTAGGTTACATTTGCAGGGAGATGCTTATAAATTGGTTAGGATAAAACATTTTAAAAAAATAGAAGAATTATACGAGTTGCTAAAAAATACATACTTAAATGATATTTCTTTAGATGCAGTACTAGAAAAGATTAAAAAAGTTTTTCAAAATAGTAAAGAGAGTTTGAGAGCGTTTGGAAGACGATTAGACGAATTGCAATCCATGGCATTAGAAATTGCAAGTAAAAAATACCGTAAAAAGATATGTAATGATGACGTATTCAGATTGGAATTACAGAAGTCAGTATTGATCTCTTTTAAAGTAGGTGTGAGGGATCCAACAACAAAAGTTGTATTATTAAGTAGTAAGTCAGACACATTAGATGCATTATTGGAAGACGCATTAAATGTTGAAGCTATTATGCAACTAAGACCAAAGTTAAATGAATACGAATGTAATGTTGAAGCAGAACATAATTCAGAAATAATTAAGCAAAGAGAAAATCCAGAAAAGAATGATAAATCAACCTATGTAAGGAATGTTCCAACATGTTCATTCTGTATGAAATTAGGACATACTAGGGACGATTGTATTAGTAGGAAAAATGAGCCTTTCTGCTACGAATGTGGAACTTATGGCCATGAAGCTAATTGGAAATGTGCCAATACTAATATGAAAAATTCTAAAATACAGTTAGGTAATAATGATATTAAAAATAATAATCGCAAAGAAAATAAAACAAGTGATATGAAATGCTTATGGTGTGATAGACAAGGGCATAAAATAGATAAGTGTTATGCGAAAACAAAATTTGAATCAGTCACAAATAATAATCATAATCAGGGAAACTAAGAGGGGCTCAGTCAAGGCCAATAAACTGGGGACCCCAAAAGAAAAGTAATATAGGGCCAAATGAGTTAGGAATTGTAGATCAGACGTCGAAAGAGACTGTGGTCAAATTTACTACCCCATTAAACTTTCAAAAACTGAAGGTAAACAATGAATTAAAATATGAATTAAATGCAAAAGAAAATTGCATAATACACAATTGGAATGGAGATTGTTCGAATTTATCTAATATAAGTGATGTTTTCATTTCAGTACCTTGCGAGGCAGCTAAAAATGGAAGACTTATTTTATTAGTAGACTCAGGAGCAGATGCCAGTTTAGTAAAAGAAAGTGCGATGACAAATTTTTCAGGTTTTAACAAAAATATTCAAAAGGATTTGAATGGGGCTTTTGGTGGTTGTGTTAGGACATTAGGAACCACCAAGGTCCAACACGGGAGCATAGGGTGCTTAAGTTTAATGCTACACGTAGTGTCACTTGAACAAGGAGTACCAGCAGACGGAATAATCGGACGTGACAATTTATGGAATCGATCTATAATAAATGCGATAGATAAAACGATAACGTTCTTTGATATAGATAAAAATCATATTATAAAACTACCAATGAAAACACAGACAGAAATACAAAACATTTTTTACAACCAACAAATTAAAATTCAAGCGAGAACCGCGAAAATAGTATCATTACCTTTAAAAACAAAAATTCCAATCGTATTAATACATAAGCAAGAAATTTCTCCAGGTGTATATTTAGGCGAAAGCCTATCAAATGTTAGCAAGAATAGAGTTTATGTTTCAATATTAAATGCTACAGAAAAAGAAATTCTAATAGACAACAAATTTAAACCAAAGTTTTCGAATTTTAATCAGTATAAAGAATCGTATACAAAAAATTCTACAATAAATAGCGTAAATTCAGTAAATATAACAAATAGAATTAACAGATTGTTAAGGGAAATTAAAATTGACGAAACTTTAAATAAAGACGAAATTACATCTTTACAAAATTTGTGTATTTCTTATCATGACGTTTTTCACTTAGATGGCGATGAATTAACATACACGCCAGCGCTTAAACATGAAATAACTACACAATGGAACCAACCACCAATTAATCAGAAACAATATAAACTTCCACATACACATAGGGAAGAAATTAATAGACAAGTAGTAAAAATGTTAGATGACGGCATTATATCTCCAAGCACCTCACCTTGGAATTCACCGTTATTGTTAGTACCAAAAAAGAGCAATAAGGACGGTAGCAAGAAATGGAGACTAGTAATAGATTTTCGTAAACTAAATGATGTAACAATAAAACAAGTATTTCCGATTCCTCGTATAGACGAGATATTAGATCAGCTAGGGCATAGTAGATACTTTTCAACATTGGATTTAGCAAGTGGTTATCATCAGGTCTTAGTAGATGAAAGAGATAAAGAAAAAACTGCTTTCAGTACGGGACTTGGACATTTTGAATTTAATAGAATGCCATTTGGTTTAACAGGTGCACCGGCCACTTTTCAAAGAATAATGAACCACATATTAACAGGTTTACAGGGTATCGATTGTTTTGTGTATCTTGATGACATAGTTGTATATGGAAAAAATTTAAGCGAACATGAGCATAGATTAAGTAATGTATTACAGAAATTAAGGGAACATAATTTAAAATTAAATACCGAAAAATGTCAGTTTTTGCGTCGCGAAGTTGTATATTTAGGACATAAATGTTCGGAACTAGGTGCGCTGCCAGACCCCTCTAAGGTCGAATGCGTGAAAAATATTCCGGTGCCAAGAAATAGAAAAGAAGTACAAGCATTTTTGGGATTAATTAATTATTACAGAAAATTCATAGGCAATATGGCCAAAATATCATTACCAATTAATAATTTACTTAGAAACGACGTTAAATTTACATGGACAGACGATTGTCAAAATTCATTTATTAAATTAAAAGAATCAATAATTTCATCACCAATTCTCGCATATCCAGATTTTACGATAACTTTTTTACTTACAACTGATGCAAGTAACGAAGCAATAGGCGCGGTACTGTCGCAAGGCGAAGTTGGAAGCGATAGACCAGTCGCATTTGCGAGTAGGGCATTAA